>VDFB02047230.1:115790195-115840656 GCA_007258455.2 Sequoia sempervirens
GCAAAAATACAAAAAAAATGAAAAATACAAAAATACAAAAAAATTATAAAATATAAAAAAGTGCAATAAAATAAATTAGTGAAAACCTGGCAACATGTGCTATTTGTGACATGATGGCTTGTTCCTCTATAATAATGTGTGTTGATCACTAGATTTATACCATTAACATCCACACCCTTCATTTGAGATGCATACACAAATACTATGATGCCAGTTATGTCTCACCTTTGCTTCTCGACCATTGTACATATCCATAATAAACTAGTTTGAATCCTCTAGGGGAAAAATCTTGATTTCACCAGGGGCAATGAACTTTGAGGTTGAACCAATAGACAAACAACATGAGATCAAAACACAACGGAAATAATGATCACAATGCATCCAAAATGGGACAATCAATTATCATCGAAAATGCATCAAACATCCTTGTCACGTCGAAAAATCCATAAAAGGGTCAAAAATCCAAAAATCCAAAAACAGAGTCACCTTGTCAAATTGTGTTGTCACAATTCATTGTAATTAAGTGTTTGTTCATATCTTTGTCCAATAAATTAGTTGATTCGGTCAAACTATGTGGTATCTGTGTGTATAACGTAGGAATGAATTATCTTTGATCAATCCCCGAGACCCCTAGGATAGGTCTTTAGGTTAGGTCCAAGGTCCAAATCTCAAAAAACACCTAAAAAGTAGAAAAATCAAAAATCCCAAAAACAATAGAAAATCAAGGTTACAAGTATGATGCTATTATGAATAATGGTTTTACCACTTCTACACAAATGTTCAAACTGTTTTCATTATGATTTATGTTATCATTTCTCAAAAGCAATTCAAGGATGTCAAGGAACTCGAAAAGCTATGATTGAGAATAATATTTTCTTTGTCTGCTGCTTGTGAGTTAGTCATTATTACTATGAGAATCATCGCGAGACATGCTCTACAAAGTATCACTGATGACATTTTGGATTCACATAGGAAAATGGTTAACTCTTGTTTGTTTACGCAATGAATGCTCAAGTCATCTTGGTTTAATTATACCTAGATGCTTATGTTAACTTGCACTATCAAACATCATGGAAGTAGTACTCAAGTCATCATGGTTCAATTATACCATCGATGTTTGTACTCACTTTCAACATTTCAAAGGCTCAATGTTGAAAATAAGCACAATAAATCACTGGGATGTTACTATTGCATTATTAGTATAGCATGTCTAGGTTACATTCGTATTTGATTGTTGTAATGGAATTTATAGATTTTTTTAGGACTGATGTTATTTCTATCATTAATAGATTGAGTGCATTTGACATTACCAAAAACATCATTTACAAGCATGAGCATTAGGACATCAATCATAGCATTATCATATCATCTAGGCATCCATTAGACTATCAATCATATATTTGCATTATTAAAAACCGAGGAAAAATAAATGCATTGATCATATCATTTTCATTCATAACCATTTAATAATACATCATAGGTATCAACATATGTAAAGTATCATCCATTCCTTTCATATATGCATTATATCATAATATTTTCATCAAAAAACTACAAAAACATAAGTTACCATGCATATCATACATCCATGGGACCATAATAGAGTTATTCATTATTAGAATCATTCATCTTTGCATTAACATCATCTTACATCCATCACATCATACATCATTGCATTAGAAAAATAAAAAAATAATAGCATGTAGACATTTTCATGAAATCATAGGATCATAACACATATTGCATCCATGACATATAATATCATCATCATAAAACATTGCACAACATACATGACAGAGAAATTAAATGAACCCATCGTAAATCAACACATAGGAGCATAAGATCATCAACATAATCACTGCATAGATATCTCAAAATATATCAAATGTACAAGGATATCGAAATAATCAGAATGTATCATCATAAAAAATGGTGGTAACATAATCGAGTGTCAGAGTATACATCAACAATGCAACATCAAGTATCAATAAACTATGTGGTACTACCCCCAAAGCTGCTGACATTGTTGGACCTGAACCCCCTACTACACCTGAGGGACTTGTACCTGGATCCCTTTGATCCCTTGGTAATAGCTTTGTCACACCTATGCTCATTGTCTGAGATTGAGATCTGCTAGTCTAGGATCAGCTGAAGCTCTCTCTTCACTCAGGATGAACCAACTCATGATACCTATCTCTATAAAACTGAGCCTCCTGAGAGGTATGACGTATATCCTTGAAATAATTAGTAGCTCCCATAAATGTCATAGCCTACTACAACCTCTCTGCAATAGCCTCCACCTGCTCAACACACTATCTCATGGTGTCTCTCTTTGTGGTCAATACTGCAACCTATCCATGTGCCTGCCCCTGTACCTATCCTTGACCCTATATCTATGCAAACTATTGTCAGGCAACATCCCTCTTAGCTGTCAAAGTTTGAATCTAACCTTGGGCCTATAGGAGTTGTGCATGTACATGAGTCAATAGATGTGTCTATGTCTATAACTACCCCTGTAACTATGTCAGCTGCCCCTGAACAGTCTAAACTTGTGTCTGTAAAGCACTGATCTATGACTGTTGCTGCTAAGAAGGAAGGTGTATCTATACACACTTTTGTGCTACTACCACCAAGGATTGCCTCTTGTGAGGCACTCTAGCATCGAAACTAATATGTACACCACCTCCTCCATCTCCTCCACCACTGTGATCAATCCATCATCCCCTCCATCATCATCATCACCCTCATCTCCACCCTCTCCCTCCTCATCATCTCCACCATATTTTCCTCATCTCTGCCTAGGTGGCCTATCCTCATCATCCTCAAATGGTGGCATGGGCTCATCAGGTCTCAAAATCCTCAAAAATGGATGATGACAAAAATAATCTATATTTTCCTTACTCATATATCCCTCTACAATCTTTGGATGATAATCCCATATCACCTACTGTAAATTTAGTTACTCATCACACACAACATCATAGGACAATGTACGTCCCCACTCAGTCATATCCTGCTATCTGCAGGAATATAGAGTTGATCCCTGTGGCATCCCCTAAACTCGACCATACTGCCTCAACACTCTGAACAATAGGAATCTCTTGATGATATACTGAGTTCGTCCAATGAGGTATCTAGTGGTCATGAAGTAAGGAACCTATAAGTGATCCTCTGCCCACTGCTCACAATCCACATAGGGTCACCAGGTAATTGCATCTAGGTCATCTAACACCCGCCGCTAATACTCCAGTTTTCCTAGCTTATGCTAGACAATTTCACCTGCATAACAATAGATATAGGGCCTCCCAAATGGCTGATTTTTTTCCATCTCTGGCCATGCAACTACAATATGCTCCTAGGCCCAGACCTGGAGCAATGTAACCCCAACAGACAATCTGGATCCTCTCAAATACACAACTTGATGCAAATCATGATACAGATGAACGAGCATGCATGAACCCCAAGAAAAATGGGTCCCGAACTGAACCATCTGCTCCAATGTGCATCCCTAACCAATAGATAATCCCTTTTCCCTCTTGTCAGGACATAAGACGCCACCAAGAAATATCACAAGAACAAAAGAGAAAGGGACATCATTGGCAAATATCTCCAACCACGACATCCAACATCTAGAAATTTGATCATCATGGAAAAGTCAGCGTAACACATCTATTCATCCCTACTCAGTAGAATCATAAGTAACAATCTCACCAACCACATGAATCCGAAAAATCCTATACACATCCTCTGGTGTGACAGTCATCTCTTCGGTGGGAAAATGGAAAGTGTTGTGGTTGTTGTGCCACCTCTCTGCTAGTGTCGTCAATAATCCCTTGTTAATTCTAACTCGGGGCATATCAATCAATGAAGACAAACTACATCTCTCAATAATATCTCTATCAGCACAAGATAGCTGTGGAATAATCTCCCATGTTAGCGGGAATCGCTCTCGAGACTAGAGATTATCTAAATCCATCTCCTATCATTTTGAAAACATCACAAATCAGCATACAACTTGAACCAAAATTAGTAAATCAACCAATCATCAAAATCAATCAACCTATCAGTCCTAATGAGATTTTCATCAAATATTTTCAACATTTTGTTTTGACTCTCATCTATCATGAGGTCAAAATGACATCATGATTAGTGTACCTCACCTATCATGAGGTCAGTACATCATCTATCCTATCATCAATACCTAATCATCAGTTGAATGCAATTGAACATCACAAATTAAAGGAGAAAATCACAAAATCTTCATTTTGTCTTGGAAGCGCTAAAATAGACTGTCAAAGTGCCAATTTATGCCTCATAGGCACCATTTTAGGTAGATGTGCCAAAAAATCATGTGGAGACACCATTTCAAGTGGAAGCATTGGAGAAATCCACCAAAACATCAGAGAAACAAGCACAAAGCGCCATTTCATTGGAAGCACCAGAGAATCCCTCTAAAGCACTGGAAGAGAGGGAAAAAGTGCCAAAACACTAAATATGACCTATGACAGCTTGGAGGCGCCATTTCAGACCTCTTAGGTGCCAAAACTGAAGCGCCATAACAAACCTCCAAAACACCTAGTCTAAATTTTTGGTGAAAGTGAAAAAACACCTAGTCTACGTGTTGTAGAAATCTTCGCAAGCGCCAAAATATTTTTGAAATTTAAAAATCCAACTTAAAAACGTGGAAAAATTCATTTTCAAATCACAAATGCAAGTTTCAAAATTCTTATCGGAGGTTCGTATCTCGTTGGCCGATTATGCCATCGCACTCTCTCAAATTGATGTGTCTACAGAGGGATCACCATCTTGCTTAGAAGCTCCAAAATTCTCTCACTTCAAACAATTTTCAAAATACAATTTGCACAAATGAACTCCTTTTTACTTTTTACCTCTTAATAAAGGTAATTAAAGGGGGTAATTTTGATGGCATTATTTTAATTTCTTTTGATTGGCAATTAATTGGGGCAACTTAAAATCTTTCATATCAAGAGATAAATCGCTAGAATCTAATCAAATCAAGATTTTATCATGATCATCACAAATCAATTGAAAATTTCAAAATTCATCAAAAATATTTTATCATCACAAATTTCTCGATTTATCTCCTAAGGGGGCATATAGTTGTAATCTTCTAAAAAACACTATATTGGGCATCGTTGAAATTTTTTGGTAGCATTGGTAAATTTTTCTTTGAAGTAATGCATAAACACATCACTTCAAAGAGGGGAAAAATGTATACACTCAAAATTGGTCTAGAGAATATTAATTAAATATCAATTATTTAATTAATAATTTTTTATTCTTCTACTATATATAAAAAAATCAAATTTATTTACTTAGTTCCTATTTTCTCTTAATTCTTCTATTCTAATTCACCCTCTTCACAATTTAATTAAAATAACCAAATCTAAATAACTTGTTTTATTTTAATTGATTCCCTCTCATTAAATTTGAATATTTTAAATTCAAATTTGTCACATTTCTACATATTTCTCTAACTACCTTCCACCTCACCCTCCAACTCCTCATGTGTCACATGAAAATGATTATTTTTATTTTCTAAATTGGATATTTACTGTCAAAAATTTAACCACCTTCAAGACACATGGCTCCTTCATTCAAATGATTCCTTCTCACACTTGGAAAGATGGTTTTACTAAAAGGAACCATTGCCTTTTTTTCTCCATCCTCTTCATTCTTCATCGTCAATTTCTCTAGATCAAATATCAATCATTCATGGCTGCCAACTCACCCAATTCCTTGGAAAAATCTATAAATTGAGGCCCATTTAAAACTCTTTCATAAGGAGCATTTGCATAATATTACTCTGCAGAAATTCATCCATGTTTTAAGAAGCTTAGTGATGAGCCTAAAATATGCTCATAATTTGATGATATGATAAACTTTTAAATGATTTCATTTTTGTTATTTCATGGCTGTTTAAACTTTGATGAAACCTTTTATGGGGATATCCTGTAGCAAGACACTTTTATATTCCCTGCAACCTATTGTGTTGATTCTTTATTGCATTATTTGCTGACTCGAAAATGGCTGGTATATCGTATACAATTTTTTAAATGATGAAGTAGATTTGAAATGTGTGATTAATGAATAGATATCATGTATGTACCATATGCCTCTTCTTGCGCATCTGTTACCTTTTGTTTCGCAGGTTGTTGAAGAATGATCGAGTCAAGCGCAGCCGATCTCGGCCTTGTAGTAAAGCCCATTTCCTACATGACTTTGAGGAAGCTCCCAAAGACTCTTTGACCGAAACCGATTTGGAAAGATTTTTAATGAAAAGTCAATCTGGAGAGAGTGGAGCACTAGATTCTCTCTGAATCGAGTTGAACACATAAATTCATTTATGAAGTTTGTTCCTTGATTCAGGGATATACTTTACTTCCACGTCTTTCTTTGATGAAGTTGGTTAGTTAGTTGTTCTTCTAATTTAAAAATATGATACTCCTCCTGCGCGAGGTGGTGATAGAAGAGAAATAGAATGAGTAATAGATGATTTTTAGGTAAGATAGAAATAGAGTAGCAGAGATCATGTAAGAATCAGTATGATAATGAAAGACATAATCTGGTTTGACTTAGCGAGTTTGTTGTTAGTTTTTACACTTCAACAAGACAATGTATTTCATTCTGTCTCTCATGAATAAAGATTGACGGTTCTGAGTTGTGATCTCGGTAATCAGATGCTTGCTAGGGGCCCACTTAGTAAGTATATGTAGTTAATTAGTTAGATGTTCTTTTCTGCTGATATCCAGTTAGCTTTCATCTTTTGAAGTTTTTATGCAAACTCAGTCTTACACTGCTCCTGCAGCATAGAGAGTCCATCCCTGTGACTGTTCCTGCAACATAAGGCCATTTCATGGTTTGTGCTTCAGTCGTAGCTGTTACAGTTTCTATTTTAATCAAGCATAGTTGAGTTAAAGAATTCTGCATTACCATTCTATAGCTTAGATAGAATTTCTTTCTAGTATGTATTTTTGCTAAGATTTGACTAAAACAAATTCCTAGTGCATATACTTTGCTGCGCCATTTAAAGTCTACTTCCCCTGGTTTGACAAGTAAATGAACGTCCACAGAAAGATATTAGTCACCTGTCGGAATTTCCAATTCCCAGGAAAGTTTCACTATGATATTCATATCCTTTTGTGAGTGCGAGCCACTTAGTTTGCATTTTTAGCTTAGCATTTGGAATAGTTTATCAGTTTTCTTTGAATCATGGCTCCCTTAGACATTTCCTAGCTTAATTCAATATGTAGGATCATTTTCATTTCATTATCAATAGTTTAGTTATGCATTGTCTTACTTTCATATCATTTTGTATGCAACAGTCCATTTCACCATATCATTTTTATCATTCCATCCAACAATCATTCAATCATGTAGATGTAGGTTTAGAATCTGCATTATAAATAGATAGGCTACTCATTTCTTAGATTACATCTTAGTGATTTGTGCACGAATAAGATCTGAGAGCATAAATTATGAAGACATTTGAGATTAGAGGAAGATGAGAAGTTTTTAAAGAATTATGTTATTGAATTATGTTTGATCTAGATAGATTTCTTTGTTGTAATACTTCAATCTAAGTGTGTTTGTTTTGATATAATTCACACATATTTTGATACACATAGTACTCATCCTAGATGGGCGTGCAACACACCTAGAGAGAGGACTAGTACACTTGATATGTGGGATGGCTGAGCACAAGACAGTATACACTTGGGGGTAATGTATCCTAGCACACTTATACTATGATCTTAGACAGTTCATTTTTAGGGAGGTGGACAACATGGTACACTGTACACTTCTATAGGTTTGGTTCCTTGAGCATATCACATGTACCAGACCTACTAACTTCCCATGTTCAACAACAATGGAGTATCCTTGGGCCTTTAGCTATCCTCTATGAAAATTGTGGTAGTATAGAGATTTACACTTTTGGAGACTAAGATTTGACCAACTGGAGGAGGACGAGATCCTATGGAGACCCTATCAACTTACACTTAAGTGGCTAGATCCAATGAGGAAGTTGAGGAGATTGTAGCTAGATATATTTTTAGTTGGCCACTATGACTATGTAGTATGTCCCTTCTACTATGATCGAGTCATGCGACAGTTTGGGAAGATTCAGACACCACCTAGGGTATGACCCTTTTTCATGAGATCAGTGCAAAGTGCCTGGAGACTAGGTGATATAGTACAGTTCAGTATAGAAAATGTTGTCAAGAGCAACTCTAAGTACTCATACCACAATGAGCCTCCAATTTTTGATGTGGATAACTTCGGTTCCATAGATGATTATGAGGAGTGGTCGACAGTATCACAACTAGCTACTATATTTCTGATTGATGAGTCTATAGGAGATGTAGGACCATTGCTAGATGAGGGAGATGAGATAGAGGATAGGGCTGAGGAGACATGGTATAGGGTTGCAGACATATTTATAGATGTCACAGATGAGGAGTATGATGAGGATGTAGATCCTGACTATGATGGCTAGGACAAAGGGGAGGGGGATGAGGACGAGGAGGACTAGGAGGAGACAAAGAGGAGGAGCCACTCATGAGTGAGGGTGATGAGGTAGCAACTAAGAATCGATAAGAATGGGGAGAGCCCTCACCCATTCATATGACTAGATCATGAGCAGTGGCCATAGCAGGCATCTATACCCATGGTCATGGAGAAGTTAGCACATCTTCCATGCTCCCTGCACAGGATGAGGTTGATGTTTCCTATTCTACCAGAGATATAGGTGATGATGTTTTATTTATGCATGTACTTTTTTTTTATGTTTATGTTATATATATATATATATATATATATAATGATGTGTACTAATTGTGTATAGTTTCTAAGTTGCAAGAGCTATGAGAGAGTGACAAGATTTCTATCGACATGAAGCTATAGAGATAGTGCCAGCATCTATCAACAAGGAGGTGATGGACTCAGATTATATGCCCCCACCCATTGTGGATCAGGAACTAAAGTCACTTTGGCCATTCACGATACTACGAGCAGCGTATGATAGTTTGAGGAGGTGAGTCCACCAAGGCGATGTCGCAATAGAGGCACAATCATCCTGGACCCCAACAGAGTTTGAGAGACTAGAGTCAGAGATAGCTTGGCTACAAGCAGAGAGAGATCAAATAGTACGGGCACATCAGGAGGCCCTTAGATAGATACGGGGCTTAAAGTTTGTGCTCAGATGTAGTGGATCATGATCATGATCACATACTACCATCTCCTAATGTACTACTACAAAACCAATGCGAGTACTAGGTCTTGAGTGATCTAGCAGTCATAGACCTTGGTGAGATTGTATATATAGTGATGACATGTACATAAAAATTATTTATATATATATGAGAATTTGATGTTTTATGTTAAATGGAAATGTGATTAATTAAATAACCTTTGTAAAATTACTTAATTAATGTCTTCATGATTTAACGTATCTTATGTGATCTAATTAAAACTTATTGCAGTTTCTCTTAGATACAACATTGTGATTAAGTATGTTATGTTAAATTAAATGTAGCTATAATCTATATAATGATCTAACTTAACATAACACACAATATAAAATTGAATAGTATGAAACCTAAAGTAATTATAAAAATAAATTAAATAATCACTTTAGTGCTCAAGACACACACAACACTATTTGTCAAGAACGAAGCAATGCAAAAGCATATAGGATCTAATCCGATAGCTCTAACAACACTACTTTATCATTCGTACTATTCAAAGGGATTAGACATAATACTGGTACATATGCATGGCATTGATAGGGTCTTTGAGAGATGTACCATCTAGCTCTGTTAAAGTGTAATCATCAGATTCGTAACTTGCATTGATTATGTAGGGTCCTAACCAATTAGGACTGAATTTTCCTTTTTCAGCATAGTCTATAGTAGCATTTCATTGGTTTTCATACAAGACTAAGTTTCCCTTATTAAATGTCTGAGCGATGACATGATTATTATGTTTATGTTGTAATTTCTTAGTGTAGGCTTGGAGATGCTTAAGAACGTTAATGTGTTGTTCATCGAGCATCTCAAGCTAGTGTAATCTTTGTTGCTTATAGGTGTCATTATCAATAAGACCTTGAAAATAAATCCTTGATGTTGGGATTTCTAACTGCAAGGGCATGATAGCCATGGTACCATAGACAAGGTTATAGGGTGTGGTTCTTGTAGATAAACTAATGCTTGTTTGATAGGCCCATAGAACATATTATAGTTGCTTATGACAATCCTTGTGATGTTTAGTAATTTTATTTAGGATTTGTTTGAGTCTTATTAGTGATTTCAGCTTGATGATTAGATTGTGGGTAGTACAATGTTGAGAATTAATGTTGGATATGAAATGTATCCAATAACTTCTTCATGTCATTTTTCTTAAATGGCATCCCATTTTCTAAAATTAATGTGGAAGGGATTCCAAAGTGGGCAATAATGTGTTCCAATATGAAACAATAAATTACATCAACGGTCATGGATTGAAGGGGAATAAATTCTACCCATTTTCTAAAATAATCAATTGTTGTAATGATAAACATCTATCCAATAAAAGAAGGTGGTGAGATTTTCCCAATTAGATCCAATCTCCATACTAATAATGACCAAATAGGGATTTGGGCATGGAGCTCAGAAGCAGGAGCATGAATCAAATTTCTATGTTCTTGACATTTGTCGCATCGCTTAACATACACAAAGAAATATTTTTCCATATTTCTTCAGTAGTATCCCATACGAATGAGTTCTTTCACTAAGGATGTTCCTCCAAAATGACCTCCATAGGTGCCCGCATGGGCCTATTCAAGTGCTATAGTGATTTTAGAGTCATTAAGACACCTAAGTAAAATGTCATTGAAGGATTGTCTATATAACACATCTGCAAGGATTATGTATTTGGTTGCTAATTTTTGTAAGCGAGTTTAGATGTTTGTTGTTATTGGCTCAGGAATGGTACCTTCTTTTAAATAGATATATATTTTATCATACTTGTCACTCGAGTCTTCCTTGGTTGTTGTTAACACCTCTTCTGATTTATCATTTATTGAAGGTTGCATGAATGGGTGAATAGTAAATGTGGTGTCTTTTGAAGGATCTTGAGGTGATATAAGAGAAGTCACACTTGTCATTGCATCCACATGCAAATTATATTTTTGTGGGATGTTATCAATGGTGAATGATTCAAACTTTTCTAACAAGGTCATTGTAAGATCCTTATATTTTGATAACTTGTCATGATTTGCTTAGTAGACTCCATTTATTTGTTTGATCACTAATTTTGAATCACCAAAGATCTTAATATCTTTAACACCCATGATTAAAGCAACACACAATCCAACAATTAATGCCTTATATTCAATTGTGTTATTTGTACATAGGAAATTTAATCAATATGACAAGGGAATAGGTTTTCTTATGAGTGGAATTAATATAACCCTAGCACTAGAGCCTGTTCTACGCTTGGATCCATGAAAACATAATTCCCATGTATGAGTTTCTATTGTCATCACATTGTCATCGAGAAAAGAGTCATTGTTTGGTAATTCCAAAGGAGAAGGAGCATCAACCAAGTGGTCGGTCAAGGCTTGAAATTTGATTGATTTTTGTGAAAAAAACTTAAGATCAAACTTAGTCAACAACATTACCCATTTAGCTAGACATCTTGATAAGTTTTTTTTATTACAAATAGGTTTGAGAGGATCAAATTTTTTTATTACTTGTATTTCTGCATTTAGTAAATAGTGTCGTAACTTATTGGTGGTGAATACAAGAGGTACTTTTTTTTTTTGATTAGTGTTTATCACTTTTCATAATCTATTAGAGTGTGGCTAATATAACAAACATGATGTTCATTACTGCTTTCATCTTGCTTAGCCAACAATACTCCAAGAGCATGGGCTGACGTGGCTATATAAAGGATGAACAGTTTTCTTGGCATAGAAAGTTGTAAAACAGGTGGAGTTGCAAGGTATTCCTTCAAACTCTCAAATGCCTATTTACAATCCTCATTACAATCAAAATGCACATCCTTTTTGAGGAGATGTGTGAAAGGTAACATTCGACTAGCTAAGGATGCCACGAAACGACGAATGGCTTGAATTCTTCCTTGCAATGTGTGCAATAAAGAAATGTTTCTAGGAGGTGGCATGTTGATTATAGCATCAATTTTTTTTGTGTCAACCTCGATGCATTTGTGAGATGTGATAAACCCTAAAAAATTACCACTATCTACTCCAAAGACATACTTTTTTTAGATTTAGTCTCATGATATATTTGTGCTTCCATTCAAAGATCTTTCGAAGGACATTCACATTGTCTTGTCATGTTAAGGATTTGGCTAAGATGTCATAAACATAATATTCCAAGATTTTATGTATGTAATCATGAAATATCAATGTCATGGCTCATTGATAGGTTGCACTTGCATTTTTTAATCCAAAAGGCATAATAGCCCAACAAAATGTCCTCCAAATAGTTGCAAATGCTATTTTATGTTGATCTTGTGGCTTGATAAAGATTTGATTATATCCAAAAAATCCATCCATGAATGAGAAAAAAGCATGCCATGTAGTTGAATCCACTATCATGTCAATATTAGGAAGGGGGGAATCATCTTTGAAAGAGGCTTTATTCAAGTAAAAAAAAATCGTACACATCCTAATACAATTGTCAAGTTTTGCAACTACGACAATGTTTGAGATCCATGGAGAATAATCAATAGGCCGAATGAAACCTACTTCAAGGAGATTTTCAAGTTCTCCTTTAACAAGCAAGGCTATTTTAGGATTCATCTTTCATATCTTTTGTCGATCAGGCTTAGCATTTTTAGCAAGGACAATGTTGTGTGTTACTATCTTTGGATCTATTCCTGGCATGTCTGAATATTTCCAAGGAAAAGGTTCAGGAAAGTCGTGAAGCAAGGTTGTAGTATCCTCTTGTTCATCATCATCAAGGAACTTCCCTATCTTAATGGATTTTTCTTTTTCATCTATGTCCACTGGTATATAAATTTTATCTCCCAAGGGAAGTACATTTGACTTATGAAATTTAGGGTCATATTGTTCCATGCTTGTGTCTTTCTCATTGGTTTTGATATCTTTTTGCTTGGTACTGATCATAGCACAGGTAACTCTTTTCTTTGAAGGAATAGAAGATGTCTTATCATAAGCACCTAACATTTGTTTAAGAGCTTCATCATTTTCAAATTACTCCCATGATGGTGATAAATCCATATCAAGTAATTCAAGATTTTTATTGTGAGATTGGTTCTTGGTTTGCATGTGATAGTGTTGATGTTTAGCAATGGTCATTGACTTGCTTTTGTTTTTTTAGAAAAAAAATATCGCAAACTAATCTTGCTCTCTTGTGTATTAGGTTCTATAGGAACTTGGATTCCTTGTTCATTATTTCCACATCCTTTACCATTGTATCCCAATTGTTTCAAAATTTCATAAACCATTCCATAAAGTCTTATCATTTATTTCAGGTTTGATGATTGTTGATAATCCATCTCATAATTTTTTTTTGTGTAAGTTGTATTTTCTTCCAAAGTGGATGAGGTAGATTCTTGGGAAGGTTCTTCTAAATTCTGAGCGAACATAATCATGAGTTTTTCTTGTTTTTCATCCTATTTTCATGTGATGATATACTCGCCCATAAATGAAGGTGTGAATTCCAATGATCCCCAATCATCACCTGGTAATTAAGACACTGGTTCTTCTTCTTGTTTGTCATTCTCGAGAGGTTCTATGTTAGATGTTGGAATCAATGTGTTTAGAGGACTTGTTCCTTTTTCAAGTTTTAAGCAACTTTCAAGCTTGGGGTCTATTTCAACTTGATAGGATTTGTTTTTCTAGATATATTTCATTATACGATGAAGGGTCGGTACTGCATGCATCTCATGAATCCATGGTCTTCCCTGAAGAAGATTGTATGAGAGATCATAAGGCATGACATGAATAGGAGTTTGCAAGGTAGCCTTTCTGATTGTAATAGGTAAGGTAATTACACTGAGTGGTTTCTTTGTGATATTATCAAATCCCCTAATAGATAATGAATTAGGTTTTATTTGTGATTTATCCGCACGTAATCTATCTAGAAGCTTCACACTACACACATTAAGGGCATAGCCATTGTCAACAAGGGTTCTTTTGATGCCTATTCTATTGAATTAGGCTATTATCATAAAAGCTTCATTTTTCTTCCTTAATTCTAATAGAGGAAGCTCATGTCGATGGAAGGTAATTTCTACATCTACTTTATTCATTCCTTGTATTAGAGCTACCACATCATTTGCACTCGTACTAGGAGGAACCACTATTTGTTGCAATGTTGTTTGAAGCATAGTGTGATAATTTGGTGAATTTTGAATTAGGTTCCAAAGGAATATCTTTATAGGAGTATTCTTAAGTTTCTCAAAAATATCATACTCATTAATCTATGAATTTAATCAAGGGGTATACATGTGCAGGATCATGATGGGCCAAAAAGTGGCAATATGATGGGTATGTGGTTGATGACTTTTCTTTTACCCAAAATTGATGAAACGAAAAAGGGTTTTTAAAGAAGATTCTAAAATTTCCACCAATATAAATTATTCTTTACTTTGAATTTAATAAATAATTATTATTCATTTTATATTTGAATGATGACTAAAGTCTTGATTAATAGGCTGATTGAAAAACATCTATAGCTTTCAAATGGTATCACATTTTTTGAATCCAAAACATGCATCACATTCTATGCTTCACATACTATAGGATTAAAAAAATAAAAATTGAATTTCATTAAGTTTTGACCAAGTTAAGGTTGTCAGACATACGAGTTTTTTATATTTTTTAAAAGTTGTAATAAAAAATTCATAATTAATTATTCACTTGGAAAAAAATTACAAAACAATATGCATCACATCAGGACATGAGTCCTTTACTTATATCTAAAATATTATAAAATTTATTATCATTTTATTGTGGTTAGGGTGGTCAGACAAACACCTACTTCCTATTTTTTCCCTCAAATTTAAGTACTACTACATTGAAATTTTAAATTTTCACCAAATAGTTTTTTTTTTCTTTAAACAAACCTAGTAGTTTAGAAACTACATTCAATTTTCTACAGATTCTATTCATACTTAGTTTTGAAATAATATAGATAAATTATTCAAATTTTTATGTCAAGTTGCCTAACTCTGATTTTTCTGAATTTTTTGCCACTTAAGGGCCTATTTTTTCCATGATGATCCTGCACATACCCCAAAGAGAAGTAGGAAATATGGGATTTGGAAAAGGTAGGGGTGATGGGGTGGGTTGTTGTGGTTGTGGATTGTTTCTAGTGTTGTACGTATGAGCAACAACATCATGCTTAGGTGGGTAAAGGGTAAATTCAGGTTTCGGCCATGTATGTTATGACTTATGTGAAGGTAGGTAAAGGATGAGTTGAGGTTGAATTACTTTGACATCTTTTGTTTTAGGTTTCTCATAATAAACCTTAGTGGATGGCTTTTGTGAGATGAAGTCCTAAAGGGATTCATCTAACATATCAAAGTCATGATACTAAAAGTTTTGAAAGGTAAGTTTTCTTCAGTTGGTTTGGGTTTTTCATGAAAAAACATAGTGGATGAATTTGTGAGAGGAAACCCTTGAGGGATTCATCTAACATATCAAAGTCATCATTGTAGACACTGAAATCTGGTCTAAGCCCGCGACTTCAATTTCTTCATAATTTGTATTCTTCATGGTCATGATTAAATAATGTCAATTATTTAATTATTCTATAAAGTCTTCATTTCTTTATTAATTAATTAAATATAATTATTTAATTAATTCACTTTAATTTTAATTCTTCTATTAATTAAATAATCTTAATTATTTAATTGATTCACATTTTCTTTATTCTATCTGATTAGTTAAATAAACGCTTTTTATTTAATTATGTTACTAATTAACCTTAGCCTTCTTGTCAAATTGAATAAATTATTATTTAATTTACCTTTTATCATATGTCAACTATAATTAAATAAATATTTTATTTATTTAATTATTCATCTAATCCCTTTATCACTTAGTTAAATAAATCTTATTTATTTAATTATTCTTCAAATATAAAATCTTGAATTAAATGAATTATTTAATTCATAATTTCTATTTTAACGCATTCCTCTATATTTAGATAATTGTACAAATTATCTAAGTATTTACTCTTACTTGACATCTATTTTAATCGGTCAGTTAACTCTGGATTTAGTGTCTGAATGGATTTCACGAGTAATCTCTTTGTAATATCATTCAGTCATCTAGTTCTAACTCAATTGTGTGTACATGCATATTAATTAAATATTCCTATTTAATTAATTCAATCTTGTGTGTGCATTCGAACAAAGAGTTTCTTTAATCCATCTTTATCTTGGTCATGCAAAGACTATTCTTTTGTTTCCGAATACCAAACTCAAAGATTAAATCATTTATTTAATCTTTATTTCTATTTCTAGTTTTTATCACTCATGTCGCTACTAACAGTTATCATAATGCATATCTAATCTTTTGATCTCAACCATCCGTCGATCTTTCAATCCTGGCATGTCATTTGAATGATCAATTTTCTATAAATTGATCTAAGTTCCTTCATCATTCCACTCTCCCCTGAAATCTTATGACTTTTGGAGCAATTATCTTGAATCTTTGATGTTTTTCTAAATCACTATTATAGGCTATACTTGCACAAGAGAAATTTGAGGGCTGTTAGAAAACCAAGATCACCTACATGAAATCACCTGTCATATGCAAAAGACATGTAGAACTAAGGAGGATGTTCTGTAAACCTCAAAGTAAAAATGCATTATTGAGAATCAAATATTACAAAGAGATCAATCCTTATGAAGGAGATCAAGAAACCCTAAAAGGGAAACCCTAAATGAAACCCTAGTATGCTCACTTAATAATTAATCAATTATTAATGTGCCTAAGTTTAGCTTAAGTAACTAAAGAAATAAGCGACTTAATTAATTAACCAATATGATATAATTAATTAAGTGGAATAACTTATTACTCTAACACTCCTCGTTAAGATGAACTTAGGAAGAAGCTAAAACACTAGAATAAGATGCAAGAAAGAAAAGATGCGTCCTGACAACTAGGCCTGATCAGGTACCCATTTACAAATACAAGAATGAGGTAGAGAAGGAAAAAACCAGTGGGACAAAACCCCCCTACAATGAGATGACTGCTACAAAGAAGCACTGAAAGAACACTGTGGAGTAACACTGGAACCTAAAATTGGCAAGCAAGGAAATATAGTTTTGTTTACTACTGAAACCATATGAGAGTCACTGAGTGACTCAAGGAATCATGATAAAGCAATAGCAGACCCGATGCCACGGAACACTCAAAAACTCCAAACGGGAACAACCCTGGAATCTATGAAGTAGCAAGCGATTATTGAATGATGTATTACTAAAAATGAAGTGCAAAGATGCAAGATGCACCCTCCCAACTACCAAAACATCCAAGTAATCTCCAAACAACCCATTGGGAAAAATCTGTACTAAGTGATCAGCTTGGGATAGATACAGAAAAGGTGCATGGATAGCAACATAGAGCTCCTCAATACCTTTCCAATGCCGCAAAGATAGCAAAAATTGAAGATCGTGGCAAAATGTTATGAGCTCGGAAGCATAAAATAAACATCTAACTTCAAAGAGAAATAAATGCAGTAAAATATTAAAATACTATAAAATAAATAGCACCACTAGAAAGTGCTTAGAACCAGCTTTTCGGCGATATCTTGTTTGCCTAATTTTGATACTGTATGCCCAAGTTATGACCAAAAGAAAAAAATTGCTCCTTTAGGAAAAATTAGGGCTAGGAGAGGCAAAGAGGGGCCGGCCGTACGGATGACGTCATCATGATGTCATGCTGACATCAGAAAAAGGCGAGCTTAAATTTGACAACCATTTGGCCGTCGGGGCAAAAAATCGCCCCCTCATGCCGAAAATTTTTCGGCCCGCCGGTATATTCCTTTGATGTCGAAATATTCTCTGATAGCCATCCGAAATATGCTCCATCGGTGGTCGGAATATTCCTTGAGGCCAGGCGCTTGGTTTTGGGGCTCCTGGTAATGCATATGACTAAGGCCTGGCTGGAGAGAGCCTGTGGGGCCTGTGCTTAGGGCGTGGTCCTCCATAGGACCGCAACCGAAAGGACTGAAGCCCTCAAGGGCTAGCGGGGAAGGATGGTGGTGTTTGCATGGTGGCGCCATCTGGATGAGCGGCCCTCCGGTGGCCGCTCAGTGGCTGGTGGGTGGCAGCTGAGTTTTACACTGGTAGGGGTGGTGCTATTTTCAAAAATAAGTGTTTTTTTCATTTTTTTTAAAAATGTGCCTCGGTCTGGATGTTGGGGAGGCTGTACGACCCCCAGACAATTTTTTTTTTGCCTCCCAGATCAACTGCACCAAAATTGACAAAACGACAAGTGTTCTTAGGGTTTTTGGCCACTGCGAACGTGATGGCGATGTCCGTTTGAGCCCAAAGTGTCCCAAAAAATTGGCTACCCCCAGATCTTGCAAAAAAGATGCCTGTGGAAACTCTTGCATTAGAAACTCACTAAAAGGCCATATCTTCAGATCACGAACAGGTAGCTGCAGGTCTGGAGCTCTGATACTATGTTAGAAAACCAAGATCACCTACATGCAATCACCTGTCACATGCAAAAGACATGCAGAACCAAGGAAGATGTTCTATAAACCTCAAAGTAAAAATGCATTATTGAGAATCGAATATTACAAAGAGATCAATCCTTATGAAGGAGATCAACAGACCCTAAAAGGGAAACCCTAAATGAAACCCTAGTGTGCTCACTTAATAATTAATCAATTATTAATGTGCCTAATTTTATCTTAAGTAACTAAAGGAATAAGTGACTTAATTAATTAACCAATATGATATAATTAATTAAGTGGAATAACTTATTACTCTAACAAGGGAAATTATACTACAATGCATCTGACAGATAAAATGATGCATTTGAATGGAAAATATTTAGGTTTAGACTTTCAATTTGTAGTTTCCTTTCATGTTTTTATTTTCGCTAATCTTCTGCTTTCAACGTGTGTCTTGAGTTAACAAAGTTTTTGCAGATTGATTGTTGAAGACCAATATCAAAAATACTAATGAATCTTTCTACAGAATGCATGTCAAAGGACTTAGTTAAATTTTTGAAACAAATCATTTGGTAGTGTATCAAATCTTTCATTTGGATTAAAATTAACAAGTGTCTACTGTGTTTGGTGCAAAAGCACAATTGTGTTATTACCCCTTACGATTTGGTATATCAAAGTATGCTCTCCCCTAGCACATCCATGTGATCCTGGGTGTAAGAGAAATGGTTACTAACTCTAGAACTTGGGCCTGTTCTGGTGGGGAAAAGTACTCACCCCAGGACGACTCAAATTGGTAGTACCTTGAACTCGAGGGACTTCCAACTGGTATATAAAAGTGGATTCTTGGGGAAATCCCAAGAATCACGTGTATGGATTCAAAAGGGGACTCTCACTGCATGGATCATGCCTTACGAACAAAATGCTCGAATTAAACACATTTGTTTGTATTTTCCAAAATCCTTCTATTTACTGGTGTAGCAGGTTAGACCTGTGAAGCCGTCTCATATTCTTACGGTTCATGTGTAGAGATGAAATTATTCCATGGGATGTTCATGGGTATTGTAGCTTGGTTGCCCCAAATGACATTAATGAGCTGTGGAGGGGAGCTAGAGGGGTCAAGCTACTAATTATCTGCCTTGAATAAGCATAGCTGGGGAAACCCAAGTGAGAACTCAATAAATACTATCTTACATAGCCTAGGATGTGCTTGTCTGTTGTCAAAATTAAATTCTTTGAATCCAAAATCAAACTGAAAACACTTTGTCTTATGATTTTCTTTGTTTTTTGGAACTTGATCACAAAACAATGTCATATTTATCTCTCAATTCACTGAAAACACGCAACTATCAAAAGAGTCACAATTGTTCACCAGAGAGTTGCAATTGTTCCATAAAGTCACATCTGCTAGATTAGCTCGTATTTGCTCTGTCAAAAACTGCATATGTTCTAGGAATCCGCACTTGTGATATTTTGTGACGCATCTGACAAGGTGAGCCTTAACTACAGTCTGGAATGATGCATTTTCCACTATTGTAGAAATTTTCCTAGTGCACAGAGTTTAGGAAAACCGCATCTATTACAGTCTGAGTCACAATTTCCATTACAAGTCGCATCTATTAGAAACTACACCGCATCTGTCTGACACAAACGCTGAATTTTACCAGAAACTTGTAACTGATTACCAAAAAACCGCAACTATGAAACATAACTACATTTGTGAAATTTTGCGATGCATCTACCTAATTATTAGAAAACCAGAATTTACAATCACAGTTTAGTAGACACAGTCATACCAGTCTTTCATTTGTCTTTTCATAGTAGTCCTTGGATAGAAACCTGAACTGATTTTCTCAAATTTACATCCTTTAGGTATCATTTAGCCATTACTATAGTCGTCTCGATTTTGAGTTTTACTTTCATCTTTGAGTACATATTTCCTTTAGATTAAACTTCTAGGAAGGTCACTTTTACAAAATTTAGGATAGGTCCACCATCTATACTCTAGAAAAATCATAACATCAACAAAATTTGTCATTGAACCTAGTCCTGTCATCATATCCTTTGTCCTAGAAAGAGTCCTCCTAGCTCATCAGTCTAGTTAGGAAACTCAACTTATCTTTGATCCTAGTCCTACATTGGTTCCTTGACATAACTAAATTGACACCTTGATTAGACTTTAGGTAGTTGGTACCCTTGTCTCAGGTTTACAAAATTGATTACCTTAGAAGCTTGCTTAGACATTGCATCTTTAGATATTGTCATTTTAGACTAGCGTCATCTTAGAAAATTCCTTATTTTGCATTCAGAAAATCCCAAAAAACGTAGACTAGAGTCATACTATCCATAGATGTAGTTTTGCATTCCTCACATATTGAACTTATCTTACATGGTTGAGACTAGGTCTAAGAGAAAAGAGAGAGAAAAGATGTTGAACCTACATGAATTCATCAATCCATTCTCGTCAAGACCTCATAGGAATTTTTTGGACAAATTCACCACTAGAGACACTCAAGGACACATTAGAATAGAAGACATAGAGGCTAATGCACAAGACCCTAAGTTTTCCTCTTTTGTAGATGAGTATCTAGCAAATGATCTCTAATTCTACTTAGCGAAATTGTTAGCTAAAGGTGCTACCTTACCTACAGTATTTGATATTAGCACCTTACAAACTCAACCTACACAAGGGACAACCACAATGACTGCTAGTACCTCTATACCTCAGGTTAATACAACCATACCATCTGGCATACCTACACAGAGTACGACAGTCCATACATCCCCATTTGGTACATCTGGCATGACATCGGGATTTAATTTCACTATAGGGGCATCATCATCCACTCCCTTCGGTCTTCTTGTTGGGAATAAAAGATCTAAAACATCAGCTTCTACACCAAAGGTTAGTGTCACCGGTACCATACCTAGTGTTCACATCACTAGTACTATACCACAAACTACACAAACAGGAGGGATTCCCTCTTTCCAATATGGCAATCAAAATCCATTCTCGTAGGTTGGAAGTCAAAATCCATTCTCTCAGATTGGCAGTTAGAATCTATTCACATAGATTCTGAATCAGAACACATTCACACAGATTCTGAATCAAAACATATTCACCAACATTCTGAATCCAAATCCATATCAAATACCAAGATCTAATCAAAACCCATCATGAAACCTTCGATTTCAGAATACCTACATAGATCCACATAATCTTCCAAACACATCATTAACCCAAGTTGATGTCTTGCAAACACAAATGGATAACATGGTGGTGTCAACTGAGAAATGCTTTTCAACAAAGTACATATTCCCATTTCCCTTTGATAGATCATTGTACATGACACCTTTCCCTCACGGGTATGTCATAACGAATCTCCCTAAGTACAATGGCAAACAAAATCCGATAAAACATATAAGGGAATTTTCTACCATGTGCATAGATGTCGCTTATGACCCCACATATCTTATGAGACTATTTCCAAGAAGTCTTGTAGGAATTGCACTAGAGTGGTGTTTAGGTCTAGACTATGGCATCAAATCTTGGGGTGAACTGGCTAAGAAATTTTTTGAGCAATTCTCCTTCAACATAGACCATGAGATAAATATAGCAACCTTATGTCACACAACACAAGACGAAGGCACAAATTTCATCATTTTCTTAAGAGATGGAGGAATATAGCCATCCGGTGTCTTGTCGAGATACCTGAAAAACAAAAAGCCACTATGTTCCAAGAAAACCTTCATGCAAAACTAAGGAGTAACTTAAGGGTTCATTGTCATATATCCTTTTTGGAACTAGTGGAAAAAGGGGTTATAATAGAAAAGGATTTCATTGAAAAAGGAGAACTTAAGATACTGACATCCAATAGAAATCTGATGGTGCAAAATTCCCCCAATTTCAAAAATAGATTTTGGTCTCAGAACAAAAACGTCACCAATGATGGGGTAGTTGATGCTAAAACTATACAAGCAGGACCGATCATCACATTGCAAGGACCTAACTCTTTTGCCAACAGGCTTAATGTTGTTAATCAACCTCCCAAAATGTTCCAAAATACTCAATGTCTACAATAGCAGAGGATGTTTCAAAAATGTGAGTTCACTCCCTTAGGGGAACCCATCGAGTCCATATTCAAACAACTGTTGCAACATAATCTTATACAACTTCTAGAGCCAAGAAAATATGATCCAGGACACTTTAAACCAGTTTGGTGGGACAACAATTCCTTTTGTGATTATCATATAACTAAGGGACATAACCTTCAAAATTGTCGCCAACTAAAAAATATCATACATGATCTTGTCGAAAAGAGAATTATTGAAGTTAGTGGATAAAAAAAATGTCATCAAACATTGATCATGAAGTATTTTCTGATCCATTACATGACTATGGGAAAGGAAATGTCCCCAGTTTGAGTAACAAGACCAATATGTTAGCCAACTACGCTAATATTAAGCATGATTATAATAGTGGCAAAATCATAAATCATCTTCACACCGCCGATGAGAATATCAATACCATTACCATCAATACAACTCTCGAGTGTGTTGTCAACACTCATCGTACTAAGATCACTATCCAAGGTCGTCCATCGCAACAAACACCACAAACTTCCAAGTTAAACTATAACTTACTTGACTAGTTGAGGAAGACCCCAACCCAAATCTCAATCTTGGAACTATTGCATATCTCCCCTGAGCATCGATCCATTTTAGATAAAGATTTACAAAACACTACTATCCCAAATTATCTCAATGTTAATCGTTTCTAGGAAATGGTGAGCTACTTGACCAATAATCATCATGCCACATTTTTTGAACAAGATTACACACCTAAAAAGACAAATCATAATGACCCATTACATCTTGAAGTCCTTGTTGACAACACCAGATGAGTTTTGGTAGACGGAGGAGTAGGGTTAAATCTGTGCACTTGAAAACTAATTAAGGCATTAGGTTTCTCAGAAGCATGCATAAACACAACCAAAATTATTGTCATTAAAGCTTATGATGATGAGGAATGAAAATCAAAGGGGTTGGTAACACTTCCTATTAGAATTGGTCGTGCAGTAATGGAGACAAAATTCCAAGTCTTGGATCTCACCCTTCCATACAACCTTCTGCTAGGCAGACCATGGATTCATGCCATGAAGGCAATCCCTTCCACATATCATCAATGTCTCAAATTTCCTTACAATGGCACTGAAATAACTATAGATGGTGACCCAGATCCATCCCAATATTGCACCAATCTAAAAGAGATACCCCAACACCAAGTGCCAGTAAACCAAGAGGCTTCATCGTCCAATTCATCTCACTATGTAGATCCATCCACTCTCACTCAAACATCTATTTCACCTTCATTTCCTACCACTCCTAGGGTTGAGATCTAAGACAAGGGTTGTGGAGAATATTACATGAAGAAATCTTATTGTGTTAGCCATTTGATTCCTCCTAAGTCATACATTTTACCTACACTAGATAAGAGACAATCTATGGTCACTATACACATTCCGCCCTCAACAACTTTCACTAAATGGGGAGAAATAAGCAAAGAAGCCATAAATATAGAAGATATCACCTCCTGGATCTATAGGGAAGATAATGAAGAACCTCTCTCACTTTCTCACATTCCTATAGATCTATATGGTAAAGGTTTCACAATCATGCAGAGCAAGGGATATAATGGACATAGTGGTTTAGGCTTAAATCAAGATGGGATGATTGAACCAATCTTTGTTTCTTATGGCCAAAAGGCTTAGGGCTTGGGTTTCAACAGATTCAGATTGGTGTTCCTAGTACCACATCACCTTTAATCAAGGAAGTAAGTGCTTTAGTAGATATTGAGACATCTCATGAACCATCTAACCAACACCACTATGACTCCCCTGACTCAAACGAATATGAGTGGGATTCCCTATCCTCTACCTCTTCCATGGACCTTGACAAGCTATTTGGAGAACTTGACTTAATGTTGAGATCCTCACCAAATCCATTGAATTCATGTCCACCAAATAATACAACAAAAGAGGAATGGTTTAAACATTACTATTGGGAATCACTTGATCCTACCTCTTGGAAACCTGATACATCTATTTCAGATAACCAAACCTTGGCATTAGGCCCACCTCTCAATCCACCTAGATCTAAACCAAAGAGAAAAAAGGACTTAGTACAAGAATTTTGTTCCCATGTGAACAACTCATTCCTTACCTTGAATCTGTTAAACTTTGATAACTTTGATGATGACATGCCCTTAGTTTATCCCCAACTCATTGATTGGGATCAATAAGACCCACCCATCTTAGACATTTTTGAGAATGATGAAGCAATTGTTGAGTTCTTGGGATAACGAGAAGGCATTCCTAGTGGTGATCACAAGGCTATTTTTACCATTGACTTGGACAAAAAAGCATATTTTTGGGAATCTATTCAACCCTCTAGTCACAAAAATAAGAAAAAGAATAAAAAAGATAAAAAGGACAAGTCTCTAGGTGAAAACTGAAAGGCACCTCTAGACAATGAAAAAGTAAAAATAAAGGACATATCTGAAGGTGAAAACCTCTCTGAGGAATCTAAGGATGGAGGTTTGAACATTCTCCCCGTTGCATAGGAAAAGTCACCCATGCTCATTGAAGAATCAGTAGAAGTCAACATAGGCACAAAATAGAATCCTCGACTAGTTTATTTTGCAGCATCATTGATAAATAGAAGAGCAGCCGGAATTCGACAACTTCTTTACACAGAGACAAATAATTTTTTCCTGGTCATATTCACACATGCCTGGGTTGGATCCTAAACTTGTTCTACATCACTTTCCCTTACAACTAGGTGTCAAACCAGTGAAACAGAAATTGAGGAAAATGCACCCACAAATTGCTTTACTAGTCAAGGCAGAACTCAAGAAATTGTTAGACGTTGGTTTCATTAGATCAATCGACTATACAAAATGGATTTCCAATCTTGTACCAGTCACTAAACCAATAGGGGGCATTCGTATCTGCACTGATTTTAGAGATATCAAAAAACCTTTTCCTAAGGATTACTTCCCTTTGCCTAACATAGACATGATAGTAGACATGACAACAGGGTATAAGATGTTGTCCCTTATGAATGGATTTTTAGGATATAATCAGATCATAATTGCAACTGAAGGCCAACCTAAAACAACTTTCACATGTCCTTGGGGAACGTATTGTTGGAATGTTATTCACTTTGGACTCAAGAATGCTGGAACAACCTATTAGTGTGCCATGACCACCATTTTTCATGATCTTGTACACATTCTTATGGAGGATTATGTCGGTGACCTAATAGTTAAATCCAAAACAAGGGAAGAACATTTACAGGTTTTAGACAAGATATTTCAAAGGCTAGAGAAGTATAAAGTGAGACTCAATCCCAATAAATGTGTGTTTGGAGTAAAATCGAGAAAGCTTTTAGGGCATATCATTTCTAGATGAGGCATTGAAGTGGATCCGACCAAGGTAAAAGAAATCATAGACATGCCTCCACCGACTAATCTTAGTTAGCTAAAGACATTACAAGGGAGACTACAATCCATCAGGAGATTTATAGTGTAGTTAGCAGATAAGACACATCCTTTTCAACATTTACTTAAGAAAGGGGTACCCTTTGCATGGACAGTTAGGTGCAGAGAGGCTTTTCAACTAATTAAAGAATATCTACTCACACCACCATTCTTAATGCCACCTATTGAAGGATGACCACTGATTCTTTATATTATAGTAACCCATTCATCACTTGGAGCATTGCTTGCACAGAATGATGATGAAGGTCGTGAAAGGGCACTATACTATATCGATGAAGGTTGTGAAAGGGCACTATACTATATCAGTCAAAATTTGGTAGGTTATGAGCTCAAATATAGTACCATTGAACGTTCCTATCTTGTAGTAGTATTTTCTACTCAAAAACTAAGGCACTATATGCTAAACCATCAAACAATGTTGATTTCCAAAATAGATCCTCCGAAATATCTTCTAAGAAAAGCATCATTAATAGGGCGACTGGCCAAATGGGTTATGATACTTAGTGAGTATGATATCTAGTATGTAGAGAGAAAGGCTATTAAAGGACAAGTCATCGCTGATCAGTTAGCTGAATCACCAATACAAGCAGATCACCCATTAGTTGCAGACTTTCCTGATGAGTTTATATTCACAATTGACACAAACACATGGAAACTGTAATTTGATGGCTCACATACAAATCATGGCTGAGGGGCTAGTATACTGTTTATCACACCATTGGGTGAGTCCATCCCTAAGTCATTCAGGATTGTATTCCCATGTACTAACAACATAACAGAGTATGAGGCTCTAGTGATGGGGTTACGCATGGAAATCAAGTGGAAACTTAAGAACCTACAGGTATATGGTGATTCTCAACTGGTAATCAAACAAGTAAATGACGATTATGAGACTAAGGATGAGAAGCTTGATCCATACAAACACATGGCAGATAGTTTTAAGGAGTAATTTGACAAGGCCAAATTTCATCAGATACCTCATGTTCTAAACAGGGCAGCAGATGCTATGTCTATAATTGCATCACTTCTAGACATTCCTAGCAATGTGCCTAAGTTTGAGCTCTTGGTAGAACAACTTTTGGTCCTGGCCTATGATATCCTATATTTTGAGATGGTATGTGACATTGTTGGTCTTGATTCCCCATGGTACAAAGAAATCTGTGACCACCTCCATGCCGAAATCATACCCCCTGCCTTTCAAATAACCAACGTAGAACATTCCCCCACAATTCATCCAAATACACCATCGTCAAAGACGCCCTATATAGACGTGCCTTAGATAATACCCTACTGCGATGTCTTGATTCCAATGAAGCACAAGCAACCTTACGTGGGGTGCATGAGGGTATATGTGGTTCCCATTGTAGCAGTCCTACCTTAGCTAAAAGGATTATGAGACTAGGTTATTATTGGCCTACTATGGAAAATGACTCATATGTCTTTGTAAAGAAATGTTACCAATGCCAAGTTCATGGAGACTTGATACATGCACCAGCACAAGAGCTTCATCCTATAACGTCACCATCGCCCTTCGCCCAATGGTGATTTGACCTCATAGGTAAGATCCACCCTACATCATCCAATGGCCACAAGTTCATCATCACTACCACTAAGTACTTTATGAAGTGGATTGAGGCTATTGCTATGACATACATTACCGACACACAGATCTCTAAGTTTATCCTGAACTATATCATTTGTTGGTATGGTGTCCCTCAGTCCATAATCACAGATAATGGCTGCACATTTAAGAACCAATAATTTTTCCTTCTTTGTGATGAATTTTATATTCAACATCACTTTTCCACTCCATACTACCCACAAGGTAATGGAAAAGTAGATGCATCTAACAAAAATACCATTAGAATCCTCAAAAAGACTGCCAATGATGTTGGTCGCGATTGGTATTTACAACTTACTCTTGCCTTATGGGCTTATTGCACAAGTATTTGTACTCCCACTAGCACCACTCCATATTCATTAGTATTTGGTTCTGAAGCCATTCTTCCTATTGAGGTTGAGATTCCTTCCCTAAGGGTATCCTTGAAAGGGCACATTGATGATGAAGAGTATCGAGTATCGAGACTCCATGAGCTATAATTCCTAGACAAGCGAAGATAGAAGGCACTAGACCATCTCCAAGCATATCAAAATTTCCTTCTTCATAGCTATAACAGGAAGGTCTTGAACAAAAACTTTGACATTGGTGACTTGGTTTCAAGCAGAAAAAGAGAAACCAGGAAAGTTTGAACCAAATTGGTTAGGACCTTATATTATTATAGAAGCCTTCGGATTAGGAGCCTATCAACTCTCTACTCTTGAAGGGGAACCATTGTTTTCACCAATCAATAGTATTCATCTCAAGAAGTTTTACGCATAGCTTCTGAAAGCCTTGTCTTAATTAGCAAAAATACAAAATAAATAAAAATAAATAAAAAATAAAATTGTTACCAAGGTGAAAACTTGGCAAACAGGCATCTTGGTAACATCAAAAAAATTAGAAAATCCAAAAAATAGTAAAGAGAAATAATTCATCCAATAGTGAAAACCACTTCAGTGGCGCTTTGGATAAGTACCATGGTGAAAACCTAGCAAATAGGCGCCATGTGTAGTTGACTTTGCTCCTTTGTCTCCTATCATTCTAATCTAACATCCTTGTACATAGTCCACATCCCTATACATACACCCTATACCTGTACATACTACCTATCCTTATACATATCACTTATCTTTCTTATCCATCGCTTGTACATACCATTTGTAATAAGTGGTAGTCTCTCCCATAACCTGGAATGATTGATATCGGGTACATTTCATACCCCCCATTTTATCCTATTCATAATCAATTGGTCTTATACTCGACTGGGGGCAAACACTTGACGTGTGTCATATTGGTTCTTACATTGGTTGTGTTGAAGACGTAAATCCACATAAAAATCCAAAAAACATCACAAAATGTCTTGAGAAAATACAAAAACATCAGAAAACTTCAAAAAGACAAAAAAATAAAAACATGTCAAAAATCCAAAAACAGAGTCAGAGTCAGTTGAACTTGTCAGTCTTTGTCATTTGTTGAACTATGTTGCCTCTGTGACTGGACATAGGAAAGGCCATCTGTCGATGTGCCACTGAGGCATTAGGTTAGTCCATATAGGTTTTTCTATATAAAATCATGATTCAATCCACATGTCTATATGACAAGGTCATTGGTTGTGTCGAACTACGAGGTCTCTGTGTGTATAACATAGGCAAGGCCATCAATTGATGAGCCCCAGAGGATGCACTAGGTCAGTCCATTAGGGTTTGTCACATTCACTATCACACACATCATCTATTTGTAGTTAGTCTTGTCAGTCAAAGTCAAGTCGAACTACAAAGTCTCTGCATGTATAACGTAGGAAAGGCCATCAAGTGATGAGCCCCCAAGGCCACACTAGGTCAGTCTTTTAGGGTTCGTCATCACACACATTCAATTGTCAACACGTCATTTCAAGTCATGCATCAATCTGGTGAACAAGTCAGCAAGGTCTCTAAGGAAAATCAAACAAATTTCCAAAGCAACAACCAAAACAGCTCAACTAATGTCTGGTACAGGATGTGTCCTTCCTGGAAATAGACATCATCAAAATAATGAACCTATGTCTTATACAGGATGAGTCCTTCCTACATATAGACACTGTCAATCAAATCAACATAGCCTTACACATGTTATCACATCAACGACATCTAACTCAACGTCTTATATGATACATGTCTTTCTAAAACTAGGCTTTGTCATGCTTTATACAGATAGTCATAACATCGAATCCAGACTTAGTCTTATTCAATATGTGTATCTCTTGAAATCAGGCTTTATCGATCAATCCTTTGATTAATCAAAACAAATCAAACAAACAGATCAAGTTTTGGAAAATATTTTATTAGATTTTTAAATTTATGGTTTGTTTATCTTATCATTTCACTTGACTTTATGATGGGAATCTTGTTACTAGATTTCTCAAGGATGTCGCATGAAGGATTTAGAGAAAGAACGATGTATCAGAATTCTATTTTCTTTGATTTTTGTCTATCAACTGTCTTTTAAATATGATTTTGGTCATGTTACTAATTTCCTCAAGGATGTCCCATGAAGGATTTAGAGGAGCGATGACATCTCATGACCTTTCTTTTATTTTTTTTGTTTTATGTGGTTTGTCTTGACAAAAAGACTGGGGAAATTGTGCCCTTAGTATGAGTTAATGACAATCCTTGTCTATGGCTATCTGTTGTTAGCAAGTGGATGACCTTGCACACCTTGATCTATGTCATATCATGGTGTTTTTCTCCATTTGTATCAGTATCACCCAATGATGATAAAGTGCAATACCTTTTGTGATATAGTGAAACATCGAAGATTGCTAGTACTAACATCCATGTCTTTTCTTATTCATCATTTTTTTCGCACTAACATTTATTTTTTTCTACATCTTCACCACCCTTATCTATTTTTCTCTATGCTTTTGTCTTTCATCTTCTAGTTCTCTCATCGATTTCGAGACCACACTCATGTTCTTTGAATCTTCCTGTCCTTTCGAGGGGGCATACAACTACCTCCTCGTTATCTTTCCTCATCCTATTAAACACTGGGGCATGACTGGGGCATGTTTTTGATCAATTTTCTTTGACATAATGCTAGAATGACATTGTATCAAAGAGGGGAAAATGTAGACACTGAAATCTAGTCTAAGCCTGCGACTTCAATTTCTTCATAATTCGTATTCTTCATGGTCATGACTAAATAATCTAGGTATGTGCAGGATCATGATGGGGCAACAAGTGGCAATATGATGGGTATTTGTAGGGTATGTGGCTAACGACTTTTTTTTACCCAAAATTGATAAAATGAAAAGGGTTTTTAAAGGAGATTCTCAGCTTTCCATCAAATTTATAAATTATGCTTTACTTTGAATTTAATAAATAATTATTACTCATTTTCTATTTGAATTACAACTAAAGTCAAGATTGATAGGTTGATTGGAAAACATCTATAGCTTTCAAATGGTATCACATTTTTTGAATCCAAAACATGCATCACATTCTATGCTTTGCATACTATAGGATTAGAAAAAGAAAATTTGAATTTCATGAAGTTTTGACCAAGTTAAGGTGGTCAGACATATGATTTTTTATATTTTTTAAAACTTGTAATAAAAAATCATAATTAATTATTTACTTGGAAAAAATTTCAAAAAATATGCATCACATCCGAACATCAGTCCTCTACTTATGTCTAAAAAATTACAAAATAATATTATCATTTTATTGTGGTTAGGGTGTTCAGACAGGCACCTACTTCTTATTATTTCCCTAGAATTTAAGTACTACTGCATTGAAATTTCAAATTTTCACTAAATAGAATTTTTAAAAAATATATCTAGTAGTTTAGAAAATACATTTAATTTTCTACAGATTCTATTCTTACATATTTTTGAAATAATATATATAACTTATTCAAATTTTTACATCAAGTTGCCTAACTCTGATTTTTTTTAATTTTTTGCCACTTAAGGGCTCATTTTTTCCATGATGATCTTGCATATACCCATGTCAATTATTTAATTATTCTCTCAAGTCTTCATTTCTTTATTAATTGAATAAATATAATTATTTAATTAATTCACTTTAACTTTAATTCTTCTATTAATTAAATAATATTAATTATTTAATTGATTCACATTTTCTTTATTCTATCTGATTAATTAAATGAACGCTTTTTATTTAATTATGTTACTAATTAACCTTATCCTTCTTGTCAAATTAAATAAATTATTATTTAATTTACCTTTTATCATATGTCAACTATAATTAAATAAATCTTTTATTTATAAAATTATTCATTTAATCCCTTCATTTTTTTTATTTTTTTTTTTAATTTTTTTAACGAGGGAGTCGGGTAGCCCCCCATATAACCCCCCACCGTCGGTAAACTTTTTACCGTGACCGGTAGTGCTGGCGGGACACACCAACCGGTACCACGGGAGTGTCGGAGAGTCGAACCCATGGTGGGCGCCCTGCAACAGGGAACACCTTAACCAACTGAAATCTATTTAATTATTTTTCAAATATTAAATCTTGAATTAAGTGAATTATTTAATTCATAAATTATATTTTAATGCATTCCTCTATATTTAGATAATTGTGCAAATTATCTAAGTATTCACTCTTACTTGACATCTATTTTAATAGGTCTGTTAACTCTGGATTTAGTGTTTGAATGGATTTTACAAGTAAGCACTTTGTCATATCATTCAATCATCTAGTTCTAACTCAATTGCGTGTACATGCATATTAATTAAATATTCCTATTTAATTAATTAAATCTTGTGCGTGCATTCGAATAGAGAGTTGCTTTAATCCATCTTTATCTTGGCCATGCAAAGACTATTCATTTGTTTTCAAATACCAAACTTGAAGATTAAATCATTTATTTAATCTATATTTCTATTTCTAGTTTTTATCACTCATGTCGCTACTAATAGGTATCACAATGCATGTCTAATCTTTTGATCTCAACCATCTGTCGATCTTTCGATCTTGGCTTGTCATTCAAATGATCAATTTTGTATAAATTGATATTTCCATCATTCCACTCTCTCCCAAGATCTTATGACTTTTGAAAGCATATCTATTATTTGAATCTTTGATGTTTTGCTAAATCACTATCATAGGCTATACTTGCACAAGATAAATCTAAAGGCAGTTATACTACAATGGTAAAATGGAGAAGGGAAATCGAGGTTATACATGGAATTACGTAGATATTGGGTGAGATTGTTCAGTTTATTTATGTTTTAGCTTTCCTTTGTTCTTTGTTGTCTATATTAGATTGCATTAGAGCTTAGATCGCATTGAGTGTGTGCTTTTAACCTTTCATCTACATTTTCTAGACGTCACAATCACTACTAAATTTTTTGGATGATATAGTTTTTCTAAATTGAAGCATTGTTTTTATTATTTCCTTTGATGTGTTTAGTTTTTTGTTCTCATTTTCTAATGAATCTAATCTAAATGAACTAGGAACTAATGTTGAAAATGAAAATAGTAAAAAACTAATGTTGTCCATAATTTCCATGAGATTAAATGATTTTGGTTCTAATGATTGAAATATAATAGAAAATAAATGAATGAAAACATAAAATTAACGGAACCCAACAAAAGCTTAAAAAATGGGAAACTATATTATGAAAATAGTAACGCAAAATGTGCACTAGGATTGATTCGCCCAGGATGGCGAATGAGTCCCATTAGGTGTATTTTTTAATTTTTTCTAAATTTTCTGGTGGATGCTTATACTATGCAATGCAGATCTAAAGTGTAGATGCAAATTTTTACTATTATTCAATGAAATTAAGTACAATAATGCAAGCTAAATGAACTTTTCACTAATGCAAATAAAGCAATACAAGATTCAATGCAAGCTATTCCTAGGATGTAAATGCACTCTAAATTACAAATGTGATGCTATAAATGTAGGTTCACCAAAATGAACCAAATATTTTTGTGTATATGGCTCTCTTACACTTCTAGGGTTTTGCACCTAAAAGGAGAGAGGTACCAAACACCTTAATGGCTCACTCAAGAATATTCCCTTGAGATTCCAATGCAAATGAGATTGAAATCTATCAAATGGGAATGTTCTAGATGCTAAAAACAAATAAAAGAGATTAATTGCTAATGCAAAACTAAGACAATGCAAAAAAATTAAAAACACGTTGTGATATGCAAAAAGACCTATTCAATGCCTTGAAAATGCAATCAAAACAAAAGAGGAAAGTGTAACATTAAATGATGTGTACTTGGAAATCTCAGGATAATTGAAAGAAGCTTTGAAAATCTAAAAATGCTAACTTTTTGATCAATTGGGACTCATTCACCAACCTCGGTGAATCAGTCCCAAATTAGGGGTTCTACCTAGAAAGTTATTTTAGAGAAATGGGTACTAGAATCTTTTATCTATTCTAAAAAATACCTCTAGTGGGTCTCATACACCAATAATGGTGTATCGGACCTTTTCTACTTTTTCAAAAATCAAAATCATAGATCTATACTCCAACACCTGCACTTTGTTCTCATATTGAAACCCAAATGCGATTATACGAAAACACCTACAAAATAGAATATAATTTTATTTATAATGGGGTTTTCCCTTGGTCAAACCCCTAGTTTTGTATTTAAACCTTGAAAGAAATAATGAAATATGTAGCAAAACCCTAGCCCTAAGTGTGTCTAAGACTAGGAATTCTAAAGCAAGATGCAACCCTATTCAATTATGAAAGAATAAGATGCATAAATAAAACTTGAACAATGTAAGAATCACTCTAAGAGATCCTAAATCACATTAGAAATGAATCTCAATGACATGCAAACCTTCCTTATGCTAAAGATAAAGAGAAAATGGAAGATAGAATCACTTAGAAAACAAGTCCTTAGGCTTGGCTTGATGGCTAGTTGCATCTCGCCAACCTAGAATTCTTCATGATTGTCCATATGCATCCATGATCAACCCTTGAAAATTCTTGATATAGAATAAAAGCGAGCTTGAAGACTTGCAAAAATCCCTAAATGTTGCCCCAAAGCTTCAACTTTGTTATAGATAGACTTGTTAATCTTCTTGTGAAAGATTTCAATACTTGACTCTTAAATTTGTTTGTTAAAAATGGATAGATGTAATGAAAAATGACCTAAAACCTTATATTTATAGGCATCAATACCTAATTGATCATTATTTAGACCTCAAAGGCTGACATCAATCAGAAATTTGAATTAGGTTAGTGAATTTCCCCCTCAAAATTAAAAAATTCCTTAAAAGGGACTCATTCGCTACCCTTGGTGAATGGGTCCAACCATAGGGTACTCATTCACCCATGGTGGTGAATGGGTCCCACATGAGGTTTTTGAGATTTGAATGATTTAACAGTTATTTGTTAGGATTTATATGATTTTTAAGTTGAATAAGCCTTATGGTCCAAACTAATGAGTCCTAGGAGCCTATAAATGGTATGTTTACAGATCAATTAATGTAAGGGTGCCAAAATAGGTCCAAATTAAGCATGAAATTTCCCCTTTCTTCAATAGTATACAATTTTCTATAGTACAGGTACCACCACATTCTAGGGTGGAATTAGAATGAGGGCAACCCAAACAAATGCATCATTGGGACCCAAAATAGATCTAGCATGCTTAATTAACTTCAAAGATAGTGCTTAGCACATGGTCGTCCAAACGAGTGTAAAACACATAAAACAATTAAGCTTGTAACTTGTAGAAACCAGAAATATCTTCAATGCAATCAGAACATCTTAACTCTAAAATTGCAAGTCAAAGGACTTCTTCAAAGAGAAATTCAGACCAAAAACTTTTCTCTCAAACCTCAACTAGAACACAAAAATATAGTTCACAACTAGTGAAGACAACTCGAACTTCACAACAAGAAAATAGCCAAACAGCTAGATATAGCAACCTTCAACAATCATGACCAACATATCTAAACTGCATGAACATAAGGGAAAATAATGAATCAACAACTGAATACCTATAATCTTCCTTTAATATAATTTTCTAAATATCCTCAACATATATGACCAATGGCAACTAGTAGATAACTAGTTGACTAGTTTAAATCAATGACAACACCTTCATTCCTTTCTCTATTCTTGCAACAGAGATGGAAACTAGTGTTAAATAGACTAAAGATGAATTTAAGCATTAGGTAAAGATCCAAACTAATTTATTGAGATGATTGATTGATCCCTCTCAACCAATCAATCAACTAAGTGCTTCTTTTGACCCAAATCCATCTATTAGAAAGGATATGGTCAGAAATATTTATGCTTACAAGTCTTATGGGAAGGTCATTGAAGATTGGGCCAAGGATATCTTTGTTAGGGGAACAAAATTTTTCACATATATGAATAATATCTCTGAATATATTGAGTTGTTAAAGAAAGAGATTGATACTAAAATCATCTCCACCAAACACAAAGAGTCCATTGGTTGAAGAATGATAATGATGTCAAGGAAATTGTTGATTTGGGGTAAAAAATTCTAGTATTTAAGCAAATTGTGTCCAAAATCAAGGATGGCAAACACTTAATGTGGAAGAAAAGTGTTGAATGGAAAATTTCATTTATGAAACAAAATATATTGGAGTAAAGAAAATTCCTCAAGGAATGTAATCAGATAAAGGTTGACATTTAGAAGAACCTTTAAACAATAGGAATTCACCTCCAAACATAAGATGATTACCAAGATGAGAATGTAGAAATTCTAGAAGGAAAATTCAAGCAACTAATGAAGAATACTTTTGACAACAAGCTTTTAATGTGGTTGGCATGAGAAGATTAAGTAGAATTGATTTCCCTTTATCCTAATTATTTTGAAATGCAATGACATAAAAGTAGATTTTGTATGAGGAAATAAATATTTGTGGAAATTATGAACTAAAAATATAATTATTTCTTAACATAGCGATATTCCTCTGGTGATCAATTCTTGACACATATAAAGAAAAAATTTCCATATAGGCCACTTGATCATCACAAGAAGGGAACATGGATAGTGCACTACCTCAATAGTTCCTTGTGTTTTTATTGGTTTTATTTTGTAAAATAAATTTGGCATCTCGAGAAGTTTGAGGAAATCTTAACTTCTTTTCAATTACTTTCAAGAAGCGATTATCTTATAAATGCATATATAAACTATGATGTTAATGAAAATAAATCTCTAAGAATTGTTTTAAAGGAAACAGATAGAAGATCATTCAAAATTGAAGGTTGTGTTTCTATGAGCCTACAATTGTGGGATAATGAATGAATGAAATCTATTATAATTTGTGTGTTGTGACTGGTATCATTGGTCATTACATTTTTTTTGTGACTATGAAAATCATTTCTAGCATTTGATTTGTTTGAGCTTAGAATTATCTTGGGTTCATGAGTTTATCAGTTTATGTTTTTTGCAATGAAATTAGTATATGTTTTTATTATTCTATCACAAATTATATCTTTCTCAATAAATATTCATTGGTATTATTTTATAGATCTTTGTTGATTCTATTGTCTTGGCCTTTCTTTCTTTCTGGTTAAAAGAATACCCATATTAAAGTTTTTAAGCTCACAAAAAAAATTATTATTAGAAAAATTAGATATACCTCATAAAATTCAAAGTGAAATTATTTCACATAGAAATAATTTACCCAGTAGTTTGTTAGTGATTATCCCTATGATTGGGAAATAGGGGAAAATTAAGAATTTCATATAGTGCATAATCCATTAACTAATATATTTTTGGAAACTCTATTAGGGAGTGAACTTGAAGATTTATAAAATATTTGTAATGGCTTCCCTCATATCTAGTTGTTTTCTCATGAAAACCATGGTCTTACCACATAATAATGACATTTTAGTTCTACAAGCTAATATGAATTGGATACAAGTTAAACAAGAAGATGTTATACCTTAATTAAATACATTGTTCTCAAGGTGTCAGAGAAGTGGTGAAGAATATCATTGGGTGAACCAAATCTTAGAGGAACAAGAGGAATTGGGAGAGGAGACTAGAAGAATTCATCCTAGAAAACTAATATGTGCTATTGACATAATTGTTGCTATTCCTAGAGCTAATGTTATGAGGAATCAAGGTAAAAAAAGCCAATTTAGTTTTTTTTTGTATCTCATTGATATACCAGACGAAAGCATAGTAGATGATTATTTGACTCTATTTTTGAGGCTTTACAAGAACGAAAATTTTTAAACACACCATTTCCAATTAGAAAAGCTATGTTTCATAGTAAAATTCTTCTCCATCAAAGAAAACTAATCAATCTCCTATCTACAAAGCCCTTGTAGTACACTTAGTATTGTATTTCCTTTGCTGATAAGTTATACTACCATCGTGGCACATGAACAAACAATACTATGTGGAGAAACTATAGGACCATTAGATTCTGGAAATTAGTTACATGATTTACATAAAGGATCCTAAGAGAACTTCCCTAAGTTTAGAGGTGATGTCAAGATTTCTACATATGAACATATTAATACCTTCTTTATTTCATGTAGAGTATTTGGTGTTCAATATGAAGATGTGGCTATAAGTTATTTTTGGAATCACTTATAAAGGTTGTTCTTGAGTGGTTTTATCATCTACCTAATGGTTCTATCAATTCAAAAGATTCAATGAGGAGAAAATTTTGATATAGATTCAAAAGTGTTGAAGACAAGCACTCTCTATTAACACATTTGACAAAATTAAAAAATAAGTTCATGAACCTATGTGAGAATTTGTAGACAAGTTTAATAAGTTGGTGAACAAAATTGATACTGTAAAGAGACCCACTCATGAAAAATTAGAAGTTCATTATCAATTCCCAACCATAAAATATCAAATTTCATTTAAAGAGAGAAAGAGTTGCTAATTTAAATGCAACATAGATTTTGGCAGTATAATTCGAAGATGACCTTATCACTATCAGGAAGTGGAAAAAGGAGCTTTAGAAAAGTAAGCCTCGAGCCTCTACTTCTTTCAATCCTATGATAAAAAGGCTGGAAAATGACATCATTACATTAAAGAGACATGCCAAAGAATTAACAACAAATACAATAACCTTACCAAGAAATATCTAGAAAAGGATATGTGTATCTTAATTATAGAATGTTACCTTTACCTACCTCACAATAAATACTTTATATAGAGTCACCACTTGGTGGGAACAAAAGTAATATATGAAAATTTTCATCTCACCACAAACCATGATGAAGCCAATTGTCCAAAAAAGAATAGGTTTATAGAAATGACTACTATGAAGGAATTCATTGAAGATACTACTAACAAAGAGGACACTTCTAATCATTATGGTGACTTTGTTGTTAGCTTATTTGAATATGAATATGATTCTAAAATAGGAGGTGACATTTACACTACATTAGATGACTCATATTCTATTGTTCTTACTCATGGTCAACATACTTCAAACTAGAAAGGTACTCAAAATACCCCTAAGTTGTTGTTGAATAAATCTAACATCATGTATGAGAATAGCTTCTCACCTCTCGAGGTCTAAAAGCCTTAAAATGTCACCCATTAAATTTTGGACAGTCATCTTTGGAAAAAATTTCTAATCCTTTCCACATAATACATTTTTTTAAAAGCTCAAAAAAAAAAATTCTCCTGTAGAATACCTAAGGCTCAATCTTAATGAGATAGATTGTTTGGTAGGATATACATTAAGTCTAAAAACTCTAATGTCAACTTAGAAACTGAAGATCAAGTGATCAATTTTGAAAAAACCTCTTCTAGTCTATCTTCTAGAACTAAAAACATCACTCCCACCAATTTAGAAGAAAAATCCACCCTTTTATGTGTCTCTCTACACTAATGGGTATAGCTTAAGTAATTATGTATTAGACTTAGGGGCCTCAGATAATGTGATATATGTTAAGGTTTCTCAAGCCTCAGGGTTATCCTTGACAAAAAACTTTGGAAAATTCTACTTAATGGAGTGTAAATAGGTGTCATTAGATGGATAGCACAAGTCTCTGTGGTAGCTCATCCAAAAAAATGGCTCAAATTGACTATTCTAGTAGTAGATATTCCCACCAACTATGGTATGTTACTAAGTCAATCATTTTTACAAAGACATAGATGGAGAGATCCAATTGGATTAATATCATTCAGTTATCCCATTAGGAAATAAAAAAGGTATGCCTAGATTTGAACGTAAAGAAAAATTAACAATCGTAAAGTCAGAAGTTCCTAGGTCTCAAGTTTTGTTTGAAGAATCAAAATTCAATAATTATATGCTCCTCTCTAAATTAGAAAAATACATGTATTTTTTGAGTCTCAATATCTCTTTGGAATTATAGACATTAGAATTTGATGGAAGCTAGAGAGAAATTTCCTCTCATATAAAATGGAATTTAAAATCACCAAAAATATAGCAAACTATGAAGCTTTATTTTTGGGTTTGTATTTGATAAAAGGGGGATAAACGGGCTTTACAGGGACCCGAAACCGCAGAGTAACATTACAAGAAAAGACCAAAACAAAGGTCTGAAAAACAAAAATGCTGCCAAAAAGAAAAATACCAGTTTAAGAAGACAACCACAAAAAGCTACAAAAAAACAATAAAACGGCCAGCAAAAAGACAAAGCTGGGCCCAGCCACAGCTAATTCATAGATTTCAGAAGCTCATCTGCAACCTCTTCCAGGTCCACCATATCATGAACCCCCTCCATAAAGATCTGAGTCATATTTGGGGTGGTCAAGGCTTTTCTCGTGTTTGACTGCACGCTTAGAGATCCTTGTTTCTCATCCTAGTCTCTTTCTGATCAAGGCTGACAACGTTTCTCCATATCCCGGCTCTATTTTTGGGTTTGTCGATAGCCAAAGAGAGTGGAATTAAAAAAATTAAGGTCACTTCAATACAAGGAATTTAAGGTCTTTAATAGGTACATATATTTTAATGATTTAAAATGAAAGGATAAGGCATTCAAAAAATAAAAAATTTGGGATAATAGCGAGTTTTGTGTATGAAGCTACTGCTAGTAGTAACTTCCTATACTGAATTTTGAGAGGAGGGTACGATTTTTTTTATATATTTGAAACAGCTTATAGAAACTTAAATGTACAAATATAAATATCATGCATACCACACAATACATTGATTTACTTAGAAATTCCCTTTCGGGAGGAAAACCCCACACCAAAATCTGCCCAATATATTATTCAAAAATCATGAATATTACAATATAATTGCAGAGCAAGCTTCTCATAGGAGTATCACCAACCAGAGATCCAAAGGTAACATGACCACTAGCAAACTCACATAATACATCACAATACACAACCGGTAATATAATGGTTTATAAAATAGGGTTGCCTTCTAGGTAAGTCACACAAAATATCATCCATTAGAATTAAAACTTAATGATGAATAGTCCAAATTGATAATAATAAAATATAATTTTTCCCTTTTGGGGCACTACCTCTGACCCCAAGTCGGGGATAACTCTTAGACTCTATAGGGGAACCCGATGTCCCTCCTCTTTGATGTATCAGTAGTACCTTATGTAATTTTAGGGTTGGGACACATTTTCACAACATTTTAAAGATTTATCCATTGATATAGTGCTTGGGGATGAAAATTATAGATTTTATTCATTAGTAGTATCTACACATTTTTTGTTGCCTCATCTGGACTTCAAAGGAGATTCATACCAAATCAAGATGTTACATAGACCTAGTGTGCCATACAACATAGAGTACTAGTAAGTTTTTGAAAATGACAAGAAGATTCAATACTTTTTTGAAAATGTAGAGATGTTTTCCAACTCATATTTTGAAGGGAGTACACTTGAATGCAAGGAATTTTGTTTAGATGATGTAAGAGACTAAGAATGTGGGGTCGTCTTGCTAAAAGGTAATAAAATTCCAAAGGGTATGGTTTATCTCGAAGACTTGTTTGATAAACACAATAGAAATATTAAAAATACAATTGGAGAAGTCATTGATAATTCAAGAGAGTATGAGATAGCCAACATTGGAGAGCTTGATATCCCAAAATTGGTATTATTGGAAAATATTGTACACTCAAAGAAAGGGATAAACTGATCACCTTGCTAATCAAGTACAAATAATTTTTTGCTTGGTGCTATGATCTCAATAATGTTATAAACAAAGACCTCCAACATCATATCACTATCAAACCAAGGACCTCTCCTTTCAAACAAAAGAAATGGATATACAACCCAAAGGTGGCCGATGCAATTTTTAGAGAGGTAGATAAGATGTTAAAAGAAAGAATATTTTATCCCACACCATTTGAACTTGGTAGCCACTAAAGTTACAATTCATAAGAAAAATAGTGAAATAAAAAATTATGTTGATTTTATAAACTTGAATCAGTCATCCTTGAAGAATAACCATCCACCACACATGATGGATCATGTGCTATAGAGTTTTTCTAGGTAAAAAATTGTGTCCATGCTAGATGGCTTCTTGGGATACAATTAATTAAGTGTATCCGAAGAAGATTAGCTTAAGATGACTTTTATGGCCCCATGAGGAAACTTTGCATATAGTTGTATGCCTTTTGGTTTGATCAATGTGGGTGCTACCTTTTAGAGAGCAATAGATATTTCCTTTTGTGATCTTAAGAATAAAATCATTGTGATTTTTTTGAGGAAATGGGAAAACCATTTCAATCATCTAGAAAGAATCTTATAAAGGTGCAAAGACCATGGTATATATTTGAACCTAAAGAAATCAATTTTTAGATTGAAAAAGGGAAACTCCTCAATCATGTTGTCTCAAAAGAAGGGATTAGAATTTACCTTGAAAGTGTTAGGGCCATTCAACAATTAAGTTTACCCTCAAATAGAAATGGAGTCAAATCTTTCTTCAAATAGGTGAATTTCTTTAGGAAATTTATGCTTTATTTTTCTAAAACCACAAACCATATTTGTTGAAATGATGAAAGAGAGACAAGGTTTATGGTGGAATGAGTAAGGTAAGAAATCATTCAAATATATCAAAGAAGCCATTTCCCATGCTCCTTTATCAATTTATCCTGATTTTGAAAAAGACATTATTATCTATTACTATGCATCTAAGCATACCATGTCAACCATCTTGTTATAAAACAATAGCAAGAGATAAAAGAACCAATTTATTTTATGAGAACCCCTCTTAAGAAGCACAAATTAAACTAATCTTAGAAGGAAAAACATACTTTGAAAGTAGTTAAGCAATATAAATTCTATATTCTACATTCACATTCTATTTTTTACATGCTTGATCTTATAACAAAAAGGTATACTTACAAAAAGGAGATTAGTTGCAACAAAAGAGGAGCTTAGGTGGTGAAGGTGCAGGAATATGATTTCGAGATAAAACCCACTAAACTGGTCAGAGGTCATGGGCTATTAAAACTAACAGAAAAATTGAGCTAGAAATAGAAAGTGACTCATGTGTATGGCATTAGTCAACCTCCAAGATGAATGGTTTTGAAATGCCAGTTACCATTGTACTTATGGATAATTTCCTACTCATTTGTCCCCACAAGAAAGAAGAAATCTCAAACCTAAAGCATAAAAATATGTAATTTGGGAAGATATGTTATATAAGAGGGCATTGGATGGAACTTTCCTCAAGCCTGTTGATAAGGATCAACAAAAGAAGTTGATGGAGCTATTCCATAATAAAGCTTTTCATGGAAATTTATCATCTTCAGTGACCTCTTTCAAAATATTAAGACAATGTTATTACTAGCTAGGCATGTTCAAATATGCATATTTTTTGGTGTCCAAATGTGAAAAATGAAAATAGTTTTTTGACTGACCTTAGTTGAAAGCTCTTCCCTTAAGGCCTATGGTAATTGAAGAACCATTCCAACAATGGGGTTTATATTTAATTGGTCCTATGAATCCATATTCAAGTGCAGGCCATACTCACATACTTATTGCAACTGGTTACTTCACTAAGTGGGTAGAATCTATATCTGTAAAATGTACAACCTCAGAGGTAATCAATTATTTCATTAAAGAGAATATCCTATATTGATTTGGTGCTCCAAAGAAACTAATAACATATAAAGCAACCAAATTTTCATCAACTAAGATATCCTTATTTTTTTTATGAACATGGAGTTACTTTATCCCATTCCTCAGATTACTATAATGAAGGGAATGGGAAAGCTAAATAAAATAACAATAATTTGGTTACTATTTTGAAAAATTTAGTAGACGAAAATTAGAATAATCAGTACAAGAAATTGTACACATCATTATGGGTAGATATGATACATCAAAGAGAGCAATTGGGATGTCTCCTTTTGATCTTGTATATGGTATAGGAAGTGTTTTGCATTTACCTTTAGAATTATTAGATATTAACTTGTACATTGATATAGAGGATTAGAAGTTCCAAAATTCCCTAGAGAAAAGAATCATGTACCTCAGTAAATTTAAAGAACAAAGAGAGGTTATGCTAGACATGATTACCATACATGAAATCAAGGTGAAAATAATTTTTAATAAATGGGCTAGAAAAAATAATTTCATGATTGTATACATGGTACTATTGTGGGATAAGAGGAGAGAACCTAAAGGTGCACATAGGAATTTTTATTCCTTGTGGAAAGTTCCTTTCAAAAAAAGTAGGTATGTGGTAAAAATTCTTTCATGTTGACCTACCCGAATGGAATAACTGTGCCTCTCCCTTACAATGGGAAAGATATAAAGATTTATCAAATCTAAAAGAAAGTATGTCTTACTCTTGTAAACACTACATTAGGTATTTTGTGTTTAGTCTGTTTTGGTTTCCTTCTTTCTTTTAGGTTTTTTGATTCATCATGCATTTTCTTCTGCATTCCTAGTAGTGACTCTTTTACCCAATGGAAACGAATAACTTTTGTGTTTAGAGTTCTTCCACATCCTTTGAGTACTTTGTCCCTAGAAAGAACCAATTGTTACCTCAATTTTTGTCAATTCCTTGTGAACTTGATTAATCTTTGGGAAATTCATTGTTGATCATTACGTTATGATAAGTTTCCACAACCTAGTCTAAATTTAACATAAGTAGATAAAGTTATGTATTCAATTAGAAGTCGAGAAATTGAAGACAATTAAAATAGTTTCAAAACTTATTAAAGGTTTCAAAACCTTTATCAAAACTCAAAAGGGTTTCAAAAAACTCATTAAAATTCACTGCATTATTACATTTTTAGATGGATAATCTCCTTTGGTTGGCTTCTTTCGTTTTGTAATTTATGTTGGTCCTTGAAGAAGTTTTTAAAATTATATCAAATTTCGATTAAAATCCTACGGTTTGAAGAGAAATGTTACTTTCATTTATATTGACTTCTAAGCTTGGTTTCAAAACTTTTTTTGGGGATCGACACAGTTTTCAAAAGCCTATCAGTCTTTGACAAAGAAATCACAACCATGAAAAAGGGAGGAGCATTTGTAGAGAAAAAAATTTCAAATAATTTTAAGTGAATTGGAAGTCTCAATTATAGATTATGAAACCATTGAAACTTCTTGTTGTGCATTTCACACACACCCCATCCAAAATGGGGACCCCTTTTTTTATCCTTATTTAAGTTGCTACCTTTTCCCCTTAGGGGATGGGTCCTCAAAGTTTTGATGTCAATCTTCCTTGAGTTTGGGAAAGATAACTTAAGGTAGAGGGTAGGTTTGGTTTACAACGAGTCCTAACAATCAAATTTGTTAAGAGTCATCACTTTGGGTCCCTTGGGTTTTAATTAGAGGAATCTCAAGATTTCTTGTTTTCTTGAAAATCCTGATAGTGTTTGTCTCAGATATTTCTTATCCTTCGAAAATCCTCGGACCAGGTTGTCTCACGGATTTCTTGTACACTGGAAATCCTTGACAGTTTGTTTTTCACAGATTTCCCACTGGAGTAAAATTTCCGATGAGGTCTCCATCAAGTATTTCTTTTTGGTCTAAAATCTCCAGAGTTGTTTGACTCATAGATATCTTGGGTGTGCGAAATCAGGAATGCTTCAGAATAATATCACTGCGAAAAGACATTTTCTCTCAATGAATTTATTGTGTTCTAAAGTACGACGAGGGAGTTTTTTGGACATTAATGGTGATGAAGGGAAAGTTTAAAAATGTGTTTTAAGTTATTATTTTACCATTCTTAGTTTCTTCGAAATACAATCTTCATTGCTACGAAACAAACTCAAGCATTTGGGCGATTTCTTGAGCTAGGGCATCGAGTTGGCCGTGTGAGCAGGGTTTCGAGGGCTTGCTCGGAGGATTGAGGAGTGTTGGCGACTGGTTTCTGTTCCATACTATTCTATCCATCAAATTCAAAGGTTAGTTGTGTTTTCTCCTTTCATTAAAAGCTAAGATGTGACGTAATACTGTCTTGTTGTCAGCTTTTTCTCTACATTTTGAATAGTTTCCTTCGATTTCAATGTGATATCATCGACCTCTTCTCTATCTTAAAAGCCGAACTAGGTTTGAGTTATCCCATTTCACATGAACCATAGATTTTAGTGGGTTCATGTCATCTTTGTGTCATTCCTGGTTGTGCACGATGGTTATAAAAGCATGTTTATGCGATTTGGTGAGTAAGATTCGAGGATTGGATGAAAAAGTTAGAGTTCTTTGATTAGGGCTTGGATTTGTGCATTTTGGCAACTCATGCTTTTCCATTTTAGGGCTAGGGTTTGACTCTAAGTAAAACAATGACTCATGGTGAGCTTACACGAGTTGATTACGAGCTTGTATTGTAAAGACTCTTTAAACCCTAGGTTACTCTCAAGGAGACGGAATGCTTGGACCATATGAGTGAGGAACACTTGGTAAAGAATTTTTGAACCGTGCAGTTCAGAAGAAAACATCCAAACAAAATTCTATACTGATCTTCAATTGCAATCAAACACATTTCACTTACAAATCTGACCAAAGCCCTATTATTTACAAAATTCTTAGTTGGATGAAGCATTTCAGTCACTCCAGCAATCCCCAACGACCCAGTGAATTTGAAATGGAACATTACTTAGTCATTTTCGGGAGACAAAAGTGCAATGCTATGAATTTCTTGTCCCCCGAAATCTCTGGATCCTCCCTTGGTACGGAATTCATTATTTTGAGAAAAATATGATAACACACTATCATGGATTTTGTATCTGCGTGAAATTCTCAAGATACCTCCTCGTCGTGGATTTATTTCCTGTCTGAAATCTATGGGTCCCTTGTCTTCGTTCATTTCTCACCATTTGGAAATCTCTGGGAAAATTGTTATCGCAGATTTCTTGTCCTCGTGAATTTCCCGATGGATTATCCTCCCCATTATTTTTGAACCCAGTAAGAAATATTTCCTAAAGACTTGGTCTTTCTCGGGTTCCTGAATCATTAAATTTGATTTCCCTTTTAGCATGCATGATGGGGTTAGGTATTATAAGAATGATATTTAAAGTCCAAGTATCCAAAAGGATGAGGTTTGCCCATGACTTAGCTATGCTTCATGGATATCTTGATCCTAGGAAATCCCTGACACTTTTGAGGTCATATATTTCTCAACATATGGAAATCTCGGATAGGTTTGCCATCACTGATTTCTTGAACTCTCGATATCCTTGAATTTTTTTTGAGAGGGCCAAATTCTTGGATTTATTGCATGAGCGAAAAACCTAAACATGTTTTCTTAAAATGAATTTAATGATTCTTTATGGGAAATTTAAGCATGGTATTCATCATGTTATCTTATTTTATACTTAATATGGGTGTGGGAGTGGGTGTGGGTGTGGGTGTTTTACTCATTATTTTATTATGATGAAATTCCTATTGAATATTAGTTCATCCATTCCACATCTAAGGAGGAGCTATCAAGAGTAGAGAGGATGAAGTATGATTTCAAGGGTGTGCTATCAGAGTCAAATATTGTCTCGTATTGGGGAGAGGTTGGGTACAACAACCTAGGGCATGTAGATTTGGAGAATTTTAAAAGGATGACTTTCCTAGTCCTTGTTGAATTAGCAAAGATGTTCGTCAAAACTATATTGGCTCAAGTTGTAAGTTTTCCTCCATCCATCCTATGTCCCGAGTTAATTGTCAAGTGTTCGAAGCACTATGATTCAAGCCAAAGCAAGATTATTGGCACTTAGGGGAGAATTATGGCCAATCTTATAGAAGAGGAAATTGTTGAGGCATTTGGAATCCCCTCCCATCAGAAGTCAACCATGTTCACTCTTGAAAATGCAAAGAATTTTTATATAGACAACCATGAGAAGACCCTTGAAGTTATAAACTCTTCATGGTTGGACAAGCCTAGGAAACATTACTCAAAATTTCCTAATGTTTTACATAGAAGTGACTTTCAGGAAGCGTACCATGACATGATCACTCTCTTGAGTAGGGTCATGGGATTGGAGAGAGCATCCCAATTTGAGGACCAGATGTTCTACATCATGGAAAAATTTACCAAAGGGATTAACTATCATTGGGCTAGGTTGATCAATAACAACCTTGATAGGCAACTTAGGGAAGTCTAAGACACTAAGAAGTTCACCATGACATCATATGTGGTATATATGCTTGCTTAGAACTTCAAGTATAAAGGATTAACCTGCATAGGGGTAATTGGGCAGACAAAGGTCTATGAATTCTATCCTCAATTGCATTTATCTAGCACCTCTCACTACAGGAGGGTCAATGATGCATTCACCATGTATGTCACCAAGACATTACATGAAGCTCTTCATGTCAAACTATTTGTAGATTCAATGGAATTGGTAAAGAAATATGGTTACTGGTTTCTGCAATTTCCTAAATTTTCTTACATTAGAGTACATGGGCTCCTCCTTAGACCTTACATACTACCAAGATATCCCACCAACAAGTTGATAGTGTTAGAGCTCACCAAGAAATTAGCTATCATCAATAAAGTATTGAAATGTTTGCACAAGGTAGGCATAGGGAGTGAATTCCCCATTAAATTAAATGGATGGGAAGCTTTACCTCCCTTTCCTAGTGCTCAACATTCAGAGAAAAGGATTGAGTATTTTCACTTGCCCAACCATATATAGAGAATCAAATTTGATCCTTATGGGGTTGCTCAGAAAGATCCAATAAGGAACCACAAGAACAAGGCACAAATTGAGGATTATTGGGAAAATTGTAGAGATGAATTTGAAGTGTTCAAAAGAAAATTCTCATAGATGTCCCTTAAAATGATTAGAATGTACAAAATCATGGATGTGTGAGACTAGGTGGAGGATGAAGAAGATGCCATTCAACACCATGATTACATGAACATATCAAATAAGCCCCTCCCCATGATTGATTGTGCGAAGGAAGAGATAATTGAATTGGATCAAGTAATTACCCTAGTGATCAAGTACTCCAAGAAGTGGACCAATCATAAAATCCTAGAGCTCCAAGTTGATGGAGTAAAGTTTTGTTACGATGTAATGTCTAGTTTGGAATCACAATCCTCCTCTAAGGAAGGATCCGAAGTAGAAGGATTTGAAGGAAGTGAAGATTGGGTAGAGTCAATTTTAACATAATAAATTAAACTTAGTATTAATTTTCTATTCAATATTTAACTAATAACTATCTTAATTTATGCTAATTATTTTCCATGGAGGATATTAATTGACCCCTTAATTTATCAATCATCAACACATTAAAAATAAAAAACTCTTTAGAATTGAAATAATAAATAAGCTTTATCCCAATCATTTAAAATTTCAAAGCTACAATACTATAAACCATCACATTTATTTTAAATAATTTCAAAGATAATATTATTTAGGATGATATAGTTTGGTTAAAATTAAATCTTAACATATATCAATTCCTACTTAGTTGAGGATTAAATTTAAGCAAGATGGATTTTCAAATTTTAAATTTTGAAAAAAAAATTATTTACTAAATCACCAAAGAGACTTTAATTTGTCACTTAAAAAGGGGTCCTTGTCTCATGGACCTCCATCATGGACATAACCCTCATTAACTAGAATTAACTAGTAGTCACATGCACATACATACAACGATCAACCAAGAGGGATTCTCCACGTTGGGGTATTCAGTGGGGATGGAGGAAGAAACTTGTTTTCTTAATGCAATGTAAAGTATAAATATTGAGAATTATTCGAAATGTTTTGGATGAGTCAAAAAAGGGAAAGCATGTTAATAATTGAATATGGATTAATGTGAACTTAGTTTATAGTAGGATGTGAACAAGGATAAGATTTGTCGAGCACATTGTATGAAAATCAATTGATATATTTATATGAATAATTAGATCGATAGATGAATTAAAGAAAAGCTATGTTTGAAGATATTGTAAAGCACTTAACTTTGGTGTAGAAATTATTTTATACCTCTACATTTAATTGGAGCATTGTATAACAGTTTAAACCCAATGTTATATTGTCTTCATTATTTGCAATGTAATTTTAGATATTAAATAATTTTATATGTATTTTAGTCTTATAGTTGTTATGCTTAGATGTACATCTATATTTTATGCTTTTTTCTAGGTTAATCAATCAATCTATTAATCATTATTTAATTATCTTAAGATAAGGAAATACTTTGCAAGACTAAGAAGTATTTGGATAAAAGAGGAAATTGATCTTTGATTTTTTTGTCTAGGTTAATAAATCAATTGATTGATTATTATTTATCTTTAAATAATGCAG
>VDFB02047230.1:115840756-116156842 GCA_007258455.2 Sequoia sempervirens
ATATGCTTACATGCTTATCTTTATATTACATTTAATTTTGTTGTCCTATTTTTTTCTCATTTAATTCCTTGGGTCCAAAAAATGCATTCAATTGTTTGGGGAATATTTTATCCCTAACACTCTTATGCTAAGATTGCAAGCAATTTTTAGATACCTACATAGAGACTCATCACCATGTTAAGACAAAGAATTACTATGTACCACAACATGAAAGTGTGTAATATGCCATTTCATCCCATGGCTAGTGTATTAGGTGAATCATTACCACTTTCTATACAAGCATAATTCTTAACCCTATTTCCTCACCTTCTCCTTCTTATGATTGTTGATAGTAAAACTTAGCTTGCAATTATTTTTATTTTTATTACTTGTATGATAGAAGGGAGAGTCCAAGCATATTTTTTTTCTCTATTACATTAGATTTATTCATCATCAAGCTTATAACTAAACATCCTATCTATTTTATAATTAATTTTTTAACTAACATTCAATTATAAATTACATATTTTTACAAGTATCTTTTATTAATATAAATTAATTATTGTTTATATATAAAGATTTATTTGATTATCTTAAATTATACTTGGTTTATGTTTGTTTTCCTTTATCTATAATTATCATTATTTTCTAATTTATATATTTTTACAAGTATCTTTTATTAATCTAAATTAATTATTGTTTATATATAAAGATTTATTTGATTATCTTAAATTATACTTGATTTATGTTTGTTTTCCTTTATCTATAATTATCATTATTTTCTAATTTATATATTTTTACAAGTACCTTTTATTAATCTAAATTAATTATTGTTTATATATAAAGATTTATTTGATTATCTTAAATTATACTTGGTTTATGTTTGTTTTCCTTTATCTATAATTATCATTATTTTCATCCTTTCATCCTGACCTCAAATTCTTCATATTTGAAATTTAGATCATTATTAACTAAACATCTCTTTTATAAAATTTACTTATTTTTAAATAAAACATAATAAACAACATTTTTTCTTCATTAAAATTAAAAATTAAATATAATAACATTATTAAATATATATTTTATAATCATTAAGATACTAAATATAAATAATATTCATTAAAAAAGGGTTTATAATCATTAAAATCTTAAATATAAATAATATTTATTAGAAAACATTAAAATTATAAATATAATTATTTAATTGTAATTTAAAGATGTAAATCTTTTAATGAAAATATTATTACTTAACATATGCGAATATAATGAACGGAAATAACATTTATATTTTCTACCGATTACATATAGACTCACTCTTCTAAATATAAAAGTTACTTACCCCAATCTGTGTCGTGGAATGCATGTGGAACTAAAACGGTCTAACGACGAAACAAATCTGTGATGCCAGGCCACGTTGAAACATAGCGAATGGCTTAAAAACAATGCCTATACATTTCTGTCAATGCATCCTTCCGCCAATTTGAACGAGTGTCTGTTGTTTTGGCTACATAAAACAAATGTGAACAGTGGAAATGGCAAACGCAAACAGCATGGGAACAAGAACAGGAATGGGAAATGTAAATTGCATATGGCAGAAAAAGAGATTTGAAAAAGTTAAAAGGTTAAGAAAGGCTACGGAAACAGAAAGGTTGGGTTAAAAGGGCCCCACATGGGTCCGGCCACCTAAGCATTCAAAAGCTTAGAGTGTGTCGGTTAAGCCGCCCCAAAGTCACCTACTCTAATATTTAACATAGAAATCTGACAATACGTATTCTCCCCATTCTTTTAGTATCGTTGACAGTTTTTGTGTTCTCTATGTTGTTGAATAGTGTGGAATTGTAAAAACCTTATCGGATTAATAAATAGATTAACCTCAAGTGCCGGAAAATTGCCAAAAGAGGAAAATTTATTACATCGTATGTATTCAAATTAGTTATTTTGGAGTTGGACATTGACTGATATAGTCGATACTTTATATTTTCTCCTTCAAGAAATCTCGTATATAATTGTGTTATTCTTTACAATATTTAAAGTTATAAATGTTATAATTTTGTTATTTTTTTCAATATATTATACTAATGTAGGATATTAATCTAAAATTTCTTAATAAATTATAAATCATATTGTATTAAAAATAAAATAAAGAATTTTATTAAATAAGGATTCATGTTTATAGTTTATTATATTATGGATCAACATTGACTCTTTAGTTTATCTTACAATTATTATGTGAGAATAAAAATATATAAATGAGATAATGGACTGTAAATTATGTACAAATGGTGTTGTAATTTTGAAGGATAAATTTAGTGTAGAAGACAGATTCACATAGCCTTCATGAAGGAAGGAGAGAATTGAGATTTGATCTTGTGGATACTAAAAAAGATTAAATCCAAAAGATGTGTTGGTCTAGATCATTAAACTAAGGCAATATTTTTATTGAAATCCATACAACACCATGAACATATGAAGTCTACCACCATGAAGTTGGATGAGAATGCAAACGACAATCAATGAATGCAAGATAAATGCAAAGGACAGCCAATGAATGCAAGATAAATGCAATGAACACAAGATAAATGATATGCTTTAATTCCAATTCTTATGTCTACAAATGCACTTGAAATGAAACAAAATTAAGCTAGATCTAATGAAATGAATGAAACAAAACCTCAACAAACTTGTTGATGGTGTTTTTATGCACTTCTCAACACAGGCAATGCATAGGTGCGCTACCTCTCTTGAAAGACAATCTTCCACAATCGAATTGCAGAACACTATCCCAAGGTCTCTCGGATGTCAAGTCATGACAGTGCTTAGATACCTCAGTAGTTTGATGTGATTTGCTGGAATCACAAGGCAGACTTACAGATGAGTTACAAAGCATGGAAGTTGGGTTTGCAAATGCAGTTTCAAAGTGTTGAAAGTGAATGAACAGTGGTTGTCCACTCAAAATAGCAAGCTGAAACTGTTCAAGTTCATCTGATTTGGCTTCATGGTGATGCTTTGGATCCTAATCTAACCAAGGATTAAAAGAAACAGCAAAAGGAGAAGGGTTAAGAAAGCTATTCTGAGCCTAAGCTATGGATGAACAGTAACAATGGTGGCTGCTAAAGTAGACAGGCTTCCTAAACTGGGTTTTGTTTGGCCAAGAGAAACCTACAGTTGCACAAAACCAGTGCAATCTTCTAAGGACTGCAGATTTTTAAAGTGCACATGCACATCATGCACATGTAATTGAACTAAGTTGCAGCAATGAAGTAATGAGCTCAGACTAGCTTTGCAAAGTGACTCATCATCAATGAACCACAAAAAGCATGAGCTGAAAATCCATCAAATACTAAAACAGCAAACACCATCACCACTCCCATTCAATAAACTAACACTAAAACTAACATGGAAGGAAAAACCATGCATGCAAGATAAGCAAAATTAAAGAAAACATCCATAAAATCATGCAATGTTGTCTTCTATTACTGCAAATGCTTTTTACAACAGCTCTCCAACACTTACAAATGAGGGGCAAGCCCCTATTTATAGTTTTCCAAAGCCCAAATGAATGGCTAGGATCAATTTGCATTGAGTGGCTTAGATTCAATTACATTAGGGTTTCACTTACCCCTCATTATCTAACAATTTAAAATACATTCCTTGTCTTTTCCCTATTTTGTCATCTAGTGACAGTCACTGTAGCAATTTTGTCATTTAGCTGATTGCCCTTTTCACTGTAGTTGAAACTGCCTGAAAGTTGTCTTTTGCTTGATGTGCTTGCAGTGTTTTTCCTTTGATCAAATAGAGTGAAATTGCATTGACATCAATGGATTAATGACCCACACGGGGTTGGTGAAAGCTCCTTAATCATCACCATCTAGAAAAAAGTGGAACCGTACTCGTAGGAGGCCTTTTAGATAGACCTACGAGGAAGGCTTCTTGACTCCTGCAAACACGAAGTGTCGTAAGTGCATTTATACCCGAGTTAAGAAAAATTTCAATCAAACCTACAAATTCCCTATTAGATCTATCCATGTATCATCAAAAGATCTTGATATTCATATTTGGAGCTCATTTGGACCATAAACATTAATGCGTGCTTCAAGGGTGGGAGCGCCCGGTGGAAAAAGCGAAGCGGAAGGTAGGCAAGCGGAAGCCAAAAGCGGCGAGAAAGAATTTGACTCCCGGATGTTCAAATATGCCGAGGCGAATCACGATGTTCAACGGTAGGAAGGAGGCAGCTCCGGATGTTCAAAAAGCGACCAAAGGAGGGCCGAAGCCCCAAAAGCGGCCACGGAGAACCGAGGCGGGAGAAGCGGAAGGAAAGTATTGGCCGTCGGAAGTTCCACTTGGCGGCGGAGGTGGAACCGAAAACGCGGCCATGGGAGGAGCCCCGAGACTCTGGGCCCGGAAGAGGCATCGATTCAAAATAGCCCGCGGAAGGCGGAAGCCAGCAATGAAGGCGAGCTCGAAGAAGCGGAAGGCGGCCGTCGGAAGTTCATGGCGAAGCGGAAGGAACCAGGAAAGCAGCCACGGAGGGCGAACTCGAAAGGCCGAGGAGAAGCCGGCCGCCAAAAAGTTCAAAAGCGGCCCTGCGGAAGCAGCAGCCACGGAGGAGCGAACTTTCGAAGTGGAAAGGAAAGAAGCGGCCGTCGGAAGTTCAGCAGCGATGGAAGGTGGAACCCGAAAGCAATACGAAGAGCCCGAACTCCGGCCGGAAGGGAAGCGGCCGTAGAAAGTTCAAAATGACCATGGAAGCGGAACCAGCGACCTGAGGAGGAAAAGTCCAGCGGCCACAGGAGAAGTACGAGCCCTCGGCGGGGCCGCTGGGCGGCGAATGTTCAAAGCGAAGCAAAGGGGCGAAGCTGAAACCACCGAAACTTAACCAAATTTTGACGAAACCTTGGCAGTTCATTTAAACACATCAAACACATCTCAGATACAAAAAAGGGTGACCCCAAAGCCAAATATGAGGAAACGGGAGCGACGGGGGTCCACGGATGTTTCAAAACAGCCAAGGAGGAAGGGAATTCTGGAGGGAAAGTTCCGAAACCATTGAAACTTAACGCAACGTTGACGAAACCTTGGCAGTTCATTGAAACATCCCAAACACATCCCAAATCCACCAAAAAGTTGTCCCCAAAGCCAAAAAAGTGGAAACTGGACCGACAGGGGTCCACGGACATTTCCGAATCAACCAAAGCAAGACAAAAGGCAAAAAGGAGATGCGGGACTTTATTTCTCCGCACATTTGAATACCCCAAGCAGGTGAATTTGGGTAGGGGAATTTGATCGTTTCATGGCATGCGACTAATTTGGGCTTGGAAATAGGGCACGCAAAACAAGATAGGAGCAAAATAGCCTGTTGGGAGCAAAAAAAGGGGGTCCCTACCTGCGGCGGGGCGTGTGTGCAAAACATGCACAACAAATGGCGACTTGCTGGGGAAATGCTCAAGAGCATTTTGATGACAAACTAGAATCACGAACCCAGAATCTCTGGTTTCAACCTTCACGCTAGGGCAAACAAACCAGACGCTCAACCAAAGGATCAAAACCATTAGCCAAACCAACCTTCAGTATGCTGAAAATCCAAGTGTGTGCAATTATGTTAATTCCCATTCTTTAGTTGCTACAGGAACTCAAACTCCGTTTAGTTAAGCTACGTAGTTTATTCTAACTCCAAAAGCATCTGGGACATTGCCTCGCTGCCAGTCAGGCGTCCATAGCCCCGACGAGGTTATCGCTGTGATTCTCCTGAACATTGCTCTACTGCCGGCCGAGCGTCCATAGCCCCGGTAGAGTTGTTCGAATACCCCTGAAAAGTTGAATTTTCTTTTCTTTGAATTTTCAATGTTTTCTTTCTTTCTTTCTTTTCTCTTTTCAGCTCTTTTATTTCAACCCGCAAGCATTGAAGCTCACGCTCAGGGCTGAGAATCATAGTGGCGCTGGAGCAGAATTTTAGATTTTTCACTTAACTAGACTTCACAAAAGGCCCTATAGTGACCGTCGAATTCTTAAGATGTGTAAGAGCTATAAGATTTCAGAATACGTCAAAGTCAGAATAAACCAACAACTTATCCTCTTCGAATTAAACACCCAAATCACTTGACACTAATAGAAGACCTTCACCATCCACTCTGAAGACTTGATTAGAGTTTGACAAAGAAATACGTAGAACAACCCCAAGCGATAAGTATGGTTGTTGTGCACACAGATGTGCCTAGTTAAAAGCAGACGGACCCCGAGCAAAGCAGCAACAAAGCAAAAGCAAACAAAAAGCAAACGAAGCAAGCAACCTTTACAAGCCAACTAACCTAAGGAAAGCAGGAAAGCAGAGTATTTACAAGAAACCTATACTACTCAAAAACGAGCTATGTACAAAGATATTTACAAAGCACTATGTTCAGGCATGACAAACCAACATTAACATTCATTGGATTTCGTAATGCATGCACGAGCAAACAGGCAATCGTTATTGTTCTTAACCATGCAAACTTGTCTTTATATTCTGAAAAAGGAAATTCAATGTTGCAGCACTCAAATTCAATCGCGTCATCACGAAAAATTAGCAATTGAGGAGGCTCGTTGAACCCATGGTTAATCCATAAACATGTTTGTTTTCCCTTATTCCCATAATCAAAATAATAAGTGCAATTATGAGAAATAATAGGGGCAAGGAAGGATAAAACCTGGATGTCATCACATGGAGGTGGCAGCATTGGACAGTCGAGAGAAAGCACTGCATCATTGATCGTTGCATCGGTAACCTCGAGCAGGCGCAGTGGAGGGTGCAACACTTCAGACATTGAGCTTTCATAAGGCTGGGAGGATGGGGCAGCAAACAACTCTTTTAATCTACCAATGGGATCCACAACCTCCACTGGTTGTTCCTCAAGGAAATACACCTCATCTGCATGGGTTTCTGTTGCCAAAACCTCTTCCTAATTATTGTCTTCAAGGGGCAGCATGTTGTCCCATCTCCTTTGCCACGTGTCAGCCTTATTTTCATGATTTTCAGTGTCATGGGATGATGACATATGTGAATCTATCATATTGCAGCTCTCTTGTTGTGAAGGAAAATCTGCAAGGATTGAGGCGGAAGGACCCTCAGTTGTAGCCCGCGGTTGACCAAGCTTGTCGTATTTGTTGGCAGCCATCGAAAAACCTCCACCTTTATCTTCTTCTTTTTGTTGTTCATGTATCTCCTCATGGTGTCCACTTGTTTCATCTTGGTCACTATCGTTGTAAATGGATAAGGAGCTCCTCTCCCAATCTAGAAACTCTAGTGCATCATTGCTCAAGGGCTCAAGGAATATGTATTCATCGCTACCATCTTCTGGGATGTGCTCTTCCTCGACATAAGCATATCTCTGTAGTGCAACTCCCAATGGAAAGAAGTCATCAATTGATGGAACCTCATCAAGGGGACCAAATTCTACTGCATAATTTCCCTCTGAAGACTCACCAAAAAGTCCATCGTCCATGGTACACAACTGCTCTTTAAGAGGAAGAACTTCTTGGTGATTGGTGGACAGCATTCCCGCTTGATCTACTCCATTGTTTATAAGTCTGAGACTGTATTGCTGCCCTTCTATTGCTGCCCCAACATCCTCTTGAGATCCACCTTCAGCTGGTCCATCACTCGGTTCAGGCTCTTGGTCTTCTACTTCGATATGGGCAGCAAGTAGAGGAGGTTGGGCACTTGCCTGCCTTGCTTGATCTTTGACTTGTTTGATGGCTTCTTGGCCTAGTTCGCATGTGAACTCTGAATGTGATGAATCATGAAGTCTGCACCAATTCGGGAGCAGCAATATCTCCAAATCCACTTAGTACTTCAGCTCTAACCAATCCTTTGCCAACCTGGAGACGAGCTGGTCATATCTTTCCGCTATTGAGTCCTCATCATCACTTGAAAAAGAATTATGATGGTAGACATCCATAGTGAGTGGTTGCTCCCACTCCTTCAAATCTGCATTTTTAGTTTTTTGATCACTATCATTATAGATGGAGAGGTCTTTCGACCTAATTTTGCTTATGCTTTTACCATCTCCTTCTGCTGCCCCAAGGCTTTCAGCCTCCTCTTCTTGATTTTCAGCATTTGCGTTGGCTGTCCTAGCATATACTGCTGCAAATTCTGTTAATTCATCTTCAATTGTCGTTCGTTCCTTTTCTTGAGTGGAGGACTGCTCTTCTTCAATGGAGGGAAAACCTACTAAATTGGTTACAATCAGATTTTCATCAATGCAACTTGTTGTCCCAAGACTTTCAGCTCCTCCCTCTTGGTTTTCATTTTCTATATCTGCTGTCCCAACACCAACTTGTGTCAAATTTTTTGGTTCATCTTTATTTTGTTGTCCTTCGGATGTTGACAACTCTTCTGCCTCATTGGATAACTTCTCCTCATTGAGAGTTGGCTACTCCAACTTGTTCGAACAACCCCTAGCTTGAGCGATGATTTTTGTGCATGACGAGCAAGTGAATTCGGAGTGGGGTGCATTGTGAAATCTGCACCAACAAGACATTAATATTTCCTCCAATCTTGGTCCATCCTTGCTGCTCAAATTTTCTTCGATCAACTCCTTGAATGCCTTGGCTGCTATGGTTGTCAATTCTTCCTCCGGGTCTGTGGGGGCCAAGGGCTGGAATATTTCCCAAAAGGGAATTTCTCCCTACAAGACCTTCTCAATTCTGTCCAAGAATGTTAGACATCCCAATTCACTATGCCTACAAGTGCAATGGATCCGACATCTATCCGCCAATGCAAATTGCTCCAATGGCTTATTCAGTCTCTTGTTCAAATTTGCATGCAGCTGAGTGATGTTGATTTGCAAATGCTGCTCCATTTCGACTCAGCTTTTGTTTGCCTTCAAAAATTTTTGATTTTTGAATTAAAGAGATCTCCTATCTCAGATTTCTTCTTTGCAAGTGCTCCTTTATATTTCCAACATTCAGCTTCGTAGCCTCAACATGTCAGGCCCTCCTTCTAGCACTAGTTCTGTTGATGGTGTTTTTATGCACTTCTCAACACAGGTAATGCATAGGTGCGCTACCTCTCTTGAAAGACAATCTTCCACAATCGAATTGCAGAACACTATCCCAAGGTCTCTCAAATGTCAGGTCATGACAGTGCTTAGATACCTCAGTAGTTTGATGTGATTTGCTGGAATCACAAGGCAGACTTACGGATGACTTACAAAGCATGGAAGTTGGGTTTGCAAATGCAGTTTCAAAGTGCTGAAAGTGAATGAACAGTGGCTGTCCACTCAAAACAGCAAGCTGAAACTCATCAAGTTCATCTGATTTGGCTTCATGGTGATGCTTTGGATCCTAATCTAACCAAGGATTAAAAGAAACAGCAAAAGGAGAAGGGTTAAGAAAGCTATTCTAAGCCTAATCTATGGATGAACAGTAACAATGGTGGCTGCTAAAGTAGACAAGCTTCCTAAACTAGGTTTTGCTTGGCCAAGAGAAACCTACAGTTGCACAAAACCAGTGCAATCTTCTAAGGACTACAGATTTTCAAAGTGCACATGCACATCATGCACATGTAATTGAACTAAGTTGCAGCAATGAAGTAATGAGCTCAGACTAGCTTTGCAAAGTGACTCATCATCAATGAACCACAAAAAGCATGAGCTGGAAATCCATCAAATACTCAAATAGCAAACACCATCAGCACTCCCATTCAAGAAACTAACACTAAAACTAATATGGAAGGAAAAACCATGCATGCAAGATAAGCAAAATTAAAGAAAACATCCATAAAATCATGCAATGTTGTCTTTTATTGCTGCAAATACTTTTTACAATAGCTCTCCAACACTTACAAATGAGGGGCAAGCCCCTATTTATAGTTTTCCAAAGCCCAAATGAATGGCTAGGATCAATTTGCATTGAGTGGCTCAGATTCAATTACATTAGGGTTTCACCTACCCCTCATTATCTAGCAATTTAAAATATATTCCTTGTTTTTTCCCTATTATTACGTCATCGAGTGGCAGTCAGCATGCTTTAATTTTGTCATTTATTTGATTGCCCTTTTCCTTTGTAGTTGAAGCGCACGAAAAGGATATGCTTTTGCTTGATGTGCTTGCATTGTTCTTTCTTTGATCAAATGAGTCTGTCGACGATCGGCATCAATGGATTGGCGGCTCCTGATTCGGGCGGAAAGCTCCTTAGAAATCATCACCATCTGGAAAAAGGTAGGACAAATCCCTCAATGGGCCTCTTCGATAGACCTACGGAAGGCTTCTTGACTCCTGCAAACATGAAGTGTCGTAAGTGCATTTATACATGAGTTAAGGAAAATGTCAGTCAAACCTACAAATTCCCTATTAGATCTATCCATGCATCATCGAAATATCTTGATATTCATATTTGGAGCTCATTTGGGCCGTAAACATTAATGCGTGCTTCAAAGGGTGGGGCGCCGGTGGAAAGATGGCGGAAGAAAGCCGGAAGAAGTGAGCGGCGGGCCGGAAGCCAAAAGCAGTAGAAGAAGCGGGCTCGGATGTTCAAAATATATATAAAAGCGGGGAAGGAAACTCCGGATGTTCAAAACAACCCGAGGAAGGAAGCCGGCTCGGATGTTCAAAGCAGTGGGAAGGAAGCGAAACTCCCGGATGTTCAAAACAACTTCAGAGGGATGAAGCCCAGCGAAGCCCGCAGGCTTTCCGAAGGCGGAAGGAAGCTGACCGTCGGAAGTTCAAAACGGCGATGGAAGTGGAACCGAGAAAGCAGCCATGGAGGGCGGACCGAGCGGAAAGTTCAAAAGCGACCCGCGAGGCGGAAACGAAGGAAAGCGATACCGGAGGAAGGCGAACTCGAAGGCGGAAAGCGGCCGTCCGGAAGTTCAAAGCAGCGTGAAGCGGAACCGGAAGCGGCCATGAGGCGAACTCACGAGCGGAAAAGGCTTGTATTTGGAAATTCAAAATAGCCATGGCGGAAGCTTAGCGACCACGGAGGGGCGAACTCGGAGAAGCGGAAATGACCGTCGAAGTTCCAAAATGGCGTGAGGCGGAACCGGGAAGCGAAGCCCGCGGAAGGTAGAACTCCGAGGCGGAAGGGCGACCGCTGAAGTTCAAATAGCCCACGGGCGGAACTGGCAGGCCACGGAAAAATCCCGAAAAGCGACTTCTGGAGGGCGGCTCGTTAATACAAGGCGACGGATGTTCCAAACAGCAAAAGGGGGACGAAGCTCCGAAACCACCGAAACTTAACCAAATTTTGACGAAACCTTGGCAGTTCATTTAAACACATCAAACACATCTCAGATACAAAAAAGGGTGACCCCAAAGCCAAATATGAGGAAACGGGAGCGACGGGGGTCCACGGATGTTTCAAAATAGCCAAGGAGGAAGGGAATTCCGGAGGGAAAGTTATGAAACCATTGAAACTTAACGCAACGTTGACGAAACCTTGGCAGTTCATTGAAACATCCCAAACACATCCCAAATCCACCAAAAAGTTGTCCCCAAAGCCAAAAAAGTGGAAACTGGACCGACAGGGGTCCACGGACGTTTCCGAAACAACCAAAGCAAGACAAAAGGCAAAAAGGGGATGCGGGACTTTATTTCTCCGCACATTTGAATACCCCAAGCAGGTGAATTTGGGTAGGGGAATTTGATCGTTTCATGGCACATGACTAATTTGGGCTTGGAAATAGGGCACGCAAAACAAGACAGGAGCAAAACAGCCTGTCGGGAGCAAAAAAAGGGGGTCCCTGCCTGCGGCGGGGCGTGTGTGCAAAACATGCACAACAAAACTAAAATAGAGATCTGATAACAACAAATAGAAGCAAAAAAATGAAGTTTAAAATGTTGTAAAATTTAGATTCAAACTTGAATTGGGACTAAATTGCCCAGGTGGGTGAATCAGTCCCCATTAAGGTTTTTGGAAGGTTCAAATACTAAAAAATAGAGAGCACATAATTCTAAAAAAATAGAAAAATCACCTGTACATGGACTAAATCGCCCAGGTGGGCGAATGAGTCCCAAATTAGGGTTTTTAAACAAAATTCATCATAGTCTAAGTTGTTGTTAAGGTTTCTAGGTTGTATGCTCAAATGATTGTGTGCAAGTATAGTTTTCTAATGAAATTCAATGATGCAAGATGTAAAAATGCAACCTGTATGCACTTTTCACTAATGCAAGGTTTAAAAGCCCTAAATGCAATTTCAACCAATGCACATCTAATGCAAAGTTAATGTAATCTAGAACTAGGACTACAATGTTCTCTAAATCATAAATTCAAGGGTCCAAAGGTCAGGTTCAACAAAATGAACCAAAGTAAATAAGGTGCCCAGCTTTTGGGAAATGGAACTTGGGGACCTAATTTGCACTTTAGTTCATTAGGAAACAAAAATCTCTCAACCAAGTTACTCAATTGAGGGAAGGACTAGGGAGTTTATTTGTGTGATTAAATGGGGGTTCACCATTAAAATGAAGTTTCAAAGGAGAAATACAAATGCTCATGCACACAAAACTAGAAACTTGAAAGCATTAAATCATATTGACAAAATAGAATGAAACAAAAGGGTACCTAGAAGAATGATGGAATCCAAGTGAGGTCAGCAACAATAAAATTCTTCTTTTTGAAGTGTACTAGGACTCATACACCAGGTAGGGTGATTTAGTACTGCTACACGAATCTAGACAGTGCAATCTTCCAATAACTTTTAAGGATCTATAAAAACATGCCAAAATAGGTTGTACTATGACTCATATGCCTAGAGGGGCGATTTAATCCTAGTATTAGTGTTTGACTACCATTTTTGTAGCCTCTAGTGATCTTTTGTAGCTTTTTTCTTATCTGATCTTCAAGTCTAAAAGACTGAATTTTGGTCTGTAGGTGAGTTTTTCGTGAAGATGGCAACTTCTTGAAAACTTTGACAACTTTTGCAACTTTATTTTAAAAGGATCCTCAAGCTCCAATTCACCTAGATCAGCAATCACATGTCAAGAGGGAAAAATGTTATTGTGTTAGGGAATAGGGGTTTACATTGGTCAAACCCCATTTTGGTAATTAAACCTTGAAATGAAATAAAATATTATGAAGGAATGATGATTGAACAAATGCATTGTTACAAATCACCAAACCCTTGAAATAAAGGTTGCACATTTGTATGAAATGACTCCAATGGATGCGGATCTTGATTCTTAATCTTGATATGAGATAATTTCTTTGAATGATTTCTTGAATCATGAAAACCTACATCATAAATTTTAGCTCACAAAGACACATGATGCATGATGACTTTGACATGATGCTTGAATCTTTAATGCTACTCCAAATGCTTGATGATTTTCTCTTGAATGCTCTTGATCATTAATTTTCTATAATTCTTGAGTACTTTAAAACTTACATCTTGTTAGGAGAAATTATGTGAAATAACCTTGTATTTATAGTTGTTTATGCCTAATTTCTTGAAATTACAACACTACAAGCTGACATCAGATCTAGGATAATTAAATCTTGCCAAGAATTTGATTTAAAATAGGTCCAAGTTAAAACGGAACTAATACACTAGTTGGAGCATATGAGTCCTAGTGGCTTAAACCTAGGACACAAACTCTAAGAAGTGCTAAGTTCAATGAAACATTTAAAATTAGGTCCCGAGACCTAGGAGGGACCCATACACCTAAGGTGGCGTATGAGTCCCAGATCCCTAGATCTGAAACATATAACATAAAAAATTAGATTATGATTTTCCATTTGTTAAGTATTAGGATTATCCTCATAAAAAGGCATTAAATAAGGCTTTTGGATGCAAAATAGGACAAAATAAGGCATAAAGAAGCCAAGTTTTAACAGGGAGGGCCCAAACAAGTGTGAAAATGTAAAGGGATACATTTTTCCACACTACAATTCACTCAAAAAATCACAATTCTAAATCATTCATGCCAAAATAATGAATAGTTTAAACGGTCTTCTTCACTTTAAATTTTAGATTTATATTGAATTCTTTAATTCTCATCTCTCATTTTAAGGTCCATCCACTTGTCACCTCCACAATTAATCTTATACAAACCATAAGAAACTTTCTCACACACATGTGAGAAATCCCCATGAGACCATTTCTTCCTCAATTTTATCCCTCAAATGTCTGAGCATGGGAAGTTGAAGTGATTCCCTTCTTAAGATCAATCCTTATGTCTAACTTCTTCATGCTTTACTTTTAAATTTGACCACATGGTAAAAAATAGTCACATTGTATATGGTGGTAGAAAATAAATCAAGATTCAAATTTTGTGTACTTTATGACTCTCAAATGAGTCCTAACCCATAGTCCTATGATGTAGAACCATTGGGAACATATTATAAATTGAAAATGAAACATTAAAATAATTTAAACATGAATAAACAATGACTACACATTTGACATCCAAGTGTTACATTTCGTCCTTTGACTCACCCAAAAATCACATAGACATGGACCTTACAACATAGCATCATACTTCACAACTCTAAGAAATATTTCACATTAGATTTAAATTTTCCACAACTCAATATATAAATTTAAAAATAAAAGATATCCTCTGCAAGTAGAATGGGTTTTCTTAGCTAGATTAACACAATAAGTTGCCATGCCATCTCCCCAATCCCATTGGTCATGAATACTAGCTTGCGCCCACAAAAGGATATGAAAATCACAGTAAAACCTTTCCTGGGAATTGAACATTCCAACAAGTGACTTATATCTTCCTATGGATGTTCATTTTACTTGTCAAACCAGGGGACGTAGACTTTAAATGGCGCGGCAAAATATATGCACTAGGAACTAGTTTCGGTCAAATCTTAGCAGAAATAATACTGTAAAGAAATTCTATCTAAGCCACAGAATGGTAATGCAAAATTCTTTAACTCAACTATGATAGAAACCATAACAACTATGACTGAAACACAAACTATGAACCGGCCTTATACTGCAGGAACAGTCACAGGGATGGACTCTCTATGCTGCAGGAGCACTATAAGACTGAGTTTGTATGAAAACTTCAAAGATGAAAGCTAACTGAAGATCAATAGAAAAGAACAACTAACTAGCTAGCTACAATTACTTACTAAGTGGGCCCCCTTAGCAAGCATCTAATGATTACGCAGATGCTAAACTCAGAACTTCATCGAATTTTATTTATGAAAACAGAATGGTATACATTGCTTTATTGATGTGGAAACTAACAATAAACTCTATCTTTGATCATACAGATTCTATTTCTCATTATCATACTAACTCTTACATAATATCTACTATTACTATGCTTCTAACTTTTTCTAACTATCCCCCCTTCTGTCCTCCTCGCGCAGGAGGAGAACTTTATTTATAAACGGGAAAGAAACTAACTAACCCTATCAAAGAAAGACGTGGAAGTAAAGTATATCCCCGAATCAAGGAACAGACTTCATAATGAATTTATGCATTCAACCCAATTTGGAGAAAATCTAGCACTCCACTCTTTCCAGATTGACTATCATTAAAATTCTTTCCCATGGTTTCGGTCAAAGAGTCTTCACCGAAGCTTCTTTGAAGTCGTGCAGGAAATGGACTTTACTGCAAGGCCGAGATCGGCTGCGCTTGACTCGATCATTCTTCAACAACCTGCGAAACAAAAGGTAACAAATGCGAAAGAAAAGGCATATGGAACATACACAATATCTATTCCTTAATCACACATTTTAAATCTACTTCATCATTCAAAAACTGTATACGATATACCAATCATTTTTAAGGAGTCAACGGGGCAATAAATGCAATCAAGTCAACACAATGAGATGCAGGAATATGAAAGTATCTTGCTACAGGATATTCCCATAAAAGGTTTCAACAGTCATGAAATAACAAAAGTAAAGACATTAAAAGTTTATCATAACATTCAAATTATGAGCATTTTTTAAGCTCATCACTGCCCCCTACTGAGCCCAATGCTGGTCCTCCAGCATTAACTTTCCTGGCGGTTTCTCTGAAGTCTGTGGTTGCTGCATGACTCTGGAATTGATTTCCAAACTTATAATAAAATTCTCTAAAATCCTGGAACCTTTCATACCTTCGGTCTTCTAATTCATTGTTAAGATTTGTAGCCTGGTGAGGATAGAGGGGCCACATTAGCACAGGGGGTTTGAATGTCAGTGGCAGCCACAGTTCAAATCTTGTTTGAAGTCCCAATTGAATATATCTGCTGGTTCATTTGAGAGCTGCTGTGAAATTTAAGGGACCATGTGGTTCTGACTTTCTTAACCCAACAGTTAATCTCTCCCATCTTTTCTCACTTCTGGTATATGCTAGTTTCCTAAACGAATATTGTTGTGCCTGGAATTCATCATAGACTTGTTTTCTGATGTCAAATATTTTCTCTCTGGCTGAAACATTAGTAACACCATATGTCAGAGCAAACCAATCTTTCAACATTGCATGGGGGTTTGAACTTTGAGAGCGTAATGGAACATGCTCTGTTTTCTCAGCTTCCTCATAGGTTTCCCACTGCCCACCATAATTCACCTCATTTTCTGGCTATGACATAAATGCTCTCAGATGAATATCACCAATATATAGCAGAGGATTCCATTCTGTTTCAAATGGTATTAAAAAGCCATGCAAATAGAATTCACATAGAGAATTCCTTAACTAGTTAGGGGCTGCTTGGTATGCTTCATAAAATTCTTTGGCAGTGTGAATTATAGGGTCTTGGTTTCTAGAAATTCTCATCAATTGAAACCATAAAAACTGTTCTTTAAGGCACAGAGCATAAACTCTGGGTGGTGGTCTGCATTCCATAATTTGACCAGTTACTTTTAACATTTCATCCATTTTTGCTTTCAACTCAGCAATTTCTTGTTTCTGACTTTCAATTTTCTTTTTCAATTTCTTCTTTTCTACATCCCATAGACTTTGTTGCATATCAGTCTGGGCTATGTGTCAGAAAGTCAGGGTTTGCAATGTAACTGCTTCCCAATTAGTTTTAACATATTCCAGAAACTCAATTAAAAACGTCCTCCTATACACAACAATGGCTTTACAAATTGCAGGGTGAAATACAACTTCACTAGGCACATTCAATTGTTCAATCTGTTCTTGCTGAATAAATTGCTTCTTCATTCAACATTGGTGGAAGTCATTGCTCCTCCCCGAAAATTATAGCGATGCGTGGCAAATCATCAAGATTTGGTAACCCTTGCTCATTATTATACTGTTTCTTTTTTAATGCTCTTGTTCCTCTTCGAGAGATGGATGAACTCGGCGGGATTCTGGAGACTCATTCGAGAAACATTAAATTCCAATTCAACAGTCGCCGAAATTACAATCACCTCAGTTGCGATGGGCGAGGTCTTAGATTATTTCCTTGTAAAAGCCTTCTTACAGCCGCAGTCACCGTGCCGGGGAGGTAATTACATTAAGCTTTTCTTTTTCTTATTTATTCGAGGGCTCACCTTCTGAGGATAATGATTGAGCGGTAATAGCAGTGTTCTTTGTAGGAGAAAAGCAGTGCGGGGAAAGAATGTGCGAGGAAGGGAGCATTGTCTTTTCTGAAAATGAGGGGCAGTTAGGGGACCCCTCTACCTTTGTTTTCATTTCTCTCTCTAGTGGCCGGACCTAGTTTGTACCTAGCGGTGAGGATTCGGTGCAAAATAGGGACCCCAGGTACTACGAAGAATGGTGGTATACCTGTTCCATTGGTAGATGCAATTTCTTTCTTCTTTCTTCTTTTTGGTAGTGGAATTAAGTACCTAGGGAGTTGTGGTACACTGCGGACTCTTTCGGGCAACAAATTGTTGCTAGGAGAGAGGTGAGACGTCTCTCAAAGAACGCTCTATCAGTAATTTAATAAGGCCATGATGAGTGACAGAATTGTCTTTCCCTTGTTGAGTTCTGTGGGCACTTTGTTCTAAAAACTTTAACAAGAAATTCAGAACATTCACAACTAACCCATGCCTCATATGGCTTAATAATTTAAAATGATGAGAATGCAGGTAGGAAAAACGGCCTTCACAGGTAAAATACCTCATTATATAGGTGGCATACTCTAAATATGGAAGAGGCAGCGACACACGCTTGCATCCCTACTTGGAGACTTCGAGGAGGTCCATCCCCGATGAGCATTGAAAACTCATCCTTACGAGCGCATCAGAAGAAAAGTTTTCTCAACGGCTTGAGGAGCCAGTTACTTCAGCAATTTGTCTTCGTTTGCAACAAGCTGTTAGACCCCCATCCCGTTGGCTTCCTTGAAAGTGTTCTACAAAAATTCTCCAGCAGCCTCCTCATGCATCAAAATCGGTGCAAGCTCAAAAGAAATAAAATATGAAAAACCATCCACAGTGAATCGTGTTTGTCACGGATTTTCGGTAACAATTCATGAGCTACAGGCTCATGTCGCACCAATTGACCACCCATATTTGCAATTTTTTTTTTAGCTGAACTCAATTCCTTATTGAAGATTCAAATTCTTTATTTCCCTTTCTGCTCTGGTTTTTCTTCTGTCATGTCGTCACATTTCTTTCTTTTTCCAAAAATGAGCTTTTTGAGTAAGCAGTCTTAATCATAGTTTACAAGAAAAACATGCATTAAAGAAGGACATGCGATCACATTTGGAAAGTACCAGAAAAGTATTAAAGAAAGGTTATTTGTGCAGTTATGTAGCCCGTGAATAGGTTTAAAAGATGGATTGCCCCCTCCAGCAAAAGTATGACGTAAAAGTATCGCTATTTACTAAAGAGCGGTAGAGATTAGGAGGTAATAATGACGGTACAGCCATAGCGTGAAATGAATAGAATGAAATAAATCAAATATGATAAGAAAAAGATGTCGGCACGCTTTGATGATTGCGTCAAATTGTGAAGAAAGATGGCGGCAGCTACATGAATGACAAAGTGGGAAGAATAATATCTTAGTGGGTTGATCTTTGACGGATAAAGTGGATGGGTGACGCCGTGGGATGAAATGTATGAATGAAGAAATGGATGGATGGGATGGATGGATGGAAGAGATAAAAAAGGTGAGATAGAGATAAATGAAAATGGAGAAAAAAAGGGCTTCCTTAAGAAGAAAACCTTTATCATGGGCATACTTTTTGAAAATTATGGCAACGCTGCAGGAGAAAGGCTAAAGCCTTCAGCTGCAGGAAGAGTAGCGGGAGGAACCTAAATGAACTGTTGCATGAATTCTTCCTTTGACCGGTTTTATGTTACCAACCCGAAATTAGGTGGCCATTGACTAGCAATTTGAAACGGACTGGATCAATTGTCACTAGCTATACAGCTCCATTGTCGAACACATTTTCAACTTCGTAGGGGCCAAGCCAGCGTGTTGTGAGCTTACCCTAGTTTTCTTGATATCTGGAATCATATAGCAGGGCCCAATCTCTAGCAGAAAATTTTCTGGTTTTAATGTGTTGATCATGCCATTTCTTTCTTTGATGTTGGATTGCTTCTGTGTGCTATAGGGCAGCTTTTCTCATTTCGTCCAAAGCATTTAAAATTGCCGGGAGGCGGAGGTCATACATTGCTTCAGATAAGTCCATGTTGAGTTCAAGAGCTGTCCTCAAAGTTTTATGTTCAAATTCTATGGGTAACATGGTTGTTTTCCCATAAAGCAGTTCAAAAGATGTAAACCCAGTTGTTGTCTTCCATGTAGTTCTGTAAGCCCAAACTGCTTCAGAAAGTCTATTGCTCCAGTCTTTTCTATGGATCACCTATTTGTCTCTTTGTGAAGATTGCCTCATTCTGACTGTTACCTCACGCTGACCATTGGCTTGAGGATGATAGGGGCTGGACTTCTTATGTTTGATCTTATAGTCATTCACAAGTGCAGTGATCAGATTTGACGTAAACTGAGCTCCTTGATTAGTTACAAGCTCTCTGGAAACTCCAAATCTAGTGAAAATTTGTTCATACAGAAATTGAGCAACCTTGTTATCTCAAGCATGAGTCATATCTTTTACCTCAACCCATTTTGTTACATAGTCCGTGCACACTAGAATGTATGACTTTCCATTTGATGGTGGATCAATTGGTCCTACAAAATCCATTCCCCATTTATCAAAAGGGGTGACTATGACCTGCGGATATAGTGGCATTTCATCTGACTTAGTTGGTCTTCCCATACACTGGCATCTGTCACACTTCCTTGTATAGGCCACAACATCCTTGTGTAATGTTGGCCAGTAGTACCTTGTTGTAAGAATCTTCATTGCTATTTTTTTTGCTGCAAAATGCCCCCCACATGGTTCATCATGGCAAGCATGCAAGGTATCATAAGTCTCATATTCTCTTACACATCTTCGCATTACTTGATCATGTCTAGTATAGAATAGACAATTTGCGGTCCAGGAAAAGTTAAAGCTTTTCTCTGTCAACAACTTCTTTTCTTTTGGGAAAAAGTGAGCTGGTATTTTGTTTGTTGCTAGATAATTAGCAATGTCTATATACCATGGAGTTTGTGCAACAATAGAGAACAAGTGTTCATCAGGAAACCTATCATCAATAACTTCATGGTCATCAGGTGTAGCTAATTGAAGTCTTGATAAAAAGTTAGCTACAACATTAGCTCTTCATGGTTTGTCAATGATTGTGATATCAAATTCTTGTAACAACAGGAGTCATCGTGCCAATCTACCAGAAATGGCAGGTTTGTTCATGAGGTACTTGATTGCTGCATGATCAGTATGAATGAATATCTGATAACCTGTGACATAATGCCTAAATTTATTCAAAGAATACACTACTGCAAGCAATTCCTTTTCTGTAACAGTATAATTGAGCTTGGGACCTTGAAGGTTTTTGCTGATAAAGTATATAGCATGCTCAATTGAATTTTCTTTTTGACTTAAAACTACTCTTATACCAAAATCAGATGCATCAGCATGTATGTGAAAAGGCAAATTCCATTTTGGTCCTTGAAGGACAGGGGCTTTAGTAAGCAAGTCTTTTAGTTGTAGGAAGGATTTTTCACAGGCCTCTGTCCACTCAAATTGGGAATCCTTTGTTAACAAGGCATAAAGTGGGCTGGAAATTTTACTAAAGTCTTTTATAAACCTTCTATAATACCCTGCATGACCAAGAAAACTTCTGACATCTTTTTGTTTTGCAGGAGTTTGTAAATTCAAAATAACTTCAATTTTAGCAGGGTCAACCTGAATTCCATTCTTTGAAATATGATGACCTAAAACAATAGCTTCTTCCATAATTAGAAAACACTTTTCACTGTTTAGAGATAAATTTTTCTCTTTGCACCTTTTCAATACCTTTTCTAAATTCATCAGTGCCTCTTCAAATGTGACTCCATAGGTAGTGAAATCATCCATGTAAATTTCCATACATTCATGAGATATATCAGCAAAGATACTAATTACTACTCTCTGAAATGTTGTTGGTGCATTGTATAGGCCAAAAGGAAAGACTGAATAAGCAAATGTTCCCCATGGATAGGTAAAAGTGGTCTTATCTTGATCTTCAGGGGCTATTTTTATCAGATTGTACCCGTTGTAACCGTCCAAAAAGGAGAAATATCTTTTGCCAGACAATGAGTCTAGTACCTGGTCTACAAAAGGTAGTGGAAAGTGATATTTTTTAGTGGCATTGTTCAACTCTCTGTAATCTACACACACTCTCCATTTTCCTCATTTCTTGGGGACAATGACTAATGGAGAAACCCATTGGCTATCAGAGATTGGGTAAATAAAACTAGCATCAAGCAACTTTTGAAGTTCATTTTTCACTATTTCTCTAAGTGTTGGATTTACTCTTCTTTGAGGTTGTCTAACTGGTAAACAATCTTCTTTGATATGTATCCTATGAGTACAAACTCGAGGATCTATTCCTTGCATGTCCCCATATTCCCATGCAAAAGCTTTATGTTGTTCTTGTAGCATTTTTAATAAGTCAGCCTCTTGAGACTGTGACAACTTGCTATTAACATTCAAGCATAAATGATTTGGGGAGCAATTCTGCTCCGTTTGGTGAGAAATTACTCATAGAATCAGCAGGTAATGTTTGTACCTCTTGTGGAAGCAAGTTATGGAAAATTGTCAGAAGTTTAGGCAATGAACTCTCAGAATCTAGTTGCTGCAGGAAACATTGATGATGACTTCCACTTGGATCAAATGAACTACCCGTATCAGGGTTAAATTGCAGAATTTGAAAAAGCAAAGCATCTTCACTCTGAAGTTGTGAGAATGGATCATTTTGAAGCATCATTAATTGAGCCAAAGAATAGGCTTCTTCAGTTTCTTCCCCCACATCTAGCCAAACAGGTTGGGACAAATCTGGTTGAGGTCTAGCAAGCGGATACAAGGCCAATTTCTTTGTGGACTGCCCATCAGAAATGGTCATATCTCCAGAACGACATCCTATAAAAGCATCAGCAGTTGCTAACCATGGTCTACCAAGGATAACTAGATACCCTCCTAAAGTTGCCTTAACTGATAATATTGTGAAATCAACAGGATACTCCCAGGATTCAAGAGTGACAATTACATCTTCCACCATCCCATCAGGTTTAACTGTGGAGTTGTCTGCAAGCTGCAGAACTGTGGGTGTAGATCTAATGTTTGAAGTATTCAAGGAGTCCATAGTATGCTTTGTCATAACATTAATGGCAGCACCTAAATCAATCAAAACATTTTTTACAACTTGGCCATTTATATGTATCTGCACTACAGGACTTCCAGGGTCAATATACTTTAAGGTCAAAATTGGTTAACTTCTATGGTTAGATTGATGCTGCAACCTCTGAGGAAAAGGTGGTTTGTCTTGTCTTTGTAAAATAGGTTCTGTAGAAACTGTATCGGGTAAAGGCATATGCTCAGTAGGAACAACAGGTGCCATAGATTCTTCAAGGGGAGAATCTGGTATTTCAGTAATCAGAGGTGGTTTGGGAGCAGGTAAAGTAGTTCCAGACCTCAGATGGATGTCATTAACGTTTAAGGCATAAGCTTGATATTGGTTGGCTTCAGCAAGATACGCAGTTTGTTGTGGCTGCTACTGTTGCTTATTATTGGGATTGGGCAATGGCTGGGCAAGCATGAAGTTTGCTTGAGGAGGGCGAGATTTGTGGCGATTGTTGCAAGAGGTGGCATGAGGAACTGTTGTTGTGGCTATAGAGCTGGGAATCGAGACTAGTTTTGCATTCTTGAGACCTCTCATTAGGATTTTGTTTGCCAATTTCCTAAAGGTGGGGTCCATTGCCCTTGTGGCTACTGCCAACCTCCTTGAGGAGATTGCCATTGTGGGTTCTGATAATTAGGCCAACTTGGTTGAGGTGGATTCCAGAGTGGTGGTGGTCCATATGCATGTTGCCATTAGTTATTGCATAGCCAGAATAAAAGGATTACCAAAGAAGTTAAAGGGTCTTGAGGCATACCTTGTCTTTGGGCCCGCTGGTATCGCGCTAGCACTTGTAACAAAAGAACACTTGATCATCATCACCTTTCTTTAGGTGGTTTGAAATTCGGTGAAGCGGTTATTAACCAGAATAGCCACCATCTTTGCATGTCGCAATCGCTTCTTCTATGCAGGTATATGGACGGAACTTCAGGCCGCTTCTACTCGGCTTCATATTTCTTCTGAGCTTGCATAGTGTCCAATTGTGTAGCCATATTATTAATGATGTCTTGCTTGAAATCAGATAGAAGATTTGTGATCTCCATCCGGGAAACTCCACCAGAAGAAGACTTCCCCACTGAAGCATGATGACTTCGACCTTTCTTAACTATTTCTCGAGAGTAGTTAAGACAGATTTTCTGTATATCATCCCAAGGCAGTTGAGTTATATCACCTCCTCCCATCAAGTCGGGGCATCTATCGAGCGTATTGATTCCCCATAGAAAAAGTAGTTTCTGAGAGTCCTCATTGAGATTATGGTTTGAGTTCCTCTTCAGTGAAAAAAAAAATCTAGAAATTTAATCTTCTAGACTTTCATCATCCTTCTGCTAAATTTGAAATATGTCATCACCTTTGCTGGCACTCTTACAATATTCCTTATACTTTTCAAGGAATTTTGTCTGCATGGCGGCCCAACTATCTACAGCACCTCTTCCTAGACTCATGAACCACTTGAGAGCTCCTTCCTTCAAATTGGAAGGAAATAACTTCAGTTTATGAGCGTCTGTGTTGTAGTCATAACTGCGAAAGAGGACATCAAATTCAAACAGAAAAGTTTTTGGATCCTCTGTAACCAAGCCATAAAACTTTGGAAGCAAGGAAGAGGGAATGTTTTTAAGATTGTCGGTATCTTGTTGGGGAACAATGGGAAACTCAAATGCAGGAGGTGGATTATTTGCCATGTCTGGTTGCTAGAATAACAGAGCGAATGGATTTTCCTCAGGTTCGTTATCAGCTGGGTCAAATGGTAGTTCAATAAACAAATTTTCAGGGAGAAACCTTCCCAGTGCGTCTCTTCTTCTTCTATGCATGCAATACGGTGAGTAATGGCTTGAAAGATTTTGAAAATTTTGACTAACAAACTAAACTAATGCTGAAGATGACTTCTAACAGACTCCTAGCTAGATGCCATCCCCGGCAACGGCGCCAAAAATGGCTCGCACCCACAAAAGGATATGAAAATCACAGTAAAACCTTTCCCAGGAATTGGACATTCCAACAGGTGACTTATATCTTCCTATGGACGTTCATTTTACTTGTCAAACCAGGGGACGTAGACTTTAAATGGCGCGGCAAAATATATGCACTAGGAACTAGTTTCGGTCAAATCTTAGCAGAAATAATACTGGAAAGAAATTCTATCTAAGCCACAGAACGGTAATGCAAAATTCTTTAACTCAACTATGATAGAAACCATAACAACTATGACTGAAACACAAACTATGAACCGGCCTTATGCTGCAGGAACAGTCACAGGGATGGACTCTCTATGCTGCAGGAGCACTATAAGACTGAGTTTGTATGAAAACTTCAAAGATGAAAGCTAACTGAAGATCAACAGAAAAGAACAACTAACTAGCTAGCTACAGATACTTACTAAGTGGGCCCCCTTAGCAAGCATCTAACGATTACGCAGATGCTAAACTCAGAACTTCATTGAATTTTATTCATGAAAACAGAATGGTATACATTGCTTTATTGATGTGGAAACTAACAATAAACTCTGTCTTTGATCATACAGATTCTATTTCTCATTATCATACTGACTCTTACATAATATCTGCTATTACTATGCTTCTAACTTTTTCTAACTATCCCCCCTTCTGTCCCTCTCGCGCAGGAGGAGAACTTTATTTATAAACGGGAGAGCAACTAACTAACCCTATCAAAGAAAGATGTGGAAGTAAAGTATATCCCCGAATCAAGGAACAGACTTCATAATGAATTTATGCGTTCAACCCAATTTGGAGAAAATCTAGCGCTCCACTCTTTCCAGATTGACTGTCATTAAAATTCTTTCCCATGGTTTCGGTCAAAGAGTCTTCACCGGAGCTTCCTCGAAGTCGTGCAGGAAATGGACTTTACTGCAAGGCCGAGATCGGCTGCGCTTGACTCGATCATTCTTCAACAACCTGCGAAACAAAAGGTAACAGATGCGAAAGAAAAGGCGTATGGCACATACACGATATCTATTCCTTAATCACACATTTTAAATCTACTTCATCATTCAAAAACTGTATACGATATACCAGTCATTTTAGGGAGTCAACGGGGCAATAAATGCAATCAAGTCAACACAATGAGCTGCAGGAATATGAAAGTATCTTGCTACAGGATATTCCCATAAAAGGTTTCAACAGTCATGAAATAACAAAAGTAAAGACATTAAAAGTTTATCATAACATTCAAATTATGAGCATTTTTTAAGCTCATCATTGTCGTAGGTTAGTGGTTTTGATTTGGTTCTTTCCTCCTTGGTTAACTATTTCATTTCATTTTTTTAAAGGCTATTAAATGGTGGGTATGGTTAAAGTGATGATTTAACATATCTAGTTTCAATGTTGAATATTATTTTATTTCATTGATTATTTTGGTTTAATTAATAAAATAATTTTTAGTTTATTGATTAACTAGGTTAAGTGTGATAAATTAAATGAAATGGTTGTTTTAGAATTATTGTATATTAAGATTCAAACTTAAAATGGAAATGGAAATCATGTTAGATATTCAAGTTAAATGATAATAAAAAAATAGAAATGTGTTTAAATTTCACTTTTTGGAAATTTTGGATAAAATATATATTCCTTGCAACTTTGGGATTTTGGTTTTTATGAAATTGTGAAATGCATGAAATATGATTTTGAAAGAAAATTGTTTTTAAAAAAATTTAAAAATGGAAATATTCTCCAAATTGTTCAATAAATTTAGTGGGTGGGATATTTTAGGGGTTTGACCAAAAATTTGGGGAAGTTCTATTTTACCATTTTCCATTTCATATTATTGGAAGTTTTAATTTTTGGTGGAGAGTTTTGCTGTGGCTAGATTTGGAGTTAAAGAAGAGATTTGGAATAACCATTGTTAAAGTCTTCAAGCTTGGGGAGAAAACACCAAATTCTTCTTCATTTTTGTTTTCCTTTTTGGAATAATCTTCAAATTTCTATATTCTGTTTGAAAATTCTTTAAATACTATTTAGATGCAAAGAAAACCCATGAGAAATGAATTCAAATCTTGCAAACTATTGTTGGAATTAGGAAAGAAAACCAAAACAACAATCACAATTGAAAATAGAAAGAAAAACCACAAAAAAAAATCTTCATTTCAAAGTGATATTGTAAACTCTTGTTGTATTGCCAAATTTAATTCTATTATTGCAAAAATCTTGTTGGTCACTTGCACAATTTGGCTGGGAATTAAAATCTGGGTATATATTTATAAATATACCTATGCATACGTATATATGTATAGATATGCACACACAGATATATTTACAAATATATATTGTGTTCTTTTTAATTTTGTTTTATGGAAAAAAAATTCTATTTAAAAAAAAAAATTACTCAGGAAAATATAACACGGGATGCCCTATTCTTTTGTTTTGTTGGCAGTTTCTTTTTTCTTAGAAATCCAGAAATATATTAAAAAAATATATATTTATTTTGTGTGGAGAGGGGAGGGCCGTAGCCTTGCTACCCCCTCCACAATGCCCATGAAGGGTGTTTCTTCCACAACGCCCATGGAAGGCACTGTGAAAGCAATGCCGCTGCCTGTGAAGGCAGCAACGTTGCTCACATAGTGCACCCCATACGGGGGTTGTGTGACAGCACCTCTCCCATTTGGGAGGGGCTGCACCCAACCAAAAAAAAAACTTTAGTTTAATTTTTTTTAAGATTTAAATTTGTTTTTTTATATATTACTTTAATATTATATATTATATAATAATATATATACTATATATATAATATATATATATGTTATATGTATATATATAATATTATTTTAATATTTAAATAATATTTATTTGTACATTAATTTATTTATGTATATATTATATAAATATACTTATGTATATATATTGTATACATTTAGTGGATATATGTATATATATATATATATAATCTATATATGTATATTTTATATATTTTGAAATAAATTAATTAGTTGAATTTAAAGCAGTTTATTTAAATGATAATGATATATTTGAATATATCGATATAGTTGTATATACATTAAATATATACTTATATTATTTGATATATGTGGGAATTTAAGTTTAGTTAAATTTATGTTGATTATTCTAGTATAATTGAAATAAAGATTGTTTTATTCTCATGAAATGATTTAGTTAGTTAAAAACTATATTTAATCGGCTAGTATGATCCAGCAAGAAAATTAAATGCTTAGCTTTGAATTCCGTAATGTTTATCAACGTGATTGGATTTTCCTCTCGAGTATGTACAAGGAAATGAATTATTTAATTTATACCGGGCACTATGATGATTGAGTGAATTGGATTTATGAAATCCTAATATTAGTGATTTGATTTATTTTAAAGAATTGCCTGAAATGCTTCCTTATGATGTGTGGCATTCATTCTTGGAGTGGGGCAATTGAGTCAGTGTATATGTAAGTCTTCCAGATGGTTGTTTCAATTTTGGTATGGGTTGTCATTATGATAGCCAACCTTTGGATTCCTTGGGTAGTGCATTTAATCGTATCCAGTTTTAACCCAATTATCGTGAACAAGAAGTGTGGGTTTTATGTCTTGTATAGGAGTCATTCTCCTTAGGTTGCACTTTTTTACCCTTGAGTGTGGATTTACTCCACTTGTTGTCTTAGAGGAGTGGCTTGCAATGAGGGCCAACACACAAAGTGGTGTCAGGGAAACTCTTTGCAAGTTAGTTAATTCAGTGATAACATAATAAACTTTTAGAGGCTTAGGTTGCATCAAACACTTAACAAGATTAATTTTGCCTCGCTCATAGACACAAGGGCTAGTATAGACTTGGGATGAGATGAGAATTCCTGGAATGGCAAGATCATTGTCCCATCTCTACGAGAGGCAACTAATTCTGCATTGGTTTACATGAGCAGCCAGAAGTCATTAGAGGTTACCAGGATATCCCAAGATGGGTGTCGGGACCTAGGAAGACTTGCCAGGATATCCCATATGAAATTGTATGACACTTCTCCTATGTCAATAGTATGATTGTATCAGTGATGCAAATTATTATTTAACTCTGGAAGCATTGTAACCTCTGTGATATGTGATGTGGTACTTGTATTTAGTTTTTTTCAGTTTTGTGTAGCCTATGTGTAGAGGTAGATGGTCTTTCCAAGGAATCCTTGCTACTATCTCCTAGCATGGGGGGTGAGCCTTTGGGTATCACATAGTTGGGTGGAACATGCATCTTAAGCCGTTGGGTTAGCATTTTGTTCGTATGGATGATATTTCCAGTTGGAGAGCTCATGGGATCTAGCTCTTCATGCTTTATTCTTTCAGTTATTAATGTAATTTTAATACCCCTCTTTGTATTGAGGTGGAAGTTGTAAATTGTAATCCTTATATTTTTGGAAGTATCTCATTCGGGGAATGAGTGTTGTAATCATATTGTAAATTATATTATTGGGATCATGTGGAATTTTTATGTCTTGATTTAATTTTATCATGGATGGAATGTATGCACATTAATTTGATAATGAATTAAATGTAATGGTTTTAATTCATGTTTCATGTTTGGGTTGATGTAAACTCAATCTCGTAACCTTAGGGGTTGTTGGCATTGTGTAGTGAACCTTCATGTTTTTTGTATCTTATTTAAAAAAAAAATTATTGCGTTTGTGTTGTTAATTGCAACTTCCCCTAGGTTTGCATGGCGGGGGCATTCCACAACCAGTCGGGGTTTGAATAGGAGGCTCTCCATTAGCCATGGAACTAGGTGTGTCTTCCCTTGATGAAATATTTCATGCTGGAAGGTAGGTACAAGACCTATTACTTCTACCATTTCCCTCTATTGAATCACTTCAGGCATAAAGTTTTATTAAGCTTTTCGTTCTTTCTACTTATGGAACTCAAAAATTTTGTTGAAAAATGTGTTGAGTCTGCCACTCTGAATCCTAATGAACCTACTACCCTACCACTCTACCAGGGTCTTATCCTAAGACTCTACCACTTTCATCTAGCTTTATGCCTTCCTAAACCCATTTTGGTCATTCACATTGAAGAAATTGAGCCTCCCACTATGACCAACTTATCTTCGGCTAAATCTAAAGGCCCTGTTAGGAAAAATCACTCAGTCCCTCCCGACTCTCAAAAACCCAAACCCACTACTAAAAAGCTTAAGGGGTATGAGGGAACTTCCCAAACTAGTGCAGTAGTTAGCCTATGTGTTCTCAAGTCTACCCCTACTAAGACTCCCAGTAAGCTCACCTCACAAAAGAAAGGCAAGGAGGAGAAGGAGCTTCCGAGAAAAGGGAAAAATGTTGTGAGAAAGGACTCATTGGGTGATATGGTGGTTGCACAGACTATGGTTATTGGTTGTGATTCTATCATTCGACGCTCTAGCATGTTGGCTAAGAATAGGAAAAATGTGGAGGTTAAAGATTTGGACACTAAATAGGAGGTGTCTGACAGCAAAGATAACAAGGTTGAAGAGGTGTCTAGGGGTGAGAAGGGACAAAAGGTCAAAGGTCCCTGCTCCATTCCTGACAAGGTAAAAGCTCATAAGGAGGTTTCAGCCTCTCACTCGTCGAAACCCCTGGATATTGAGCAGAATGATCATGACTAAAACTGGGCGGTGAGGAGGAGCTCTTTGTGTTGAAAGAAAGAATGGAAAAACTAGACAAAAGATTATGTGGGTTGACCTGCTTTACGGTCAAGTTGGTGCACTATATCACTAGTACCTTGTCATTGGTCATGAAGGATGAGATGGAGATGAAGAAGACTAAAGACTATCAAGAGTGGGTCAAAGATGATGTGGTTCATCTTCTGTCCAAGAGCTGAGAGGATGCCAACTAGTTTGTTGTTGGTTTGTTGTTTGTCTGTGTGATGTTAGTTCGCATGCCTATTTTTGGTTTGGTGTTTTTTTTTTATGCTTTTTTTTATCTTGGACTTTAATGGCCCTTGTGGCTCTTTGTGAAGGTTACAATACCCTGAAAATGTTGCTTACTTTATCAAAAACAAATAGCATGTCAATCGGGACATCTCCAACACTACCTATGATTCTTAAGTGTTTTCCTAATGTTTGTTTTCCAATTTACCTATTTTTCCTATAATATTTCATGGGAAATAATCTACCTTGAATTTTCAATTGACAAGCTAAGTATCACATAGAGTTTTCCATTGCACCTTGTCTAGATAGCAAAAGAATTTCTAGTAAGTAGGAATATGGTGCAAACTCAAATCTATACATGCATTTCACTTACCTATTAGAAAAACACTTAAGAATCATAGGAAAATGAGAGATTTTTGAGAACCCACATTTAACAAAACATTAAAATATGGAGAATAGAACAACCAAAGTATGATAATGAACAATTTGGTATATGGAACAACACTACTTCATGTATATGTATCTACCTATGTCTTGAAGCATTGGTTTTCACATATAGTTCACATTGTATGTATATATATATACATCGCAGAGGTGCTAATTCATTTTTTTGTTGTTGTACAATAGGGGCAGACTAAGGAAATGCAATATTGAGTGTTGCAGTGTGGGAAAGTATGCTTTGTTTATGTTGTATCTATAATATTTAGTGGGAAATAATGTAGCTTGAAATTTGCATTAACAAGCCAAGTATCACATAGAATTTGTTGTTACAACTTCTCTACACAACAATAGAATTTTTGGTAAATGGAAAATGACAGACAAGGAGAATTGGAAAAGAACTATTAGAGAAACAATTAAGAATTAGAGGAAAATGACATATGCTCTAAAACCCACTTTAAATAGAACTTTAAGATATGGAGAATACAATAGGTAAGGACATTATGGAATGCCCATGCAGAATTTCATGGAATTCCATCACATGTGACACAATAAGAAATTAGGGGGTAATCTGCTATCTTCATATGTGATGTATCATATTCTACTCTTTTGAAAATAAAACTTAATCAAAGTATACTTTCCCACACTACAACATTGAATATTGTATTTACTTCAACCACCACCACCACACAACAATGATAGGATACTCATTGTTGTACAATGGTGGTGGACAAAGTAAATGCAATATTGAGCATTACAGTGTAGGAAAGTATACTTTGTTTAAGTTGTATCTATAATATTTAGTCAGAAAAAATGTAGCTTGAAATTTCAATTAACAAGCCAACTATCACATAGAATTTGTTGTTATAACTTCTCTACATAGCAATAGAATTGCCAATAAAAGGAAAATGACAAACAAGCAAAATTGGAAAAGAAATATTAGGAAAACACTTAAGTATCACAAGAAAATGGCAGATGCTCTCAAACCCACTTTAGATAGAACTTTAAGATATGGTGAATACAATAGGGAAACTATGATAATGAGTAGTTTGTTATGGGGAACTGAAAAACAACAATATCATGAAGAATAGTTTGTTGTGGGGAACCTAAAATAGAGAAGGGAAAAAAATACAATGAAACATATTCATATAAGACACTCCCATTCCATGTAATTAGCAAGCTCCACCACCCACATAAACAAATCCAATAAATTTGTTCTAGGGACCTTCAAGCATATCAGGGAAGAAATAACATCATGAAATATATGAACATACAACTCTCGACCTATGTTCATTGTTAATAAATAATTAAGGGAAGCACAAGAATTGTATAACATGTGTTAAAATAATTATTATTTACTACAAGTTATTTTACATGTGCTTTTTGGATAAATGATTTCTCTATAATATTTAATGCCAACCAATGTAGCTCAAGTCTATAATTAAGCCTATGGTGTTATACAAAATTTTCACAAACTATTGCATCATATAATTGATGTCATAACCCACAAAAAATACCATGAATAAAATATGGAGAATATAAGGGGAAAACCACAATAATCAAGAGTCTCTTATGGAGAAGTAGGGAAAAGAATCTCATGAAAAAACATGTCATGGGGATCTTCAAAGACATAAGGGAAAAAGAATACCATGAAACACATTGATACAAGATAGATGAACAGATAGCCACATTATTTAGAACTACCAAAGCCAATAGGTACCTATAATTTGTACAAAATTAGTGCAACCCCATAGACTTAATTGAAAATCCAACCTATTACCAACCACTAAATTTTATAGACAAATAGAGAAATTGTAAAGCAGCTATTAGAATAACACTTAACACCCACTAAACTAATTTTATCTCCAATATGCCTATGCTTTCATACTAACCCTCTGGATATATATATATATATATGCAATTACTCCTATGTTAATTTCCAGTTGCTCCTATGTTAATGGGTATAATGCCAAAGATACATAGAGATAACTAAAACAATAAACCAAAGATGATAAAATTACTAAAACCACCCATGTTTTTTGACAAAAGAAAGAATATTTAACTACAATTGCTCCTATGGTAATGGCTATAACACGAAAGATGTACATGGATAACTACTATGCACTTTCCTTTGAGAAGACTAGGAAATAAAAAATATCATAAATAAAATATGTAGAATAGAACATGAAAAATGAATATAATCCCACACACTCCATTGAAAATTCAAGCTACATCAACTGGCACTAAAAAAATTATAGACAAATAGAGAAATTTTAAAAGAGTTATTAGACTAACACTGAATAGCAAAAATTTACTAACCCTAACCATATTTTTTTGAGGTAAGAAACAAAATTTAACTATGATTTCCCCACCTACAAAGAGTGCTAATCTCTTTCAACTCTCTAAAATGAGTATAACGCCAAAGATAGAAACATATAACAAGAAGACATTATCAATAAATTAATCGTCTATGCAAAACACCCATATAAAAATTAGTATAATGCCACATATTGCATTCAAAATTCCAATTGTATCAGCTCGCACTAAATACACACAAATAACCACAAACAATAAACAAAATATTCACAAAGATAATACACAATCACTCCTATGTTAATTTTCAATTTATCATAGATGCATAGAGATAACTAAAACAACAAACATAAGTTGATAAACTAGTGGCGATAAAAGAGAAGATTTAACTACAATTGCTCCTATGGTAATGGGTGCAACGCCAAAGATACACACACATAACCACAAGCAATAAAAAAAAGATTCACAAAGATAACATGTAATCACTCCTATGTTAATCTAAAATTTCTTGTAGATGTATAGAGATGACTAAAAAAACAAATGGAGGTCGATAAAATTACTAACCCTAACCATATTTTTTAGAAAAAGAAAGAAGATTTAACTATAATTGCTCCTATGGTAATGGCTACAACACCAAAGATACACATATATAACCAAAGACAATAAATGAAAGATTCACATAAATAACTAAAACAATAAACAAAGGGCGAAAAAACAATTGCTCCTACATTAATCTGCAATTGCTCCCATGCTAATGGGTATAATGCCAAAAGTGCATAGTGATAACTGAAAAAATAAAAAAATGGAGAAAAAAATACAAACCCTAACCATATTTTTTGATGAAAGGAAAAACATTTAACTATAATTTATCCATCCATGCAGAGCAAAAATGTCTTACAAATCTCTAAAATGGGTATAATGCCAAAGATAGAAACACATAACAAGAAGACATGAACAGTAAATTAATCATCTATGCAAAATACCCATGCAAAATGACTCACCATACATATGCACAAAGATAACTAATACAATAAACCAATGGCGAAAAAATTACCAACCCAAACCATATTATTTGATGAAAGAAACAACATTTAACTACAATTTCTCCATACATAGAGAGTGATAATCTATTTCAAATCTCCAAAATGGGTATAATGCCAAAGATAGAAACATATCACAAGAATACATCAACAATAAATTAATCATCTATGCAAAATTAACATGTAAAATGGCTTACAGATTCTAATGAACAATACTTCATCAATTTCTAGAATACTCTGCTATCAAACTAGCCAGAAAGCCTAAGGCGACAATTTTTACAATAGTTTGATATGAAACCAACACCACAATGATTGTTTCGACAATACAACTTAATCAAAGTATACTTTCCCACAATGCAACACTCAATATTTCATTAACACTCTTGCAAGAAAACACTTACATTTCAGCTTCCGCGTATCGAGGACACCAAATCCACCATTGCCAACCCATGTAATTCCTGAGCTCCACATTGCCACAAAAAAATATAGACTAGTCATCATCGGCGAAGACATCTCCAGTGCCAAGAAAACCAATTCATAGTAGGGCTGACGAAATTCCTAGTGGAAACTTCAAACAAAATAGCCTATTAGCTAATTAAATTCAACAAAGTGTTATGTTTAAACAAAAATTGGTAGGTTCAATATTTAATCTCATCCAATAGATGAGATGAATCTTCACCCTTTGCTCTTAGGGTATCATTAAGGAACCCTAATTCATAAGGAGATTCTATTAAAATTATTTCCTTTTTTTATCATTTGTTTTCTATTATTTGTGTAGTGTAGGAAATTTTATACCCTTTACAATTTCACACTTTATTTGGTTCCCTTAAATAATTGGACTTAATTAAGCTTCTAATTTTTCAAATTATGCATTTTGAATCGCTATTATTCCTATTTTCCAAAAGGGAAGCTGGCATTTAATTAATGCGGTTAATATTTTAATCACATTGGAGAATGAGTGTCTTATTTTTTAGGCTAGGACCCATTCACCCAATGGAAAATCAGCCCCCTTAAAGTTTTTAGGACCCATTTTTCAATATGTTATTGGCAGTATTCTAATGATTCAAATTCAATATGTAATTTTTTAGCTTGTGGAATATAACTTTTAGAAAATTAGATAAACATCTTTATTTACATAGTCTTTTTATCAACAAATCTAAGACATTCTAAGTTACATGATCTATCAATCCTATGATAAAATATTATTGTCAAGAGCATTAAACATCATTTTTATTATTTATTTTTTTATCTTTTAAGATCCTGTCATCATGTTCAATATTATTTGTGTTCATGTCATCTTGTGAAGGCTAACATGCATTCTTGATCCTCAAATCATCCAAGCATATTTTAGACGTGTAATCAAGAAAATAAAGATCAAGTTCCATGGAGTGATGTGTTTGACTTCAGTCCTCTAAGGGAATCCATTGAAGGTTTGAAGAGTTGTAGCAAGCAAGTGTTCATTCATCATTTCCTTCTCCATTTTTATTATCTTTATATCAAGGTTTAATTACCAAACCTAGGGTTTAACTAAGGAAAACCACCATTCAAACACAACAATTTTTCCCTCTTTTTATGTGCAGATTATAGGTTGAAGAAGGATTGAAGATCTTGAAGATAAATTTAGTATTATTGCATAATTTTTCCTCATTGTTGGCAAGTCATAAAAACTATATTGTAGATTTTATTTCTGAATTTTCGATAATGGAACCTGGGGAAAACGGAAGATCAAATCATGTACTAGAAGACACAAATTTTTTATCCCAACACCTGTACAAATACCCATTCATCCAATGGTGAATAAGTCCTTGTAGGCACCTTGAAACCATTTTTTTTTAGTATACTTTCTATTCGTTTCACTTCTCATATCCACTAGTAAACTATTGTTTACGAATATCAATCTTCAAGATCTTACATTTTTAATACTAGAGCATATATAATCATTAATTTAATCATTTAAAAATATTTCTAATCTATTCCAATCCCCCTTTGGATATAGATCCAGTTCTGGTTGATTCACCATTAAGGTTGATAGTCAATCAATTCACCTTGTTGATTTATATCCCAATGGAATTTATAAAAATGTCGAAATGTCCCTAAGTTATGAATACTAATCTTAGAGTCACCACATTTCTTATGTTTAATTTTGGTGAACTTGGCATTATTACACTATTTTTTTTTGAAATTGGAATTCCTTCAAACCTTAGGCTTAGATTTGCATTGCATTATTTTGTAAATCTCATTTAGAGTTCCACTTTTGGATTCTAAAAGCATAAAATAATTTTTATTTTTCTTTCACTCATCTTTAGATGAGATTTACATTTTATTTGCATTCATTAAGTGGTTAAAAACTTACATTTATTACTTACATTTAGGTTGCATCTTTCATTTAATTGAAAAAAGTGAAAAAATTAAATACTTTTATTTCATCGTGGCATCAATCTTTATTTTCAGAATTTTACATCTTGAAATTAGATAGGTATTGCATATTATATCTAAAAAATACATTCAAACTTGTCCCTTGTTGTTACATAATTTCTAAAACATAAAAAATAAGGGTTTTGTATTTACCAAATATGGAATTGATGAATAATGAGGGATATATTTCTTTAATTTCATTCATGAAATGACTATTAGCCATGAGGTGAGTCAACTCAAAGTGTCAATCTACAAATTTCCATTTTATACAAGGATGGGGGTCATGATTAAACAAATATTTGGGAAGAAATATCAAAAATACCAAACTAACTCCAAAATGCAATCTACAAAGTGCATGTAATAGATTAAGCTCAATTATGATGGAACTATAAATAAAAATGTAGATTTGAGAAAGGGAAAATGATGTGTACCAGTCACCAAAAGTGATTTTTCAAAGCTTACTAAGGACTCATTCATCCTATGATGAATGGGTCCTGGCTAGGGCTCTATAATAATGGGTTTTGTGTTCTCTTCTTCTGTGTTTGCACTCCCAAATTCCTGATTTTGATAGTCCAACAGACATAAATAAATATTGTAGGTGACTTCCTGTGAAATTGCAAGAATGATGACAATAAATGTAACTTTGATAAATTTGCAATCTTTCTCTTCAAGATAACATCCACCTAAAATATGCAAACACATATCAAGAGGGAATATTGTTTTTGTTGTTGGTGAATGGGGGTTTACCTTGGTAAAACCCCATTTTTCTAATTAAACCTTGTAATGAAACAATGAAACATGAAGAAATGATGAATAAAAAATCCTATCTCACAACTTTCCAAACACTTGGATGAACCTTGGAATGTAGATATACAACTTTCGTGAAATCACTTCAATGGATGTGGATCTTTGATCCTGAAACTTGATTTGAAACAATGCCTTTAATGCTTGAATGGATCATGAGCACTACATCAACATATTAGCTCCTAAAACATGAATGGTGCAAGGATTTGACATGATAATAGGATCTTGATGAAACATAAATTTTTGGTACCTACTTGCTTTCTATCACTCCTAGGGTTTTTCACCTAGAAGGAGAAAGGTGGGCCAAAAATGCTTATGTTCGCATTAGAGGAAATGAAAAGAGGTATATGAAGTGTGTGTGTGGATGTGTTTAAATTCTGAAAACTTGATGAAAATGTAGAATAAGGAATGTATTCTAGCCTAATGCAACATTTCTGGAAAACACAATGTGTATTCAAACTATTTGACTAGAAATGTAAACAAACTGTAACAGAAAATTACCCAATTGAAGATATGAACTTGGAAGTTGGAAGATGCTAGAATGAGGCTTTGAAAACTTTTAGAAGACACCAAGAATTCTCACTAGGACTGATTCACCATCTTAGGTGAATGAGTCTTGCTTTTGCCAGAAAGTGTCAAAACCAGTTTCGGGGAATTGGGTATCCAAATCTACAGAAATCACTGTTCAATCCTAGAAATGGGAATGATTCACCATCAATGGAAAATGATTCCTCTTTTGGAAAATAGAAAATTCTGGACAGGATTCTATGGCTTATGATCTTTGATTCTATTTCTGAAGCTTCCTTGGATTTGAATCTACAAAACTCAACCTTTAGACTCTCTCCAAACTAGAAATATTGCTTCAAACACCTTAAATGACTTTGATGGGATATGTACAATTTTTCTCACCTTTCCATTTGATAAATTTGCATACACAAACACATGCAAAGGGGAAAAAGTGTTGACGATTAGGATATAGGGGTTTTCCTTGGTCAAACCCCTTTTAGGTAGTTAAACCAAATGATGAAATAAAGTAATGAAAAATGAAACAATGGAGTTGATTACCTATTCATTATGATTTTATATTGAAAGTCTACAACAATGAATGAAGATTCAGCCCTTGAATGTCCTTACAAGCTTACTTGATGAATTTCAATGTAAAAACCCTAAGATGCTTGACTTGAGATGAAAGATTGATGGATGAATAATGAAGAATGAGTTTGAATTAAGTTAATGGTTCTAAAAATGAGTTTAGATATGTGCTTTAATGGGAAATTCACCTATTTTACCTGTTAATACCTCATCAAAGGGTGACATTGAGCAAAATTAAACTCAAATTTTGATTTTTTCTCGCTCAAAGGTCAAAATCATGCCAAATGGGAATCATTCACCACACATGGTAAATGGGTCCCACCTGGATGTGACTAATTCATCATGCATGGTGAATGGGTCCCACAGGGGCTATTTTGATAGCTCAAATGTCAAGGAATAAGGAAATAAGGTCTAAAATGCAACCTTGTCGGGTATGTGATCAATTTGAACCTTGAGATGCACAATATGGGTTATTAGGGCCTATTAGTGATGATGTAAATGTTAAACAGGGATTGGGACACAAAATTCAATGTGAAAGTGTAATTAAATACACTTTACAACACTAAAATTAGGTCCACATGGCCTAGAAAGGCACAAGAACCAATGTGAATGTGAAAGACACATTACAACACTAGTTTATCATTAAATTTAATTCAAGAACCTTCTAGATTCATGTAATAATGTTTTTAAACACATTTTATAGTGTTGAATTAGGGAGAAATAGGTTTATTAAGTCTATAAAAGTGTGAAAGTATCTTACAAACACTTTACAACACCCTTACAAGATGTCATTAAAAGCATGTTATTCAATTTATAAGGGTCCAAGACCTAATGTGGATGCATAAAATGCCTCACAACACTAGATTAAGGCCTCATTAAGTCCATTTTATCATTAATTAATCCCATGCCAATCAAAGGTTACCTTTTTTGTGGCACATTTAGCCCCCACTTTAGTGAGAGGATGAACTTGCTTTAAACTCACACTAAAATAGGCATTCAAGAGAGGTACGCATACACAGATGTAGATGAAAATGAATGAAAAAGATCAAAATAGGTAGCCAAGCCCCCAAGATCGAAGATACTAAGTCAAGCCCCCAAGATACAAAATCATGCAATGGCAAGGAAGAAGTGGTGAAAAGGATGAATCAAGCTTCAATCATCAATCCAACTAGTTGTGGATCAAATCTGGGCTATCTGTTTGAAAACGAGAATGTGTACTCACTCTAGGATGAAAAAAAACATGATGGTCCACCAGGTGAGAAGCCCAAATGTACTCACTCTAGGGCCATGAAACTTCTAGTTGTCTAAGGGGTGAGAAATCCCAAATGTACTCACTCTAGGGCCATGGAACTTCTAACTATTTGCAGGGTGAGAAATCCCAAAAGGTAAGATACATACGCTAGTTGGTATGCACTCACAAACACAAAGGTGGCTATGGGGAAAATTCATGCTGCTAGGTGGGCTTCCCACTCAACCATATTAAAGTTACACTTGCTGATAACTTTAACAATGAACCACAAAGAAAAATGTTATGAACAAAGAGAAAGGTGCCACTGTTGAATGCAAGTTGCATTATGAAAGGTGGAAAAAATGCAAAAAATGTAAAATGTAAAAATGTGAAATGAAAAAGATGTTTGAAGGAGTCTTCTTCATTTTATGCAAGGTCATTCACTTAGGGAACACTATTTCTAATGCCTCCAAGAGAGGACCAATCAAAGAATAGTATATTCACAACTTAGGGGATGCAGTCCGTCGCATCAAGCAACCAAGAGGAATGTAATATGCTAAGATAGATCACCCTTATGAAGGACATCACACCCAATGACATCCACAAAGTGACAAACGAATCGCATAAACGGCAAGGCTACACTAGGAACCAATAATATACTTGAATTATGGTATTGTATGCCCCCCACTGTAAACAAATCTCTACACATCATTCTATGAGAAATTTCTTTAAAGTAGCAAGGGAAAGAAAAAGAAAAAAGAAAACAAGACATGAGATCCAACCTAGAAATCCCTATGCCAGGTCATATGTGTCGAAGTTAGGTTGTGTTATGTCAAGGAAAATGACAAACATGGAAAGGGAGTATGTCACATGCGAGTCAATCTTAAGACATGTCATTCAAATCTCAAGCTTGCTCTTATATTTTCATGAAAAGTTAACAAGTAGTTGAAAGAGACAACGACAAGTGACATACAAGGGATAAGGCTATCTAATCTATTACCCCCCATGTAGTGGATGATGGTATGCTTCCCCTTGCAAGGTATGTGACACATGTAATAGTGAATGTTATGATCCTACAACTATTACATGGCAAGGAGCAGCAACTAATGTTATTTATGTATTGATTTAGGATGCAACAAGGGTAAAGGTTTCTTGGAAATATGGTTGGTGATTGTATGTATGTTGAGTGAAGGTTTGTTGGATGGGTTGATGGCTATGAAAGGAAAATCATGAAGATTATGATTTGGAATAATGAGGATAGGAATAGTGTGAGCTTTCATAGGGTGATGATTTGTTTGAGTATCAACAATGAGGATAGGAGGCTCAATTTGGTTGTCGGTTGTTACTAAGATATCATTCTTATGTGCCATGATATTGAACCTAGGAGGAGACCTAATATGTTCATCACATGTCATAATTGGATTTGGAAAGATAACTTCATCGTCCATAGGAGAGGCATCGAGAGAAGGATAACTAGGAGTTTCATGGTTACCAATGATAGGATCAAGTGAGGGAGAAATAATTTGTTCATGATTTTCACTACCAATATCTTCTAACACTAAACTATCTTAGAATTCATGTGTAGAGAAGATAGTAAGGGAAGAAAAGGGTGGATTGTCATGATTATCTACATTAGCATGTCCTATAATGTTTTCTACAGTGGGTAAAGTAATATTTTCATAACTCACAATCATATCCTCCACACAAATGTTTTTCTCATGATCATTCAGGATTGTATCTATATCCACTAAAGGATTGTCACAAGTAGGGGGAGGTATGGGGAGATGAAAGGGAACTTGGTAAGGTAGTGATAATGATTTTAGATTTGTGTTTCATAATGTTGTTGCAAGGGGGAGGAGAAGGAAGAGAAGCAATGCTTTCATGATCTTCAATGATTGGGTCTTCTTTCATCAAGAGATCTTCATCACCAATGGGAGAGATATCAAGAGAAGAACAATGATGATAATCATGATTATCAAGGTTTGCATCCTTTTGGGGAAAAGATTTAGTGGATGATTTGGAAGAGAGTAAGTTATCTAAGGCTTCATCTAACATTGCAAAATCATCACTACTAAAGGGCTTGGATGTTATGTTTTTTGTAATTGGTTATTTTGATGTTTGCATGTTTTTTTTTTCATTGTGTAATGAAGTTGATCTAAATGAGCTAGGAACTAATGTAGAAAATGAAGAGTGCAAAAGTATAATTTCCATGAATGTAAATAATGTATATTTTTTATGATGCAATTTATAAAGACAGGAGGAAATACAAATTTTCAGACTTTGAACAAAGTAATTTTCTTATTACACTATTCAATAATTTGAAATGAAATGTGGCAAATGCAAAATTTGAATTTGAACAATGCATGAAATGAGCTATTTTATGCTAAATATCATGAAATACATACTAAAAAAACTTAATTGACTGGTATATACAAGTGAAGGCACCAAACAAAAGCCTAAAAAAATAAATTTGAGTTTTTGAAAATGTTGTTTCAGGGGTCAGAAGGGACTAATTCCCCCAGGGTGGTGAATGAGTCCTAGTATGGACTTTTTCCAGAATTTTTAGAAATTTGTGACTGATTTTGATGTTTTTTTAAGGCTATGATGTAGTCCTAAGTGAAAAATGTAGAATTTCAGAACTTTTCAATGATTAAAGATGCAAAAATGCAACCTATCATGCACTTTTACTCATACAAAAGTGAAACCCTAGAATGCAAGCTAACTAATGCAATGCAAGAAACTCTAGGATGATTAATGGACTCCAAAATTAGAAAAGAGGGGATTTAAACATTAGGTTCACCAAAATGAAGCATAATTTTTTGGCACCTACTTGCTCTCTATCACTCCTAGGGTTTTTCACCTAGAAGGAGGAAGGTGGGCCAAAAATGCTTATGTTCTCATTAGAGGAAATGAAAAGGGGGATATAAAGTGTGTGTGTGGATGTGTTTAAATACTAAAAAATTAATGAAAATGCAGATTAAGGAATGTATTATAACCTAATGCAAAAGTGATGGAAAACACATGTATTAAAACTATTTGACTAGAAATGTGAACAAACTATAATAGAAAGTAACCCAATTGAAGATATGAACCTGGAAGCTAGAAGAGGCTGGAATGAGGCTCTGAACACTTGCAAAAGACACTAAGAATGCTCACTAGGACTGATTCACCATCTTGGGAAAATGAGTCTTATTTTTCCCAGAAAGTCTTAGAACTATTTTCGAGGAACTGGGTATCGAAATCTACATAAATCACTGTTCAAGCATAAAAATGGGACTGATTCACCATCAATGGTGAATGAGTCCTCTTTTGGAAAACAAATAATTCTGGATAGGATTTTGTGGCCTATGATTTGTAATTCTATTTTTGAAGATTCCTCAGATCTAAATTTGCAAAACTCAACTTGTAGACTCTCTCCAAGATTGAAATGGGGCTTGAAAGACCTTGAATGACTTTGATGGGATATGTAAACCTTTTCTCACCTTTCCATTTGATCAATTTGCATACACAAACACATGCAAAGGGGAAAAAGTTTTGAAGGTTAGGATATAGGGATTTGCCTTGCTCAAACCCCTTTTAGGTAATTAAACAAAATGATGAAATAAAGTAATGAAACATGCAACAATGGAGTTGATTACCTTGTCATGATGATTTTATCTTGAAATTTTGCAGCAATGGAGGAACATTCAGCCCTTGAATGTCCTTAGAAGCTTACTTGATGAATTACAATTTAAAAACCCTAAGATGATTGACTTGAGAGGAAAGATTGATGGATGAATAATGAAAATGAGTGTGAATTAGGTTAATAGATGTAAAAATGAGTTTAGAGATGTGCTTTTATAGGAAATTCACCTATTTTACTTGTCAATACCTCATCATAGGGTGACATGATGCAAAATTAAACTCAAATTTCACTTTCTTTCCCACTCAAAGGTCAAAATGGGGCAAAATGGGACTCATTCACCACACATGGAAAATGGGTCCCACCTAGATCGGACTAATTCACCATGCATGGTGAATGGGTCCCACAGGGGCTATTTTGATAGCTCAAATGTGAAGGAATAAGGAAATAAGTTCTAAAATGAAACCTTGTTAGGTATTTGATCAATTTGAACCTCAAGATCCATAATATGGGTTATTAGGGGCTTATTAGTGATGATGTAAATGTTAAATATGGCTTGGGACACAAAATTCTATGTGAAAGTGTAATTAAATACACTTTCCAACACTAAAATGAGGCCCATATAGCCTAGAAAGGCACAAGAACCAATGTGAATGTGCAAGACACATGTCAACACTAGTTTATTATTAATTTTAATTCAATAACCTTCTATATTGATGTAATAATGTTGTTAAACACATTCTATAATGTTGAATTAGGGAGAAATAGGTTTAATAAGTCTAGAAAAGCATGAAAGTATCTTACAACACTTTACAACACCTTTACAAGACATCGTTAAAAGCATGTTATTCAATTTATAAGGGTCCAAGACCTAATTTGGATGCATAAAATTCCTCACAACACTAGATTAAGGCCTCATTAAGTCCATTTTAACATGAATTAATCCCATGTCAAGAAAGGGGTACTTTTTTCTATGACACACTTGATAGCTACAATAATTCTTTAACAAATCTTCTCTTGAATACCTTGAAATTATCTTAAAATTCTCTTGAACTCATAAACTTGCTATAGGAATGATCACTTGAAAATTCTAAGATGAAACATATTGAAATAACCTTCTATTTATAGGTATCTAACATTAATTTCCTAGAATTCAAATAACACAAGCTGGCATGTGAATGTACATTGAAATCATCAAAATACTACAAAAATAATAATAATAATTTAGGTCGTAGGTCTAAGTGAGGACCCATTTTCCCTTGCGGGAATGGGTCCTAGGTCACTCACCTAGGAGACACATTCTACAATGTTAAGTGTTATGTCATGGCATTAATGAATGTCAAGTTTTCCACTTTGAAGATAACAATTAATTACGTTTGGATTTGAATTGAAGGGGCCAATTAAGGAAAATTAACCTCAATTAATTAATGAAGCCCTAAATAAGTGTGAAAGTGTAAAGGTACACCTTACAACACCACATTAAGGAACAATTAAGTATATTTTAATTAATAAGACCCTAAACTCAATGTGAATATATAAAATACATATTACAACACTAAATTAAGGCATAATTTAGTCCTTTTAATAAGTCCCAAATTAAGTGTGAGAAAGGGAGACTTTTTCCTGCACTAAACTTTCATTTTGATCACATTGTCTCAAATTGAAAGAAATTTCCTTTTTTTGTTTTCAAGTTGCATCAAATCATCATTTTCATGTTTTAGCATCTCAAAATAAATCAAATATTGCAGTTTACATCTGAAATTTGCATTCAAAATTTATCAAAATATTTTCACCTTTGTATCACACTTGCATATTCCATTAGATTGTCTTAAATTGAGTAAAATATGGAAAAATTATCACTATCCTATTTGCAACTGGAAAAAGAAACATCAAAGAATGTAAAACTTCATAATTTCACTTTCAAGAACCCTATGCAAGGACTCATTCACCCTAGGAAAAATTTATCCTTGTACACGTGTCCCAACAAGCTTCTACATGTCATTTTGTCCCTATATTATCAATATGTTCTAGCTTGAAAATCCCAATTTGAAATTCTAAAAAATTGTTATTGCATGTGCAAGAAAGATGTCACTTTTTTTTATTTGTTGCAAAATTGGGGAAAAAAATGATTTTAGTATTGAAAATCGATAGCTCTATAGGATAATTGTTTACATTTTTTAGAGCATTACAATATTTGGGTAGTTAGTTTTCATTTTTGCACAAATTAATAGATCGCATAGAAATCTAGTCTTGTTAGATATCTTCCATAAATCACATTGTATACTTACCAAGCCCATTAGTTGTGATGAATTTGAAACTTTATATGAATCCCTTGAGGACTTCATCTCACCTAGATCATCCACTAAAGCTTTGGTACAAGAGGATGAATCATAGACAATCATGAAAATCCTAGTTGTTCTTCTCTCGATACCTCTCCTACTTGGGTTGAAGATATCTTGGTTTTAGAAGACCCAATTATTAAGTATCATGAGAATATTTTTTTACCCTCTTTCAATGCTTTACCCATTTAGAAAGATATGCTATTAAAAGAATATAAAACCTGAAAAATAGAAAAATAGGATAGGGGAAAATTTCCCCCAAAAATGGTAAAGTGTTTCGAAAGAGGGAAAAGGTGTCCTATTCTACTATTTTCATTAGGAAATTAGATCCACATGAGAACTTAACCAATGACCATTAGGGGAGTAAACCTAAGACAAAGGGATACCAATCAAACTTCAAATGGTCAACGCGATGTGGAAGATGCCTCAACTATTTATCTAGGGAAAGGGGGTGGATCAAGCTTCAACTATCCAATGTGATGTGGAACACGTCTCAGTCATTTGTCCAAAAACTTTCACAAGTAGATCATAATTTCCACTATGAAAACAATGTGCGCACTCACTCCAGGCTAATGGAACCTTAGGCCATCAACTAGGTGAGCCCCCAAGAAAGTGGCTTAGTAAGAAAGTCATTCCTTTGTTTCAACTCTCACTATACTTACCATACCAAATGGTGTAGGAGCACCTAGGCTAACCTCCATTTTGTTAGTTATCATTTTTGGCTTGAACCTAACCTTAGCTAAGTCAGGGTGATAGTGTGTTTATTTTGGACCTTAGAAGGTCTTGATTGTGTGTGGAATAGGTGAGTTAGTCACTAGGACTAAAGTCACCTTAGTTTAATCATTGTTGTTAATTTTTGCTTTAATTATCCTTAAATGGCTTATGTTGGAATGTTGAGCCTTAAATGTGTTCTAAACACATACTTATTGTTAAAAAGATGCCAAGAGGTAGTTAAGGGGTTGGTTGCTTGGAATCAAGGAGGTAGAGGTCCTAAGATTTAGGATGATGGCATAAGGACAAGTTGCAAAAAGTTGTTGCAAAGTTGCATGACAACATTTGTCAGGTTGCATGCAACTTAGTTATCTTAGATCTCCTAAAAGGTAGGAGTGTGGGATCAGCCAACATCCCTAAAAACTTGGAAAATGGCATCTATGTAAGGGATGGCTCGAATGCAAGATGCTAGAGTTGTTGTAATCAAGTTTTTGGTTTTTGAATATAGAGGAATTCTACAATTTCTATGATATACTGACTGTTTTGAGTGATAGTGCTATTCATCAAATTAGATGCTTTTATTTTCTATTAGATTTGTGTTCATAGAGTAGTCTTAGGCATTTTTCATTTTGTAATCAAGTTGCTTTGAGTTGATTTGGTGCTTTGAATTCATAGGTTAAGGTTTCAGAGGGTTTTCTTGTTTTGTACAGTCCAGTCAGTCTTTTCATGGCTCCCCCATAAACTCTAGCCACGGGATCTTCCTGAGATTAGATGGATATGATAGGTGAGCCAATGATTTGTAAATATTTTGCAGTAGGAGTCATGAAGAGTCGAGCAATTGCAATTAAAACCAAACCCTAGGCGAGCTCCAAATACCCGGTTAGAGGTTTGGCAGTGAAAATTTGAAGAACATAGGCAGGGGAAGGAGGTACAATATAGAACAAGTATGGTTCCAAGTAGGTTTTAGTCACATCTTGACATCCTAGAAGGATTGTGGCCTATCCAATCCATTTGTGTGAGAGAGGAGCAAGAAATCAGTATAACCCTAGTAATTAGGCCTATTAGCCCTATTTGACCTAGATTGTAGGAAGCCAGTGTACAGAGGAGTCAGAGGTATGGAAGTTGGTAAATATTTTAAAGGAACAAAAGAGTGTCTAAAAGTGCAATTTTTTTGCTAGGTTGTTTGGAAGGTTTGGGCAAGAAAGTCAAAAAGGTCACTGTCAAGAGCTACAAGGGATTAGGCCTTCTCAAAGCAAATTCTTGGAATCGGTAGGATAGAAGGTTGAAGACCCTCCAAGATGGAACCAAATGGAGTGGTTGGTATGTTTTCAATGTCTCTAACACCCTTGCAAGTAGTTCAAGTTTGTGAGCAATGTTTGCACTTAGAATCTTCTAGGTGTTGGGAAGAGTTTGCAAGTTCAAGTGGTGTCAGTCTTCCAAGGTGAAGCACAAGGTGAGAAACTCTTGGAGAAGAGTTGAAACAGGGTTTAGTTAATGAACTAAGCCTCAGAACCTAGAAGCTATCAGGTTCCAGGAAGAAGACAGGGAAAAGGTCTTCTTAGTTGATTGTGCAAGTAAGCCTAGGAGCACTTACACCATATTGGTATCAGATCCTTTGTTTGTTCAAGCTTTTGATTGATGTTGCAACCCACTGAATCAGTAGGAGAGAATACACCAGAGGAAGAAAGAACCATGGTGACTAATGTTGAGTTAGCCAAGAAGGTAGAAGAGCAAGAAGAGGATAACCGGCTGCTAAGAGAAAGGTTGTCTCGAATGGAGAAGCTCTTGGATGAAGTCCAAGAAACGACAGACAAAGTAAAGGATAAAATAGAACAGAAGGAAGAGCAGGAAGAAAAGGGAAAGGAAGTGGACTTGGAGGAGGAAGCTCCAAAACTGGACCCTTTCCTTGCTGAAGAACCCTTCTTGAAGGCACTGGAGGCCTTAAGTGGTAAAGCTTTGGAGGGAGTGCCACTATTTAGTGGACAAATGGACCTTGATTCAATCATGGACTGGATTGAAAGCATAGAAAATCACTTTGAATGTGATGGTATAACAAAAGCCCAAAAAGTTAAGGTGGCCAAGTCAAGGTTGAGAGGTTCAGCTCTCACATGGTGGAAGTTTGTGCAAGGTGAAAGAGAGAAAGAAGGAAAGGGTCCTATAGTTACATGGAGAGGCATGGTATCCAAGATCAAGCAGACCTACCGACCTAATGACTATGAAGTCCAGTTGCATAGGAGGAGACATAACCTTAGACAAAAAGATATGGATGTTCAAACATACACCGAGGAATTCCAAAAGTTGTGGCTCAGATCAAAGGTGGTTGAAGATGAAAGCATCAAGCTAGCAATGTATTTGAATGGACTCAAATGGTCTATCCAAGAAGACATGAGCCTAGTGAACTTCAAAACCATTCACAAATGTTATCAAATGGCCTTAAAAATAGAGAAGAAAGGCAAAAAGAAACAAGAACAAACCTCCAAAAGTAGAGGTAAAGGGAAAGACAACAGAGGACAAAGAGGTGGCTATGGTGGAAGGAGTTCAGAACCAAGGGCTTAAGGAGAAGTCAGATACTCTGATCAACAAGAAGGAAGTTCTAGTAGAGGTGGTAGAGGAAGAGGCTCTAGCTCTAGAGGAAGGAGTGGTGGACAAGGAAGAGGTAGTTACTTTACCAACATGAAGTGTTACCACTGCAATCAAATGGGACACCCGACCTATAGATGTCCAGAGAAGGGTGGTACTTCTCATGGAGGTGACAAGAGAACTAATCTAGTTCATGATGAGACAAATGCAGCAGAGAGACATTCTGAGGTACCATTGAATTATGAGGAAGGTGAGAACCTCATGATGAGGAGAACTTTGATCAAGGATCCGATTAAAGAAGAACCAAGCCGAAGGAGGTCCCTGTTTAGGATAAAGTGTAAAATGATGGGAAAAGTGTGTAGAGTCATCATTGACTCAGGGTCTACTGACAATATTGTGTCAGAGGAGATAGTCAGCAAGCTAAAATTGACAAGGATACCCCACACCAACCCTTACAAGGTCACATGGCTCAATAAAGGCCAACATGTCTTGGTAAATGAACAAGCATGGGTGGAGTTCTCAATTGGAAGGTACAAAGACAAAGTCTTGTGTGATGTGTTGCCTATGGATGCATGTCACTTGCTCCTAGGTAGACCATGGCAATTTGATTGCCAAGCTATGCATGATGGAGCAAAGAACTCTTACACTTTCAAGAAGGATAAGGTAACATTTAGAATTCAATCACTGTTAGAAGATGCAGAGGTGCAGATAGTAGGTCCTAAATTGCTCATGGTTGGTGAAAAAGAGTTCCTAGAAGCCTTGGAAGAAGGAGAAGGTGTTGGCTATGCAGTGATGCTAAGGCCAAGAGAGGTAAGTGATGAGAAAGTAGCTGAAAAGCCAGAGTTTCCTAAGGAAATACATTAAATGTTGTAGACCTATGAAGGCATTGTGACTAGTGGACAACCAGCAGCATTACCCCCTAAGAGAGCCATAAGTCATAGGATAGACTTGATACCAGGGGCTACTCTACCAAATAAGGTAGCTTACAAGATGACTCCTCAACAAAATGAGGAAATAGCTAGGAAAATTCAAGAACTCCTAAACCATGGTCTCATAAGAAAGAGTATCAGTCCATGTGTAGTACCCATTGTCTTAGCACCTAAAAAGGGAGGAAAATGGAGGCTTTGTACTAATTACAGGGCTATAAATAAGATAACCATTAGGTATAGGTTCCCTATCCCTAGGACTGAAGACCTCATGGATTGTCTAGGTGAAGCTAGGTACTATACCAAGATAGACTTAAAGAGTGGTTATCACCAAATCAGAATACATGAGGGAGATGAGTGGAAAATAGCCTTCAAAACCAATGAGGGTCTATATGAGTGGTTGGTTATTCCATTTGGGTTGTCTAATGTCCCCTCCACATTCATGAGACTCATGAATGAAATCCTCAAAGACTACATTGGAAAATTTGTAGTAGTGTATCTTGATGATATACTGATTTATAGCAAAACTAGAGAAGAGCACCTCAAATAGATAGAGTTTATTTTCAAGAAGTTGCAGGAGGAGAAGTTAATGATCAATTTAGAAAAGTGTGAATTCATCAAAACAGAGCTGGTGTACCTTGGATTTGTGCTATCACATGGCAACTTGAAAATGGACAATAGCAAAGTGAAAGCCATCCTCAATTGGCCTAATCCAAAGATAGAAACAGAGGTAAGAAGTTTTCATGGTCTTGCTCAATACTATAGGAAGTTCATAAGACAATTTAGTGCTATTTGTGCTCCTACGTTGGATACCATTAAAGGAGGAATGAAGACTGAGTTTGTATGGAATGAGCAAGCTAACAAAAGTTTTGAGTTGTTGAAAGAAAAGATAGCTACCCAACCTATTTTGGTGTTACCAAGCTTTGAAGAGCTATTCACTATTGAGTGTGATGCAAGCAATGTGGCTATTGGAGTTGTTCTCAGTCAAGAGGGCAGACCGGTGGCTTTTCATTCAGAGAAGTTAAGTGAAGCCAAGAAGAAGTATTCTTCTTATGACCTTGAGATGTATGCTTTGGTCCAGGCTCTAAGGAAATGGAGGCACTACTTGCTTCCCAAGGAATTCATAGTGTATTCAGACAACCAAGCACTTAGTTTCCTGAATTCACAAGAGAAATTGAGTCACAGACACATGAAGTGGGTGGAATACCTGCAAGCTTACACTTTCAATATCGAGCACAAGAAAGGAGTTCTCAACAAGGTGGAAGATGCCTTGAGTAGAAGAGTCCTCGCCATTCAAGAAATCCAGTTGAAGAGCATGGGAATAGATCATTTCAAGGATCTCTATGCAGATGATGAAGATTTTGCAGACATTTATAAGGTATGTGCTGAATACAAGAATCATTTTCATAGTAAATATGCTGAATATACTTTGCAAAGTGATCTTTTGTTTAAAGGGAATCAGTTATGTGTCCCTAGAGGCTCCATTAGAGAAAATTTGATACAAGAAAAGCATAATGGTGCATTGAGTGGTCACTTTGGGATCACAAAGACTCAAGAACTTGTTCAACAGTTCTATTATTGGCCAAGAATGAACCTAGATGTTAGGAGGTATGTGGAGAGTTGTATAGTGTGTCAAAATGCCAAGGGTACTTCTTCAAATGTAGGCCTATACCAACCACTGCCTATCCCTACTAAGCCATGGGAATGCTTGAGTATGGATTTTGTAGTTGGGTTACCCAAGAAAAGATAGGCATGGATAGTGTTTATGTGGTTGTGGACAAATTAAACAAGATGGCTCACTTTGTGCCATGTAAAACAACCAATGATGCCAGTCAAATAGCCTCTCTCTTCTTCAAGGAGATAGTAAGAATACATGGGTTACCTATAAGCATTGTATCAAACAGAGACACCAAGTTCATGAGCCATTTTTGGAAGACTCTTTGGTAGAGATTGGGCACTAATTTATCTTTTGGATCTACGTACCATCCCCAAATTGATGGTTAGACTAAAGTTGTTAATAGAAATCTTGGAAATCTATTAAGGTGCTTGACCAAGGAGTATGGTCAACAATGGCATCAATTGATTGGGCAAGCTAAATATGCTTATAATGACACTGTGAACAGATCAACAGGGAAGAGTCCCTTTGAAGTTGTCTATGGATTACATCCTAGAGGGGTCTATGAGCTGAGAGACTTAAAGGATGGAGTCAAGGGAAGTGGATATGTTGATGATTTTGCTTATGCAATGCAGGAGATTCATGATACAGTCAAGAAGACATTGGCATAAAACAACATGAAGCATAAGACCAAGGTGGATGAGCATAGAAGAGAAGTTCAGTTCAAAGTTGGAGACTTGGTGATGGTGCATTTAAAAAAGTCTAGGTTGCAAAAAGGAGTCCCTCACAAGTTGCAAATGAAGAGGATAGGTCCCTGTCCTATCTTAGCAAAGTATGGAAACAATGCCTTTAAAGTGCAACTACCGGATGATAGTGGACTGTCCCCTATTTTCAATATTGTAGACTTGGTTCATTATAAAGGACCACCACCAAACATGGATCAGAACCTCAATGAAGTTATCCAAGATGTGGGAGAACTCAAACTGCCTTCTACTACAGTCAAACAAGCTGACAGTATACTGGATACCAGGGTCTACAAGAAGACTAGAACCAAGGAATACAAGGAGCATCTGATTAAAAGGCATGGTCAGCCTGATGCTGATGTAGTGTGGATCAAGGAATCATAGTTCAATAAGTTGGGCATTGATCTCAACTTACTCAATCCAAGGGTGGATTGAAATCTTTTGTTTTGGGGAGGATGGTGCAGGAGCACCTAGGCTAACCTCCATTTTTTTAGTTATCATTTTTGGCTTGTACCTGACCTTATCCAAGTTAGGGTGATACTATGTTTATTTTGGACCTTAGAAGGTCTCGATTGTGTGTGGAATAGGTGAGTTAGTCACTAGGACTAAAGTCACCTTAGTTTAATCATTTTTGTTAATTTTTGCTTTAATTAGCCTTAAATGGTTTATGTTGGAATGTTGAGCCTTAAATGTGTTCTAAACACATCCTTATTGTTAGAAAGATTCCAAGGGGTAGTTAAGGGGTTGTTTGCTCGGAATCAAGGAGGTAGAGGTCCTAAGATTTAGGATGATGGCATAAGGACAAGTTGCAAAAAGTTGTTGCAAAGTGTCATGACAACATTTGTCAGGTTGCATGCAACTTAGTTATCTTAGATCCCCTAAAAGGGAGTGTGGGATCGGACAACGTCCCTAAAAACTTGGAAAATGGCATCTATGTAAGGGATGGCTCGAATGCAAGATGCTAGAGTTGTTGTAATCAAGTTTTTGGTTTTTGAATATAGAGGAATTCTACAATTTCTGTGATATACCGACTGTTTTGAGTGACAATGCTATTCATCGAATTAGATGCTTTGATTTTCTATTAGATTTGTGTTCATAGAGTAGTCTTAGGCATTTTTAATTTTGTAATCAAGTTGCTTTGAGTTTATTTGGTGCTTTGAATTCATAGGTTAATGTTTCAGAGGGTTTTCTTGTTTTGTACAGTCCAGTCAGTCTTTTCATGGCTCCCCCATAAACTCTAGCCATGGGATCTTCCTGAGATTAGATGGATATGATAGGGGAGCCAAAGATATGTAAATATTTAGCAGTAGGAGTCATGAAGAGTCGAGCAATTTCAATTAAAACTAAACCCTAGGCGAGTTCCAAATACCCGGTTAGAGGTTTGGCAGTGAAAATTTGAAGAACATAGGCAGGGGAAGGAGGTACAGTACAGAAAAAGTATGGTTCCATGTAGGGTTTAGTCACATCTTGACATGCTAGAAGGATTGTGGCCTATCCAATCCATTTGTGTGAGAGAGGAGCAAGAAATCAGTATAACCCTACTAATTAGGCCTATTAGCCCTATTTGACCTAGATTGTAGGAATCCAGTGTACGGAGGAGTCAGAGGTCTGGAAGTTGGTAAATCTTTTAAAGGAACAAAAATGGTGTTTGAAAGTGCAATTTGTTTGCTAGGTTGTTTGGAAGTTTTGGGCAATAAATTCAAAAAGGTCACTGTCAAGGGCTACAAGGAATTAGGCCTTCTCAAAGCAATTTTTTGGAATCGATAGGAAAGAAGGTTGAAGACCCTCCAAGATGGAACCAAATGGATGTGGTTGGTATTTTTTCAGTGTCTCTAACACCCCTGCAAGCAGTTCAAGGTTTTGAGCAATGTTGGCACTTAGAATCTTCTAGGTGTTGGGAAGAGTTTGCAAGTTCAAGTGGTGTCAGTCTTCCAAGGTGAAGCACAAGGTGAGAAACTCTTGGAGAAGAGTTGAAACAGGGTTTAGTTAATGACCTAAGCCTAATCAGAACCTAGAATCTATCAGGTTCCAGGAAGAAGACAATGAAAATGTCTTCTTGGTTGATTGTGCAAGCAAGCCTAGGAGCACTTACACCACCAAAGCTATCCATTTGATAAATCTTATAAGGTGCAACTCACATTCTTGTTTTATGCTTATCATGGGAGTAAATTTTTTTGTTCAAAGAGACTTTTCTTAGTTTGTGAAAGGTCTCTTCTTAAGGAACATCATGTCTAATGTCTCCAAGAGAGGGCTAGTCGAAGAAATATCATGCTCTTGGAGGAAGTCAAACCCAATGACACCACCAAGAAAAGGACGCATGGAAAGAATAAAGAAAATCATGCAAAGAAATATGAGTCTTGATGTATGCTCCCACTTTAAACTAATTGCAAACATCATTGTTGTGTGCAATCAACTTGAAAGTAGAAGACATGAGAGCTTATTCAAAAATCCCTATGCCAAGTCATATGTTCCCAAATGAAACTACATCATGGATAAGGGGTTGCCCCCAAAATGCAATAACTAAAGATAACTCAGTACATCACATGTGGCCCAACTTAAGGAATGTCATCCACATCTCAAGCTTGCTCTTATATATACATGGAGAGAAACCAACTAGCCAAAAGAGATAATAAACAAGTGTCATATGAGGACAAGGCAAACCTAACCCCTTGTCCCCAATTAGTGAAAGACAAGGATGGGCCTACATGATTGATGAGAAACATGAAAATTAGTATCAATTAGAGGAACTAGGTACTTCAACACAAGTAAGAGCACCACACTCCTTAAGATGTTTAATTTTATTACCCAAAGCTTTACATTCATTAGTAGAATGACTATGAACTCTATGATATGCACAAAATGAAATATTGTAATAAAATTTATTTCATGTTCTTGGAGGGAGAGATATCAAACAACCTTGGAGGAGTCTCAACAAGATACCCTCTTGATCAAAATTAGAGGATGTTCCTTTAATTTATGACAAAGATATCTCTTTCTTAGTACAAGAATGCAAGACCCATTATATTGCAATACTTTGTACTCTTCTTTAAAGGAAGACATAAAATCTAACGAACTCAAATCATTACTAAGACATGTCCTAAGAGTTATTTGTGTGATGACATTAATGTTAAGTAAAGAATTATTTGTTTCTTTTATTTCTTTAGAAGGACAATAACCAAGACCACTAGTGTCTATCAATTCAAGATGCACTCATGTTAAAGTTAGCTTAGAAGAATCCTTTGTAAGAGTGTTGATATTGATTGAAAGCTTGTTTTTTTTTCTTTTGAGGGACAATAACCAATACCATTAATCATTTCTTATGTGTTAGGATCTATAGGGACACATATACCTTGCTCTCTAGCACCACATATTGTTCCACTATAACCAAGTTGTTTCATAAGTTCATAACATCTTCCATAAATATTTTTCATTTCTTTTGGATTTGGTGGTTATTTGTAGTCAACTTCATCAAAGTTTGATGCGCAATTTTCTTCTTCTAAATTGGTTGAGGTGGATGCTTTCAAATTTTGTGTTGAAATTACTACTTTTTATTTTCCCTTGTCAGAATCTTTTGTTATGATCTTGTATTTACCCATGAATGTAGGTGTGAAATCTAAAGAACCATAATAATCTTCTAATAAATTCATGACTTTTGCAATATTGCTCTCTTTTTATTTCTCTTGCATGGGTTCCACTTGTGTAGTTGGTTTCAATGTCTTCAAAGGATCCCATTTTCCTCTCTCAACAATCAAAAAACTTTTAGGTTTAGGATCAGCCTTGAGTGTGTAAACTTTATTGTCATAGACATACTTCATTTTACAATAAAGGGAAGAAGGCACCCCATTTATTGCATGAATCAATGGAATTCCTAAAAGAAGATTATGAAAGATCATGACGTGTAACATGGACTAGAGTTTGCAATGTGACCTTTCCAACTTTAGTAGGTAATATAATCACACCGAGCGGTTGTTTTCCTACATTATAAAACCCACGAATAGATAAAGAATTAGGTTGAATATGGATTTTGTCTACTTCAATCTTATTAAGGAGGCTTACACTACAAACATTAAGAGTCAAACCATTATCGATGAGAGTACATTTTTTCTACTTCAATCTTATCAAGGAGGTTTACACTACAAACATTAAGAGATGAACCATTATCGATGAGATTATGCTTAATGCAAGACCTATTACCCTTAATATCAATAATAGTCATTATCATTAAACCATCATTTTGGTTTTGCACTTCTAACAAATGTAACTCATCTTGATGGAAAGTAATGTCTAAAGTGATTAGACTTGTATCTTGAATTTGGGTTGCCACATCATTTTATCACACATTAGGAGGGGTAGGAACTTGTTGTAAAGCACTTTGAAGCATGTCATGATAATTATGTGAGGATTGAATAAGGTTTCATATTAAATCTTAGCGGGAGTATTTTTAAGTCGTTCATCAAGATCATACTCCTTTCTACAATCTGAAGGAAAATGTGGAGCACTAGGGAGGATATATTGAGGAAATGGGAGGGATTTTTGAGTTTTTTGACTTTGTTGAAAATTGTTTCTAGTATTATATGTATGAGCTCAATGGTATTTTAACTCGGTTGTTGTGAAACATTATCATTATCAAGTTTCCTTGTAGGTGGTTCTAAGGGAAGCACGGGTTGATTATGACCTTGTGGTTGTTGTGAGGGTGGATAAATGATAAATAGAGGCTTAGGAGGTCCAATAATTAAAGGGTTTGTAGGAGGTCTAAGAATTAGAGAGCTCGAGGGAGTCCTAATATTCATAACCTCAATACACTTATCCTTATTTTTATGATTTCTTAGTGAAGGGGAGTCTAATGTCACTTCATAATCTTCATCTAAGGAAGCCACATCACTATTATTTAAAAGAAATGTTCATCAGTGTTCTCTTTTTCTTTGACCATGATATATTCCCTAGTAGGAGAGTTTTTAGGAGAGCTACAAACTAGATGTTCATGACATTCAATGGTTGGTTCGTCTAAAATAACTTCATCACAAGTAGGGGACTCATAAATTTTTGGATTTTCTTACTTATCAATGTTGACATTCTCTTGTTCAATAATGTTTTCCCTAGTAGGAGAGGTAAGGGAAGAGAGACACATAGGATTCTCATAACTCTCATTGATTTGATATTCTAACACCAAAATATCTTCTTCATAAATAGTAGAGATATTGGGAGAAAACCAAGTTTGATTGTCATGATTATCCACCATTGTATTCTCACTAGTAGAATTTGGAAAATAAATTACTGTGACTAAATATTTTAGTCACAACAACTAAAAATGAATAAACTCTAGTCATTTTTTGTAACACAACTATAAATGACCAAATAAATGAAAATTTGTGAATAATTTGATCATCGAGTAAAATCACAACTATAAATGGCAAAATAAATGATTAAATAATTAGTCACACAAATAAAAATTAGAAAATATGGTAACTAAAAAAAAATGAACTTTAGGGAAATTATTGGCGGGAGTGGGTTGTATCGTGCATAGAGTTAATATCTAATTAGGAAATTGTTGGTTGGTGTGGGGAGTGGAGTTCAATGTACAATTGGAGAGGACTTGGAGAATTCTGAAAAGGTGTGCAAGAAATTTACAGTTACAAAGAATTTGAAGTCGAGGAGGCCCTCTACAGTGAATTTGAATTTGGGGATTCCCTCTGTAGAAAATTTAGAGGTAATTTGAAACCCTCATTACATTAAATAGTTATTGTATGGATTCTTGTGAAGTTCATGAATGGTTGCAAATTTGAATATGCTAAGTTTGAGTGTTTGTGCATGTCTTGGTTGAGCATCAATGCATCCATTATTTGTATAAATCCTCTTTATTTATTTATTTATTATTTTGTGTCCCATGTTGAATTTTACAACCATAAAAAAAGGTAATCCATGTGTGTGATGTTGTGATGAAACTGGTGTAAATATTTATGTGTATAAAATGCAATCATTAGGGTCTTCATAGGCTCTCATGGACAAGGTGTAATGGTGAGAACCATAAGGGCTTGATGACCCATTGACAGTTGGGTGGAAACTAGCCTGGTCTACTTTTATTCTGTGTTTTTATTTCTTTGTGAATAGGTTTCAAAATTCAGTTGGAGTTTCTCCTTCAAAAGTACATGACAAATTTCATATAGTGGGAAATACTAGTTTCTTCCTATTGTTGCAAAATTGTGTATAAAATAACTCCATTTGTAGGATTGTGTATACCTCAAGTGTTTGAGGGTTTGAGATATTTATGGAAAAGGGTGAAAAATATTTATCTGCTTCAAATGGAAATTCTAAATATCATATGTATGAATGAATGTCATATCAAAGACTTTCTATGTTGGGTTTGAACTTTTAATTCGGGTAAAGTTCCTCTTTATGATTTTTTCTTTCTAGGTTATTCTAGTTGAAATATTGAAAGAGTTATTGTAAAATTATTCATGGGGCCTACAACTATAAATTAAATCCATCGATAGCTAGGGAGAAAGAAATACTATTTTATTGTATTGGGAGAAAAAAATATATACTTCCTTTTGTATTATAAGAGATTCCAAGGTAATTTGAAGCCCTCAACACATTAAACAATTATTGTATGACTCCTTGTGAAATTCATGAATGGATGTAAATTGGAATGTGCCAAGTATGAGTTTTTATTTGAATGTGGAAAGTATTAGTGTTTATGGGTCCTGTTTGAGCATCAATGCATCCATTATCTATATAAATCATGTTTATTTATTTAGTTATTATTTTGCGTCTCATGTTGAATGTTATAGCCATTAAAAAATGTAAGTCCTTGTGTGTGACGTTGTGATGAAACTGGTGTAAATATTTATGTGTATAAATTTGTAAGAGAGGGGGACTAACCATTTCAAGGCCCCAGGTCATAGAGAGCCAAGAGCGGAGGGCTGCCCTAACTTACCTTACTCTAAAGGGATGCTTTGGGAATAGTGATTGATAATGGTGAGGACTATAATGTGCCTCAATCACTCTAGAGATCTGAACTTTAGTTTGGGCTAGGAAAGCTAGTTTATGGAGTCAATACTGTGCCTCAGACAACTCTCTGTTTGAGGATGGTAGCACAGTTTTGGGATGTTAGTGCAGCGCATTGGTGTCTCTCGAGCGTGCTGGTGTCCATATGGTCATAAAATAGTGAAAATAGTATGAACTACTCAAAAACTAACTAATCAACATAGTTGGTTGGTTTATGTGGGAGTAAATAGTGACTCCCCAACACCCCAAGAACAATTGCGACCAAAACCACTTCCACAAGAGAAAGAATGGAAAAAATTCTTGCTTCACAATGCAAGATTGATTAATGGCTAAATTGCTATTGATTGATATGCAAATGTACATGATATTTCTTGCTTATAAAGGCAAGGTTTAAATGTAGTAATGAACATGATGTTGACAAATGTCATAATCTTATGACATGAGACAACCAACAACCTAATCACTTAGGAAATGATGCATCCTAGCTAGATAAGATAAGTTCTAGAAAATCCAACTAAGACTTCTACAAAGAATATTTTATCCTAAGTAAACTTAATCATGTGAATATGTCCCCTAATTTACCTAGTGAATGAACTATCTAGGTACAAGACATTTATTCACACCAATACCCCCTTAAGTCCAACTTAGGGAGAAGATTATTATGCACACTATGCAAAGACTATGACTATGGGTCCCGACTACTAGGCCATGTTAGGTACCCATTTACAATGCAAATGAAAACAATCTCTCACAAGCGGAGAAAACCCAGTGGGACAAAACTCCTCTCCAAAAGAGAGAAAAACAAAAAAACAAACATGATGAGTGAAGGACTCAATGATACCCCCCAAGGAATACATCCATCCTGTATATACAATCAAATACCCCCCCATAAGAGGGAAGTAAAGAGATAAGATATCCCCCCCATGATGAAGCTCCAATGCTGATGAAGAATTCCTGAAAACAAAAGATGACCTAATGTCTACAAGAAACACATTTTCCCTTAGGAAGAAACAAATCCATAAGCCGATGATGAAGCCACTCCATGTCCAAGTGAAAGGAGAAAAATGAATGCTCATGTATGCCTCTGAAAATAGATTAGGATTCTCCAAGATTGAATGAGCCACAACATAATCATGGTCAAAATCAACCAAGAAACATGACAAATCAAGTGAATGAGGAGACTCATGAATGCTAATAGCCAAAGACAAAGTAGATGGTGTAATAGTTGTGTTGAAACTATCATCAAAGAGGAGAGAAATCCCCTTAAGAGTGTCCTCCAAATCTGCAATATGAGACTCAATGAACAAGTTTGAAATCCCTGTCAAATACTCATCCCACAAAGCAAGATCTGAAAAGCTATGATCATCCTGATGAATAGAAGCATCAATGGTTGAAGAAGTAGGAGTTGGAGTAGGAAGCTCAACACTGGTCTCTAGAATACCAAGGTGTATATGACCAAACTTCTCCTCACTAACATGGTTCACACTCAAAGGAGTGTGTGATGCAGTCAAAGGAACATTATCATCTTCTGAAGCAAAATGTGAAAAGGAATATACTCGAAATGAGTGATCAACCATCCCGATAGCAACAATATCCCTAGTCTCCAAGTCCCTTATCTACACCCTATCTGGAGTGAACTCAACTGTTTTACCTTGACCCCCATGAGTAATTTGATAAATAGAAAGGAGATTAGTGGACAAGGAAGGAACACAAAGCACATCATTGAAAGTACCCTCCCCCATATCAATAGAACCCTCCCACTTACCTTCATATATGTATTGTTACCCATCAATATATGAGGTTAATTACAAGGCTCAAAAGAAGAGAACATATCCATAGAAGATGCCATATGGTGAGATGCCCCTGAATCAAGAAGCCATCTATGTGATTCAGGACTTGCAGATGCCAAGATTGCTTGTCCTTTCATTTTATGTAGCCCAGAAGTAGATCCTGTATCCTGTGACTAAGATGATGATGAGGGGGTTGCTGATTGACAGATTAATTTTGTTAGGAGATTTTTTTCTAACTTTACTAAGATCATTAAACCCATATCAAAGATGTTGAAGAAAGGAAAAAAGGTAGAGTGGACTGTAGAAGCCTTGGAAGCTTTTATATCCATAAAAAGGGCCATCAAGGAAGCTCTTGTCCTTAACTCTCTGGATTTTGCAAAACCTTGTCATATATTTTTATTTGCATAAATGCACACTATTACTGTTGTTATGCTATAGAAAAATGGGGAAGGTCATGAGCAGCTTGTGTCTTTCTTTAGTAAGTCATTACAGGGGTCTGAATTAAAATATGATATAATGGAAAAATAGGCATTTGTATTAGTAAAAACTATAAAACTTTCAGGCCATATCTTGTTAGAGCAAAGGTGGTTGCTTATGTCCCTCATGTAGTTTTCAAAGATATTCTAATACAATATGAAGTAACAAGAAAAAGATGTAGATGGATTAACAAAATCCAAGAGTTTGACATAGAGATACAAATTACTAAACTGGTAAGAGGTCAAGGCTTGGCTAAGTTAATGGTAGAGGCGAATATTGAAGCAAATCAAATTTGTAGTGTAGAAGAAGAGACTACAATTTCTAGCATTGAGCATACTCCATGGTATACAAATATCATGCATTATCTTAAATACATGAAGTGTCTAGAGGAATTGAGTGATAGCCAAAAAAACTTTGAAGTTATATGCATCTAAGTATGTCTTCATGGATGGAGATCTATTTTGGAAGAATAGGGATGGTATACTATTGTTATGTCTGGATGAATCACAAACCATGCATGTCTTAAGTGAAATGCATGAAGGGGTTTGTGGAGGACATTACTCAGCAAAGACAACTATGCATAAAATTCTCAGGGCAGGTTATTACTAGCCAAAGGTTTTTAATGACTCTTTTACATATGTAAGAAAATTTGAGGCCTGCGAGAAATTCTCTAGAAAACTAAAATATCAGGAAGCTTTGCCACTTTGACCTTTGCAGGCTGATGCCCCTTTTCATCAATGGCGAATTGATTTCATTGGAGAGGTACAATAAAAATCAAGTGGTGGACATAGGTGGATACTAGTGGCCACTGATTATTCTACCAAATGGGTTGAAGCAATCCCAACTAAATAGGCTACAAGTAGAGTTGTGACAAATTTTCTAATGGACAACATCATTACTAGATTTGGTACACCAATAAGATTGATCACTGACAATGAGATGTGTTTCAGATCAGATGAATTCAGAAAATTTTGTAGCACATATGGCATTACCATTTCTTATGCAGCTCCTTACCATCCAAAAGCCAATGGTCAAGTAGAGTCTAGTAATAAAAGTCTTCTGAAGATTATAAGGAGGATGCTAGGTTAGAACAAGAAGGATTGGGATTTAAAATTGAGATTAGTTGTTTGGGCTAACAGAATCACTATAAAATAGGCAATTAGAAAATCTCCATTTGAATTGGTGTATGGGAGACAAGCCAGGGTTCCTTTACAAAATTTGTTACCAGTCTACAAGTTTGTCCTTTAGGAAGATTTGGATATTCTAGAACCTATGGAGGAAAGAATGGAGCAACTAGCCAAACTTGATGAAATAAGGAGACTTTCCCAAAACCAAAACATGAAGTTATAGACACAGATGAAGTATCTATTTGATAAAAAGGAAAAAGATAGAAAATTTGAGGAAAATGATTTAGTACTAATGTGGAACGCAAGATGTCAGGAGAAGGGAAATCATGGGAAGTTTGAAGCCTTGTGGCTGGGACCTTTTGTGGTTGTTGGAAAGAGAGGTGAAGATTCATACTATTTACAAAATATGGCTCGTGAAGATTAGGAATTGCTAGTACATGGGCAATTTCTGAAGCATTTTTTCTCTTGAATAATACATAGGATTAAGGGTTTCCAGTGCATGGACAATCCTATCCTCTAAAAATTCTATCTTCCATGCATAGTAGTTTAGGAAATAAAAGGAACAAGACTTTCCAGTACATGGACAATCCTGATTTTCCTTCTTTCAAAATATTTTTTCCATGTACAGTAGTGTAGGGTCACTTTCATTTCCATTCATTCCATCTTTCTCACTTGATCCATCACCTTGAGTTTGGTCTACGAAACCAAAAATCTGGATCCTCGCAATGATCTCAAAATCATTCATCCCCATACGGAGCCACTATTAGAAATCTGAAATTTTGAAATTTCACAATCAATTGCATTCATGATTTTCCAAATAAGTCCTCGCCATATGCACATATCCTCTCTTCATAACATTTTTCCCATTTTTTGATGTGTGATCCCATAGAAATCATCTAGGTCTGAGTATTTCACATTATAGTCCATATCGGCATGAGAAATCAAGGTCTCCCTGATCCATATTACATTTTTTGCTAATATACATTTGTTGCAAATTATCGGCAAGACCTCAGGAATGTCACACCGATTGGAATTCATCTGCAGGTGTCTTTTGGCAAGACACTAGTCATTGTCTTGGTGACAAAGGAATTTTCGTATCGGCAAGAATGATTTCACTAGGGTGAGGTCTCACCGAATGGGTCATGTCTCACCGACTAGTGCATAAAAAAGAACACATCGGCAAGAGATTCATCGTCAGAGTGAAGTCATAGTGAATACATCATGTCTCGCCGACCGACGCACGTGGAAGTATATCGACCAAGCTAAAGGTATTTTAGATGAGGTCTTGGAAAATTTGAATTGTCTTACTGACCGATGATGAGGATATGCATATCAGTAAGACTAAAGTGCATTTGAGTAAGGTCTTACCGAAGGTGTTTGGTCTTGCCGACATAGCGGAGGGATTATATCAAAGAACCGTCGAGAGGAAGTCATGTAGTCCTGCTGACCTATAAGTCACGCCGATAGAATACTTTGGGGAGAGTCTCACCAAACAGAGTAATTTGGAGGAACGGGTTCGGCGAGACATTTGTCATCAGTATGAGTCTTTTCAAAGATTCATAGTCTTGCCGATGAAATTTATTTCATTGGTAAGATCAATTTCATCGGTAGGATCAATTTCATCGGTGAGAAACCTGAGGGTCACGCCGAGATGTAGTTTCGTTGGTGAAAAGGTGGTTACATTTTAGCGACATGAATGTACCACAGGGTATTTTGGTATGACATAGGGTGTTCTATGAAACCTCTTCCCGACTCAGAATTGTCTTAGCGATCGGAAAATACACTAAAGAGCATATTTCGGTAAGACGAAGTATCATCTATGGGACGTCTGCCCGACAAAAGAATGTTACAGCGAAACAAAAAAGACCAAAGGGATGACTATCGGCGAGACTTTGGCCTTTGGTGTGACTACGAGATGTCTCAGCGAGTGTTTGGCGAGTATTAACAAAAGCTTGAATGTAGTTGCCCACCGACATGGAATACGAAACCATGTGTCTCTTCAAATGCAAATGTATAAATATCAATTTTTGACTGTAAATGATGAGGATTAGATTAGATTAGATAGTAGGTAGATTAGAAATGGATCCAGTAGAATAAAATTCTCAGAATAGAGACTATGATATATGATTTCAAAATGGAGATATCAATGAAAATCACTTGATGTGGCTGCTTATTTCTAGTGTCAATTGTCTGTTGTGCTTATCAAAAGTATTACTAATTTGTCTCCAAGATTGATGCTTTTTGGTTATTTAAATTGGTATAACAATTTTATATTCAGTTTATCAGTGCACATTTTTTGTATCTGTGTGGTTAATTGATTGGTTCTTTCAAGAAAAGATTAAATCCTTTTGGTTGATCACAGTAATCAGGGAAATTCATCTGGATCATTAAGAAGAGCTTAGTAATCACAGTTTTGTATGTTTATACAAGTTATAAACAAAACATATGCCAAACAATTTGAGTGATTTCTAGAAAGAGGTTGCCCATTGCTATTTCATTTGACTCTGCATAGCCAATAATGCACTAGTCTCTACATTTCACCATTTAGATTCATTCATTTTCTTTACATCTATTAACTAAGCATATTAGGTTTTAGTTTTAATATTGTATACAATTTATACCAAATTTAGTCTTATTTGTCCACTCTCATCTGCCATTGTGGGAAAAACTTTTTAAGAAAGATAAGCACATTAAGTCTGCTTCATTTGTTTAGGTACACCTTCCTAGGTCTAGCAGCACCTAAAGAGTAGAAAAATTAAATCATTTGGCTTTGTCTGTTACCCTAAAACATACCAAGAGATTGGCAGCCTCTTGAAGTTTTCCGCCTATGTTTTTGAGAGATAACAAATTGGTGACTTTACTGGGGAATTAACTCAGAATCCGCACCTTAATCATAGAGTCTGAAACTTTAAGTAGACTCCGCTGGGAATAACAAGTAACAATATTTTCTCACTTTCAAGAAAGTGAGTGGTGACTCTGATAAAAATATTGCAACATGAATGGAAGAAGATCTCAATACAGGGGAGGTCATATTGGAGCTCTTGCTAGCAACAGTAAGTGGACACACAAAGATGATAGGGTTGATAAAGGTAAAAGGATAAGTGATGACATGTGCATGATGAACAAAGACAAATAATCAATACCACATGGTGAAACATATGACCATTTTGATACATGGAGAGATAATTCAAGTGTAGAACCTTGTACCCTAGAAGATCAAAGAAATCCTTTTTATGATCCTCAGAAACAGGCAGAGTGGCATGCTAAATTTGAAGCCGAATGACTCAGACGTCAACACGAATATGATAAAAAAATGGAGGGTAACCAAAATGAGTCCAATGATCATGAGACTCCTCAAGAAGATTATGAATCTTTAACTTATGAAGAAGTAAAAGCACAGTTTGAATCTCAAAGAAAGGAAAGAGAAGAATAGGAGAAAGCCCAGATGATACAAGAAATGAGAGAATTCAAATTGTAGAAAGCTCAAAACATTACTCAAACAACTAGTTGCTCCCCAAAGTATGTACCACCTCATAAGTAGGGTAATCATGGTGCAGGGCCTTCTGATCCACCAGGGGTCCCTCACCATCAAATAGGGAATCAATACAGACAGCCAAATCACCCACCTCATATTCCCACACAATATACAAATATATAGCCACCTCATGGTCAGCATCATGTGTCACATCATAACACACAATACAATAACCCGATGTACCAATATCAGTACCCACTTAACCCTCCCCCTCATCAGTATACAACAATGATCAGACAATTTGACTTGGTAGGGTTTCAATTATACCCTTATCCTATGGATGGAAGTTGGAGAAATTTGGTGCCTAAGTTTACAGGAAGTAATGCAATTACTATTGAGGATCATTTAAGGAGTTTCAATGCCTTCATTCAAGATTTGGATGTACCTTATGCAGATTTACATATGAGGCTATTCATGATGTCGCTTATTGAAGAAGCTAGGGATTGATTCAAAAACCTAACAACAACCTCTATTGATTCTCTCCAAATATTTCAGGACTGATTCCTTGAGCAATATGGGAATCTAAGTGCACCAGATGTTGCTCTTCATGAATTGATGCGAATTCAGAAAAGTCATAATGATTCAATTTTTGATTTCAACCAGAAATTCAATAAACTGCATAATAGAATACCTCTTGGATCAAAGCTGTCAGACTCTGTAGCATTGAGTGTTTACCTAAATGCCTTTGATCCTAAAACATGATATGAATTGAGAAATAGGTTCCCAAGATATTTGGTTGAAGCAAAAAAGATAGGTTTAACAATTGAAAACAATAGGAAGGCTACTGGGATAATTAATAAAAGAGACAACCCTAGGGCTCCTCAACAAACCAATAATTATCAATACAAATAGGAGAACACATACAGAAATGAATGGCCTAGGTTACCTGTCATGCCCTATAACACAAAATGTAAAGATGGGAAACCTATAAAAGAAAAGCCTAGAAACAAAGAGACTCCTGATCCATTAAGGAAGAAGGGAACTTATTTGGTGAATAACAATTATTTTTGTGAAGTTTGTGATAAGCCACATTCACCAGATTATTGTGTTGTAGCCCAAAGAATGCAAGAAGAAGGAATGTTGATGGGAAACAGTGGAGAAGATCACATAGTGTATTTGACTTCAAATACTTTTCACCATGTGGAGGAGAGGTACTCATCTTCAGAGGATGAATGTTATGAGTATGATGTTTCAAATCAAAAGTACAATGTCCATATGGCTGAATAGCAGATCCTTTATGATTCTGAGGAAGATTATATAGAGCAACATTATGATGAGATGCCTACTCAAGACAGCATGAGGAAACTCACTGAAGAGGAGATAGAGAGATTAATTGCTGTTGTAGTTGAAGAAGCAAAGAGTAAGTACTTGTTGAGAAATAGGATAGTGAATGAGAAGGAAGGTGTCCCTAGGGGAATCTTTATGAAGGATCAAAAAGTGACACAAGGAGCTTCGAAGAAAACATAAAACAAAAAAAATGATAAAAGTGAACAAAAGCTTGTCCAAAAGGAGGAAGTAAAAGAATTACATAAAGAAATACAAAAGATTGATCAGCCAAGTAAAAAGGAAAAAGAAGAGAACAAAGGAGAAACATCATAACAAAAGAAAATGATTAAGGCTGAGGGTTCTTCTTTTGACTTCACTCAGGCTTTATCTCAGGTAAAGATGTATGTTCCACTACTTGAGATGATGAAAATTAAAGAATACAAAGACAGTGTTGTTCAATTAATAACAAATGGAAATGAAAAACATATAAATTCTGAAAGAAGAATGGCTGCTAAAAATAAGCAAGAGAAAGTAAATATCCCAGAAGTGTTCCTTAGTAATTCAGTGTTAAATCCTCCACCAGTTGATCCTTTTTTCAGTACATTACTAATAAATAATAAATTGTTGAGGAAATGCATGATAGACTCTGGCCCTTCCATGAATATTATGCCAGTAGGCATTATGAAACAGCTTGGTAAGTGGGTGGATACTAATGGAGGGAAGTGCTATGCAATGGATAACAGACCTGTTCCTGTGGTGGTTATAATGAAATATATTGAAGTCAAGTTAGCTGCTTATCCTCAGGTGGCATATAATATTGATATAACAGTAATTGACACCCCTTCTCAATTTAAGATGATTTTATCAAGACAACTGTGGACAACAACAGTTGGTGGAAATGTCCAGTTTGATATGTCTTATGCAACAATTCCAGTAAATGGTCAGGAAGTGAAGTTATACAGGGAGCCAAGGATGAATCAGGTTGTTGACTATGTACCACAAGATCAAATCAACTATTTTTGTGATGTCGTTTTTGGGAGTTTTAAGATAGAACCAACCCAACCAAAATTAACCAATAGTGATCCAATTAAAAAGCATGTGGCACAAAATTGCAATGAAGTTTGGAAAATTTATTATGATGGAGCATGTAGCCAAGAAGGTAATGGAGCTGGGATTGTGTTTTTTTTTCCTGAAGGTATTACATTTAAGTATTCATTCCTGTTAAAATTTGAATGTACAAACAATGTGGAAAAATATGAAGCTTTAATAACAGGTTTTAATATAGCTGTGAAACATAAAATCAAGTTGTTGGCTGTCCTAGGGGATTCTACGTTGGTTGTTTTACAAATTAAGTACAAGTATACAGCAAAACATAAAATACTGAAACAATACAGGAACACTATATGGGACACAATTGAGTTGTTTGATGTCTTCTCAATTGAGTGGATTGATAGGTCAAAGAATATAATGGTAGATTTTTTAGCAAATGTGGCATTAAAAAGAGATGACATTACATTGGCAGGAGTATCACAAATTGAGTTCAAGACAAGGCCTGTAGTGCCTGATAATATATATAGTTGGTAGGTCTTTAATGATGATACTGACCTTTTAAAATTCCTCCACTATATAGATCAATATGAAGCCCAGGAGATTGATTTCAACCCTTTTCTTGAAGAAGTGGATGGGAAGCAAACAGTATTTGGGAAGGAGATCTTACAGCTTAAAACAAATAAGCTTCCTAAGGAATTAGTGGCATTGGAGAGGATGTATGACAGAAATGATTGATCCCTCATAAAGCAAGCACCAATAAATAGGGGGGATATTGAAGAGATTAACTTGGGGACTGAGATGACACCAAGAAAGGTGTACATAGGGAAGAAGATAAGCCCTACAATTAGAAGAATGTTGATAGAGTTGTTGAGAAAATATAAACATGTGTTTGTTTGGTCTTATGAAGATCTAAAAGCATACATGGAAGATTTGTTTCATTATGAAATACAATTGAAGCTAGATGCTAGGCCATTTAGACAAAAGCAAAGACCCATAAATCTGACATTGGAGCCTAAGATGTAGGAAGAATTGGCAAAGCTCAGAGATGGGGGAATCATTAAACCAATCAAACATTCAATGTGGGTCTCAAACTTGGTCCCTGTGAGAAAGAAAAATGGAGATATCAGGTTGTGTGTAGATTTTAGAAATCTAAACATAGCATCCCTCAAAGATAATTATCCTCTACCCAATATGGAGGCTATATTGCATAAGGTAACAAGGTGTGAACTGTTGTCTATGATGGATGGTTTTTTAGGGTATAACCAGGTCAAGGTCAAAGAATCTAAGCAATATAAGATGGACTTTACAACTCCTTGGGGGACATATGTTTATCTTATAATTCCATTTGGTCTTACTAACGCAAGATAAACCTTCCAAAGAGCTATGGACATAGAATTTGCAGATTTGATCAATATTACCATGGTGGTGTATCAGGATGACCTGACTGCTTATTCAAAGAAGGCTGAAGATCATGTTCAACATTTGGAGAAGGTATTTACTAAAGCCTTAGAGTATGGTATCAACTTGAACCCTAAGAAGTGTCATTTTGTAGTCACAGAAGGTAAGCTCTTGGGACATATTGTTTCAAAAGAAGGGATTAAGATAGATCCTAAGAGGGTTGAGGCCATTGATAAAGTTCCTATCCCTAAAAATGTAAAGGCTATACAGTCATTCTTTGGATAGATTAATTTTGTTAGGATATTTGTTTCTAACTTGGCTAAGATCATTAAACCCATATCAAAGATGTTGAAGAAAGGAAAAAAGGTAGAGTGGACTGTAGAAGCCTTGGAAGCTTTTATATCCATCAAAAGGACCATCAAGGAAGCTCTTGTCCTTAAGTCTCAAGATTTTGCAAAACCTTTTCAGATATTCTCATTCGCTTCAATGCACACTATTGCTACTATTATGTTATAGAAAAATGGGGAAGGTCATGAGCAGCCTGTGTCTTTCTTTAGTAAGTCATTACAGGGGTTTGAATTAAAATATGATATAATGGAAAAATAGGCATTTGCATTAGTAAAAGCTATAAAATATTTTAGGCCATATCTTGTTGGAGAAAAGGTGGTTGCTTATGTCCCTCATGCAGCTGCCAAAGATATTCTGATACAATCTAAAGTAACAGGAAAAAGATACAGATGGATTAACAAAATCCAAGAGTTTGACATGGAGATACAAATTACTAAACTGGTAAGAGGTCAGGACTTGGCTAAGTTAATGGCAGAGGCGAATATTGAAGCAAATCAAATTTGCAGTGTAGAAGAAGAGACTGCAATTGCAAGCATTGAGCATAATCCATGGTATATAGATATCATGCATTATCTTAAATACATGAAGTGTCTAGAGGAATTGAGTGATAGCCAGAAAAGAACTTTGAAGTTGCAGGCATCTAAGTATGTCTTCATGGATGGAGATCTGTTTTGGAAGAATATGGATGGTATACTATTGTTATGTCTAGATGAATCACGAGCTAGGCATGTCTTAAGTGAAATGCATGAAGGGGTTTGTGGAGGACATTACTCAGCAAAGACAACTGGGCATAATATTCTCAGGGCAGGTTATTACTGGCCAAAGGTTTTTAATGACTCTTTTACATATGTAAGAAAATGTGAGCCCTACCAGAAATTCTCTGGAAAATTAAAATATCAGGGGGCTTTGCCACTTCGGCCCTTGTAGGTTGATGCTCCTTTGCATCAATGGGGAATTGATTTCATTGGAGAGGTACAAGAAAAATCAAGTGTTGGAAATAGGTGGATACTAGTGGCCATTGATTATTTTACCAAATGGGTTGAAGCAATCCCAACTAAACGGGCTACAAGTAGAGTTGTGACAAATTTTCTAATGGACAACATCATTACCAGATTTGGTACACCAATAATATTGATCACTGACAATAGGATGTGTTACATGGACAATCCTGATTTTCCTTCTTTCAAAATAATTGTTCCATGTACAGTAGTGTAGGGTCAGTTTCATTTCCATTCATTCCATCTTGCTCACTTCATCCATCACCTTGAGTTTGGTTTACGGAACCACAAATATGGATCCTTGCAATGATCTCAAAATCATTCATCCCTAGATGGAGCCACTGTTAGAACTATCAAATTTTGAAATTTCACAATCAATTGCATTCATGAGTTTCCAAATAAGTCCTCGCCATATGCACATATCCTCTCTTCATAACATTTTTCCCATTTTTTGCTATGTGATCCCATAGAAATTCTCTAGGTCTGATTATTTCACATTATAGTCCATATCAGCATGAGAAATCAAGGTCTCCCTAATCCATATTGCATTTTTTGCTAATATACATTTGTTGCAGATTATCAGCAAGACCTCAGGAATGCCACACTGATTGGAATTCATCTGCAGGTGTCTTTTGGCAAGACACTAGTCATTGTCTCGACGACAGAGGAAGTTTCATATTGGAAATAATGATTTCACTAGGGCAAGGTCTCACCAAATGGGTCATGTCTCACTGACCAGTGCACGAAAAAGAACACATCGATAGGAGATTCATCATCAGAGTGAAGTCATAGTGAATATATTATGTCTCGCTGACCGATGCGCGTGGAAGTACATCAGCCAAGCTAAAGGTATTCAGGATGAGGTCTTGGAAAGTTTGAATTGTCTTACGGACCGACGATGAGGATATGCATATCGGTAAGACTAAAGTGCATCGCAGTAAGGTCTTACCGAAGGTGTTTGGTCTTGCTGACACAACAGAGGGATTATATCAAAGAATTGTTGGGAGGAAGTCATGTAGTCCTGCCAACCTATACATCACGCCAATAGAATACTTCAGGGAGAGTCTCACCGAATAGAATAATCTGGAGGAACAGGTTTGGCGAGACATTTGGCATCGGTATGAGTCTTTTTGAAGATTCATAGTCTTTTCGATGAAATTTAATTCATCGGTAAGATCAATTTCATCGGTACGATCAATTTCATTGATGAGAAACTTGAGGGTCATGCCGAGATGTATTTTCGTCGGTGAAAAGGTGGTTACGTTTCATCGACATGAATGTACCATGGGGTATTTCGGTATGACACAGGGTGTTCTATGAAACATCTTCCCAACTCAAAATTGTCTTAGCGACTGGAAAATACACTAAAGAGCATATTTTGGTAAGACGAAGTATCATCTATAGGACGTCTTCCTGACAACAGAATGTTACAGCAAAATACAAAGGACCAAAGGGATGCCTTTTGGCAAGACATTGGCCTTGGGTGTGACTACGGGATGTCTCAGCGAGTGTTTGGCGAGTATTAACAAATGCTCGAATGTAGTTGCCCACCGACATGGAATGTGAAACCATGTGTCTCTTCAGATGCAAATGTATAAATATCCATTTTTGAGTGTAAATGACGAGGATTAGATTATACTAGATAGTAGGTAGATTAGAAATGGATCCAGTAGAATAAAATTCTTAGAACAAAGACTATGATGTATGATTTCAAAATGGAGATATCAATGAAAATCAGTTGATGTTGCTGCTTATTTCTGGTGTCAATTATTTGTTGTGCTTATCGAAAGTATTACTATGTTGTCTCCAAGATTGATGCTTTCTAGTTGTTTAAATTGGTATACCAAGTTTATATTCAGTTTATCAATGCACATTTGTTGTATCTGTGTGGTTAATTGATTGGTTCTTTCAAGAAAAGATTAAATCCTTTTGGTTGATCACAGTAATCAGGGAAATTCATCTGGATCATTAAGAAGATCTTAGTAATAGAAATCTTGCATGTTTATACAAGTTATAAACAAAACATATGGCAAACAATTTGAGTGATTTCCAGAAAGAGGTTGCCCATTGCTATTTCATTTGACTCTGCATACCCAATAAGGCACTAGTCTATGCATTTCACCATTTAGATTCATTCATTTTCTTTAAATTTGTTAACTGAGCATATTAGGTTTTAGTTTTAATATTGTATACAATTTATACCAAATTTATTCTTATTTGTCCACTCTCATCTGCCATTGTGGGAAAAAAATTTCAAGAAAGATAAGCACATTAAGTCTACTTCATTCATTTAGTTACACCCGCCTAGGTCTAGCAGCACCTAAAGAGTAGAAAGCTTAAATCATTTGGCTTTGTCTGTTACCCTAAAACTTACCAAGAGATTGGCAGCCTCTTGAGGTTTTCTACCTCCATTTTTTAGAGCTAACATATCCTTTGCAACAAGAGCATGGGATGTAGAGGACTTCAATGTGCCCATGTGTACCAACTTTTCTTGTTCCCTTGTGAGCTGAGCTACAAATTCATCAAAAGAAGGCATTTTGTATGCATTTCCAAGGGAATCCATTGTAGCATAGAATGTAGAAAAAAACACTGAATAATCAGGACCAAGCTTAGAAAGAATAAAAAGTATCAATTGTTCATCCTCTTTAGTGACCCCACAATTAGATAACTACAATCTAAGAGAATTGATCTTAGAGAAAATGTCTTGGATATTGTCAAAATCTTAAGGATTAATACCGATTAGTTCATTCTCCAACTTAAATTTCCTCATCTTATCTGGCTTACCAAAGAGACTCTCTTAAGTATTCCCAACTTCATTAGGATGAGTGCAAGATACAACATGATATCTAAGATTTGGAGAAATGGAAAACTTCAAAGTACCAAGAGCTTCATCCCTTCTATCAAGCCATTTTCTTTTCTTTTTTGCTCCTGCAGATTCTGGATCTTGACCAAATGTTATTCTTTGCAACTTTGATTTTAATAATAACAACTCCATTTGAGATTTCCACTTGTGATAGTTATATGGAGTTAGAAGTAAAAAAAATTTCAAATCCATGATACAATGATATATTACAAGAGAAGAACAACAAATTTCCCTCACAATACAAGAAATCAACCCCTTCGTCCCAACAAATTTACACTTTTTTTACAAATTTACAACAAAGTATCCCAAATTATCAAATCAGCAACAAACTAAAAATATGAAAATCTAGAAACAAATCTACAAAAAGTGCATGAGTAGATCTGAAGTAATCCTCAATACCTTCAAATGCCGCAAATTTGGAGAAAATCAGAGATCGAAGCACAAAGATATGAGCTCAGAGGTGAAAAATGAAGATCTAGATTCAACCTAGAAAAAGAGGAAAAGAACTACAAAATCTCTGCAAAATATCTGCACCACTGAAAAATTTAGATCTTCACCTTTCTAACAATATCTCGTTTGAAAAATTTCACATCCGTATGCGAAAGTTATGAAAAAATGAAAAAAATCCCTAAAAAAAGGCACTTGGGGGGCAAATAAACAGACCAGTGAAGGCTAACTAGGCACAATTTTTCAGCAGTGAGAGTTTAAATGAGGTCAGCCAAATGACCACACTCTACAAAAAAATACCTTCTCGGCTATACATAAAACTCGTCGGCCAACTATACAAAGGGTTTTAAATAATGTAAACAGACCAACAATAAGCATATGGTCGAGAGTATGTAATAAAATATAGAGCAAAGTTTTTATATTAAAAAAACTTTTGAAATCATACCATTCGATGACATTAAAGCCTGCATACCCTTGATTTGATGGCGATGTGACTGGTAAAAGATGATGTGACCCACCAATGCCAACCACCAACTGTGATATTACCGCTGACGGATTGGATGCCGACGCAGGATCAGATACAATGGATGCCGATAGAAATAATGTGGGGAAGCCAGCCAATACAAATTGTATACCCCATAGTGAAGACTTGTACCATATGCCGACTGATTGAGAGGTACTGTGTATGCCGAATGACAAGCCACGACTGGATGAAATCAAACCTGCCAACGAAAAAAAATGCTCTGAAGTTTGACCGCCAATTGAAGCTTAAAGGTAAGCTATGCCAAAGGAAATAAATGCCCTTGCCAAATAAGCTAGGAGATTTGAAGTACAATGTCGATGCAGCCACTATACACTGGTCTAACAAGAGCTGATGGAGATATGCGTACGCAGAGACAATACAACTGATCGATTAAATGTACCACCAACGATGTTGAATATCGCCGATGGGAGAGGTTTGACAGGTCGATCAATGATACAGACCATGTATCCACAGACTATGTACTGAGCCAATGAGGGCCACCAATAGATCCTTCAAACTGTCAATATAAATGCTAAAGCCAGATGTGGTACCCTAGATGATTGAAGATTTGTAACTGCAAAAAAATATATATATGTAAGGATATGCCGGATCAGAAATAAATGTTGGTAACCATGTAGCCATGAGAAACTGCCGATGAGGTCTTAGGCACCAGTGATAGTGATCATGCAAGCGATTTGGCCGGTACCACCTGCGCAGGGTATGACGTAGACCACACACAAGCAATAGAATATGCCCACGAAATTTCTTACAAAACCACAAATTTTTGCCCAATAGAAAATATAAATTTTCCCAACGATATAAATAAAAATTTTGCCCCAAAATTTCAATAAACCTGTAGAAAATATTTTAAAAATATTCTTTTGTGAAAATATGAAAAATCGTACCGCTTGGGAGGTTGTCCCAGCAAAAAATATTTTTTCCTCAAAAACAACTTTAACTAAAATAGACAAATTTATAGTCAAAATTCATCTGTGGAACCTTCTGATCTCAACCATGAGGTTTTTGAAATCCCAATCTGCACCCAGCAAAAATATTCAAGCCAACACAATACTCTCAGATTTAGGAAGGAATCTGCAACACCTGTAGAGCTCTGATACCATGTGGGAGTAAATTGTGACTCCCCAACACCCCCAAGAATAGTTGCGACTGTGATAGGTCGAAATAGAGTGTTAGAAATCAAGCAACAAGTAAAAGAGTGCAAATAAACAACTTAAAACAACCTACACCTCAAGATTAGCCTAAGTTGGAAACAATGCAAGACAAAGCAATGAAATGGAACTTTATACCTTGCGTTGAGTCGATCCTTTGGTTGGCCCTTCGATCTTTGATGTGTATTCTCCTTGGATGGCACAAGATGTGAGATGTGAGATGCAAATGATGCTTGGAAACGTGAAAATAGCTAAGTGTTGGTTGAGAAACAAAACTACAAGAGTTTGGCTAGCACAAATGATCTCCCCAAAATGAGAGAAAAGAGGGGGTATTTATAGGATTTTTGGGAAATCCTAGGGGAAATGGACGGTTGAGATTGATCCACCAAATATCAAGATGTAGGGCTAAGGTGAGTTGAGAACTCACAAGCCCTCACATCTTGACATGTGGCATGTGAGATAGCCCTAAAAGGTGAAGTGGACATGAGGTGGAAGGAGAAGGACATGACATGGAGAGGGGTACAAAGTACCTTGGGATTGGACAAGATCTCCTCATAAAGGAGGTACTTGTCCCAGAGGACAAGTGGGGAATTAAAAATTCCTCAAATATCCTTATGGGGAGATGGGAAAGAATTTTAAATTCCAAAGGTTGCATTGGGGGATTAAAAGGTGAATTAAAAATTCACATGGGGAAGAGAGGAGCCTAGGATAAATAAAAAGGAATTAAAAATTCCTTGGGGGATGGGGAGAGTTGACTAAAAAAATGTGATTAAGATTGTGCAAGTACTTGATTAGATTAATTAATGAGGATTAGAAGAGGGTTAGATCTCACATGTGACTTGATGTGACAAGTCAAAGATCACGTGGGGAAAAGAAAAAGGAATTTAATATTCCTTGGAAGGATAAAAGGAATTAAAATTTCCTTGATAGGTTGATTAGGCTAGTTAGTGAAGGATTAGAGGATGGTTAGGTGGCTAAGAGAGATTAGAGGCCAACTTGCAAAAGTTGGAGGATGTGACACATCCTAATCAAGGATTAGGCATGTGCACACCTTAATGATGGGATTAGAACAAGGATTAAGATTAGATAAAAATAATGGAGGATGTGACATGAGGAGGAATTAAATAAATGTGATATTTATTTAATTCAATTGATGGAAGGATGATTAAAGAGATAAGGTATTATTGATTAAATACCTTAGGGATTTGGCAGAATTAAAGATATTAATTAAATAATAGGAGTATTACTTAATTAACAAAAATAAGATGAAAGAGGATGAATTTGGATAAATTAAGTGTCCAAATTTAGACATCTACAGTGACCAAAACCACTTCCACAAGAGAGATAATTGCAAGAATTCTTGCTTCACAATGCAAGATTGATTAATGGTTGAATTGCTATTGACTGTTATTGATTGATATGCAAATGTACATGAGATGCCTTGCTTATAAAGGAAAGGTTGAAATGTAGTGATGAACTTGATGTTGACAAATGTCATAATCTTATGACATGAGGCAACCAACAATCTAATCACTTAGGAAATGATGCATCCTACCTAGATAAGATAAGTTCTAGAAAATCCAACTAAGACTTCTAGAAAGAATCTTTTATCCTAAGTAAACTTAATCATGCGAATATGTCCCCTAATTTACCTAGTGAATGAACTATCTAGGTACAAGACATTTATTCACACTAACAGTTTTTATGGGAAAAGTAAAATAATAGGATAGGATAGCTACAAACGAAGATGATAAAGCAGGTAGATACAAGCTAAAGTAATAAAGATAATCTCACAAAAATGCACATTTGCTAGCTAGCCCCACACACTCTTTCACTTGAATATAAGAAGGGGAAAATTGTTGGGGCTATATAGGGGCTTTGCTCAGCCAGACCCCTGCTTTGGTGTTTCCACCTCCACGGATAGCCAAATAGAAACAAGAGAGAAATATGGGATAAAGAAGTAAAGAAGGAAGGAATGCAAATAACACTACAAAACAGTAAAGAGCTATTCAACCAAATCACAAAGCAGAGGAGAAAAACATTACCACCTCCACCAAGAGCTCACTAGCCAATGGAGGAGAAAGAAGGCCTGGAAAATCACCATAGCCTCAACCGTGATGAAGGGAGGTCTCAAAAAACCTCAAGTCCATGTTGTAATGGCTTACTTAACACTTGCTTTGGGGAGCTAATGGAGTGTTGTTGCTGCAATGGAGTGTTGAAATTGCTCGAAGTACTTGAGAATGTGAAAGAAGGTTGGACTGAATTATTAGAGATAAAAGTGAAGTGAGAATGAATAATTTGAAGGGGAAGAGGGAATATTCTAATATTTTCAAGCTGGTTGGTCAAAGAGGGACGTTGCAAATTGACTCCAATCGAAAGTGTAACGCCTCTGCCAACTTCAAACATAGGAATCTATCAAGGATGTAAGCACACCACGTGGACATCTACACACCGCGCACATGTCCCTAACAAATATTATCCTACCAAAATAAAGGATATATGCTGAGTGGAAGGAAGGCAACTTGCTGATGTGTAATTTTGACTTGAGATTTGGTTTTCTAAGGTGAGGATGTGTAAAAGGGAAATTTGCATAAGGGGTGAAAATTCACTCCTATAGATTTTACCCCCACTTTAGTGAGCAAGAATATTGATGAGTGCTTTGGTAAAGTATATCAAAGAGTCAGTAGGGTTAGAAATTTATACCTAAACCATTGAGGAAGCAAACCGCAATCTTGTGAGCTAGAAAGTGTAGCGTAGGCAAACGAGTCCATAGCCCTACATAACTATGAAGTTGTAAAATGAAAGTTCCTTATAGGCCCACAAACCTACAATGAGGAAACCCTCAATATCTCTCACATGAAGGAAGCCCCAAGAATTAAATGGCTCACAGACTTGCAAAATTGCAAGGAAGGTATCCTCCAAGATTTCTCACATGAAGGAAACCTGAAAAAAAGAGCCTTACAAACCCACAAACCTACAATGGAGTGACCCCCAAGATCTATCACAAGGAGGAAGCTGAGAGGGAGTGCCTTACAGGCCTTCAAACATCCAAGGAAGGTGTCCTCAAAGATATGTCACATGGAGGAAACCCAAAAATAAAGGAGACACTGTAGAGTTTGAAAGCAACTTTACAGGTGCACCTGCAATGTGACATGTTTAGCCACAAATAGAACATGTCCAAAAGTGATCATCTAGGCAAGTATGTGGATAGTCACGTAGGCCATCAACAATTTACAAAATTTTTAAAGGGATCCCTTGGGAATCCAGTGTGAAGGAGGTCCACTCAAGGGAGACACTCTCTGAAAGTGTGGAAGAGAATGCTTTTCACAAATCGATTTGGCATCAAGAAATCCTATTGAAAGATGTTCAATTCATCAAGGATTTTCAAAAGAAGATGTCCCCTTGTGAGGTTGTAGCATAGAAAAATGGATCATTGAAATTTTCATGGTATTTTAGGTCTTTCTCCTATGATGCTTGATCTATTTTTTTATTTATTTAATGTTGCAATGTAACTTATTAATTCACATTAGGTCCTAAATATTCAAATTATGATGTCTTGTAAAGGTTTTGTGAAGTGTTGTAACACATTTCTACACTTTTCTAGACTCTTCTCATTATAAATCATCTAAAACTCACCTTTTTATCCCTTATCAAGTCCTATTTTAAAGTGTTGTAAAGTCTTGTAACAAGATTTCATGCTTTTTGAGGCTTTTAATCACTGTTTACACCTTTCTTATGCTTTATTTGACCCCTTTATGCACTCATAAGACTTAATTAAGTGTATTTTTGAATGTAAAATTGATAAATAACATTAAATGCAACTTAATTCCCGACACTAACTTACAAGCCTAGGGTGGCAAATGAGTCCCTCTTGGCTCCAAATTCAAAATAATTCAAATTTTCTTTCCGGTTTTTATTCAAAAGGACCTTATGTTGGCTTGTGATGTTGTAAATTATTGGGTAATTAGGGTATAAGTGTGTATAAATAAATGTTTTTCCATCCATTTTGAACCCCCATTCACTTAATTCATTCACTAGTTCATTCAAGCATTCATCTCATTCACTCATTCATCATTAATTAGCATTCTTGCACCATTCAATCAAGCAATCATCAAGCATCTCACAGTAGCCATTGACATATCTTCATAATTCAACAAGGTTTTTGGGTATGTGTGGGATCATCATGAAAAAATAGGCACTTAAGTGGCAAAAAATTTAGAAAAATTAGAGTTAGGCAACTTGACATAAAAATTTGAATATATTATCTATATTATTTCAAAAATATGTAAGAATAGAATTTGTAGCAATTTGAATGTAGTTTCTAAACTAATAGGTTTTTAAAAAAAAAAAAAATCTATTTGGTGAAAATTTGAAATTTCAATGCAGTAGTATTTAAATTTCAGGGAAAAAATAAGAAGTAGGTGTCTGTCTAATCACCCTAACCACAATAAAACTATAAATTTTTTAAAAAAATTTAAGACATAAGTAGAGGACTCATGTTTGGATGTGATTCATATTTTTTTGTAATTATTTTCCAAGTAAATATTTAATTATGAATTCTTTATTGCAACTTTTAAAAAATATAAAAAATCATATGTTTGACCACCTTAACTTGGTCAAAACTTCATGAAATTCAAATTTTCTTTTTTTAATCCTATAGTATGTGAAGCATAGAATGTGATACTTGTTTTGGATTCCAAAAATGTGATACCATTGGAAAGCTATAGATGTTTTTCAATTAGCCTATCAATCAGGACTTTAGTCGTAATTCAAATAGAAAATGAATAATAATTATTTATTAAATTCAAAGTAAAGAATAATTTATATTGGTGGATAGTTAAGAATCTCCTGTAAAAACCCTTTTCGTTTCATCAATTTTGTGTAAAAAAAATTTGTCAGCCACATACCCTACAAATATCCATTATATCGCCACTTTTTGGCCCATCATGATCCTACACATACCCTTTTGGCGAGTTTAGGACACTTGCATGTTGTTTATTCATCATTCCTTGCTCATTTCATTTCATTTATTTATTAAGGGTTTGATTACCAAAGTGGGATTTGACCAAGGTAAATCCCTATACTCTAACCCTTAACCATTTTCCCCCTTTTGCATGTGTGTTTGTAGACTTTATATGCAGATTTTTTAAGAAAATAGGTTTTGAAATGTGGTCAACAAGTCATCAAAGTGTTTCAAGTCAACTAAACCCTAATTTGAGCTTGGAGATAACCTACAACCCATTTTCTGTATATTTGACTCCATCAACCCGACAGGAAGACAAGTGTAGATCTAGACCTATAGAATTGACTTTGAATTTGCAAATTTTTGGAGGAGGAATAATTCCCCATTAGTGGCGAATGAATCCCACCTATAGGAAAAAAGGTTGATTTTGTTAGAATACAGTTCCTAATAGTTAGAAATCTTTTTCATGTGTTTTTACCGGTAGGAGGACTAAGTCGCCATCAGTGGTGAATGAGTCCCACTAGAGATCAACAGTGATTTCTACAAGTTTTCATAACCTTCTAGGATCATCATTCAACTTCCAAGTGCACTTTGTTAAACTTCATTCAATTTTGTTTGCATTTGTTTATGTTTATAGTTCATTTTTTGCATATCACATTATGTTTTCAACCATTACATATTTCATCAGTTTTGTATTCATAATCAATCAATTTCATCACTTAGCTGCATTCAAATCATTTTATTTAGTCATAATTCCATCATACGTTCCTTTATTTGAATGAACCACCTTAATTTTAGTGTTCTATCTCTCCCCTTTTAGGTGAAAAACTCTAAGAGTGCAAGAGAAGTCCATAGAACACCACAAAATTGATGGTTCATTTTGGTGAACCTACATTTTAAACACTACTCTTTCAAATTTCAATTGCATCTTGCATCCTAGGTTTCCTTTGTATCAACATTCAATTGGGTTTTGTTTCTTTTTTGCATCCCCGGGTTTCTAAAATTGCATTAGTGAAAGAATCATATAGACTTCATTTTTGCATATCAACTCATTCAAAAACTAAAAATATTCATTTCCATGATCTTCATTTTGCATCTGAAAAGCATTAAAATCATTTTAATTTTTCTGAAAAACAAAAAACATCTCACACCTGGACTCATTCATCACCTTGGGCGAATTAGTCCAACTGCATTTTTTGCATTGAAATTTTTGGTATTTTCATAATATTTCCTTTATTTCTATTTCTAGTTACTTCCTTCTTGTTTTAGTTTACAAAAAAAAATTCATTACCATTTTTTTATTCCTAGTTTTCATTTTCATTCACCCAATCTTTTGTGGTACTTGTATTGAGTGTTTGGTGCCCTATTGATAATACTTTAGTGAGATGAAGTTCTAGACTCATGGATTCCCACGATAGAACTTTTGTTGTGGACCTTGGGATCTCAAGAGCTCCTACTCCTGGTATGGACAATGATGCATTATTCATGGATACTACCGCTAGTATACCTTTACCTTCACATACAATGCATGTTAACACACAAACTGATCAAATTCTGCAAGATAAAGTGAATAGTATTCAAAAGGATTTTGCACATTTACACAAGATTTATCCCTTGAAAACATTTCCACCACTACTATACTTGCCATAGAAAACCTTCATTGCTTGATTGAAAGTGACAATGGCTTACAAGTTATGAAAATAATTGCTGAGATATACAACAAACATGTTCCTTCCACTTCCCAACTAGAAAATATTGTGGTTAGCCAAGGAGGATCTCACATTCCTCCTCCTTCAACCATAACATCCATTCCCACCTATACCACTCCTCAAGTTACAACAACCATGAAATAAGTTAGTTATGTGACTCCATTCACTATTCCAACTAGCATTCCTAGTTCTTTTATGTCATCGAATGTTCCTTCTTCCACCTTCACCCCTCTTAGTGTACCCTTCACTTCTCCCAACATTACATACACTCCATCTCCATTTTCCCTTCCCCCTCATACCACTTACACCGACCCCCTCATTACCGAACTCTTTAACATTGTTTCCTCCATGCAACAACAAATATCCACCATTAGCCAAAGTCAAAATTCTCCACCCACATGCAATGTCCGTAGTAGCCCATTATCTCTAGAGATCTTAAGAACCCTGATGCCACAAGGAATTGGGATGCCTAGGTTTGAGAAGTACAAAGGTAAAGTAAACCCTACTAATCATGTCAATTCCTATACAACATTGTGTAGTGATTTTGTCCTTGATGATAAACTATAAGCTAATTTTTTTCCTAGGACCTTAAAGGACACTGCATTGGAGAGGTTTTTAAATTTACCCAATCATTAAATCCGATCATTTAATGAACTTTTTTATTCCTTTATAAGTCATTTCCAAGTCCATATGACTCCCAAAAATATAATGCTTGATTTAATGTGATGTAAACAAAATGCAGTTGAAAAAGTAACTGATTTCATTTCACATTATTAGTCATTATATGCTTAAGTAGATGTCAAGATTCCTGATTCACATCTTCAAAAGATGTTTATCAAAAACTTGCACACTCACCTTTAGGATAAGTTGACTATGATGAAATTTCCTTTGTTCATGCATTTATGCATGACCCTTTGTGACTATCACAACTCGGTTACTAGTCGTGATTCAAAATCACTTCTAACCAAGCTAAGAAGTCTGAAGAAAGCAACCAAAACAACGTGCAAAACTTCAGAAAACCAAATAGAGGCTTCTTAGCATTCAATCCCCCTTCTCCACAACCAACTCAAGCTATTCAAAATCAAGTAGCAGTTGTTAAAGAAGTGGTGTCGTTTACCTATGGGGACCCGAAGAGACAATTTACCCCCTTACCCAATACCCTCCATAACATAATGAATCAACTACCACAACAAAACATGATCACTTTACCACCAAGCCTTTACCACCCATCTTTAAATCAAATTCTTATTGTCATTTTCATCACCAAAATGGACATGACACCAAACAATCTATGCATCTCAAACACTTAGTTCAAGACCTCATTGATTCTCGCTATTTGTCCATTGTGGATGTCAATGATCAAGGCAATAAGTTTGTTGCACCCCCTAATCAAAATTTACAAATTTTCACCAGACCCATGCCTAAACAAAATGTTTCATTTGTCAAAGCTAGTGAACCTTCAAACACTCATGTGATGAACATTGATACAAATAATGAACAACCAACTATTACTCCAAATGTTATCCAAGTTAATCCTATGGATGAACTTGTGGGTATGATAGACATTATCCCTCGTAAGGGACCAACCAACAAATCTCTTGATATTACTTTTTCTTTTCATGATATACTTAAAAAGCTTCCTGATGGTCCACTTTACATAACTAGCCACATCTATGATAAGCCCACGAATGGGATATTAATAGATCCTTCCTGTGGTGAGAATGTGATCATGGAAGAATTTTTAGTATTACATGATCTCTATCGAGATGATTATGATAAACCAACTACATGGATTAAAACACATACTGGTTTTGCATGCCCTATGATTGGATCGATTGTACTCCCATTACAGATAGGAACCAAAAAAATTTATGTAACATTTTCTATTATTCTACAATCAAATCAATTTTGTCTGTGGCTAGCTCATCCTTTGGTTCACTTGACGAAAGCCATCCCTTCAGTTTTAATCCATTTTCTTCTAAAGGAAATTTTTTGTTAGAAGGTTTTTGTCCTAAACCTATGGAACCCATCACCCCTCAGAAATACTTTTTTTTCATTGCTTATCAAAATGTTAAAGCCAAACAAATAGCTGATTTGTCTCTTCACCACATGTCCCCATCCACTTCTACTAGTCCTATCCTAGATGAGACAATGCTTTAGCCTAAGTATGAACTTGCTATTACTCCAAATGTTTCCCAAGTTAATCCTATGGATGAGCTTGTGTGTATATATGTTATCCCTTGTAAAGGCCCATCCAAAAAATCTCTTGATTTACGTTTTCTTCTCATGACATACTTAAAAAGCTTCTCGATGGTCCTCTTTACATGGCTGGCCACATCTATGATAAGCCCACCAATGGGATATTAATAGATTCCACTACTGGCGAGAATGTGATAACAAAAGAATCTTTAGTATTACACGGTCTCTATCAAGATTATTATGATAAACCAACCACATGGATTAAAACACATACTGGTTTTGTGTTCCCTACGATCGAATTGATTGTACTCCCATTACAAATAGGACCCAAAACTTTGGATGTTCGCTCAATGAAAGTTATCCCTTCAATTGTTCACAAATTCTTGAAGTTTATGCATGACAATGAGATATTTACCATACACCATAGTGGTTTTAATCCATTGTATTCTAGAGGAATTTTTTCCTCATAAGCTTTTTGTCCTGAACCTATTGAACCCATAACCCCTTGAAAATACTTCCTTTTCATTGCTTATCAAAAGTTCAAAGCCAAACAAATAGATGATTTATCTCTTTGCCACATGTCCACATCCACTTCCACTACTCCTATCCTAGATTATACAATGCTTCAACTTGAGTCTGAACCCGAAAAAATAATGTAACCTCATGATAAACCAACCATAAACACTTCCCCTTTATCCTATAAATTCCCAAGAGATAATGAAACCAACCTCATCATGCCTCCTCGCATTAAACAAGTGATTGGCCCATCTCCTTCAATTCCTTCCATTCCTCCTCCTCAATATGAAATGTAGCCTATGGTGGATCAACTTGCTCTTACACCTCAACAACTTCAACATAGAGTTAAATGAAACTACGGTGCTAGGAAACATAGGTGTCATCATCATTTCCTTGATCATTAGTTAAAAATAGAAGAAAATAAAGAAAACCAACCTCCATCTTTGATAAAAGCAATAATTGATCACCCTACTCCTCTTGACCCACAACAAGATAGTACGATACAACAATCACAAAAAAATGATCAGCTACAACAACGACAACTCCTGATACATCCTTCATTAGAAATTACTCTATATCCTCCCATCATGATTAATCTAGATGATGATGATGAGGACGAGGAGATCGCTAAAATAGATGAAGAAGTGCATAACAATTTAAAGTTTTTATTTCCATTTACCACAAGTGTAAATGATAAATATTCTACAACAAGTGAAGAACTTGGTACTTCCCCTAGTTTGGCACTTGCAATTCTCCCTTTAGATAGTCAACCACCCTTGCAATACACTGAACATGATTGGGAGGTAGATGACTTCTTAGATGGTTGAATTGCATTCAACTTGCTAGCCTTTTACATTTCTTTTCCTTTTCCTTTTTCTTTTCTTTCGTGTGATTGTATGTGCCTATCCTGTTCCCCCATAATGTGCATTTGGTGTTCTCCCTCTCTTTGTGCACTTCTTCTATTTGTGCCTCTATTTTTTTATATGTCATACTTTATCTTTTCTTTTATGCATTTTCTTTGTGCTTTCCCTTTGGGGATGATCAAAAGCATTGAGACAACCTATGTCTCTTCCATGTTGACCCAAATAGTCCCTTTTCCTTTTTACCTTTTCTTTTTCTTGTGTTTTTCCTTTTGGGGATGATGCAAGGCATTGAGATCAAAATGTCTCCTTCATGTTGAACCTAAAGCTTTTCCTTTTATTTTTCCTTTCATTTTATTTTTTCTTGTGTTTCCCTTTTAGGGATGATGTAAAGTGTTGATACCATAATTTCTCTTCCATGTTGACCCAAAATGGACTTTGTTTTTCTTTTGTTTTCACTCTCTTTGTGTCATTCTTCTAGTTCTATCTATTTTAGGGAATGATGACAGTTCTGAGCTCATTAATCAAAACATTGCAGCAACTAACATACTAACTCCAAATCCATAGATTCCTTATGTGTTTGGTGTAATCCTTTCTGGGGAGCAACCCTCCTTTTCTTTCTTTTTCTTTTACATGAAGTAACCTTACTTGGAAACATATGACTTTGTATAGGGTCTTTCTGAGTTGGCTCTCATTTCTTGTTTTCTTTTTGAATTTTTCCTTTGCTACTTTAAAGTAATTACTCATAGTATGGTGTGTAGTAATTCCTTTAAAGTGGGGGGCATACATTGGAATTATTCATTTTCATTCTTGGTTCTTAGTGTAGCCTTGTCACTTCATACGATGCATTTGTCACTTTGTGGATGACATTGGGTGTGATGTCCTTCATAATCATGATCTATCTAAGCATATTACATTCCTCTTAGTGGTCTGATGCTAGACATTAAATCCCCTAAGTTGTGAATATACTATTATTTGATTGGTCCTCCATTGGAGGCATTAGACACATTATTCCCTAAGTGATAAACCTCACATGAACTTAACAAGACTCCTTTGAAATTTCCTTTACAATTTACATTTTTGCATTTGTATGGCCACCTTGCATAATGCAGCTTGCATGCCTATGGTACCATCCTTCTTGTTCATGAGTTCTAAGCATATGAATCTTTGCTTGCCTCATGAAGCACAAAGTGGCATTTTCCTTTTTGGTGCCTTGTTAAAGTTATCAGGAGGTATAACTTTGATATGGTTGAGTGGGAAGCCCATTCCATGACACGAATTTCCCCATAGCCACCTATGTGTTTTTGAGTGCATACCAACTAGTGTATGTTTCTCACCTTTTGGGCCTTCTCACCCAGAAGACCATCATGTGTTCTGTCACACCAGAGTGAGTATGCATTTTATTTTTCAGAAAAATCTAGCCTAGATTTGATTCGCAACTAGCTGAACAAATGATTGAAGCTTGATTTGAATTTCCCTTTTCATATCCCTTCTCTTTTTCTCTCTCACATGTGTGTTCCATTGTTCTTATGTTTAGTTTATCATGGGAGCCTCATCTCACGGGCTTGATCATCCATCTTGATCATTGGAATTCCATCTTGTTAGCATAACTGCATTTGGAACTCCATCTTGATATGCATGGCTACTTTAGTGTAAGTTTGAAGAAAGGTCACGCTCTCACTAAAGTGGGGGGCTAAATGTACCATATAAAAATGAATCATTTACATTTTCATGGTCTTTTAGGTCTATCTCCTATGATGCTTGATCTATTTTTCTTTGATTTAATATTGCAATGTAACTTATGCATTCACATTAGGTCCTAAGTATTCAAATTATGATGTCTTGAGAAGGTGTTGTGAAGTGTTGTAACACATTTCTACACTTTTCTAGACTCTTCTCATTATAATTCATCTAAAACTCACCTTTCTATCCCTTATCAAGTCCTATTTTAAAGTTTTGTAAAGTCTTGTAACAAGGTTTCATGCTTTTCTAGGCTTGTTATCACTGTTTACACCTTTCTTATGCTTTATTGGACCCCTTTATGCACTCATAAGACTTAATTAAGTGTATTTTTGAATGTAAATCCTACAAATAACATTAAATGCAACTTAATTCCTGACACCAACTTACAAGCCTAGAGTGGGACCCATTTGCCATGGGTGGTGAATGAGTCCTTCTTGGCTCCAAATTTTCTTTCAGGTTTATATTGAAAAGGACCCTATGTTAGCTTGTGATGTTGTATTATTGGGTAATTATGGAATAAGTGTGTATAAATAATTGTTTTTCCATCCATTTTCAACCCCGATTCACTTAATTCATTCATTAGTTCTTTCAAGCATTCATATCATTCACTTATTCATCATCAATAAGCATTCTTGCATCATTCAATCAAGTAGTCATCAAGCATCTTGGAGGATCCATTGACATATCTTCAAAAATCAACAACGCTTTTAGTGAGTTTAGGATACTTTCATGTTATTTATTCATCATTCCTTGCTCATTTCATTTCATTTCTTTATTAAGGGTTTGATTACCAAAGTGGGATTTGACCAAGGAAAATCCCTATACTCTAACCCTTAACCATTTTTCCCCTTTTGCACGTGTGTTTCTAGACTTTATATGTAGATTTTTCAAGAAAATAGGTATTGAAAGGTTGTCAACAAGTCATCAAAGTGTTTCAAGTCAACTAAACCATAATTTTAGCTTGGAGACAACCTACAACCCGTTCTCTACAAATTTGACTCTGTCAACTCAATAAGAAGACAAATGTAGATCTGGACCTATAGAATTGACTCTTGAATTTGGATATTTTCTTAGGAGGATTGATTCGCCATAAATGGCGAATGAACCCCACCTGTAGGTTGAAGAATTTATTTTTTCATAATCTTGTTCCCGACAGTCAGAAAGTAGTTTCAGGTGTTTTTACTAGAAGGAAGACTGATTCACCATCAGTGGTGAATGAGTCCCACTGCAGATCAACAATGATTTTTGCTAGTTTTCAGAACCTTCTAGGATCAACATTCAACTTCCAGGTGCACTCTGTTAAACTTCATTTAATTATGTTGGCATTTGTTTATGTTTTTAGTTCATTTTCTACATATAACATTGTGTTTTCAAATATTTCATATTTCATTAGTTTTGTATTCATAATCAATCAATTTCATCACTTAGTTCCATTTAGATCATTTAATTTAGTCATAATTCCATCATACATTCCTTTATTTGCATGAACCCACTCAATTTTAGAGTTCTATCTCTCTCCTTTTAGGTTAAAAACCCTAAGAGTGTAAGAGAAGTCCATAGAACACCACAAAATTGATGGTTCAGAGGGGAAGGTCAAATCTACTTCCTCCTTGAAGGAAAGTTCTCAAGTTCTTTCTTTGGGAACCCATGATAAAGGAAACATGTTTCATTAGGGTTTCAAGTGGGGTATGTTATTCCCAAAAAAGGTTTGCAAAGATTCTTAGGAAAAGATTCATTGACAACAAATACGTTTTTTGAAAATCAACATAATGGCATTGTTACACATGAAAGGGAAAATTCAAGCAAATAAGAGAAAAAGATAAGAAAAGACAAAAAAGAGACAATCACAAACAAACGGCATAAGGGTGATCTAATATTTTTGGGTCAGAACTACTCATAAATATATATGTAAGTGTAATAGTAGTATATAAAATGAACTTTCATCAACCCCCTACTATATTAGACCTTGTGAAGAATGCATGCGAAGACAAAGTGAAAATAAAAAATTGGGTCAACATGGAAGGGAAACCTAAATGCCTCCAATGCTTTGCATCATCCCAAATTTATCAAAAATCAATCAAAAACATGGAAGAATGAAGAGACAAATAGAAGAATGTTCACGATAGATAAACCATGCCTATATCCAAGCACCAACAAGGGTGATAAGGGTCATCTAGGAACACATATCACGATCACGAGGGAACACACCACAACACACACACACATCTAATCTAAAGAAAAATAAGAGGTCTCCCCCTAACACTCATCGACCAAGAGGTCATCCACTTCCCACTCTAGATCATCATAAGGGGAAAGAGGATGAGCCTGTAGTGGTGGATGAAATTTTAAGACATGAAGTAAGATAAAAAATTTATTACATTATGCATCAACCTGAAAGATGAAATGTTGGAAATGCAAATTTGAAATTAAAAATTGCATGAAATGAGCTAATTTAGACTAGATCTAATGAAATGAACGTTATAGAAACTCAACCAACTGATACAGGTAGTTGATGGTAGTCATCTAGGAACACATAGCACAATCATGGAGGAACACACCACAACACACACACGTGCATCTAATCTAAAGATAAAGAAAGAGGTCTCCCCCTAACACTCATCAACCAAGAGGTTGTCTTATTTCCACTCTAGATCATCATAATGGGAAGGAGGATGACCTTGTAGCAGTTTAAATGCAATTTTCAGACATGAAGTAAGGAAATTTTCTAATTACATTATGCATCAACCTAAAAGATGAAATGTTGGAAATGCAAATTTGAAATTAAAAAATGCATGAAATGAGCTAATTTAGACTAGATCTAATGAAATGCATGTTACAAAAATTCAACCAAATAATACAGGTAGTTGATGGCAACAAACAAAAGCTTAAAAATAGGGCTTTTAGCTCTGTAAAAGGCAGTTTCAGGGTTGAACAGGGACTAAGTCGCCCAAGGTGGCGAATTAGTCCTAGTAGGGACTTCTTTTAGATTTTTCATTTTTTTTTTTATGGATTTTGATGTTTGCTGTGTTGTATGATGTAGACCTAAGATGCTAATGCAAAATTTCAAAAATGTTCACTGATTGAAGATGCAAAAATGCTCATAACTGAAATGATTTCAAAAATGACTACCCTAAATTGATGATTTTGACCTAAATGCATAAAATAAATGTTCCTAAAACTTTCCAAACTTATAGTATATGATACTAGGAGGCTTAGGAATAAAAAAATGAGGTTTCTAACATTGTAATAGATAGTTTAAAATTTGGATTGGGTCTAAGTTGCCCAAAATGGAAAATTAGTCCCAGTTAGGGTTTTTTCAAACAAATTTAAAAAAAATAATTGGTTTTGATGCGTTTTAGTATGCATGACCTAAATAATAAAATAAAATGTAGTTTTTAGATGTTTTGCAATGATTTAAAATGCAAAAATCCAAACTATATGCACCTTCACTAATGAAAATTTTGAAACCCCAGAATGCAACTTAACTAATGCAACATGCAATGCAAGATTATTCTAGGATGATGATGGACTCCAAAATCAAAAAATAAGGGATTCAAAATTTGGGTTCACCAAAATGTGGACAATGATTTTGGATTACCCAAAGTTGCCTCTAACACTTCTAGGTTTTCCACATAAAAGGAGAGGAATTTGGGGCCAAAATGTAAATGTTTACACTCAATATTAATTTGAATGCAATGTATCTAAATATGATATACTAATGCAATAAACTAAAAAAGGAATGATTTATTGATGCTAACCCTAAGAAATGCAAAGTTCTTGAAAACACACTATGATATGAAAACATCTAATAAATGACCTCAAAATGCAAACAAAACTAGATAGAAAGCTATGAAACTGAATGTGTGCACCTAGAGGTTGAAAAAGGATGGCATGAAGGTTTGGAATCCTAATGAAACTGTTATAGAAGTTAACTAGGAGACTTGTGTCAATCTGGGCGACTTTGTCCCAGTTTTAATTTTAGTCCACCTAGGAATTTTTATGTGGATGTTGAGAATTGTGATAATTTAAATAATATTTACCGGGTTCCTCTTCAACAAGACACTTAAGTAAGGCCTATAATTGTATAAACGGGCCATTTAAAGCATTAGAAAGGAGTAAATATTGATGACAAGCCTAGGAAAGTGTGAAAGTTTGTTACAATACTTTACAACACTGTGAAATAGGTCTTGGTAAGGTTATTTAAGTGAATTATGATATTATGGTCTTAGAAAAGTGTTAAGATGTGTTAGAACACCTTACAAAACCTTTGCAAGACATTAATAAATGCATTTTATTCAATTTGCAAGGGCTCGAGACCTAATGTGGATGTATGAAACACCTAAAAACAAAAAATCAAGGCCTCATTAAGTTTAATTTGTCATAAATTATTCCCATATCAAGCAAATTAAAAAGGGATACTTTTTCTGTGTCCACATCTATTATCATTTTTCCTCAACATGCGAATGGTATGATTTCATTTTGTTGAATGATTCATTAGCACAATAAAATATAATTTTTGTGTTGATTTTCCACAACCTTAAGTTGAGTATTGTGTTGGTGTTGATCATTTTTTATGGGTCACATGACTGATAGGATGTTGTAAGGTCCTAACACTTTAGTGAATAAATACATCAATATATCGATGGGGCAGTGTCTAAAAACTATATGCAATAAAAGACATCTCAAATTCTCTCTCTTAGGTTTCCTAAATACTAACCAACCAAATAAACGCTCTAAGCTAAAGGGCCTCTAATCTTGAAAGCATTGAATCATCTATCTACAAAGCCGGAAATGACTCAAACTGTAAAACTTAAAATTATAAATCTGAATAGAATCACCACTAAACTAGAAAGCATGGAAATTATTAACCTAATGAATTCATAAATTGCTAAATAATTAAAACATGTAATGAAATTAGGAAATGTTTATCTAACAAAAAATATAACACACCAACTGCTAACATAAAACAATTTAACAAGATCAACTGAAGAAAGGTGCTCTAGACATTCAAATGTTAAGCTCAAAAACTATAGACTTAGTTATAACCTGTAGGCTCGACACTGAAAACATAACATATACTCATGAAAATAAATTGCAATTCAAATTTTTATCTACTAAAATAAAATACATAGGAGGAAATAGAATACTTATCTATCTATCTATAACCCTTGAGTGACTAGCTCTTAGGTGTGTCTACAACTATCTCAGATCACATGCACTAGAAATCTATAAGTCACTTCATTCCAAATACTTCATTCACATCATTCAGTAATTCAAAGAGTGGCAGGAAAACTCGTTTTTATTCATATGGTAGTTTTTACTCAAAAGAAATATTGGTAGCATAATGATAATCTTATTCTCTATTCATTATTTACAACAGTTACATATTTATATGAAGAGAGCTAACAAAATCCTACTTTCCAGTTAATAGAGTCTTTTAATAGATTTCCAATAAGAGATGGACTTTAAATGACATGGCATACAATATTAAAGAGGCTCGCACAAGCCATAAAGTTTTTGAAATTAAAAAATAAAATACTATGAAGAGTCAGCCCAAAACGTGTGATTCTAAAATTTTGGCACTCACTCGCTTGTTTTCAAAAGTATTAAGATCCGTGTTCATTTCCCTTTTGAATAGACTGGTCATTGGGAGTTGAGTTGACCTATGAAATTCTCTAAGACTAAACCATTAAATCAGCATAAATAAACTTAATTGGTGACTAATCCCACAAAGTTAGTTTGCAAGTTCTCAAAGATTCTAATTTTTGCTTAAATCACATATTTTTCAAAAATATAATGATTTAAGCCTTAAAAATTTCCATTTAAAGCATTTGAATTAAAAAGGGTTTGATGAAACTACCTTAGATCAAACCCCCTTGGATAGAACCCAAGTAGTTTTTGTAGACATGCAAAATTAGCATCATGCATTCAATTAGGTCATATTCATCTATTCAGCAAATAAATCAAGTTTATTTATCAATCTCCTAAAGTCATCAATTTAAATTCAATAAATCAACTTGATCCTAACATCACCCTCCTTTTAATTAAATAAATCAAGCCTTTTATTTAATTAAATCTGAAATCACCTTCTATCCCTTTTTTATTTAAATAAATCCAAATATTCAAGTCAAAGGGGTCAAACTCACCTAATCATCATTAAGCTAATCTAATCCTACTTAGCCTAACCTAACCACATATCACATTCTCTAGATTTTTCCACTTGCACAAATAAATCAATTTATTGATTTATTAAATCTAACATTTTCCATCAACATGGAATTTTTGAGGAATATTCCCTCAAGTTTGAATTCAAAGACAAGTGGACATGTACATCCAACAAAGAATTTATGAGCTCTTACATGGCTCTTACATGTCCCCTTGCACAAGTCAAACTTAGCATTTACTCTCAAATTCAAATTTGAAACTCCCTCTCTTAGGAACATTTCCCAAATCTTGCACATCCCTCAACCTATGGCAAGTTGACAAGTGGCCTCTTTTCATTGGTCTATTTTTAGTCCCACATTCATCCATTTGGCCAATCTCTCATCAATAAAATCTATAAATGAAAGCTTCATCTTTTATCAAATCCTCCACAATCTCCACAACTCTAGAATCACTCATGTGAAGTCACTCTCTTTAGGAGAACTGATTTTTCCCACCATCACTCCATCTTCATAGCATATTAACATCAAGCTTAGAAAGCTTAGAAAAGGGTTGGGAAAGGGATATTTTCCACAATAGCACCAATCCACTATGGAATAGATTATTCATTATGCTCTTTAGGATTTCAATTAGTTTGTTTTGTTGTTATATTTGTAGAGCATAAGGGATTATTTCATAAAGAATTCCATTTTATTTGCTTTCTTTTAACTAGCTTCATGCTGATATACATGGAATAGAAATAAAAAATTTGTAGATAGTTGGTGTTTACTGAATATGTCATATCTGATTTCTAGATTTTGTGAAGATGATGGAGTAGCAAGGCAAAAGATCCAAGAACATAACAAACAGATTTAAGTTCGAAGAGTGGGCCTTGAGCATTAAACTTGAACTTGGCAAAAGCATTTTTAAATGCTTTATCAAAATAATCTAGAGCATCCATTTCCTGCTTTAGTTTTTTGTTTCAGATCAACTCATCTCTTTTGGGATCTTAAAAGGAACATTTTGATTTTCGTGACAAAGGGGCTTAAGAAGAACTTAGTCAAACTCACTAGTTTTAAAATTTCGGATTAACAAAATAAGGAAATATTCATCTTTCCTTTGGTGCTTAAAACAAAGAAAATCATTGCTTTGAAGGATAAAATGAATGTGTGTCTTTATTGTTTTGTAATTATTTACACAAAATAATATCACCAAAAGGCGTATGCGCTTCTCTCGCATCTTACGGTGATCTTGAGAATCAAAAGGCTTTTGGTGACATTAAGTTGCATAAATAATTTCCCATACACACTTCGATTTGGGTTTAAAATTGAACAATATCTTGTGCGAGTGTGAGTGGGGGCATTATCACGTATATTCTCTCTTTGCTGCCTTCAAAGATTGATCGAGTTACGGATTTTGTCTTAACTTGCTTTTGTTTATCCTAGAGGGCCTACCTTGGGGGAAAATTACTCACCCAAGGGAATGACTCAACTGGTAACACTCTAAAGCCAAGAGTATTTCCACTCGGGATATAAATGTGGGTATTGGAGTAAATGCCAATATCATGTGGTTGATTCCGACAAGATGGATCCAAAAGGGGACTCTTGCCTTATGGGTCAATCTCTACGAACAGAAAGTCTGAAATAGAACCCTTGTTTTGTAGTGACCAATTGATCCATTGAGCGAGTTTATCAAAGTGGTGCATTGGAACTTAGATTCCAAGAAGTTACTTGCCATGTCCGATCTTGGTTAAAGTATAGAGGTTAAGACTTCATTCTTAACATACCTTTATACTCTTTCCTTGGTTGCATGTAAAATCATCTCTTCTACAAAGGGCATGAGGCAAGCCCACTAAGAAAAACATACCAATTGAGCTAGGATGTCATATTGCTTGTGAGTCAGTTTGAAAACACAGTGCTTTAATCAAAAAACTTGGTAAACCAACATTCAACATGAGCATCAAATCTTAAACCCTTTAGGAGAAGCAAATATCCTTGCACAAATTCACATGTTATTGCTTTCCCTTGGGATTCATATCCTTAGAGGCTTCTAAACATTTGGATTTCATCTCAATTTGCTCCTACTAAAGTCAACTTTAGGTAACCTTTGCCTTGATTTCCTCAATTTCGGCATAATACATTTTGTAGGATGAAAGAAAATTAGGACATTGGACATTCAGTTGAAAACCTAATCAAGAAGTGCTTGTGATAAAAAGAATCCATTAAGCAAACATTGAATCAATTGGACCCCACATATGTGCTTGGCATTTTTTGGTCATATGGTTTTCATGCAAACATTGGTCTTTTGATTTCGAATTACTCGTAGACAAAGGCGTGTTCTTCACTATCTTGGTCTCATAAACAAGTCCTTCCTAGGTTCTTTTAGGATAAAAATCAAACACTTCATCCATTTCGAGCATTTATCATCTCATCCCATAAATAACTTTAGAGCTTTGGAAACATCATTCTAGACTTGGGTAAATCATCAAAATCAAAATCACCTTGTTTATTTAGGAGTATGGGAATGCATCCTTTCTCATACCTCTAGTTAAATTAGCACCCCTTTGAACAAGTTCATCCTAAGATCACATCCAACATCTTAGGGTTTACAAGTTCATTATCCAAATCAAACAATCCAAATCAAACCCTAGGTCTAGCATTGATCCAAAGTCCCTAAACATTCAACACTCATATCATTTTACACCTTTCATCCTTCATCTCGTCATTAGTCCTGAGAACCTTAGAGATCACTTTTGCAACAGGGTCAAAACACAAGGAGAACATGGAATACAAACTTTATCCATACATCATGAGTAATCCAAATCAATTGAACTTTCAAAGCCTTACAACGCCGATTAATTATCAACACTCACATTTATACAATCTGTATATGGGATCATTATCTCCCGCAAATGTCAATGGCACAACAAGTGTGAGTATGCCCAAATCAAAGATTGGAACAAATTTCCCAATGGTAGATCTAAATCCAAACCTACAAGTCTGTCAACCGAACAATCAATGCATGAGTCTTCAAACGAACAACATCATCCCACCAAATCCCTACATGCCATATGAGAATGTACCAAGTACAACTTTACCAAACATGAACATTTTGAATCCAAACTTGGCGAACTTTGGGATAGATATGTTTGTGAATCACACAAATGTTGTTGAGAGTCCAAATAAGATGTTAATGACTCCAAGACAAGGTAACACCATGCAAAATAAAAGTTACCTAAATCAAGAAAATGTTCAATTTCAACGTATAATGCCAAATCCAAACACCATCCCAAATCATAACATTGTCCAAAATCAATTTGTTCATGATCCCATTCAAACACCACAAGTGTACATCCCAAATATTCTTGAACAAAAGCCAAATCAAGGGATTCAAATTCAAAATCAAGATCAAATTTTGCTAGAGCAACTTTCCTCACACACCAAATTAATTGAATTATTGAGCCAAGAGATATCTTCTCTCCAAAATCAATACATTCCTCCATTGGTTGACCCATGTCATCAAAGCATTGAGTTATGTGCACAACTACATCAAGAACAACATCTCCAATGGAAAGAAGTCAGATATCAAGATCAACAACATCAACAACAAACCCAATCACCACATCTCAAAGATCAATCACCACATCTCCAAAATCAATCACCACAAGGTCAATTTAAAGGGAAAATCTCACAAGGAAACAAGCAAAAATACACACCACTTGGGAGACCAATTGAATCAGTCTTGCAACAATTGGTACAAGAAAATCTCACCAAAATCCCTGTTTATGTGAACTATCAAGAACCAACCATAAAACCGCCAGGGTATAATGAGAAGCACCTTTGTGATTATCATAGAATAAAGGGACACAAAACATCAGATTGTGTTTGACTCAAAAAAATCATCCAAGACTTGATTGATCAAAAGATAGTCACTATTGGGGACAATGATAACATTGCCAATCTCTCCACCACAATTGTTGAGAACAAGGATCAAGATCAATCCACCACTGAGCACCTTGAAGTTGTTTCTACTTCATCCAATGATCAAATCAACATATGTCAAGAGTCACTTTTCAATCATGATCAAAATCCACCAACCAACAATGATCCAATTCAAGAAATGTCAACATCATTTGACCCTATGGTTGAAGACATTGGAAATCCCTCCACCATAATTGTTGAAAACAATGATCAAGATCTATCCATCAATAAAGATGTTTTCACCTCATCCAATGAGGCATCAACCTATGATCATGTTGAAAATGTCCCTACATCGCCTCGTGAGTTAGAGGACATATCTCAAGAATTTATTCCAAAGAAAGATCAAAATCTTCCACTAAAGTCTAGCAATGGTCCTTTCCAAGACATGTTGACCCCCTTCGACCTCATGGTTACAGATACTGAAGGAACCCTAAACTTGACACTTGAGGATATTGGACCACTTACTATGTCTAATGATGACATCCAAGAACCCTTTGTAAGCAATCCATCCTTTGAATTTGACCCATGTCAAGAACTTGATCCAAAGCATGTCAAAAGCAACTCTGAAATCATTCAAGATCAAGAATTTGTATCTTCAAGATACTACAATAATCTAATGGACACTCTCTTATCTATGCAAGATGATCATATCCATGTAGCAGATACTCCTCCATCTACCCATGAGATGCTTTCTATGGATGGACATGTAGATGATCTTCATTCAGAATAGGATTCCTTTACTCCTGATATTATTACACAAAAAGATCAGGTTATTGATTCGTACAGTCAAACAGAGTTGTCAACATCAGGATCAAATATATCCAAAATCTAGACTGAAGACATCATGTATGAAGATATCCAACACTATCCACTCAAGGAATCAAGTCAGACAAAATAATATAATTCAGAGTTAGCGGAGTAGCAAGTTGAAACGTCACCTATAGTGGTCATTTATCAGACAATGCATTCTAAACAAAAGCTCTCGAAACAGATGGAATCAAAGCATGAAGGTACTACTTCCTTAATACTAGGGGAAACTTTGTCTCAAGCAAACGTCAACATAGGAAGCATGAAGAATCCTTATGATGAAACCAGTGTCAATACTACAACCAACCATGCCACGAATCTTCATCCATCCATCAATTGGGACCAACTTCAAAATAAAAAATTGAATCAAGGTACGAAGAACATTATCAAAGCAAAAGAAGCTAAGAAGCATATCGGAAAAATCAAATACAAATTGATACCAAAAAATAAAAAGGAAGATCATCCCTATCAAACTCCATCAGTCAAAGAAACTATGGGGAAAAATAATAAAAGGAAAAGTATCCATCAAAGACTTCCACAAAAGAAAAAGCGGGCTTTTCAAGCGACATACAAAGTGTATCAAGCAGTTGGTCCTAATTCCATGCACACTTTCATATCCACCCATCATTGCTCATCTTCCTAAGTTTGGAGAGTCAAATGTTCCAAACTGTCAACCAATCCATCTCTTATCCCTAAAAACACTCCATCCACACCTTCATGCATGATATCCAATTCTTACATTGACCATGTATTGGCAATGACCCTTCATCATAGGGATTTAGAAGGAAATCTATCACAATGTGTGCATGGAGACAGAGTTAACCCCGATATCAATAAAGCAGATCAAGAATCCCAAAAGCTGCATTCAACTACATGTATCTTAGCAAAGCAACTTCTTCAGGAAGGATACCGATGGCACATTATGACAAGGGCATCTACATCAACAAAACCTTGTGATTCAGCATCAGCTTAAAATCTTTTAGAAAACCAAAAAAACCAAAAAATATGAAAATCCAAAAAAATTAGAAAAAAGGATTGAAAAAAGTAAAGAAAAAATTTTCCTCTAGTGAAAACCACTTCGGTGGCACTTTGGGCAGGTACCATGATGAAAAACTGGCAAATAGGCATCATGAGTAGAATCGAGCATCTCATCCCATCCATAATAAATATGACATTCCATCCTCTCAGCCATAATAAATCCATTCATCCATAAACCATTTATCCAATCCATTTTCATCCATCTGCATCCATAGACCAAATTATTTTGATCTTGATGAAATTTTGGGGCATACTTTACGCTTGCTTACGGTAAAACATCTTGACATGGGTCATTTTCATTGATCTTATCCTATACAACATTATCTGAGCAATGAATCATTATCCAAATGAGCATTCTTTATCTGAACACCTTATCTTATCGCAAGATAATCCTTGGAATCCTTTGCGTGCTTACCATATCCATCCATTCATACACCTATCTAGGCATCCATCCATGACATTCCATACATTGCTAGACACTGGGGGCAGATATTGGCATCCTGCTTCGAGAATAAATCTTGATCTATATCCTTCAACTTATGTGGCGATCCGAACATTGGAAAATGTGAAATAAAATTGGTCCACCACTTGTGAGAAAAAATATGAATCACTAGCCCATGACATATTTTGACAAGCAAACATTCCTTATCAAGCGTCATCTTTCATCTTTCATCAATCCAAATAATAGCTATCAGTCATATCTATTTTGTATGTTAATGTCGCATCAATCATTCAAACATGTTTTATTTCAAACCAAGCTTCATCAATCATGATCAATCAAATCCAATCAAGAAATTATCAGGATATCCTTGTGTTGCTTAACACTATCCTTTCATTGTTGTGCATCCTCAACAATGTTATCATCATCAGTCTTGATGAAATCATCATCAATCCATCATCATCTTGGGGATATCTTTCCTAATCCTTGTGTTGCTTAACACTATCCTTTCATTGTTGTGCATCCTCAACAATTTTATCATCATCAATCCTAATCAATCCTGATCAATCCAATCCTTGCATTATCGTGTATCCTCAACAATGTTATCATCATCATCAATCCATCGATTTGATCAATCCATCTTAGATTGGTCTTCAAAAATAACCCAAAATAGAACATTGATATCATAAGACATATCCATATCCAAATCATCAAAATCATGCAAAAAATCCAAAAATATTCAAAACATATCGAAAAATCCAAAAACAAGTCAAAAAATCAAAAAACGTCAAAAACATTGGAATCTGAACTACATCATCTCTGAGCTTAAACGTAGGCAAGGCTAATATTTGATCAGCCCCCGAGACACAAAATCGAAAAACATTCAAAAAAGAAAAAAATCCAAAAACATCCAAAACACATGAAAATCCAAAAACATTCATAAAATCTCCGAAAACCCCAAAACATTTGAAAAATAAAAAATCAAAACATTTGAAAATCTCAAAAAAATACCAAAAACAGCCTCAAAACATTCCAAAAATGTCAAAAACATCCAAATATTTGAAAAAATCCATCCATCTCATCTTGCTTTCATCCACAATAATCAATCATCCATAATAAACTGATTGTTACCTTCATCCTTGGGCAAAACAAATAGGAACAATCACAACAATCAACAAAATTAATCTTCAATCGTAAAATCAAAAGCAAACAACAAATCTTTAAAACAAAATCAAACTCTTGATCAATCGCAAACATGACAATCAACTTTATATCAACAGCCTATCAATCAACTTATCAAACCATCATCATCCTATACAATGCATGTCCTAGGATATATCATTCTGACAATGGGCATCATTTTGGATATCACCTTGGATTCTTATCCTATCAAAACACATCCCTCTGGCTGAAGGTATGATGGAGATTGGCTTGTTTACGTACTTGATCTTTTCTTTTGATTTATCTTATTGTGCTCATTTCCAAGGACCTCTCAATGATATCCAAATGAAAGATTTAGAGAGATAGGAATGGGGAAACAATCATTATCTTTTTGTCTGTTGTGCTTGTTGGACATTCTTGTAAAATAATTTGGTGAATACTTGCTTTGTTAGGTACGTCCTAGCAAGGTTTTCGTATGTCAAGTGTGAACAAGAATACTCCTATCTATTTGTCAAGTCAAAGTCCATCAAACTAGGTACAATGCCATCCTAGTTCTTTATACCTTGATGCATTGTATCTACATGTGTAATCAAATATAAGGTAAGTATCCCTTTTAAAATCCCAATCCTTGATAAGAAAATCATCCATCTATCATCATATCATCATCATCATCATCTCTCATAAAGTTGGCTTGTTGGATCCTCTTGTCATCATCTAATTTCATCTTTTCCTCACTAACATCATGTCATGAATAATTACTCATCATCACAATGCATCCATCACGCATCCATCATGCGTCCATCCCAGCATCCAAAAAACTGTCAGCATACCACATATCATTCATATCATACATAATAGGAAACATCGATCATTTCACATTCATAATCATCATCATAATATAGATTTGTTAGTCTAATAATCTGCATAAATCATACATTTTCATAATCATGGCATATCACATCATCAATCTCATCCATCTCACATCATATCATCATTTAAGTTGTTTAGGATAATATAGATTTGTTATTCTAAGCATCTTAAATCTATCTCATTTGCATCTTAAAATCATCTCATCATAACCATCCATTTTGGACCTCTTTATCATGAGATCGACCCTCAAATTGAATCTTTTTACTTGATCTCTCGAGGGGGTAATGTACTAATGTACTTCTTTCTATTGGGGCATCTGAAAAATAAAGAATTTTTTATTTTTGATTGCGGCAAGTTTATTCTTTGAACCAATGCAACAAGTACATTGCTTCAAAGAGGGGCAAAATGTAGACATGCAAAATTAGCATCATGCATTCGATTAGGTCATATTCATCCATTCAGAAAATAAATCAAGTTTATTTATCAATCTCCTAAAGTCATTGGTTTAAATTAAATAAATCAACTTGATCCTAACATCACCCTCCTTTTAATTAAATAAATCAAGCCTTTTATTTAATTAAATATGAAAGCACCTTCTATCCCTTTTTTATTTAAATAAATCCAAATATTCAAGTCAAAGGGGTCAAACTCACCTAATCATCATTAAGCTAATCTAATCCTACTTAGCCTAACCTAACCACCTATCACATTCTCTAGATTTTTCCACTTGCACAAATAAATCAATTTATTGATTTATTAAATTTAACATTTTCCATCAACATGGTATCTTTGAGGAATATTCCCTCAAGTTTGAATTCAAAGACAAGTGGACATGTACACCCAACAAAGAATTTATGAGCTCTTACATGGCTCTTACATGTCCCCTTGCACAAGCCAAACTTAGCATTTACTCTAAAATTCAAATTTGAAACTCCCTCTCTTAGGAACATTTCCCAAATCTTGCACATCCCTCAACCTATGGCAAGTTGACAAGTGGCCTCTTTTCATTGGTCTACTTTTAGTTCCACATTCATCCATTTGACCAATCTCTCATCAAGAAAATCTATAAATGAAAGCTTCATCTTTTATCAAATCCTCCACAATCTCCACAACTCCAGAATCACTCATGTAAAGTCACTCTCTTCAGGAGAACTAATTTTTCCCACCATCACTCCATCTTCATAGCATCTTAACATCAAGCTTAGCAAGCTTAGCAAAGGGTTGGGAAAGGGCTATTTTCCACAATAGCACCAATCCACTATGGAATAGATTATTCATTATGCTCTTTAGGATTTCAATTAGTTTGTTTTGTTGTTATATTTGTAGAGCATAAGGGATTATTTCATAAAGAATGCCATTTTATTTGCTTTCTTTTAACTAACTTCATGTGATATACATGGAATAGAAATAAAAAGTTTGCAGATAGTTGGTGTTACAGTTTTAAACCATACCTATAACGAAGTCTCCTCTACACCTATCAAAATGCTAATAGAAAACCACATTTGATTTACCTTTTAGGGGATCAAATGAATTCATTTAAATTTTTTTTTTGTAAGTATGCAGTTCTTATTATAAGCTTCCCAAAAAGTATAATTTTAAATAAATTTAATTTTATTATTATATTTATTTTTTTATTTCTTGTGAATGTAGGTTTTTCACCTAAAATCAAGCTCTCTGTTCTACACATGTGGAAAAATAGTAGATTATAAAAAAAAAATGAAAAATATGAGTGCACTAGATATTGAAGTCCTTGATCCAACAAAAATAAGAAAAATTGAATTTTTGATACATACAAAAAAATTTACTTTATATGGTCGCACTATGTCTGAATTGTAATTGGTTTGACTTCGAAACATGATTAAAGAAAAATATTAAATAAAAAACTATCTAACCAAGTGGAAGCACTAGATATTAAGTTACAAATAAATTCGAAAGAATTAGAATTTTATCCTTCATGGAAACAAAGTTATGCATTATATGGTAAGAATCATTTTTAAAAATGTTGTTTTATGAGAAAAACTAGTTTTCAAGGGAGATGGAAAAAGAAGTGCAATTTGATTCCAAAAAAAATGAAAAACAATATTTAGAATCTACAGACAAAATTTCACGAAACTCTAGTTTGCGTCATCTTCAAATTCCTCATGGTTTAGTCGCTATAGGTGCCCAAAAGTGAATATTTAGTTAAAAATATATATTTCAATGTCTAGTTTGGCCAAAAATTGTAAACCACTATTGTGGGGTCACCCTTGCCTAACTTCAAGAAGTAAAGTTTGTATGCTTATTCATAAAAAGAGAGAAATTATTTTTTATAAAGGTAATCAATTGGCATGGTAATTTGGGTTGAAAGGTTTAGTTTTGCATATTGAGTCCATTATGTTGATGAAATTATTTTACCTCATCATTTCCTCCCCTTCCTAATGTTGGCAATAGACACTGTACATGCTTTATGGTGTTGTCATTGATGGCAACCCTTTTCATCTAGTAGATCCATACATCGTCATTTACTCATACCCGCTGACAGATTGAAGATGAATGATTATCTGTTAAGTTAGAACAAAGCATCTAGTAGATTTATGTTCTTCGATTCATATGGAAATTTTATATTATTATTTTGTATTGTGGATCTCAAGGAATATTGGTCAATGCATAATCCATGTTATCTGTAAATTTTGGTGCTTCATATCAATTTGGGTGAAATTTAGAAGGTTTGGTGAACTAACTTTTTGCTAATCAGTGTATGAAGTGTGATTTGGTGAATATAGTGTATCGTTGATACTTGAGGAGTTATTGTTTAAGTATTTTTGTATTCGATCATTTTGGTTTGGGTCCTCACTATGTTGTGGCTGACTCTTGTGGATGCACATTGAATATTATGGATGATTTAAGCCGATAGTTTATGAATATTTCTTATTTTGTTGAGACCAACCTAAAGTGATTAAATCATAAGTAGCAGATATATATAAGTGATTAATTATATCATTTTGGTGTGTGTTCGATGAGAGTGGATATATGTTGTAAATGTCAAAAGGTCAATAGTGCGATTATGCATAGTTTCACTTGTGCATTAAGGATTTTTGTTGCAAGTTGGAGTAGAACAAAGTAGAAGAGCATAATCCATCCGAAGGTCTAGAATTCGATTGTTCAGCCTAACTAGAACTGTAATCAGGCATTTGTAGATGCTACTTTATCAGTTCAAATCCTTGGAAGTATTCCAAAATTTTGTAAGGCTGTGAGCCTTTTAGTTTTTGACCAGTGAACTCTAGGAGATGTGCCTAAATGCAAGTGCATTCTCATTTTGTAATCTTTTCTTTTGAGTACTCAGAACAATATTGTAGATTGACCTTCACCATGTTTTTTCCCCTAGTAGGGTTTCCACGTAAAAAAACCTTGTGTTATGGTGTTGTGGTTATTTTTCTTATGTTCATGCATTTTTCTTTTGGATGAATGTTATCATCACTTTAAGGATCAGATTAATAAAGTTAAAAATTACACAACATTGATTCACCCCCCTCTCAGTGTTCCTTGATTCCAACAATTGGTATTAGAGCTTAGTTCCTTGGAAGAAGTTTAAAAGCTTGGGGAAGATCTTGGAAAGTGTTTCAATGGATTCAAGAAATCTTCAACAACTTGTGGTGGCCCTAGATGATCTTGATTAGGAAAAAATTGAAGTTTTGGAATTACAAGAAAATCTCATGAATGTTGAGAGATTCAATGAGTCATTGAAATAAAAAATCAATAAGTCCAAAGAGAGGAGAAGGGGATTATATGATTAGATCAAGAAGGAAGATAGTAAATGCATTGTAGATGAACAACTGAGTCAAACCGTAAAGGAAAATACAAAATAATGTGAAAAGCTTGCCAGTGAAATGCAGTTCAAAAGCATGAGATGGAATCTATTATGATGAGGATGACTAAGGAGATTGAAGATAGGAAGAAGAATGAAGAAAAGCTTTCCCAATCCCTGAAAGAGAAATCTGAAGAATGTAACTAAATTACTAATGGATTCATTTAGATGGAACTTGAGTTAGAAGAATAAAAACATAATGAGAAAGAGCTTGAAAAGCACATTTTTTTATCTCATAAATGAACTTGTTACAACAAAGGAATTCAAGGAGAAGTTCAAGAGTAGCTCAACCAAGCTTGATGAACTGATTAAAAGTCAGAGGATTGATCATGACAAGCAAGGCCTTGGATATGAGAAAGGAGAAAGTTTTGGATCTGGACAAAGGAGATTCAAACAAGGAAATCAGATGAACAACACTAGAAGGTATCCAGTAAGACAACCTAATGCTCAAAGGTTTAATGCTAACTATTATGTTTGCAATAAATTTGGTCATATGGTGATCTAATGCAAAATTAGAATGAATTCAAGTGTTCCATCATTCTCTATTCAGTGCTTTAACTGTAACAAGTATGGTCATAAGTCAAATGAATGTAGAAATTTGATGAATTTTTTTTATAGAGATGTTAGATGTTATACATGTAAAAGATTTGGACATATTTCTAACCAATGCAGATCAAGAGAAAATCAGTGGAACAAATGGTATGGACAAAGAAATGTAGTGTGCTACAATTGCAACAAGACTAGTCATATTGTTAGATTTTATAGAAGAGGTCTGGTAAATCAAAGAAGAAACATGCAAGAGGATGAAATGGAAAAGGGAAAGTCAATATAGATCAGATCAGGAAGAAGATGAAGAAGACATGGGTAAAGAAGAGTCCATTTGTTATAGGAAATAAGCCAGCACCATAATCAGCTTCAGGTAATTCTTCTAGGAATTAGGTTAAGGCCTCTTGCCTAGGGGGAGCTATCAAGAAGGTCTTTCAAACCCGTACTGGTAATCGACAATAGAATGTGGATGAGTTCAGTGATTGCATTGATGATAGATAAAAATATTGTTGAATAGTTGGAGAGAGCATTTACATAGAATTAAAGATTTGTAGAAGAGTTATCTTTCATAGTGTATGGAAACAAGGTATCCAAATGAGTTAGGGAAAAAGCATTTATTACATCAAAAAGGTTAGGTGTGTGAATGATAAAAGGTCATTTCTATCTTTCATTTGTCACTTTGAAGTAAACTTTGGAAAAAATTGGGAGAATTCAAGTGTGAAGGCGATTCAAAGTTCAAACCCTAATCCAGAAAAAAGGTATTTATTGGTAAAATTTGTAAACCTATGAATTGTGAAAATGGCTATTCCATTGGTAGTTGAATTCAAGGATAGACCCCATCTTAAATTCAAGTGGCATTCTTTCAAGTCTGATGTGACCGAGCCCTTAGGTACATTTTTGTTTGTTCCATATGAAATTTTACATATTGAAGACATTAGAGCATATATTCATGCTAATATTGAGGATTTAGGAAGCTCGTAGTTGGTAAATTTATATTCCAAACACATTGTTGGAGAGGATTTTTGTGTTAAGCCCAAATTCAAAACCCTAGAGGAGAAGAAATTCACACAGATTATGAAATTTCCTATGTTTGATGAAAATAAATGGGTATGTTATATCTTGAGTTGAGTTGATGCTGAATTCATGTGGTCGAATCAACCCTTCAAGATTACAAAAGAAGCCTATAAGTTTCATTACAGGTTTTAATTCCTTTGGTGGATTACCAATTTTGAAGTCTGTAAAGAATCAGACAGTCACTGATGTAATTGGTTTGATATTTGATAAAAGAGCAATGAAAATTGATGATATTGTTGATGTGGATGTGAAATTTTCCTCGATGGTCATTGGTTACAAGATATATCACTCTATCCAAGAAATTTTTGTATCTGGTACAACCATATATGTAGCATATTAGATTGTAAAGGAGAATGTAGAGTATGATTTATTTGAATTGTTTCAAAGTCATCTTATGGAAAGTCTTGGTAAGATTAAGAAAGACAAGAAGAATACCTTTAAATATGATAATTTGTTACTATGTTTATTATTTTATTTCATGAATGAAATTCTGGGAGTCAGGAAAGTGTTTTGGGAAAGAGGTAATAAGCATTTAGTTGTTCAGATTAGAGACATGTTATTCGACCTTGGTGATTTGCAAGCTAGGAAAACTACAATCTAGGGATATCTCAATAACTTTTAGAATGAAATGCAAGCAAGGGAAATAATTCCTACTTCTATTGTAGAGAAGTCTAAGGACACAATTTGTTTTATGGTGGATATTGACCAGTGCTTGATGGAAGCAGCAGAACCTAGAACCATTTGGATTATGCCAATGGGTTATGAAGTTGATGGAAGAATCTTGTAGCTATATGCACAACACCTATTGAGTAAGCCTTTGGATTTTTCTGAAGAAAATTTTGGAACATATGCAGAGAAGAATATACAATTCCATGAGCAATTGAAGAAACCAATGATAGTTTGGAGAGTAAGGAAAGAAGTGGAAGTCTTTGCAAAGAGTATGGGTATATCTAAAGAAGTTGTAAGAGAAGCCAAAAGGAAGAGAGAAAAAGATGAAAGAGAAAAAGGAATAGAGCTTGCTAAAACTAAATCTACTAGTCTGGAAACATCCTCTACCTGAACTAGATCAACGAGGAGCTTAGCACCCCTATCCAATCATGCAAAGAAGTCTACCCCTACAAAATCTCAAGTTAAGGCATGTAGTAAAAGGAAGAAGGATAAGAGCACACGAGTGTACACAAATATTTAAAAATATGAAGAGATAGAATATGATGAAGAATTTAGAGAAATAAAGCATATGGGCACCCAAGCTGCAACAACAATCACTAAGGACAAGCCCCCTGATGAAATGGTGAAAGCAAGAAGAAGATGAAGCCTAGAAAATCAGGTATGTCCATAGAGGAAGTAGAAAGAGGTATAATTAAAGATGGAAATATTAATCCCCTATGTGAAGTGTATGGTACCTTTGATACTTTTGGTCAAATAGTCCTTGAGGTGGCTACAATACAATATTTGAACAATTTCAATATGACTCTTGTTGAGATAATGGCACAATTGCCTAAGGAATTGTATGAAATTTTTAAGGTGAGGAGAGATAATGCTCAAACTAAAGAGGAGTAGATGAGAGAATGGATTCTTGTAGAGCTATGTTTGGTAATGTCTATTGAAGAAATGAATTCAATCCTAAAAGAAGAAAAAGGAGAGTTCAAAAGTAAATCAAGAATAAACAAGCTTATGTTGGGTAGGACTGAATAAGTATAAAAAGAAATTGAAATCATTCTGAAGGAAGTTCTATTAAAGAATATAATTGATGTTATGTTTGAAGAGGAGCATGTGGAAGATATTTCATCTAGTATGATAAATGAAGAGGTTACAGTTGAGGACACTCATATTCCTCCTAATGTGCATGATACAAAAGAACCTATGGAGATTAAAGCTCCTAAAAAAAATTTAGTTGAAGAAAAGTAGATATCAATTGAAGAAGTTGAAGTTCCAAATGTCAAGCAAAAATCTATGGCTATGGAAATAGTAGTTGAGGAAAAGAAGGTCAAATTTAAAGAAGTTCCAATGGAAGCAAGAGACACTTCAAAGGAAGTGAAGAAGTTTCTAGAAGAGAAAAAGGAATAATTTGATCTTGAGTTGGGAGATGCACCTATTCATTTGTCTACTATGTCCCCAATTCAAAAAATGAAAGTCCCATCATTTGCAAAAGCTAAGGCTAGGGAAGAAATCTTGAAGTCTCACATTGAGGACAGTGAGTTATTGAATCTTGCATATGGAATTCTTGAGAAGATCATGCCTACTCATGTTAAGGATCCATCTAGTTCTTCCTTCGGTGAGTTGAAGAAGCTAATAAGTTATGTAAGTACTCATTTTGAGTCACTTGAGAAGTCAGCTTTGGTCAAAGTTCAGAAGGAATTTGATGCTAGAAAGATCAATAGGTTGAAAGGAATGATAGCTAGTGATAAATCTATGTTAGCTATCTGTGTGAAAAAATTTCAAAGTGCATTATCAAAAGGTGGAAGGATTTATAAGTCGTGTTTGTCTTTGTCAAAACTTACTGAGGAAAATCAGAGGAAGGCTAAGGATCATGAGAAAGAGTTAGCAATTATTTCTAATGCTTTTGATCCTTTAACTATTTTTTTTGGAGAGAAAGAAGGTCAAGTTATATCCTTACTTGAAAAAATAAAGAGTTTGAAGCATGATGATGACATAATTGTGGAAAGAGCTAGTGAACTTAAAGGCTTAATTGGTCCAAAGATATAGGCCATGTTGAATTCTTTGAAGGAAGCACAAGATGCTATGGTTTTCTATGATCCAGTCAACCTTGAATCTACAGAAATGCAATATTATTTACTTTGTAGTCACATAACTATTCTTTAAAGTCTCAAGAAGTGTTGGGACACAAGCTTGAACCTGTTAAAAACTAATTTTGTGGATATCTTCAAGTTTGTGTAAGTTGTTTGAAACAAAGTTTGTATATATGGAGTTTGAAGTTTTTTTGTTTATAGGAGTTTTGTATGTGGATTCCCCATATTTTCCATTGATGTCAAAGGGGGAGATTAGAAAAAATGAAAAATGTCTATTCATCTAAGGGGGAGTTGTAGTTTTGAGCTATGGATGAAGATTGTCTTTGATTTTTGGTTCGAAGTGTATTTTTGTTTGTACTAATCTGACACTTAGTCATTTTTCACTAAGTGTTTCCATCAATGCCAAAGGGGGAGATTGTTGGAAAGAGACACTGCACATTCTTTATGGTGTTCTCTTTGATGGGAACCCTTTTTAGCTAGTAGATCTGAACATCGTCATTTACTCATACCGATAGAAAGATTGAAGATCAATGATTATCTATTAAGTTAGAACAAAGCATCTGATTGTGGATCTTAGAGAAGATTGTTCAATGCATAATCTATGATATCTATAAATTTTGGTGCCTCGTATCAATTTGGGTGAAAGTTAGAAGGTTTGGTGAGCTAATTTTCTATTCATCAGCGTATGAAGGCCGACTTGGTGAGTATAGTGTGTCGAAGATAGTTCAAGAGTTATTGTTTAAGTAATTTTATATTTGAGCATTTTGGTTTGGGTCCTCACTATGTTTTGGTTGACTCTTGTGGATGCACATTGAATATTATGGATAATTTAAGCTGACAGTTTCTGAATATTTCTTATTTTTTTGAGGCTGACCTGAAGCGATTAAATCCTAAGTAGAAAATATATATAAGTGATCGATTATATCATTTTTGTGTGTGTATGATGAGAGTGGATTAATGTTGCAAATGTTAGAAGGTCAGTAGAGTGATTATGCACAGTTTCACTTGTGGATTAAGGATTTTTATTGTGAGTTGAAGCAAAATAGAGAAAAAGAGCAGAATCAGTCAAAAGGTCCAAAATTTGATTGTTGAGCCTAACTAGAACTCTAATCAGGAATTTATAGATGCTACTTTATCAGTTCAAATCTTTGGAAGTATTCCAAACTTTTGTAAGGCAGTGATCCTTTCAGTTTTTGAGTAGTGAGTTGTAGGCACTGTTCCTGAATGCAAGTGCATTCTCATTTTGTTATCTTTTCTTTTGAGTATACTCATAACAATATTGTAGATTGACCTTCACTATGGTTTTTTCCCTAATAGGGTTTCCACATAAAAATCTTTGTGTTATGGTGTTGTGGTTATTTGTCTTATGTGCATACATTTTTTATTTTGGATGAATGTTATTAGCACTTTAAGGATCCGATTAATAAAGTTAAAAATTGCACAACACTAATTCACCCTCCTCTTAGTGTTTCTATATTCGAACACCTAAGTCTGAGCAGGTCATCCCGCTCTCTCATGTGCCCCTTGTCCTTCATTCCTCCTATTCATTTACTCATACTTGGAACTGAGATAATACACATCATTTTCCTCTATGTCCAATGTCTCTAGGCTCCTCAAGAATCCTTGATGAAAAGTGACTCTTTGTTTCCACCTAGAAAAATTATCTTCACTTTTGTCTAGATTGGTGTATACTAAAGGAGGTGGTGAAAGAAGCAATCGGGGTTTGTACATCATACAAATTAGAATAATCTTTAATTCTTAAATAATTTTGGCTAAAGCTACTACTCTTTCGTAGGACCATCTAATATTAAGGAGTGAAATTATTTCCCTTTTCTTGAGATGCATAGGAAGAGGGGTATACATCTCTTCACATGCATGCCATGTTGGTCCTATTAATTGTTGCCCTTATTCCTGAAATTGATCATGACATAGTCGGGGATTGTTACTGTATTTGACCTATACTTCCTTTTTAAGTCTAACACCCAAAAATTGTGCCTTAGGCTTCCTATGAGAGTACCTCATTTGCAACCCTACAGTCTTTTTTGCCTGTGCATATTATCTTGATTTTTATTGCCAGTGAAGTTAATTTTACATTGTAGACATGAATGATTTCAATTCTACTTCTCCCACAAATAAGTTAATAAAGAAATATGCATATTTTTCTAGGAGAAAATTATGAACAAAGAACTCACACAAAAAAATTTGTTGTTCAAGGAGTGACTCAACAAATATTTTTTAAAAATTTCTATCATGAGGATCATGTGGCTAGTTTTGGAAAATTATTTTCAATTTCCATCTTAAAATATGCTCATTAAGAAACATGGAGTACAACCTAGATGGTCTTCTATAGGCTAATAGTAACTCACCAATTTCATAGGCATCATGTTTACCCCTATATGCCTAATGAAAAGATTCTTCTAACATTACCAATTCCCTCTTTAACTATTATTCTCAAATTCCACATCCTTCAAGAGATAAACATGCTCTATCCATTTCAATAATATTGGGGGAATGCATACCTGGAACTAGTCTATAACAATAGGTTCATTTTGTGTCCTCTTTGATTCCATGACTAGTTGAGTGTCATTCTCCTACAAATTTTGTCTTAGCTCCACAATTTTAATCACAAAGGCATTTAATTCAATTTCCTATCTATTCTTCTTCAAAAGCATTGAATAATTGCATAAAATTATTTTTTAAATATTGAATACACTTATCTTTTTCACACAGAGCAACTAGATGTTGTTTACCTTGTTGATTCCATTGTTGAATCTGGTATTGCAATTGCTCGATAAGCTTTTCTTTTTTATCCATTTGTGCTGTCAATTTTGCAATTTCCTAGTCTCTTTTATGTACAATCATAGTTTTCACCTCAATTTCTTCTTTTTGTTGGTTAATTTATTCTTCATCATCCTGCAACCTAGCCCTCAACCCCACAATTTGTGCCTTTAAGTTTTATAATTCCTCATTTTTCTAACTAGATTCTATATCCCTTGTGTCCATAGAGAAGGATGCATGAGGAATTTCCTCATGATGATGAGGCACTTTTTCCTCCATTGTGTCCTTAGGGAGGGATGAGTAAGGCACTTCTTCCACTTTTTCATCAATATGAGGTACATTTTCTACCTCAATGTTCTCAGGAAAGGATGAGTAAAACACTTCTTCTATTTCTTCATTAATATGATGTACATTTTATTCAACTTCCAATATACTCCCTACTCTATCAATAAAATGAGAGAATCCTCCCACAATTTCATCTTCATTCTACTCTGAATGTGGCAATTGTATTTTCTCCCCTTCTTATTCTTCAAGTCATAGGGTTTCCTTGTCCTTTTCCCTAGGAAGTTGATCCCCTTTCTTTTCTATTTCATTTATTTTGTCATTATCAGGTGGACTATCAATTTCTAACAGCTTTATTGGAGTCCCAGCCTTCTTCTTTTTTGAAGTACTTCCTACGTTTGATGGTTTAGTTTCATTCGCCCTTGAAAATAACCTTTTACACCTCCATAAAGGAGGAGTTGTTTGAAAATTAACTTTACTTCGTTTCTTTCTCTTCCGAGGGGGATCCTCTTCTCCTTCATAATGCATAATTCCCACCTTCCCTTCTTGTCCTAGGGTTTGTAATTCATCTGGAAAAGTTTTTAGTGCATCGCCGCTAGGAGTTGTGGAGGTATATTGGGATTTCTAGGGGTGTCTAATGCCTTCGAGGATGGTTATTCTATAGATTGCTTATTTTTTTTAGATGATTCTCCCTCCTCAAGTCACCTCCTTGGCCCATCATTTTAAAATTTCCAAAGAAACCTTTGCCACTTCTTTTATGGCTTTTTGCGGAAATGGTATTTACATATTAGTTGTATCAAACCATGATGCTTAAGGGGTCATGTCCCAAATTTATACTTTTCCATCATAAAGGTGACTAAATGGTAGAGAAAATCTGGTAAATTTACCCTAAGAGTAGGGTCCTCAATGTCATGGCGTAAAAGAGTCAGCAAGTGAAAGGGGTATGTGCAGGATCATGATGGACCAAAAAGTGGTGATATGATGGGTATGTGTAGGGTATGTCACTGATGACTTTTTTTTTACCCATAATTGATGAAACAAAAAAGGGTTTTTAAAGGAGATTCTCAACTTTCCACCAATATAAACTATTCTTATAAAAAAATATAATCATTTTATTGTGGTTAGGGTGGTCAGACAGACACGTACTTCTTATTTCTCCCTAAAATTTAAGAATAGCTGCATTGAAATTTCATTTTTTTATCAAATAGTTTTTTTTTCCTTTAAATAAACCTAATAGCTTAGAAACTACATTAAATTTGCTATAGATTTTGTTTTAACATATTTTTGAAATAATATAGATAACTTATTCAAATTTTTACATCAAGTCGCCTATCTCTGATTTTTCTAAATTTTTCGCCACTTAAGGGCCTATTTTTTCCATGATGATCCTGCACATACCCGAAAGGGGGTCCCACAACTATAGTCATTTGTCCCTCACAAGTGAAATATTTAATAATACAGGCTACAACAGACCTCTAGGGTTGTGGAATAGATATTATATGGGTTTCCTTATTTTGTCCCTTGTTGTTTATGGTCATTACAGATTGGGGTTCCCCTTCTCTATGGAACAATTCTATTAAATTTTGATAAGGAACTTGGGTATTTTCATTCAAATGAATTCCTTTATTCTCAAGACTAGAAATATGAGCAATGTTTTTTGTACTTACCTAGAATCATTTCTCATGCACCGTGGTCTGCCCATCTGCAAAATTCTTGATGAATTCCTTCACAAGTTTCTCTATGTACACTTCAAATTGTTTCATGAAGTCCATTCATCTAAATCTTTGAAATAAAATTGCTATATTTCCCAATTCCAACAATGGCACTATAGAAGTTGGCTTAGACTTCTTCTTAGTGCCTCCCATTTTATTTATCTCCTAGTGAGATTCTGTAGAACTCTGGAATTGTCTCTTCACTGAATTGGAGATAGAAAAAGAGTTTCGTGTTGATATACTCAATGGGGAAGAAACTAATTACCAGCTTTCTTGTCACCTTACTGCATAATTATGATGGCCTTTCATGGGGAACTACAATTACTATCGTACTCTTAGCAATCGTGTAAAAGAGTACAAGTTTCATAATTATAAGGAGGAATAGATCATGCCAATTAATTAACCTTTATTCAAAATAAGTACTAACCATTTAAATAAATAAATATGCACATACCTTAAGTCTTGTCATTAGATCAAAATTCACTCACCTGTGCTGATGTAATTGGATAGTTATATGGTTGGTGAGGGTGGCAGAGGATAATAATGGCATAGATAAAATGGTTGAAGTGATGGTAGAAATTATCATAACAAAAAGGTTTCATAATAATATTATTTATTATGGAAAGATTTAGTATTATGTGGTGTGATAATCATAAGGGAGCATATCTCGAAGTGACATTAAAGGATGGGCATGCACAGAACTTAGGAAAAATAAAAAGAATTGGAAAGACAAAATTTATATCGAAAATCCAGAGCATTACCAAGAAATGCAATTGAAGTAGAGAAGAAGAGAGTTCTGAAACATCATAGAGAGATGTCATCAGAACATGGTGACCAGATTGAAGATTCTAGAGCATCGCTAAATAGATGCCACCAAGGCAATAACCAAGATTTTCAAAGCATCGTTGAAAAGATGCAGTCGGAACAACAACCAAATTTTTTGGAGAATTGTTTGAAAGATGCAACAAAAAAATTTGGAGAATTTTTGAAATATGTAGCCAGAGTAGCAACCAAAATTTCCAAAGCATCTAAACAGAATTTTGAAGTGCCCAAACATCATTCTAGAGCATCACTGAAAAAATGCAATCGGAAGTAAGAAACAACAGAATTCTGGAGCATCGCTAAAAAGATGCGGCTGGAAGGAAGAAATAATAGAATTATGGAGCATCGCTGAAAAGATAAGGCTAGAAGGAAGAAAGTTTTCACATGGTGGCCTTGGCTTCCCAAAGCACTATTGAGTGATGCGTCAGGATGCAGGATTGGAATGATGAGTGGCATCAGTCTTTTGTGTAGATTTTGGAGCATTACAACAACAATTTTTAGAGCATTGCAGCAACCATGTTAATAGATTTTGGAGCACCATAGCAGCGTGTGTCATAATTATACTTGGAAAAAGGTGAAGTCTTGCAAAATAGAGATAAAATTTTAGTCAAGTCCAAATGATAAAACCAATGAGAAAATAAAAGAAACATTCTAAAATGAAGATGATTTTTATTTATTTATTTATTTTATACTAACAAAACTATGTTGATCCTGCCACAATAGAGTCAATGTAGTGGATTTCTCCTTGTGTTTCCACCATTTTTGTAAACTCTTCCTTCCTAATAGGTTTATGGTAGAGATGTAATCAGTTCCTATTAACTAGGAGAGTTCATGTATTACCATCAATAGGTTTTAGATGGACTGAACCATTAGAAAACACTTTAGGAATTTCATATGGTACAAGCTAGTGTGTCCTAAGCTTCCCTTCATGATCCTTGTATCTAGAATCGAACAATAATGTCCAATCCCCAATATGGAATTCTTTCTCTTTGATATGTTTTTCATGCCAGACCTTATGTTGTTGTTGGACTAATTTGGTTTGATGGACGATGTCCAAACATAATTCATCTAGTGCACTAAGTTGTAAGACTCTCTCAATTTGGGCTTGTTTGAGATGCATGCCCAATTCCATTGTTTTCATAAGGGTTTGGAGTTTGAATTCAATGGGTAAGAGGGGCTTCTTCGTAAAGACTAACTCATAGGGGCTATAGCTAGTGGCTGATTTCTAAGTCATGTTGTAGTCTCAGACAACTTCCGATAGTTTTCTAGCCCAATCTTTTCTTCCCGAAGAGACCATTTTTGTCAAAATATTTTCCAACTCCCTATTAGTGACCTCAACTTGTCTATTTGCCTATGGGTGGTAGGGTGAGGACTTCTTTTTACTTACTTGGAAGTGATCTATGAATGCCAACAACACTTTGGACATAAACTAAGGGCCTTGGTCCATGACAATTGTCCTTAGAGCTCTGAATTTAAGGAAAATTATATTGTAGAGGAAATTACCTACCTGTTCCTCTCTAGCGATATGTAGGGCTTGAAATTCTTCCCCCTTGGTTAGGTAGTTGGTATAGACCAGAATGTATTCTTTTCCCTGTGAAGGAGGGTCTATTGGCCTGATAAAATCCAATCCCCATTTTTCAAATGGTTCAAGGACTACCTGAGGCTGTAGGGGAATTTCGTTAGAAGAAGTTAGTCTACCTACTCTTTGACGTTCATCACATCAGTGCACATATTTCTTGATGTCCTTGTGCATGGGCTAGTAATATCCTGCTCCCAAAATCTTGTGAGCTATTCTTTTAGCAAAATAATGCCCTCCTGAAGGGTCATCATGGCAGGCTCTCAAAATACTATAAGTCTCATTAGCCCTAACACATTGTCATAAAACCATATCGGGTCCACATCGAAACATGATTCCATTAATCCATTTGAAAGGGGCACTTTCTCTAATGAGGTGTTTCCTTTTTTTTTATTACAAATGAGGTGGAACTTATACAACGGCCAAGTAAGTTGCAATGTCGATGAACCAAGGGGTTTTAATGGAAATAGAAAAGATATTTTCATCTAGAAACTCATCTTGTACTGGAGCACAATCATCATCATGTTTAATCTAAGATAAGAAATTTGTGACTACATTGGATTTCCCTGGTTTCTCAAGAATTGTGACATTGAACTCCTAGAGGAGAAGTAACCACCTAATTATCCTTGCATTTACCATTGGTTTTTTTATAATATACTTAATGTCTGAGTGATCTATATGCACTATAACTTTATATCCCATGACATAATGTCAAAATTTCTTGAATGCATGCACTACAACCAAGAACTCTTTCTCCATTGTGGTATAGTTCTTGATGATGAAGTATATAGTATATTTTCCCCCATTCTAATCTTCTTTCCATAGAACCACTCCAATGGCATCATCAGATGTGTTAGTATAAATATGGAATGGAAGATTCCAATTAGGTCCTCGAAGGATAGGGGCAGAGGTGATTTTTCCCTTATAATTTTGAATGAAGACTGACGCTCAGGTGTCCAAATGAAGTCTACATACTTCTGGAGGAGAGAAAACATAGGGGTTGCAATTTTTCTAAAGTTTTCTATGAATCTTCAGTAGTATCCAACATACCCTAAGAAACTCCTGACATCAGTCTATGTTTTTGTGATCTCGAGTTGTTGTATGACTTCAATTTTCTTAGGATCAACCCTAATTTCTTCAGCTTAAATATGATGTCCCAACACTATTCATTGTTCCACCATGATCAAACATTTCTAATGACTGAGGGACAACTGATGATCCTCACACCATTTTAACACCTTGTCTAGATTTGTGAGGGCTTCATTGAAAGTTGAACCATATATAGTGAAGTTTTCCATATAGACTTCAACACACTCACTTACCATCTCAGAAAATATAGCCAGGATTCCCCTCTAGAACATGGCAGGACCATTATGTAAGCAAAAGGGAAGAACCCTATATGAAAACTTCCCCCAAGGGTAGGTAAATGTTGTCTTATCCTAGTCTTCTACTACTACCTGTATCTAGTTGTATCCACTAAATCCATCCAATAATGAAAAATATTTCCTCTGATCCAAGTTATCCAACACTTGGTCCATGAATGGCAGGGGAAAATAGTCTCTACATGTCACTTTGTTAAAATCCTTATAGTCTACACATACTCTCCACTTACCATTCTTCTTTGGAACTAAAACCAAAGGTGACACCCACTTGCTGTCAAAAATTGGATAGATAAATCCTACCTGCAAGAGTTTCTCAATCTAATTTTTAATGATGTCCTTGAGGGCAGGATTGAGTCTCTATTGTGGTTGGTGAACATGTTGAACATCCTTAGTATAGATATGATGCATACACACACTAGGGTGTACTCCTCTCATATCTTTATAGTCCCAGGTGAACATTTTAGATCTACCCATTAGGGTACCAAACAGTCTTTGTTCTTCCATCTCAATCAACCAACTATTGATATTGAAAGTTTTTCTTCATAGCAACATGATGTTTTTGACTCCCAGATGGTTGGAAATGATAGTGTACATAGGCCTTATCAGGGTGTTAAGTGGATAGCTATGCAGTATAGTTTTATGAATCCAGGAAACATCTGCAAAGAAATCGTAAGATTTTGGAACTAAGCTCATCAAAAGACAAGGTAATATGATAAAAATAGCACCATCAAATTCTACTTGATCTACGTTGATTGGGTGACCTAGGATTTCTTCTACATCTGACATCTCCTCACTGCCCAAATCAATGGTAATATTTTCCATGTCATCTTCCAATTCATCCTCTAGCTCTTCACCATGTTGTTTAATAAGTACCATGGTGAGTGAAGCCAAATTCTCTTGTCCATCATGGCTTTTTGGTTCATCAACGCATACTTTACTATGTTCAACAAGCTTGGCAGGAGGATACAAAAACAAAGGTTTTCTATTATAGCCATGTGAAATAGTCATTCCTCCTTCCCTGCAGTCAATTTTTCATTGCAACCATAGCCATCCATGTTCGTCCAAAAATTATTGGATAACTGTCTTTGGGCGTATGGTATTCAATTATTTGGAAATACACTGGATATTCCCATCCATCCACCTTAACGAGAACGTTTTCAATGATGCCTTTGGGAATAGATATGGATTGGTTTTCCATTTGTAAGACTGTAGTTGTAGGGCATATATCAGTAAGTCCTAATTTTTCCATCACATCAACAATCATTACATTAATGACTAATCAGAGTGGAATGGAAAAGATTTAGCTTCTGATTATCATTCTTGTAGTCATATGTCTGACACAAGACTTTGAATTCAAATAGAAATTGATCAAGGTCCTCAATAGAAAAACCTCAAAAGGTTGGCAAGAAGGCCAGTCAGATATTTTTCATTGTTGTATCATCATCTGCATCAATAGAAATAGGAAAAGTGAATGTGCATGGTGGAGGGTTATTGTTGTTGTTGTTATTAGTAACATTTATATAGTCACCCATGATGTTGAAGGGGACGTGATCCTCTTCCAAAATTTTCTCAGTGGAATGAGGTTCAGGAATTTGTGAAAGAATATGCTCCTCAACCACTATTCATTCTCTTTCTGGGGTATGTGGGAAGGTCTTAGGTTGACCCTATTCAATCAATTCCTTAGTAAGTTCTTGATTTGAGTTTCCTTCCTCCCTACTTGTTGGTACGTCGATTGGGGGGTTTTTGGTATGAATCTTCCATGGGGGCCTTGTTTCCTAACCATGCAGAAAAGAATCCAAAGAGATAATTCTATCTCTAAAAGAGGTATTCAAGATATATCCTACTAACACTAGAAAAGGAATCCCCAACAATGACACCAAAAATTGGTAGATTGTCATTGGGTCCTAACACTTTAGTGAATAAACACATCAATGTATCGATTGGGTAGTGTCCGCCGACTATATGCAATAGAATACATCTCAACTTCTCTCTCTCAGGTTACCTAAATACTAACCAACCGAATAAAAGCTCTAAGCTAATGGGCCTCTATTCTTGAAAGTAATGAATCATCTATCTAGAAAGAAAGAAATGACTCAAAGCATAAAATAGAAAATTATAAATCTAAAAAGCATCACCATTAAACTAGAAAGCATGGAAATCATTAATCTAATGAATGCATAAATTGCTGAAGAAGTAAAACATGTAAAGAAATTAGGAAACATTTATCTAACGTAAAAGATAACAAGCCAACTGTTAACATAAAAAAATTTAATAAAGTCAATTGAAGAAAGGTGCTCCAAACATTCAAATGTTAAACTCGAAAACTATAGACTTAGTTATAACCTGCAAACTCAACATTGACAACATAATATATACCCAAGAAAATGAATTGTAATTCCAACTGTTATCTACTTAAAGAAAATAAAGAGTAAGAAATAGAATACTTATCTCTCTATCTATAACCCTCGAGTAGCCATCTCTCGGGTTTGTCTATAGCTATCTCAGATCACATGCACTGGAAATCTCTAAGTTACTTCATTCCAAAGACTTCATTCACACTGCTCAGTAATTTAAAGAGTGGCGAGAAAACTCATTTTTATTCATATGGTAGTTTTTACTCAAAAGAAATATTGGCATCATAATGATAATCTTCTTCTCTATTCATTATTTCCAATAGTTAAATATTTATATGAAGAGAACTAACAAAATCCTACTTTGTAGTTAATAAAATCTTTTACCAAATTGCTAATAACAGATGGACTTTAAGGGTATGTACAGGATCATGATGGGCCAAAACGTGGCGATATGATGGGTATGTGTAGGGTATGTGGCTGATGACTTTTTTTTACCCAAAATTGATGAAACAAAAAGGGTTTTTAAAGGAGATTCTCAGCTTTCCACCAATTTAAATTATGCTTTACTTTGAATTTAATATATAATTATTATTCATTTTCTATTTGAATTATAACTAAAGTCCTGATTGATAGGCTGATTGAAATTTTTTTATAGCTTTCAAATGGTATCACATTTTTTGAATCTAAAACATGCATCACATTCTATGCTTTGCATACTATAAGATTAAAAATAAATAAGAAAATCATGAAGTTTTGACCAAGTTAAGGTGGTTAGACATACAAGGTTTTATATTTTTTAAAATTTCTAATAAAAAAATCATAATTAATTATTTACTTGGAAAAAAATTACAAAAAAATAAGCATCACATTGGGACAAGATCCCTCTAATTATATCTAAAATCTTATTAAAAAATATTATCATTTTATTGTGGTTAGGTTGGTCAGAAAGACACCTACTTCTTATTTTTTTTGAAATTTAAGTACTACTGCATTGAAATTTCAAATTTTCACCAAATAATTTTATTTTTTAAAATAAACCTAGTATTTTAGAAACTACATTCAATTTTCTATAGATTCTATTCTTACATATTTTTGAAATAATATAGATAACTTATTCAAATTTTTACTTCAAGTTGCCTAACTCTGATTTTTTTGAATTTTTTGCCACTTAAGGGCCTATTTTCTCCATGATGATCTTGCACATACCCCTAAAGCCCATGACATAGAATATTAAAGAGGGTCACATGAGCCATAAAGTTTTTGAAACTGAAAAATAACAAACTATGAAGACTCAGCCCAAAATGTGTTCTCGTGAAATTCCAACACCCGCTCACTTGTTTTCAAAAGTATTAAGATCCGCGTTCATTTCCCTTTTGACTTGAATGGTGATTGGGAGTGGAGTTGACCTGCAAAATGCTCAAAGACTAAACCTTTAAATCAACATAAATAAGCTTAATTTTACTAACTTCAAGAAGTAAAGTTTGTACACTTATTCATAAAAAGAGAGCAATTATTTTTCCTAAAGGTAATCAATTGGGAGGGTAATTTGGGCTAAAAGGTTTAGTTTTGCATATTGAGTCCATTATGTTGATGAGGTTATTTTTACCTCATTAATGACCAGTGGCCTGTCTTTCCTAAGTAGTATCTATGTTAGAGCCTTATTGGCTACCTCACAAAGCTAGGTTGAGGCTTAGAGCCATTAAATGTGATTGTCCCTTAAACTTGCACTATGTTGCTAGCAATTTGATGGCTATCAAAATTTCATTATGATCCAACTGTGTATTTAGGTATGCTTAATCTTGTAGAGGATCGATTATCATTCCTATGGGAAGAGTATAATATACCTTGTGTCTTCTTTTTGAATGTATCATAATTTTCTCTTTATCAGATGGGCCGATAATCATCTAACATGCTTAAACAAATACTTGAGAATGTGGTATATGTATTATGATGCAACCACTATTCAGTAGGAATTATGGTGAAATCTTAGTTTTAGATTCATTCAACCCAAGTAGAGTTCAATCTATATGATCAAAATGCTATTTCCTTGTAATTATTATTGATATGAGTATGCATGTTGATTATGAGTGGTGTAAAACCAACATTCCTTTAAGGGAATACCTGTATATGACCCTTTTTGCTAACAAAGAAATGCACAAACCTATAAGAATAGTCGATTCTAGAGCGAAAAATGAATGTTTTATTTGTAACTTTGGGAAAGCATAAGTTCTGCTTAGAACCCCAAAACTTTTGTCTTATTTCATAACCGAAATACTTGTTCAAGCTTTATATCAATGAGCATGTCAATTATAGAATCGTTTCATTTATAACAAGTTTCACATTGAATTCCAGTAATGATAAGTGTTCAAAGATTTAAATGATGGGCATTTTTCTTTCATTTATGCAGGTGGACTAGTTTGATTTGTTAGTGAAATATTATCGGATTGCTTTTCTATTGATAGATGAGTTAGCTATATACAATATTTTTTACTGGAAAAAAACCATTTTACATTATGTATTCATTGTAAGATAACCCCATTCTATTAAAAACAATGAACATTTAATTGTAATGTTATCATTTAGCATTTGAATAGGTTGAAACAACAATGAGTAATTGCAAACAAAGAATGTTCTATTGGAAATACATTATTTGTCATAAAATTTGACTGTTTAGTTTGAAATGACATTATATTGATGTAAACAATAAATATTTTGTTGCAAAGGATATTGATTTGTTGTAAAGTTATCTTTGTAGCTGGAAAGAGTGTTATTCATTAAATTGTTTAGCTAGAACAACATTGAATAGTTGGAAACTGTGAATGTTCTATATGAAAGAACTTATCTTATAATTATTTAGTATGAAACTGTATTGTTTTTATTCAATATGATGAATGTTCGTATGTAAATAAAAATGTTAGAGTATCAAAGTTTTGTGAGAATGAAAAAGAAACAATAGTATTTGTGAAACTATCAATATAGACTTGTTTTGGATCCATTATTTTGACAAAAGAAATGTCAAATGAAATATTATTTAATGATTGCGATCTGACTTAACAATTTATTTCAATTTAATGTATGCACAAATAAAAAACTTAAGTAGGCACATATATGTGTATGCACATAGATTTCATCTATGTATGTACACATACTTGTGACATACCTTCTTTTCTTCTTAATTCATTTAAAATTGGATAATTGTTCTGATGAAAAGTAAATATGAGTCATGTGAATGGTATGACTGATTGTTGAATTACTCTATTTGAATCATGTATTTGATTTATTTTAAGAGAGTAAATTAGTAATATGATTCTTCTTTTTCAAAGACATATGTGAGAAGAATATTGTAATACTTGAACGGAATAGTGATACCTAAGTAGACTAGAGCACCTCAGGGTAGATGCTGCTAGAGGGTAGATAGCTGTTATGAGATGTATTATAGAAAGTTACCTTCTAGGATGGGTGTTGAAATGGAGTTCAGAGAGTATAGGTTTTCTTTACTAGAATCTATTGTTTGTTGTTGTTGTAACACGTTTAATATGCTTGGCCAAGCAATGTAGCTGGTTTTGTATGCATGAACTCTATGATATCACTCTCTGTCATTCCTAGCATAGATATTGCATTTTCTTTTCTAACTTGTAGATAAAAATTTCTTGTGGATGTATGGGAACACACTAGATTCTACCCTGCAAATATTTCTCTTGCTAATATTTATGTGCAAGGTCAGGTATTCTTCAAGTTGGAAGCATTCCAGGGAAGCGTAAGCTTCATGGTTGGGCAGTAAAGCACTTCAACCATCTTGTCGTCCACCAGTGAAGGCGAGCATCAAGAGGAAATTTAGTTGATCACAAGAATATTTAGTATAAGATGTAACCTGATGTACAATGTAATGACTTTGTGGTATTAGGAGCCAAGTCAAACCTAATATTGCAATTTGACATAGTTTTGGAATAATATAGATAACTTATTCAAATTTTTACGTCAAGTTGCCTAACTCTGATTTTTCTAAATTTTTTGCCACTTAAGGGCTTATTTTTTCCATCATGATCCTGCACATACCCTGATATTTGATTGTAATAGTTTCTTCAAAACTGACTAATTGAATTTCATTATAGGTGTGTACATTTGTATTTGTGTGTTTGTTCATAGAGGACCTCAACATTATGGATTGTTTTGAACAACATTTATTGATTGATCATGATTTTTTGGTTGATTGTTTGATGTAGAGGGATCTCTAAGGCTAATGGTGGGACAAGCTTTGTTAACCAGTTTGGCATCAACTACTCCATCATTTGGGATATTCTTATTTCTAGACAAAAAAAATATTTCTTTCATTGGAATTTTCTTTGAATATTTTGACTGAGCCTTTTGCGAGTGATTTCTCAATAGACACACCTTTTTCAATGACATCGTCAAATGTATTACAACAATGGATTTGTAGTTGGTGTATTAGTTCCATATTGAGGTTTTCAACAAAGATATGGGCCAACTATTTTTAAGGCATGTGACAAGGATATTTTCTAGACATAATTATCAACCACTAGAAGAAAGAGATAAATGATTCTCCTTCTTTTTTGGTTGTGCATAATTTTGCAAGGGTCATATCACTTTCAATGTTGTATGAGAAGTGTGTGAAAAAAATATCAACTAATTCATTTTGTGTTCTTATCCCAAGAGTGATATGTGCAAACCACTCTAGAGCTTTCCCCAAGAGGCTACATGGGAAAAATCTCATCAAATATGTGTGGTCAAATGAAAAATACATGCAAGCAATATGAAACTCTCTCACATGTTCTACTAGATATCCCTTTCTTCTATATTTTTAAAATTTTGCTACATTGAAATGTTGGGGGAAAAGTGGCATATATATTCTTTGATCAAAGGGATAAGGACATAGTTCCTCAATGGAGTATTTTTTCTCTCTCCCACTCACTCACACATTAGATATTTGTTGTTACAATGTCTACATTTTTTGTGCCAAGGTTTCTATAGCTGATGGTGGCATGTTTGGTTGATTTTTTGTAACATGTGTAAATGGATTGGCATCTTGAGGACTCACATTTGTGTTTGTGTTGGATGTGTTTAGGTGAGTGTATGGTTAAGATGGATTTTGGTTTTCAAAGTTGGATGTGAATGTTAGATTTGGATTGATGTTTTGTTGAGTATGATTTTGATTTCCTTGTTGGAAGTGAGATGTGAACATGGTATTGGGACTAGTATGATGTTGGGATGGATTTTGATTGATTTGTTGGTATTTGGGTGTGAAGTTGAGATTTTTATTGATGTTATGTTGTGGTGGAGGTGGATTGGTGTTCACATTTGACCCAAAAGACATGTTTGTGTCTCTTGTAATGTTAGTCATTTGGGGTTATGTTTTTGGTGTAGAGACAAGAAACCTTCATGTCTTATTTGGTGGATTTTGATTTGTGACATTTTGACTCATGGACATGGTATTGGTTGATGGTGTCAAATTTTGAGATAACAATGTGTTAAATGGATTTTTAAATTAGGTGCCCATGGTTTTAGATGTCATATAAAATAGATTTGAGAATGACGGACTTGATGCATTGGTGGTGTCAAAAAATGTCATTGGGAACATTTTCACACATTTTTGGGCCCTTGTTATGGAATTAGGATTAATTTTGGTTTGATTTAGTGTTATAATGTGACTGACACATTCAAATTAGGTATTGGGACCTTGTGAACAAATTAATATAAATGACACCTTGCTAAAGTGTTGTGAAGTGTTGTAACCCACTTTCATACTTTTCTAAGGTCTTATTAATTAATTACACCTAATAAATATATTTTTAGCATTGATCTTTCCTTATTTGAAGTGTTGTAAAGTGTTGTAACACATTTTCACACTTTTCTAGGATTGTAATTAATAATTGGGCTTTCTTATACTTTAAGTGGCCCTATTTTGCATCCACAAGACCCATTTAATGCCTCTTTTCAAGGATAGTCTCGACACCAATCACTAACCTATCATAATTCAGGTGTTTTTGGTTTAAGTGGCCCAGATTTAGTGATTTGGGACTCATTTCTTACCTTGGGCGAATAGGTCCCATCTAGGTCTTTTGGTCTCAAACTAGATTTCACACATTTCTAGGTAGTTTTAATTTTTGCTCCCATACATTATGCCTAACATGACTCATTCACCACCTTGAGCGAATGAGTCCTGTATGGACTAAAATCAAAACTAATTCAAATTTCTAGTGGGATTTTATGCTCCTAGTTTTGATGTCAGCTTGTAGTGTTCTAATTTTTGGAATTCTTTCATAATTGAGTATAAATACAAGGTTCTTTCACTCATATTTACAGTTAGTAATCTAACAAGTAATGAAGTGTTCACAAGTATTCACAAGAGCATACAAGAGAATTCAAGGGTAGATTATCAATCATTTTAGAACCTTCTTGAAGTCTCAATCATTGTGTCAAATACTTCATGCATCATGTTTGTTATTCTGCTAACAATTATGATGTAGGATTTGTGATTCAAGCAAGTGTTTAATTAAAAATCAACATCATTCAAGAAAGAACCAAGATCTACGTCCATTGTAGCCATCTCAAGCATATTTGCAACACCTTATTGGTAGGGATTCATGAGTTTCAACATTGTTATTTGTCCATTCATCATTTTCCATTCTTATTTGATTTCATTCAACGATTGATTTCCAAAACAAGGTTTGACCAAGGAAAAATCCTATCCACTAACCCAACAATATTTTTCCCTCTCCTTTGTGTGTGATTTGCAGATCTAGATTGTATTTTTCTTAAGGAGAAAGATTGGAGAAAATTTTATGTGTGTTAGAAAATATGCGTGAATTATATCAAAACAAGCACACTTAGATGTGAAGTATTATATTAAAGAATCTATCTAAATCAAACATAGTTTAACAATAGAATTCTTTAAGAACTTCGCATCCTCCTCTAATCTTAAATGTCCTAACAATTTGTGCTCTTAGGACTTATTCTGCATGAATCCCTGAGATATCATCTAAAAATTAGTAGCCTATCCATTTACAATGAGGATTATAAACCTACATCTATATGATTAAAAGACTCAATTGTATGAAATGATAAATGGACATGGTGAAATAAGCTAGATATGCACAAAATGATATGAAGTGGAACACAATGCAAACTATACTAATGCCAATTAGATTAGAATTGATTCTACATGCTGAATTAAAGTATGAAATTCCTAAAGGAGCCATGTTTCAAACAAATTGACAAACTATCCTAAATGCTAAGCTAAAAATGTAAATGAAGCTCTAAAACTCAAGTGAAATTCTATAGAGTAAGATTATGCAATTGCTCCTTATCCAAAAACTATAAATTGGGCTCAATTTATAGATTTTTCCAAGGCCTTGGGTGAGTTGGAAGTTGTTAGCTCTCAAAAACATAGGCTGAATGCCTCAAGAGGCTGCCAATCTCTTGATACACTTTAGGGTAACAAACAACGTCAAGAGAACTCAACCTTCTACTCTTTAGGTGCTGTAAACTTGGTTGCGTGTACCTTTTTGAATAGTGCAGACTTAACTTGTGATTATCTTCTTAAAAAAAATTGTTCACAATGGTAATTGGAGGTGAACAAATGAAATCCAATCTGAAAACAGTAACAATATTCTGATTTGAATCCTAAAATGAATGCTTGATTAACAGATGTAAAGAAAACTGAATAAGTTCAAATAGTCGAATGCAGAGTCAAATGAGATCAAGATAAGCAACACTTGTCTGAGAAAATTCGAATTTATCTGGCATATATTATGCTTATAACTTGTATAAACATGCAAGAATGTGATTACTAATTTCTACTTGAATAATCCAATTGAATCTCTCTGATTACTGTGATTAACTAAAATAATTTAGTCTTTACTTGAAAGAACCAATCAGTCAATCACACAAGTACAACGAATGTGCACTGATAAATTGAATACAAACTTGTCATATCAATTTAAGAAATCTGAAAGAATCCACCTTGGAGACAACTTAGCAATCCTTTTATTAAATTCAACAGATCACTGATACCAGACATGTGCAGCAACATCAATTGACATTCATAAATACCTCCATTTTAAAAACATGCATCATAGCCTCTGATTTGATAAATCTAATGTTCTGTATCCATACAATTTTCCTACTGTATCGAATAACTAATAACTGGTCATCTATTACAACTACAAAATGCCTATTTATACACTAGCATGAGAAAAACAAATTAAATTGAAAGAACATATCGGCCCTCCATCGAAATCAGGCTCCAATAAAGTTGGCCTGCAATGATCATCCAAGCAGATACATGTCAGCCTCAGTCTTTGAAATTCTGTTATTCATCAGTGAATAGTAGGCGAGACAAGATGACAACTATGTTGAAGGAAATTCCCTCGTTAATTGCTTCTTATCTCATGCTCCCCTGGTCTTTGTGCTATTCGCCTTCACCGATACTTTCTTGAGTCAGGGAGATGTCATACTGAAAGCACTATGCTTCATTGATATGGTTCATACCACCCACAAATCACTATATCATTCTGTTCGTTACACCGAAGTCATGAAGTATTCCCATGTTCCTTCGTTGTAACACTGTGATATTGAGGAGACAACTCAGTGAACTCACTATGTTAGGCCCAAGGTCAATTATCATATCCAAGTCGTTGTGACAACCAAATTTTTATGCCGAAAAAATCATCTCTGTATTTCATTCGGCGAGACCCCGGGCACCTCACCAAGACCACATACCGAAACAAATAAGTCACACCAAGCAGTTATGTTTTGTTCTATTCACTTTCACCAAGACATTCTAACATCGGCAAGACCTCTTGTAGATTACTATGTTTCACCGAAAGCCATCCCGCCATCCTGCATCGCCGAGACAAGAGAAAAACTCTTGCCAAGAAGCATCTTCCACATGTATGTCGCTATGACTTTTCACCGTCAAGGGGATGTCTCATAGATTACATTGTTATATTGAAAGACAACGAGCTCATACCCATTTGCCAAGACAACATAAAACTAATGCCAAAAGCCATTTGATAGACACCCTTTAGTAACCCGTCGGTGAGACACAAATACTTCGCTATGACCTCCTGCCGCAAACCTCAACTCATATCAAAAGGTCTATGAGAGGAAATCCATGTGTAAGGTTGGCGAGACCGAAGGTCACTCACCAAGACCTTACAATGATAGCAATATCTCCCATGGAAAGTCATTTGGAAAAATCTTATGTGCTCTGTCAGTGAGACAAATGATACTTGCCAAGACCCTCCACCGATAACCCATAGACTTTGCTGATAGATGTCTCTATTGTCGCCAAAACAACATGGATGCTATGTCAATAGCCAACAACGGATGAATGCCAGTCGCTGTAACAAAGAACATGTCTTGCCAAAACACCTGCAACAAACAAATGTTAACTCACAAGCAACGTGGGTCAGGCAGACAATAAAGGACCTATGCTGATAGATTGAACAAGATGGAAAATGCACAACCTGATGGGTTCCATAGGGAAAAATGGGCAACATACAAAAAACACCACGAGATGAGAAAAATTTCCTATAGAAGGACTCATATGGAGACTCAGGGGGTATGAAAGGTATGCAAAAATCATCAAATTTTGATAGCTCCAATAGTGGCTCCATCTGGGGATGAATGATAGTCAGATCATTGCAAGGATCCAGAATCTTGGATGAGCATACCAAACATAAAATGATGAACCAGTGAGCAGCAATGGAATGAATGGTAATGGAAATGAAGCATGAAGGAATGAGTGCAAAATGAATGCAAGATGGAGGTGAATGGAAAATGAGAGTGAAATGGAGATGGATGAAAACCTAAACTAATGTGCACGGAAAATAATTTTAAAGAGGATGAGCAAGAGTTGTCCATGCAATGGCAACCCTTAATCCTTTGTGTTGCTCAAGAGAAGAAGAGTTTCAAGAATTGCCCATGAACAGGAAATTCCTAATCTTCACCAGCCATGTTCTGTAGATAATATGAGTCTTCACCCTTCTTTCCAACAAAAACAAAAGGTCCCAGCCACAAGGCTTCAAACTTACCATGCTTTCCTTTCTCCTGACACCTTGCATTCCACATTAACACCAAGTCATTCTCTTCAAATTTTCTATTCTTTTCCTTCTTGTCAAATAGATATTTCATCTATGCCTGTAACTTCATGTTTTGGCTTTGGGCCTCTCTCCTTACTTCATCAAGTTCAACAAGTACCACCATTCTATCTTCCATGGGCTCGGGAACTTCTAAATCTTCCTGTAAGACAAACTTGTAGACTGGCAATAGATTCTGTAGAGGCATCCTGGCTTGTGCTCCATACACTAGTTCAAATGGAGATTTTCCAATTGCCTTTTTCATAGTGATCCTATCAGCCCACATAGCCAATTTTAACTTTGAATCCCAAGCCTTCTTGTTCTGTCCCAGCATCCTCTTTATAATCTTCAAGAGACTCTTATTGCTGGACTCTGCTTGACCATTGGCTTGTGGATGATAAGGAGCTGCATAAGAAATAGTAATCCCATACTTATTACAAATGCTTTTGAATTCTTCTGATCTGAAGCACATCCCATTGTCTGTGATTATCCTCAATGGTGTACCAAATTTGGTGATGATGTTGTCCATCAGGAAATTTGTTACAACTTTACTTGTAGCCTGCTTGGTTACGATTGCCTCCACCCACTTTATAAAATAATCAATGGCAACTAGTATCCATCTATGTCCTCCACTTGACTTCTCCTGTATCTCCCCAATGAAATCAATTCCCCATTGATGAAAATGGGTATCAACTTGTAAGGGTCGTAGTGGAAAAGCATCTCGGTACTTCAATTTTCCAAAAAAACTTTTGGCAAGCATCACATTTTCTCACATGTGTAAAAGAATCATTAAAGACCTTTGGCCAATAATACCCAGCCCTAAGAATTTTGTGTGCAGTTGTCTTTGTTGAATAATGTCCTCCACATACTCCATGCATTTAACTTAAAACATGCTTGGCCTGTGACTCATCCAGACATAATAACAATATGCCATCCATGTTCTTCCAAAAGAGATCTTCATCCATGAAAACATACTTTGATGCCTACAACTTTAAAGTTCTCTTTTGGCTGTCACTCAATCCATCTGGACACTTCGTGTATTTAAGATAATGCATAACATCAGTATACCAAGGAGTGTGCTCAATGCTTACGACTTCAGTCCCCTCTCCTACATTACATACTTGACTTGCTTCAATATTTGATTCTGCCATTAGCCTAGTGAAGCCTTGACCTCTTACTAGCTTAGTGATCTATATCTCCATGTCAAACTCTTGAATCTTGTTGATCCATCTACATCATTTCCCTATAACTTTAGACTGTGTCAGAATATCCTTAACAGCAGCATGAGGGACATAAGCAATCACCTTTGCTCCAACAAGATATGGTCTGAATACTTTTGTGGCCTTTACCAATGCAAAAGCCTATTTTTCCATTATGTCATACTTCAATTCAGACCCTTGTAATGATTTACTAAAGAAAGACACAGGCTCTTCCTAACCATCCTCATTTTTCTGTAACATAATAGCAACAATAGTATGTATTGAAGCAAATGAAAATATCTGAAAGGGCTTTGTAAAATCTGGAGATTTAAGAACCGAAGCCTCTTTGATAGCCTTTTGATAAACATAAAAGCATCTAAAGCTTCTGTAGTCCAGTCCATGTTTTGTCCTTTCTTCAACATTTTTGATATGGGCTTAATGATCTCAGCAAAATTAGAGACAAATCTTCTAACAAAATTAATTTGTCCAAAGAATGACTGTATAGCCTTGACAGTTTTGGGAACAAGAATTTTATCAATAGCTTCAACCCTCTCAGGATCTATTCTAATTCCCTCTTTTGAAACAATATTTCCTAAGAGCTTACCCTTTGTGGCTGTGAAATGACACTTCTTTGGATTTAAACTAATACCATATTCAAGAGCTTTAATAAATACCTTTTTCAGATGTTGGACATAATCATCAGCCTTTTTCGAATAAGTAGTCAGGTCATCTTGGTACACCACCATGATCACATTAATCAAATCAGAAAATGCTACATCCATAGCTCATTGAAAAGTTGCTCTAGCATTTGTAAGACCAAATGGCATTCTTATATATACATATGTTCCCCAAGGAGTTGTGAATGCTATCTTGTATTGCTCAAATTCCTTGACTTTAACCTGATTGTATCCAAAAAACCCATCTATCATGGACAACAATTCACACCCTATCACCTTATGCAATATAGCCTCCATATTGGGTAAATGATAATTATCTTTGAGAGATTCCATATTTAAATTCCTGAAGTCCACACATAATTTGATATCACCATTCTTTTTTCTCATAGGAACCAGATTTGAAACCCACATTGAATGTCTGATTGGTTTGATAATTCCTCCATCCCTGAGCTTTGTCAATTCTTCTTGCATTTTAGGCTCTAGCATTGGATTTATGGGTTTTTGCTTTTGTCTAAAAGGTTTGGTGTCTGGATTCAATGGTATTTCATGCTGAAACAAATCTTCCCTGTACACTTTCAGATCTTCATAAGACCAAGCAAAAACATGCTTGTATTTTCTCAGCAACTCTATCAACATTCTTGTAATTGTAGGGCTGATCTTCTTTCCAATGTATACCTTTCTTGGTGTCGTCTTAGTCCCTAAATTAATTTCTTCAATATCTTCCCTTTTGACTGGTGTTTTTCTTATGAGGGACCGATCATTTCCATCATACACCCTCTCTAATGCCACTAATCCTTTAGGAAGCTTATTTGTTTTGAGTTGTAAGATCTCCTTTCCAAACATAGTTTGTTTCCCATCTACTTCCTCAACAAAAGCATTGAAATCAATTTCTTGGGCTTCATACTGATCTATACAATTGAGGAATTTCAAAAGGTCAACATCATCATTGAAGACCTACCAATTATAAATGTTATCAGGAACAATAGGCCTTGTCTTGAAGTCAATCTGTGATACCCCAACCAATGTGACATCATCTCTTTTCAGCACCACATTCGCTAAAAAATCAACCATTATGTTCTTTGATCTATCGATCCACTCAATTGAGAATGCATCAAACAACTCAATTGTGTCCCATGCAGCATTCCTGTATTGATTTAATCTTTTGTGCTTTGTTGCATACTTGGATTTAATTTATGAAACAACCAACTCAGAATCACCAAAAATAGTTAGCAACTTAATCTCGTGTTTCATAGTTATGTTCAAACCTATCAATAAAGCTTCATACTCTACCGCATTATTTGTACATTCAAATGCCAACAAGAATGAATATTTAAAAGTAGTACCTTCAGGGGAAACAAAAAAAATCCCAATGCCATTACCTTATTGGCTGAATGCTCCATGAAAATACATCTTCCATACTTCATTGCAGCTTTGTTCTACATGCTTTTCAATTGGATCACTATTAATCAATTCTGGTTGGGCAGATTCAATCTTAAAACTTCCAAGATCAACATCACAAAAACAATTGATCTGATCTTGTGGTACACAATCAACAAGCTGGTGCATTCTTGGTTCTCTATACAACTTGACTTCCTAACCGTTCACTAGAATAGTAGCATAAGATAAATCAAACTGAAAATTTCCTCCAACTGCTGATGTCCATTGTCTTGAAAGAAGCATACCAAACTGCGGAGGAGAATCAATCACTGTGATATCTATATTATAAGCCACATATGGATAAGTAGCTAGTTTGACTTCAACACCTTTCATAATGCCTACCACAAGTACAGGTCTGTTATCCATTGCATAACACTTCCCTTCACATGTATCAATCCACATGCCAAGCTATTTCATTACTCCTACTGGCATAATGTTTATAGCAGCACCAGAATCTATCATGCAATTTCTTAGCAGTTTGTTATTTATAAGCAATGTGGTGAAGAAAGGATCCACTTGTGGGGAGGTTGTTAAAACATCACCCAAACAGACTTTTGAATTATTTATCTTTTCCTGCCTATTGACTTCTTCAGAATTCATATGTTTTTCATTCCCATTTGTAATCAATTGAATAGCATTATCTATGTATTCCTTAATTTTCATCAATTCAAGTAGTGGAACAGACATTTTTACCTAGGATAACGCCTGTGTGAAGTCAAAAGAGGAGCTCTCCATCTTAACAGTCTTCTTCAATTCTGATGTTTCTCCCATGTTTTCTTCCTTTTCTTTTTTATTAGGCTGATCAGACTTTTGCATCTCCTTATGTAATTCTTCAACTTTCTACTTTTGGGCAGGCTTCTCTCCATTTTTACCAAGCTATTTATTTTCTAGCTTTTTCATAAGTTCCTATGTTCCTTTCTGATCCTTCATAAAAATTCCTCTAGGCATGCCTTCCATCTCATTTAATTTTATGTTTCTCAACCAGTATTTATTCCTTGCTTCTTCAACTGTTGCAACAGTTAGTCTTTCTATTTCTTCTTTGGTGAGTCTTCTAACACTACTCTGAGCAGGTGCCTCAACTGAATATGGCTCTATATAATCTTCTTCAAAATCAGAAAGGATCTGTTGTTCTGCCATATGTACATTATATTTCTGATTTGAAACATCATATTCATAACCTTCATCCTTAGAAGATGAATACTCCTTGTCAGCATGGTAAAAGGTATTTGAAGTCAAGTAGACCTTGTGGTCTTCTCCATTATTCTCCATCAACATTCCCTCTTCTTGCATCCTTTGAGCTACAACACAATAGTCTGGAGAATGTGGCTGATTACAAACTTCACATAAGTAATTATTACTCACTATGTAAGTTCCCTTTTTGCTTAATGGATCAAAAGTCTCCTTACTTCTAGGCCTGGCTATTATAGGTTTCCCATCTTTCCAATCTGTATTGTAAGGCATATCATGCAACCTTGGCCTTTCATTTATGTTCTCATTTTTGTATGTATTATTTTGTCTGTACTGATAATTATTGCTTTGTTGAGGAGGCCTCGGGTTGTCTCTTTTACTAATTATACTAGCAGCTTACTGTTGTTTTCAATTTTCAATGCTATCTTTTGTGCTTCAGCCAAATCTCTTGGGGATTTACTTCTCAGTTCATACCCTATCTTAGGATCAAATGCATTTAAATAAACACTCAATGCAATAGAATCTGACAACCTTGATCCAGGAGGTACTTTAGTATGCAACTTGTTGAATTTTTGGTTGAAATAATAAATTGAATCATTCTAATTTTTTTGAATTCTCATTAATTCATGAAGATCTTCATATGGATCATTTTGATTCCCATATTTCTCTAAGAGTTTGTCTTGAAATACCTAGAGAGAATTAATTGAGAATGTTGGTAGGCTGTTGAACCAATCCCCGACATCTTCAAGAAGTGACATCATGAACAACTTCATGTGTAAATCTTCATAAGGAATATCTATATCTTGGACGAAAACATTAAAACTTCTTAAATGTTCTTTAGCTATGATTGCATTACTCCCTGTAAATTTGGGCACCATATTCCTCCAATTGCCATCCATAGGGTAAGGATATAACTGAAAACTAGCTAAATCAAACTGTCTGATCATGGTTATATGTTGGTGAGGGGGAGGAATAGGTGGATGCTGATACTAATGCATGTGATTATTGTATTGTGCATTATGCTGTGGGATATAATGTTGACCAGGAGGTGGATACATACCTGTATGTTGTGTGGGAATGTGAGGTGGATGATTTGGCTGCTTGTAGTGATTCCCTATCTGATTGCGAGAAGAATTTTTTTGATTGGAGGGCCTCGCACCATGATCACCCTGCTTGTGAGGTGGGACATACTTTGGGCCACCAGCCATTTGATCAGTAATTTGGGCTTTCTGTAATTTAGCCTCTAGTTCCTTTATCTTCTTTTCTTTTAGTTCTAGTTGTGCTTTTACTTCATCAGGAATCGAGAGCTCATGGTTTACTTTAGGAGTTTCGTGATTACCATCCATCCTCTTATCATATTCATGCTGAATTCTGATTCGTTCAGACTAAAGTGCACCTTCAAACTCAGCCTGTTTCTAAGGATCAATAGAAGGGAAGAGATTTCTTCGATCTTCAGGGGTATAAAGCTTTGCACTTGAATCATCTCTCCATGTATCAAAGCAATTATGAACCTTGTCATCTTTGTGTTTCCATTTACTACTGCCAGCAGGGGCTCTAGTATGACCTCCCCTGTACTGAGATCTTCTTCCATTCATGATGAACAGCTGCAATTTTTTTGTCAGATTCGCCACTCACTTTTATCAAAAAATGAGAAAATAGTTTGATACTTTTTATTCCCAACAGAGTCTATGCAAGATTTCTAACTCTATGATTAAGGCCTTGATTCTGATTGTTCCCCAGTGGAGTCACCAATTTGTTAGCTCTCAAAAATGTAGGCTGAATTCCTCAAGAGGCTGCCAATCTCTTGATACATTTTAGGGTAACAAACAAGGTCAAGAGAAGTCAACCTTCTACTCTTTAGGTGCTGCAAACCTGGGTGGGTGTACCTTTCTGAATAGTGCAGACTTAACTTGTGATTATCTTCTTAAAACAATTTGTTCATAATGGCAATGGGAGGTGAACATATGAAATCCAATTTGAAAACAGTAACAATATTCTTGTCTGAATCCTACAATGAATGCCTGATTAACAGATGTAAAGAAAATTGAATAAGTTCAAATAGTGGAATGCAGAGATTAGTGCCTTGTCGGGTATGCAGATTCAAATGAGATCAAGATAAGCAACACTTCTCTAAGAAAATTCAAATTTATTTGGCATATATTATGCTTATAACTTGTATAAACATGCAAGAATGTGATTACTAAGCTCTACTTGAATAATCCAATTGAATCTCTCTGATTACTATGATTAACTAAAATGATTTAGTCTTTACTTGAAAGAACCAATCAGTCAATCACAGAAGTACAACGAATGTGCACTAATAAATTGAATACAAACTTGTCATATCAATTTAAGCAATCAAAAAGAATCCACCTTGGAGACAACTTAGCAATCCTTTTATTAAATTTAACAGATAACTGATACCAGACATGTGCATCAACATCAATTGACATTCATAAATACCTCCATTTTAAAACATGCATCATAGCCTCTGATTTGATAAATCTAATGTTCTGTATCCATACAATTTTCCTACTGTATCGAATAACTAATAACTAATTATCTATTACAACTGCAAAATGACTATTTATACACCAGCATGAGAAAAAAAGATCAAATTGAAAGAACATGTCGGCCCTCCATAGAAATCAGGCTCCAATCAAGTCAGCCTGCAATGATCATTCAAGCAGATACATGTCGGCCTCAGTCTTTGAAATTATGTTATTCATCAGTGAATAGTAGGCGAGACAAGATGGCAGCTATGCCGAAGGCAATTCACTCGTTAATCACTTATCTCGTTCTCCCTTGTTCTTCGTGCTATTCACCTTTGTCGAGACTTGCTTAAGTCGAGGAGATGTCATACAGAAAACACTATGCTTCATTGATATGCCTCATAGCTCCCGCAGATCACTATATCATTTTGTTCATTACACCGAAGTCGTGGAGTATTCCCATGTTCCTTTGTTGTAACACTGTGATATCGAGCAGACAACTCAGCAAACTCACTATGTCAGGCTGAAGGTCAATTATCATATCCAAGTCATTGTGACAACCCAATTTTTATGCCGACAAAATCATGTCTGCATTTCATTCAGTGAGACCCCGGGCACCTTGCCAAGACCACATACCAAAACAAATAAGTCACACTGAGCAGTTATTTTTTGTTCTATTCACTTTCGCCAAGACATTCCGACATCGGCAAGACCTCTTGTAGATTACTATGTTTCACCGAAAGCCATCTCGCCATCCTACGTCATTGAGACAAGAGAAAAACTCTTGCTGAGAAGCATCTTCCACATGTATGTCACTATGACTTTTCACCGTCAGGGGGACATCTCGTAGATTACATTGTTATACCGAAAGACCTCAAGCTCATACCCGTTCACCAAGACAACATAAAACTCATGCCGAAATCCATTCAATAGAAACCCTTTAGTAACCCGTCAGCGAGACACAAATACTTCACTATGACCTCCTGCCGCAAACCCAACTCATACCGAAAGGTTTATGAGAGGAAATCCATGTGTAAGGTTGGCGAGACCGAAGGTCACTCACCAAGACCTTACAAGGATAGCAATATCTCCCACCGAAAGTCATTTGGAAAAATATTATGTGCTTCGTCGGTGAGACAAATGATACTCGCCAAGACCCTCTGCCGATAACTCATAGCCTTTGCCAATAGATGTCTCCATTGTCGCCAAAATAGCATGGATGCTTTGCCGATAGCCAACCACAGATGAATGCCAGTCGCTGTAACAAAGAACATGTCTTTTCGAAACACGTGCAACAAACGAATGTTAACTCACAAGAAACATGGGTCAGGGAGACAGTAAAGGACCTATGCCGATAGATTTAGCAAGATGGAAAATGCACAACCCAATGGGTTCCATAGGGAAAAATGGGCAAAATACAAAAAACACCACGAGATGAGAAAAATTGCCTATAGAAGGACTCATATGGAGACTCAGGGGGTATGAAAGGTATGCAAAAATCATCAAATTTTGATAGCTCCAACAAAAACCATGAGCGATCAAGATTTAATCTGGAGAATCCGACAGAGAAGAATGAAGAAGATGAATAAAACAAGGAAAATGTTCCTTTTAATAAAAATGATTTTCCAAGTGTAAGAGGGAATCATTTGGATGAAGGAGCCATGTGTCCTCAAGGTGGTTAAATTTTTTAGAATAATTATCCAATTTAGAAAATTATAATAATGATTTTCATGTGACACATGGTGAGTTAGAGGGTGAGGTGGAAGGTGGTTAGAGAAAAGTATGTAGAAATTTGATGGAATTCAAATTTTAAAAATTGAATTAAGTGAGAGGGAAGTTAATTAAAATAAAACAAATTATTTAGACTTGCTCATTTTAATTAAATTGTGAAAAGGTGAATTGGAATAGAAGAATTTAGAGGAAAGGAACTATGTAAAAAAAAATGATTCATTTATATAGTAGAGGAATAAAAATTTATTAATTAAATAATGAATATTTAATTAATATTCTCCAGACCAATTTTGAGTGTATACATTTTTCCCCTCTTTGAAGTGATGTGTTTACATATTACTTCAGAGAAAAATTTACCAATGTTGCTAAAAATTTTAATGATGCCCCAGACAGTGTTTTTAGAGGATTTATAACTATATGCCCCCTCAGGAGATAAATCGAGAAATTTGTGATGAGAAGGATTGTTTGATGATTTTTGAAAATTTCAATTGATTTTTGATGAAGACGATGATAAAATCCTAGTTGGATAATATTCCAATGATTTATCTCCCAATATAAAATATTTTCAAGCTGCCTCAATTAATTGCCTCTCAAAAAATTAAAATAAAGCCACCAAAATCACTCCCTTAATTACCTTTATTAAGAGGTAAAAAGTGAAAAGGAGTTCATTTGTGAAAATTGTGATTTTGAAATTTTTTTGGAGGGAAAAATCATTTTGGAGCTTCTGAGCAAGATGGTGATCCCTCTGCAATGTCATCGATTTGAGCGGGTATGATGGCACAATCGGCCTGTGGGATACGTACCTCTGGTAAGATTTCAAAACCTTGCTTTGTGATTTTAAAATGAATTTATTTTCATGTTTTAAATTGGATTTTCAAATTTCAAAAAATATTTAGTGCTTTTAAAGTTTTTCGTGGCACCTAGATAGGATTTTAGGCACTTCAGAGAGATTCTCTGGTGCTTCTAGGGTTTGTAATGGCACTTTTGATTTTGGCACATCTGAGGTTTGAAATGGCACTTTGAAGTCATCATAGTTCAAATTTGAGGGTTTTGGCACTTTGGCACTCTGTTCTAGTGCTTTCAAGGGAAATGGCGCTTCTGCCCTTTTCTCGGGCGCTTTAAGCTAAAATGGCAACTCAACATGATTTTTTGGTGCTCCTACCAGAAATGGCGCCTCCAAGCCATAGAATGGTGCTTTCACTCAAAATGGTTCCTCCATGATCTATTTTAGTGCTTCCAAGATAGAATGAAGATGTTTGTTATTTTCTCCTTGAGTTTTGATGTTTAATCGCTTTCAGTCATTGATTAGGTTTTGATGATAGGACAGATGATTTAGTGACCTCATGATAGGCATGATGCATTAATGATGATGATGTCTTGATCTCATTATAGGAGAGAATCAAAATCAAATGTTGATGGGATTTGATGAAAATCTCAGTAAGATTGATAGGTTGATTGATTTTGATGTTTTTGATTCGATTGATATGTTGATTTGTGATGTTTTCAAAGTGATAGGAGATGGATTTAGATAATCTTCATTTTAGAGAGTGATTTCCACTGACATGGGAGATGATACCACAACTATCCCATGCTGAGAGAGATATTGTTGAGAGATGTTGTTTGTCTTCATTGATTGATATGCCTCGGGTTAGCGTTAACCGGTGATTGTTGACAACACTATCAGAGAGGTGGCATAGTGACCACAATGATTTACATCTACCCACCAGAGAGATGACTATCATTCTGGAGGATGTTTAGAGGATTTTTTAGATTCTCGTGGTTGGTGATATCGTCACTTATGATTCTATTGAGTAGGGAGGGACATATGTGCTATGCCAACTTTTTCATGATGATAAAATTGATGGATGTTGGATGTCATGGTTGGAGATATTTTCCTATGATGTACCTCTACCTTTCGTTCTTGAAAGATTTATTGGTGGTTTTTATGTCCCAACAAGAGGGCAAAGGGATTTTTTGTTGGTTGGGGGTGCACACTAGAGCAGATGGTTCAGTTTGGGACCTATTTTTCTTGGGGATCTTGTATGCTTGCTCACCTATATCATGATCTACACCAAGTGGTATATCTGGGAGGATCTAGCTTGTCTATCAAGGTTACATTGCTATAGGTCTAGGCCTGGGAGCATATTGTGGTGACATGGCTAGAGACAGAAAATTTTTGACCGTTCGAGATGCCATACATTTATTGCTATGCAGGTGCAATTGTCTAGCATAAGCTAGGAAAAATAGAGTATTGGCAATGAGTGCTCGATGACTTGGATGCAGTTACTTGGTGACCATATGTGGATTGTGAGTGGTGGACAGAGGATCACCTAGAGGTTCCATACTTTATGACTACCACATACCTGATTAGACAGACTCAATATATTATCGAGAGATTCCTATTACTAAGAGTACTGAGGCAGTATGGTCGAGTGTAGGGGATGCCACAGGGATCAACCCTATGTGCCCACAGGCAACTGGATATCACAGGGTGGGGACCTACATTGTCCTATGATGCCGCATGTGATGAGTATCTACATTTGCAGTCGGTTGTCTGGGATTATCATCTAGATATTTTTGAGGGATACATGAGTGAGGAGTATACTGCATACTTTGGTTATCATCCGTTTTTGAGGATTTTTGGGCTTGATGAGCCCATGCCACCATTTGAGGATGATGAGGATAGACCACCCAGGTAGAGATGAGGCAAAGATATCAGAGATGGGGAGGAGGGAGAGGGTGGAGAAGATGGTGATGATGGTGGTGGAGGAGATGGAGGAGGTGGTGACAGAGATGGAGGAGGTGGTGGAGGAGGTGGTGGACATCTTGGTTTTGACATCAGAGTGCCTGGCAGGAGACGATCCTTGGTGACAACATCACATCAACGTGTACAGATACGCTTGCCTTCCCAATAGCAATAGACACAGATCAATTCTTTACACACACAGGTGCAGACTATTTAGGGATAGCTTACAGAGTTACAGGGGCAGTTGCAGACACAGACCCAGCTATTGACCTAGGTGCAAGCAGAACTCTTATAGGCACAATGTCAGATTCAGACTTTGATAGCTTAGAGGGATGCCGCCCTACAATAGCTGGAAAAAATATAGTGCCAGGGATAGGTACATGGGTAGGTTGTAGCATTGATTGTGGAGAGAGACACCCTGAGACGACAGGTTGAGTAGGTAGAGGACCTCGCAGAGAGGTTGTAGCAGGCTGCGACAGCTACGAGAGCGGGTTATTATTTTAGGGAGATACATCACACGTCTCAAGAGGTTCGGTTTTATAGAGATCGATATCATGATTTGGTCCCACCTAAGGGGTGACAGAGCTTTACTTGATCTCGGACTTGAAGATCTCAGTCTCAGACAGTGAGCATGGGTGTGACATCCATTACTAGTGGATCAGAGGGATCCATGTGCAGGGACATCCGGTGTAGCAGGGGATACAAGTCCAGTGATGCCGACAACTTCGGGAGGCAGTACCACATAAATTTAGTCACTATATGCTATGCCATTATGTATACACTGAATTTTGATGATATCACCCTTTGATGTATTTATTGATATTCAGATATCCTTGTACTTTTAACATATTTTTGAGATATATATATGTAGCGATGATGATGATCCTATGTGTTTATGCATTGATTTGTGATGGATGCATTTAATTTCCATGTCCTATATGTTATGTGATACCTTATGATGATGATATTATATGCCATGGATGCAATATGTCTTATGATCCTATGGTTTTATGCAAATGTCCACATGTTAATATTTTTTTATTTTTCTATTGCAATGATGTATGATGTATGATATGCAAGATGATGTTAATGTAGAGATGAATAATTCTAATAATGAATGAATCTATATGGTATGCATGGATGTATGATATGCATGGTAACTTAAGTTTTTATATTTTTCTGATGCAAATATTATGATCTAATGCATGTATGAAATGAATGAATGATTATTTTACATATGTTGATGCCTAGAATGTATGACTAGATGTATATGGATGAAAATGATATGGTCAATGCATTTGTTTTCTTAATGCAAATATATGATTAATTAACTAAATGGGTTCCTAGATGATATGATAATGCTATGATTGATGTCCTAATGCTTATGTCTCTAAATGATGTTTTTGGTTATGTCAAATGTACTCAAACTGTCAGTGATAAAAACATTAGCCTTAGAAAAATCTATAAATTCCATTACAGTAACCAAATATGAATGGAACCTATCTATGCAATCCTAACAATGCAATAGTGACATCCCAGTGATTTATTATGCTTATTGTCATCATTGAGCCTTTAAAAATGTTGAAAGTGAGTACAAACATCGATGGTAAAATTGAACCATGATGACCTGAGTACTACTTCCATGACGTTTGATAGTGCAAGTTAACATAGGCATCTAGGTATAATTAAACCATGATGACCTAAGCCTTCTTTGCATAAATAGACAAGAGTTAACCATTTTACTATGTCAATCCAGAATGTCATCAGTGATACTTTGTAGAGCATGTCCCATGACGCTTCTCATAGTAGTAATGATTAACTCATAGGCAACATACAAATAAAATATCATTCTCGATCATAGCTTTTCTAGTCCTTTGACATCCTTGAATTTCTTATGAGAAATGATGAAATCAATCAGAATGCAAACTATTTGAACATTCTACTTGATATACTGAGAAATGATGACATCAATCATTTTCTATTGTTTTTGGGATTTTTGAATTTTCTACTTTTTACGTGTTTTCTGAGATTTTGACCAAGAATCTAACCTAAAGACCTATCTTAGGGATCTCAAGGGCTGATCAAAGATAAGCCTTGCATACGTTATACACGTAGAGACCATGTAGTTTGACCAACAGAACCGATTTATAAGACTAGGATATGAACAGACACTTAATTACAACAAACTGCAACAACAAAATTCAACAAGGTGACTCTATTTTTGGCTTTTTTATGGATTTTTGACCTTTTTTAAGGATTTTCTGACGTGACAAGGATGTTTGATGCATTTCTGATGGTGATTTATGTTCCATGTTTGGTTTCACTATGATCAATGTTTTTTTTTGTGTTTTCCTTCCTTTCGTTTGTCTGTTGACTTAAGCTCAAAACTTGTTGCCCCCAGCGAGGTCAGGATTCTTCTCCTAGTGGAAACAAGCCATTTTTATTAGGGATATGTACAGTGTTCCAAAATCCAAAGTGAGACAACCAACACAACAAGATATGCATATCCAACTCGAATGAAGGATTTAGATGGTAACGATACCAAGCCAGTGATCAACATATGTTCCCATAGAGGAAGAAGCTAGCCTGCCACAAATAGCACCTGTTGCTAGGTTTTCACCACTTTCTTTTATTGCACTTTCTCAAATTTTATGATTTTTTTTATCTTTTTAATTTTTCACTTTTCTTTTTTTTTTTTGCATTTTTTTTGTTACCAAGATTCCTGTTTCCCAGGTTTTCACTAGGGTAACCATTTTTTCAAGACATTTACTATTTTTTGGATTTCTTCAGGAATTTTTCAGGATTTTTTAAGTTTTTTTTGGATTTTTTAAGGACTTTTTCAGATTCATCGACTGACCTATGCATAGAATTTCTTAAGCTAAAGACTATTCATTAGCTCTTCAAACTAATCTCCTTCTAGAATGGATAGCTAATATGCTCTTGAACCATAAGCTAATACAATGACAAATGGCCCCAACCAATTAGGTTCAAAATTTCCTTTCTTTTCTTTGTCTTGCTGATTGCGTGGGTTTTCTTTCAGCACTAAGTCACCAACATGGAAAGCTGTAGGTTTGACATTGTGATTGTAACTTATGTATAGACATTGTTGGAAGGATTTCAAGTGATTCACTGCATGTTGGGGCCATTCATCTAACAATTCTAGTTCTTGCAATCTTGAAATTTAGTAGTCTTCATCAAGGATGATACCTTTTAAGGAAACTTAGAGCGATGGTATTTCAACTTCAATAGGAACAATGGCCTCAGACCCACATACCAAAGCATATGGTGTAGCTTCTATTGGTGTGTGAATACTGGTGTGGTATGCCCATAAGGTAGGGTTTAACTAGATATTCAAATCACGTCCCATGTCATTGACAATTTCTTCAAAATCTTCAGAATAGTCTTGTTGGAAGCCTCTACTTTACCATTCCCCTGGGGATAATATGGTGTAGAGAAGCAATGTTGGATATTGAACTTCTCACAAAATTCTTGCATGTCTTGATTTTTGAATGGTCTTCTATTATCAGTGACTATGGATTGCGGAATGCCATATCTACAAATAATGTAGTTTAGGATGAATGATGAAATATGCTTTCATGTGATGTTGGTTAAAGGAATAGCCTCAATCCACTTCGTGAAGTATTTTGAAGCTATGATGATAAAATTGTGTCCATTTGATGAAGATGGATGAATTTTACCAACAAGATCTAGTCCCCACTGGAAAAACGACCATGTGGATGCAAAAGGTTGAAGTTCTTGTGCTGGTGCATGGATGAGATTGCCATGAATCTGACATTTTTGACATTTTTTCACAAACTGGAAAGACTCTTTTCCATAGTTGATCAATAATATCCTAAATGAAGAAGTTTCTTGTCTAAGGTTAGGCCACTTGAATGTGTTTTGTAGACACCTTCATGGAATTCTTGTAAAGCTATTTCAGACTCGTCACATTCTAAACATTGTAAGAGAGTTTATTGAAGACCTTGTCGATATAGCACATCCACTATAATTGTATGTCAAGCAGCTCGACGAATCAGATTGCATTTTTGGTTTCGTGACAAGTCAGGTGGAAGAGTGTTATCTTTCGGGTAGGTATAAATCTCACTGTAGATTGAGGTTTTGGTATTGGATAGGTTATAGATGACATGGGATTCAGTACCATCATGGGTAGGGGATAATATTTGTTCCACCAAGAGCTCATAAAAGCTTCTTTTCTCTGGAATTTGTAACAAGGAAGCAATAGTATCCATGGCATCATCGGCTTTATTATCCACTCTTGAAACCTATTCAAATTTGATATCCACAAAGTATTTCTTGATATCATCTAGCATTCTCTTGTAAGGAATCAATTTTTCATCTCTTGTTTGATAATCATCGTTGACTTGATTAATTACTAATTAAGAGTCTCCATACACTTACAATTATAGGACATTCCATTCTACTGCCATTTTGATTCCAATGATTAATGCTTCATACTCCACCATGTTTTTGGTACAAGGGAACATCAGTCTATGTGATTTTGGTATGGTATGTCCTTGAGGAGTGACAAATAGAATTCCATCTCTTGATCTGTGTTGGGTATGTGATCCATCAAAGTATAGTATCCATTGTTTTGCAGCCACAACAAGAACATCAAAATCTATAAATTCAATGTGTAAAGGATGATTATCTGGTAATGGTGCCTCTACTAGCTGGTCCATAATTGCTTGTCCTTTTATGGTTTTCCTATCTACATATTGGATATCAAATTTACTGAGTATCATGACCCATTTAGCCAATCTCCCTGTCAATTTATCTTTACTAAGGAGATATTTGAGAGGATAAATTTTGGCTATCAACTTGATAGCATGAGTCAGCATGTAGTGTCGTAGTTGTACAGTCACAAAAACTACTACTAGACAAGCCTTTTCAATGAAGGTATAGTTGATCTCATAGCCATTTAGTGTCCTACTGATGAAATAAATTTCTCATTGTTTTCCTATTGAATCTTCTTGTGCTAATAAGGCTCCCAATGATGTCTCTATTGTAGCAATATATAATAGTAGTGGCTTTCCATCCAATGGTGGTACTAGGATAGGAAGATTCATTAAATATTGTTTCAAATGGTTGAAGGCTCCTTCACATTTCTCATCCCATCAGAAGGAAACATTTTTATGCAGCAAATGAGTGAAGGGATGGGTCTTATCTTCCAGGTGTGAAATGAATCTATGAATTGACTAAAACCTTCCTTGTAGAGAATAGAGTTGACAAATGTTCTTTGGTGGTGGAATTTCCATAATAGCTTTGACTTTGTCTGGGTCTACCTCGATCCCATTTTCTGATAATATGTAACCAAGGATTTTTGTTGATGTCACCCCAAACATGCATTTATGTCAAGTCTACTATAATATCTCTATTAGGGAGAGGAAAAACATTTTTAGGAAAAGCTTTGTTAAGGCCTCAAAAATCAGTGTAGATGTGAATGCTATTATCAGGCTTTAAAATTGGTACTATATTCGACATGGGTATGTGCAAGATCATGATGGGCCAAAAAGTGGCAATATGATGGGTATATGGCTGATGACTTTTTTTTTACCCAAAATTGATGAAACGGAAAGGGTTTTTAAAGGAGATTCTCTGATTTCCACCAATATAAATTATGCTTTACTTTGAATTTAATAAATAATTATTATTCATTTTCTATTTGAATAATGATTAAAGTCCTGATTGATAGGCTGATTGAAAAACATCTATAGCTTTCAAAAGGTATCACATTTTTTGAATCCAAAACATGTGTCACATTCTATGCTTCACATAGTATAGGATTAAAAAAAGAAAAAATGAATTTCATGAAGTTTTGACCAAGTTAAGTTGGTCAGACATACAAGTTTTTTATATTTTTTTAAAGTTGTAATAAAAAATTCATAATTAATTATTTACTTGGAAAAAAATTACAAAAAATATGCATCACATCTGGACATGAGTTTTCTAATTATATCTAAAATATTATAAAAAAATATTATAATTTTATTGTGGTTAGGGTGGTGAGACATACACCTACTTATTTTTTCCTTGAAATTTAAGTACTACACATTGAAATTTCAAATTTTTACGAAATAGATTTAAAAAATAAAAATCCAATAGTTTAGAAACTAAATTCAATTTTCTACAGATTCTATTCTTACATATTTTTGAAATAATATAGATAACTTATTCAAATTTTTATGTCAAGTTGCCTAACTCTAATTTTTCTAATTTTTTTTGCCACTTAAGGGCCTATTTTTTCCATGATGATCTTGCACATACCCATATCCACTCGACATAATCAATAGGTTTGATGAATCTTGCATCTAACAATTTCTTCAACTCTACCTTTACCAATAGTGTGATATGGGGGTGCATTTTTGTCCACTTTTGTTTGGTTGGTTTCACTCCTAGAGGTAATGATAGATGATGCATGATGAGTTTTTGATCAATTCCCAGCATGTCTACATATGACCAAGCAAAGTTGATTTTTTTTTCTATGAAAAACTTGAGGAAGCTTGGCTTTTCCTGTTCTATCAAAGATGTTGCTAGATGGATATTCTTCACTATCTCTTCATTGCCGATGTTCACAAACTGTTTTGGTTCAATAAGGACTTTGGATCTTTCCTAAAAGTTTTATGGGAGAGTATCAAATATTCCATCCTTTAATGCCTTAGGTAGGTTTTTTCCATTGGATGCGCTCTTTGTTTTTACTTTTTCCAAATCTGGTATTGCCATTGAATGGTTTTCAATATCAGATCTATTTCCAGTATTATTCATTTTGTAGTTGGAAGATTTGATACTCCCCTGTGTGGAAACCTTGTGATGATCTTCATTGGTGGAGTCTGTTTTAGAATCATTGGCACAAAGGAAATTGATGATGGCATCATCATTTGAAAATGTAGGGATGTCAAATGGATTAGTTAGGTCCTAATCTATAAGGTCAAGATGTACCAAGGGTAAGTAGTCAACTGACAGGTTAAGGTCAGAAATGGTAAGGGTTTGAATAGTGGTGTCTTCCATTATTCCAATAGAAAAATTGAGGTATAGAAGATAACTCTCTTCCAAATTCGTTGTTTCACTCCAAGTTGAACTATCTTCACTGGAATCATCAGGTGTTGTGATGCAAATTCCAACGGTCTCGAACTTGACCCTTGTCCCTCTTCGAATAGGAGTGCATACTTATCTACCACATCAATATCCTTGTCATGAAAGGACTCTTCTGATAGTGAATCCCACTCATATTCATTAGAATCAATTTCATGATCGCTGTTGGCTTGTAACTGTAAGATTATTTCAACCACCTTTTCTTTTGTGTCTTCTCTATAGCCTAGTCTAGTCTTATCTTTTGGATTGATTAAAAGTGGTTGAATCAGTTCTACAATTCCCTCTTTTCTTTTACCCACAAGACCTTTTCCCTCATATCCCATCTTTTCCAAGATGGTGAAACCTTTTCCATATTGATCTATTTGTACATTTGCAGTTGTTGTTTGGGATTATTTATCATCTTTGTAAAGATAGTTTAGAACATTGTTGTCTTCTGATTCATCAAACCTGGTGCTTTCTTTTATGAACCGTCTATCAAATTTGGTGACTAGTTGTGGGATCTATTGTGTTGATGTAGAGGGTTTCCCATAGACCTTTGGAGAAGAAAAGTGGGAAAGATACAGGGACTGTTCAAAGAAGTATTCACCAACACCTTTCTCTTTGACTTGGACTTTTTCATCAAATTGTTTTGACAAGGAATTCAATTGGGCTTCAGGATTTGAGGATGTGGATGGAGCAAATTCTTCTTTCTTCTCAGACCTTTTAGGTATGAAACAAGATTGGCTTTCATGATTTGTGGAAATGACCAAAGGTTTGGATGAGGAACTTGACTGGCTCTGCTCATTGGAGGTAGTAGAAATGGAAGCTTCTCTATTATGAGGTACAAAGATATCTTAGACAAAGTTTGAGGTATTGCAATATTGAGGACTATTTGAATCAGCAAAAAAGGTAATTTTCTGACCACCACAAAAAAAATTTAGACATTGGTGATATGTTGAAGGGATCACCATGGTTCCATGGTTGACCCAATAGTATGTTATAAGTTAGATCCTTGTCTAAGACTTGGAAAATTACATCTTTTTGGATTGGTCCCACTTGTATGGGTAGGATGATCAACCCCCGTGAAGCTCTTTCCTCATCATCATATGCTTTTATTGTAATATTTTTCTTTGAATCAATTGCATTCTTAGAGAATCCCAGGGCACAAAGAAGTTTTAAAGTACATATATTTAGGCCAGCTCCTCCATCTATTAGGATTCATTTGACACGATGTTTATGGATTAGGACTTCGATATGGAGAGCATCATTATGGGGATGACAAATGGATGCGTCATCATTTTTGGAAAAGGATAAGCTATGTGGTGTGATTAAATGTCCCACCATGGCTTCAAATTTACAAACTTCTAGATTCGTTGACACCGTTGTGTCCACTAGGGCCTTTCCCAAGATCTCTTTGTGAGCAGGAGAAATCTTGAGCAATTCCAATATTGATATTTGTGCAGGGATTTTTTGGAATTGGTCCACTATGTTGTATTGATTGGACAAGGTTGTAAATGTTTGAGATGAACCTCCTTTTAAGACATATTTGGCCTGAGCCCTCATTGTCGCATTCACTAGTATATTGTCTTGTTTCCCATTGATTTTGATGACATTAATTTAGGTATCCATCATAGTCATATTTGGTTGTGTATCATTGATTTGATTTTCAAAGATGATGTCATGTTCTAGTTCAATCGGGGTGTCATAAATCAGATCATTGTTTGGTGTAATTTCTTGGTGGTCATCAATTTCAATGGTATTCTTTTGATTTTCAATTGCTGAGATATGACTTATGATAGTATCATGGACATAGTTCACATTCTTTCCCTTTTTGTTTGTTGTAGAGGACTCCCCTTTTTCATAATTTGGCAAAGCATTTTTAAATGCCTCATGATCTGTATTTGTTTGGAGTGGCTCTATTCGTATGATTTTAGCATCTATCAAGTCTTGTATTTTATGTTTCAATTGCATGCAAATATTCATTAGGTGGCCTTTGCATCGATGAAATTCACAGTAATGGGAATCATTCCACCATTAAGATTTTAATTTAGGTTCAAAGCCTCAAGTGTCAGGTAGTGTTATGAGGTTATTTTCAAGAAGTTCCCTCAATGTAGATTCATGTGATTGACCCAAAGGGGTGAATTTTTGGTAGTTTGATTGTGTTTGATATTGTGAAAATTTTGATGGGGTGTTACTTTTATTGTGACCGCTTTGATTGTTAGATGAGGTGATATTCTGATTTGTTCCTTGATTGATGTTTTGATATACCTTGGTTGTAGTTCCTGACAAGTTAAAGATGGGTTTGGAATTATGAGTTTCAACATTACCCTCGTTGCCATTTTTGTTCCTTGCCCAAAATTTGGGTTTTTCATTGTTATGATGGTTGGATGAACTAGAATTGTTTGATCCTTCACTGTGAATTTTTAACACCCCTCTTTTGACTAAGGCTTCTTCAATTTTAACACTATTTTATACAATCTTCTCAAAGCTAGGAGGACATTGTAATTGCAATCTATAGCTCATCTCATTGTTAAGGTTATCAATAAATATTTCCATCTTTTCTTGTTTGAGTATGGGATGAGCATATTGAGTGAATAACCTTCTCCACTTTTGGAGGAATATGAGAAAAGAGTCTCCTTATTTCTTTTTGGTATTACAAAGATCCTTCATGGTTATCTCATTGGAAATGTTGTAGGAATATTGTGTGATGAATTTGTTAAATAGTTCTTTGAAGGACTTTATGCTTGGTTGTAACTTCGATAACCATTCCATGCAATGGCCTCCTAGACTATGAGAAAAGAGTCTCATTAAGTATGTGTCCTCATGAGCGAATTCAAGACTATTCAGAATTCTTGCACATGGTCTATTGGATCAAACTTCCCATTGTTATTTTTGTATTTTGGTAAGTTATAGTTTACAGGAAATGGTATCATGTTTAACCTTATATCAAATGGATAGGGAAAAATATCCCACCATAGGTACTATTTTGGAGTCCTCTCTTACATATCTGAGAGTTGTTGAAGGTTTTACATCTAATTTGTCAAGGTAGTCATTTGATTTGCAGTAAGCATTTCAGTTTTAGTTTTCTTTGGGACATTCTTCAATTTACTAACATCAAAATAATTTGGTAAGTTAGGTCCTTGGTTTGCTAACATTAAAAGGTATTTCTCCCCATCATTTTCAAAGACTTTTTCTAGGAATTTATAGAATTTGGGGTCTTGGTTTGCTTGTTCAATTTCTTCTTCTGTTATCTCTTCCATGTCATTTTGGGAAAATTGGTGAAAGGGATTTACCTTTGGTTCTCCCATGATATTTGGAGGGTTAGGTTCTTTACCCTTGAGTTTTTTTTTTTGGGACCTTGTTAAAATGGGCATACAAGTGATGAATGTTTGCTAAAATTTGATCGTTATTTGAGAGTGCCAAGGAAATTGAGGTTGAATAGAATGATGGATTCTATTGATATAACCAAGGTGACAAAATTTTATACAAAGTGTATTGTTTCAATGATGAAGGATAATAAATCCTTGATGGGAAACTCAACTTTGATGATCAAATTTGTGTTTTGATGATGATGGGAACTTTTAAAGGTTTGATCAAATTTTAGGTAAAATGTTTCACTTGGATAAGTCAATTTTAACAATTTTTTGGACTCTAAGGGATAATTCCTAACTCGAGGAGATTTCAAAATTTTGGTTTCAATTGTGAAAATGGCGAGAAATTTCCTCTCTAGACGAGATGTTCAAATATTTGGAAGAGTCTTGGGTTTTGGCAATAATAAAACAAATACAAACTAGGGTTGTTCTTGGAAGTTTTTCTGTAAAAAATGAAGAGTAGTCTGTCCCTAAAGTTGTAAAGCATGGAAAGACATTGTTGATGGTATTTTGGACTAAGAATTATGCATTTTGGTTTTCAAATTTTGATTTTTCGTGAAGCCATTGGATAAAAATCATGTTTAGACCCTTATCAAGGCTAAAAATGACTCTAACCAAGAAAGGTGTTTGAATTCTAGTTGGAAAATGATGGATGGGAATTTTATTCAGCTTTTTGTTTCTATATTTTGGTGGAAGCGTCATTACAAAGGGTAGAAGTGCCATAAAATGACTCAGATGCACCACAGGATGGTAGGGATGTGCAATAGAATTAGGTGAATGTGCCACATAAAAGCTTGGATGTGCCACATAATAGTTGGGATGTGCAACAAAATGGGGTAAATGCACCACAAAAAAGCTTGAATGCATTGGTAAATAAGGCTGAAGTGTTGAAACAGAGAGGGAATGTGCTGAAAAACTTGGTGAAGGTGCCATAAAAAATAGCGAAAGTGATGGACAGAGTATGCAACAATTTATTTCCGGTTTGCTTAATTTTTTCTGGTTTTCAGTCAAAAGATGGTTTGTTCCAGATGATGTATTCTAAATCACAGTTTTTGTAGTTTTTCTAGTATGTAAAGTTTCGTTTGAGGTTTGTTTTGATTTTTTTTTGAAAAGAACAATCAAGCACAATGTACATTCCCTAGGGCTATGATGGACTATATTCTCTTGGATTCCACATTGGTTTTACCCCAACCACACTTAGCTTTAGCAGATGAATTCAGAAGCTTGGCCACATGGGCTCCCCCTTACATTTCACTCTCTTCTCAAGTCAACCAAGCTTCTAGCCTCCATGAAACTCCCATGGTAGACTGATCATCTCTACTAAACACTATGAGAATGTGGATTCCTTCACACCAATCAGTGTTGTACCAAGAGAATAGATAAAGGATTTGGCCAATTCTAAAAAAATGGTTCTATTAATGAATTTCCATTCGTAGGAGTTGACCCAATGTGGCGAGAGACCATTGATCCCTTCTCGTCAAAGCCAACCACATGATATTGGCATTTACTCCAATATCCACATTTATATCCCTGCTAGAAATACTCTTCACTTTAGAGTGTTACCGGTTGAGTTATTCCCTTGGGTGAGTACTTTTTCCCCAAGGAAGGCCCTCTAGGACAAAAAAAAAGTGAGAGAGTATACCCATAGTTTGATCCTCTTTATTTTGGATGAATAAAGAGAGAACCATCACTGTATACCCTACTCATACTTGCAGATTAACAAAGAATGGGTCTAGCTTTTTGGTCACCCAATTAAGGGCAGATCATATGCCTACCATTCAAAACACACCATGAATAAATGAAAAAGGAAAGGGTCTGGCTTTTTAGTCACCCAGCTAAGGGGAGAGCATATGCTTACCCTTCCAAACAAGCAACAAACATGGTGTTCATTCCTTGCTAGTCAATCTATGTTCCTAATTTAAGCAAGAAGGAAAGATATAAAATCTAGCCCCTATGTCAAATTCATTAGTAGTTTCTCATAGATTATCTTTGGCAAGCATTCTAGAGTTTCAACATGATCTTTGACAGTGTTTTATTCAACCTGCAAAACAAAAAATCCAACATTAGTTTTCATTCTCAAGAAAAATTGAGAAATAACTAAAAGTGCCATAATATAAAGCCAAAGTGCCAAAAAGACAGAAGCACCACAGAATTGATTGAAAGTGCTACAAAATTTGGTGAAAGTGCTACAAAAAAGAGTAAAAGCACCAAAGAAACTCCCTAAAGCACCACTGGATGGCTTGGAAGTGCTAGAGACATCTTTAGAAGTGTCGGAACAGTCGGTGTAAGCTCCAGAGAATCTTTCATAAACACTAGAAAATTATGCAGTTTCACCAGAAAACTACACGTCCAAGCCTTCAAAATAGAACTTCTAGAAAATGTTAAAATAATAGGGGCTAGGCCCCACGGTGGGTGCCAATTTATGTGTGTTATTATATCAAAATAAACACACTTAGATGGGAAGTATTATATTAAAGAATCTATCTAGATAAAACATAGTTTAACAATAAAATTCTTTAAGAAATTCACATCCTCCTCTAATCGTAAATGTCCTGGCAATTTGTGCTCTCAAAACTTATTCATGCATGAATCCCTGAGATGCCATCTAAGAAACGAGTAGCCTATCCATTTACAATGTAGATTATAAACCTGCATCTATATGATTAAAAGACTCAACTGTATGAAATGATAAATGGACATGGTGAAATAAGCCAGATATGCACAAAATCATATGAAGCGGAAGACAATGAAAACTATACTAATTACAATGAGATTAGAATTGATTCTACATGCTGAAATAAACTATGAAATTCCTAAAGGAGCCATGATTGAAACACATTGGCAAACTATCCTAAATGATAAGCTGAAAATGTAAATGAAGCTCTAAAACTCAAGTGAAATTCTACAGAGTAAGATTATGCAATTGCTCCTTATCCAAAATTTGTAAATTGGGCTCAATTTATAGATTTTTCCAACGCCTTGGGTGAGTTGGAAACAATGAGTGATCAAAATTTAGTCTAGAGAATCCGACAAATAAGAATGAAGAGGATTAAGAAAACAAGGAAATTTTTCCCTATAATAAAACTTATTTTCCAAGTGTAAGATGGAATCACTTGGATGAAGAAGCCATGTGTCCTCAAGGTGGTTAAATTGTTGAGAATAATTATCCAATTTAGAAAATAATAATTAATAGTCATTTTCATGTGACACATGGTGAGTTGGAGGGTGAGGTGGAAGGTCGTTAGAGAAAATTATGTGGAAATGTGATGGAATTCAAATTTAAAAACTTGAATTAAGTGAGAGGGAAGTTAATTAAAATAAAACAAATTATTTAGACTTTTTCATTTTAATTAAATCATGAAAGAGGTGAATTGGAATAGAAGAATTAAGATGAAAGGAACTATGTAAATAAATTTGATTTATTTATATAGTAGATGAATAAAAATTTATTAATTAAATAACCAATATTTAATTAATATTCTCCAAACCAATTTTGAGTGTATATAGTTGCAAATCATCCAAAGTTGTCAAAGTTGTCATTAAGCCTTGGAAAACCCTGGAGATCACCTACAAGTTGCAAATCAGATATTTGGATCCAAAAATCACTCAAGAAGGATAGAGCAGAGATAAAATATCAGGATCATCCTTTGAAGTTGTAGAAAATCCCAACTAGACTAATTCACCACTTTTGGTGAATAATTTTGAGGTCCTGCCAGTTTTTAGGCTTTTGCAGATTTTGATACCCTTTTGGCAGATTCATGTTCCTGCATAGTTTTCCAAAAACTAGACTGATTCGACCAGCTTGGTGAATGAGTCCTAGTCATCAATAAAAGAATATTTTCTAGTGTTCTATACCTCCATCCAACCATCTCTAGATTTCCAAGTGCACACATTTTGTTTTGTAGTTTTTTGTGTTGTTTCATTCACCTTTCTAGATCATTTAGTGCTACTTTTCATTCAATTAGGGTTTTTCATTTCATCTTGCATTTCATTATCTTTTCCAATTCTAAACTTGGTGGTGAAACCCTTATTAAATCATATTCATCCCCTAGAAGAACCCTCTTGCAAGGTATGTTTCTCTTTTGCATTAAGATCTCAAGGGTTTGATGTTGAGTGAAAGTGAAAATTTTCCTTTATAGGTTCTAAACCCCTAGGGTGGAAATGAAGTTTTTTTTTCCACCTTTCATTTTGGTGAACCTACATTTAGAACATCGTAATTCTTATTTGGAGTACATTATCATCCTAGTTCTTTCTTGCATTAACATTGCATTAGGATTTGCATTAGTTAATTGGCATTTTAGGGTTTCAAATTGTGCATTAGTGGAAGATCGTATAGCTTGCATTTTTGTATCCAATTTCATTGAAAATAATTCAAAATATGCATTTTCATCTCACATAAAAATCAAAAAAAGAGAATATGCATAAAATTCAATTTAAAAAATATGAAAATTCCAAAAAAAGTCCTCACTAGGACTCATTCAAGACCTTGGGAAAATCAATCCCTGTGCACATTCTGCATTGTATTTTTTATCATTTCAGGTTTACTTTCTGAGCTTTTATTAACTATTATTTCCTTTCTATTTCAGTTTCCATAATTTCTATTATAAGCATTTCATTGTTCTTAGCTTACATTGCATTTGCATTCACCTTGCATTTAGTATCCCTTGAATGAGTATTTGGTGTCCTATTGGTAATATGGTAGTGAGACGAATTTTGAGACTCATTTCATCTTGTGATAGTACAATTGTTGTGGATCTTGCATTGTCTAGCTCTTTCACTCCTAGTATTGACACTAGTACACTAGGTATGGACAATACCCTTAGAAACTCTTTGCCTTCAAGTAGTATGCATGTTGAAACAAGGAATGATATTGTCCTACAAGAAAACATAATTCACATTCATGAAGACTAAGAAAACCTACAACATCAAATGCAAAATGAAAATATCTCAACTACTGCACACCATCCCTATTACAGACAACATTCATCACATGCTTGAAAGCGAACATGGACTTGAATTTATGCAAAACATAGTTCAAATATTTGGAAAACATCTAACCTCAATGACTCTTTATCCTTTACCTACAAGAAATGTCACAAGCCAAGGAGGAACTAAAATTACTTCTCCCACAACATTTTCCTCAATACCTACCTATACCATCCTTCAAGTCACAACAACAATGCAACCAACAGGTATGTGTAGGATCATGATGGGCCAAAAAGTGGCGATATGATGGGTATGTGTAGGGTATGTGGCTGACGAATTTTTTTACCCAAAATTGATGAAACAAAAAGGGTTTTTAAAGGAGATTCTCAGCTTTCCACCAACATAAATTATGCTTTACATTAAATTTAATAAATAATTATTATTCATTTTCAATTTTAATTATGACTAAAGTCTCAATTGATAGGCTGATTGAAAAACATCTATAGCTTTCAAACATTATCACATTTTTTTAATCTAAAACATGTGTCACATTCTATGCTTCATATACTATAGGATTAAGAAAAATGAATTTCATAAAGTTTTGACCAAGTTAAGGTGGTCAAACATTTGATTTTTTTATATTTTTAAAAAGTTATAATAAAAATTTCATAATTAATTATTTACTTGGAAACAAATTACCAAAAAATATGCATCACATCGGTACATGAGTCCTCTACTTATATCTAAAATCTTATAAAAAATATTATCATCTTATTGTGGTTAGGGTGATCAAACAGACACCTACTTCTTATTTTTCCCTAAAATTTAAGTAGTACTACATTGAAATTTTAAATTTTCATCAAATATTTTTTTTTTCTTAAATAAACCTAGTAGTTGAGAAACTACATTCAATTTGCTACAGATTCTATTCTTATATAATTTTAAAATAATATAGATAACTTATTCCAATTTTTACATCAAGTTGCCTAACTCTGATTTTTCTGAATTTTTTGCCACTTAAGGGAATGTTTTTTCCATGATGATCCTGCACATACCCAAACTAGTAATGTGATTTATTCCTTGGGTATTCTTGCTAGTGTCCCTAGTTCCTATGTTGCATAACATGTCATATCTCCTACAACCTTACCATCTGTAATCATTCCATTGACTTGTCCAAGTTCAAACACATACACTCCTTCACCATTTTCACTTCCATCTCATAACACAAGTAATGAAACTCTCATAACCCAACTCTTCCAAACTGTTTCATCCTTCAAAAATAGATTTCCAGCATCAATCAATATTAAAATGGTCCACCTACATATTATGTCAAAAGTAGTCCATTTTCCTTAGAGATATTACGAACAATGATGCCACAAGTTGTAGAGGTGCCTAGATTTGAAAAATACGGAGGCAAAGGAGACAATTCTAACCATGTTAATTCTTAGTGCTATTTTAAATGAAAACTATCAGAAATAGGTTTCTAAGTGTTGGGATCTAGAATTTGACAAAACATAGATTTCTAGCCTTAAGGTGGGACTCATTTGCCACTGGTGGCGAATCAATCCTCTCCCAAAATTTTGAGAAATCAGGAGATAACATTGCAACACCAAATCTAGTTACTGAAGTCAATTATGCATGAAATAGACAAAATACCTTATCCAAACTTGAAATATGGTTGATTTTACTTGAATCACCTAGTTGACTTGTTGAGCACTCTTCAGCACCTAAATTATTTTTAAATTTGCATACAAAAGTCTACAAACACATATGCAAGAAGGGAAAAATGGTCGAGGGTTAGCAAATAGGGTTTTTCCTTAGTCAAACCCCACTTTGGTAATCAAACCCTCAATGAAATAATTAAATTCAAGAGAATGATAAACAAATAATATGCAAATGCTATCAACTTAGAAAACTATTGTTGAAGAAAATCTGAAGTTTTGTCAATGGATGTTCCAAAATTCTTGATTATTGCTTGATTTGATGTTGTAAGATGCTTGAATGCTTGAGTGCAGGAAAACATTGCTTAAATGTGATATGTGATTGTAGGAGATATAAAATGAGGTGAAAATAACTTGTTTATACAATCTTGTGCCTTAGTAACCCATTGATACCTCATCACCGACCAACATCAAGTGATTTTGAATTAAAACCCAAAAGGAAATTTTTTTAAAATTGAATTTGGATCCAAGGGGGATTCATTCGCCACCCATGGAAAATGGGTCCCATCTAGGACCTAAAAATGGGTGACGAGAATTAAGTCACATTTAATATTATTTGTCGGGTTTACATTGAAAAATGCACTTAATTAAAGCTTATAAGGACATAAAGGGGTCAAATAAAGAATAAGAAAGATGTAAATAGTGAAATTATGCCTACAAAAGCATGAAATATTGTCACAAGACTTTACAACAGTTCAAAATAGGACTTGACAAGTGATGAAAAGGTGATTTGTAGGTGAATTGTAATGAATAGAGTCTAGAAGAGTGTAGAAATGCTTTACAACACTTCACAACACCTTCACAAGATGTCATAATTTGAATTTTAGTACCTCAATATGCATGTTCAAGCCATATTACAACATAAAATCAAAGAAAAATAGACCAACCAACATGAAGCAAGGCCTAAAAGACCATGAAAATGACAAGGGTCCATTTTTCTATGGTGCACCCCTCTTTCCTCTTTTCATGACACAACTTTACTTGGAAACATATGACTTGGCATAGGGATCTCCAAGTTACCTCTCATGTATTCATTTTCTATTCTTGTTTATCATTTTCTACTGTAAAGTGATTTCTCACAATATCATGAAAGTGGGGCCATACATTGCCATTATTCTTTTGCATTATTCTTTTTCATGGTTCATGGTGCAATCTTCTTACTTTATACATTACATTTTCACTTTGTGGATGATAGTGGGTGTGATGTCCCTCAAGAGTGTGATCGCTCTTAGCATATTACATTCCTGTTAGTGGCTTGATGTGACCCATTGCATCCCCTAAATGGAGAATCTTTTATTATTTGATTGGTCCTCTCTTGGAGGCATTAGCCACAATGTTCCATAAGCTAAGACCTCACACTCGTGGACTAAGCAAGAGTCCTTTGAACATTTCTCATTTTGCATTTTCCACTTGTAGCTATATGACCACCTTGCATAACACAACTTGCATGCCTATAAAGCCATCTTTTTTGTTCATGAGCTCCAAGCATATGAATTTTTGCTTGCCTCATGAAGCTCAAAAATCATTTTTTGTGGCACCTTATTAATGTTATGAGGGGGTATAACTTTGGTATGGTTTGAGCAGGAATCTTGATCGAGGAATGACTTTCCCCATAGCCATGAGTGTATGTGTCTCACCTTCTAGGAATTCTCACCTAGCGGATAGCTAGGAGTTCCATTGCCTCAAATTGAATATGCATTTTTTAGACAAACAACCTAGATCTGCTCCACATTGTGATGAAAACATGACTGAAGTTTGATCTGAATCTCTTTTATCTTTTTACCTTTTCTTTTTTCCATGTTTGACAGTGCATGCGGGTCTATGCAAGATCATCATGGAAAAAATAGGCCCTTAAGTGGAAAAAAAATCAAAAAAATCAAAGTTAGGCAACTTGACGTAAAAATTTGAATAAGTTATATATATTATTTCAAAAATATATAAGAATATAATCTATAGAAAATTTAATGTAGTTCTAAACTACTAGGTTTTTTTTTTTAAAATCTATTTTAGAAATTTTGAAATTTCAATGCAATAGTACTTAAATTTCAAGGAAAATGAGAAGTAGGTGTCTGCGATACCACCCTAACCACAATAAAATGATAATTATTTTTTATAATATTTTAGATATAAGTAGAGGACTCATGTCTCGATGTTATGCATATTTTTTTGTAATTTTTTTCCAAATAAATAATTAATTATGATTTTTTTATTACAACTTTTAAAAAATATAAAAAACTCGTATGTTTGACCACCTTACCTTGGTCAAAACTTCATGAAATTAAATTTTTCATTTCTTAATCTTATAGTATGTGAAGCATAGAATGTGACGTATGTTTTGAATTCAAAAAATGTGATACCCTTTGAAAGCTATAGATGTTTTTCAATCTATCTATCAATCAGGACTTTAGTCGTAATTTGAATAGAAAATGAATAACAATCACATATTAAATTCAAAGTAAAGCATAATTTATATTTGTGGAAAGCTAAGAATCTCCTTTAAAAATCCTTTTCGTTTCATCAATTTTGGGTAAAAAAAAGTCATCAGCCACATACCCATCATATTACCACTTTTTGGCCCATCATGATCCTCCACATACCCATGCTTGTGATTTGTTGGTGCTCTTTATTGTTTTCATGTGTGTAATTTTGCACCTATGTTAGTTTGTTATGTGATCTTGATCCTAGGGGCTTGATCACCTCTCTTGATCATTTTCACCCCATCTTAGTGGTCTGGACACCGAAAAGTAACCCTTCTACTTTTTTGTCTAGTTTGGGTCCCCCTTGTGACCTTATCTTAGTTGTGCCTTGATTTAATGTTCTAATGTGAATAAAACATTCACATTAGGTCTTGGGCTTTAGAAAATTAAAATAATTCAAGTTGTGCCTTACTTAAGTGTTGTAAAGTGTTGTAATTTGCATTTTCACACTTTTCTAGGACCTTCTTAATATAATTCATCTAAATAACCTCTTTTTATCACCTACCAAGCCTTATTTCAAAGTGTTGTAAAGTGTTTTAACAAACTTTTCATCTTTTCTAGGATTTTCATCAATAATTTGACCCTTTCTTATGTTTAAATGGCCCCATCATACACTTGCATGCCCTACTTAAGTGTTTTTTTGAGAATAATCCCATCAAACAACATTTAATACACCTTAATTCTTGACAGCCACTTAAAATTCCTAAGTGGCACCAAGTCACCATTAGGGGCGACTTAGTCCCATTTGGCTCCAAAATTAGAATTATTTCAAAATTCTGGCAAGATATTATTTTCTAAGACTTGAGGTCGGCCTGTGATGTGGCATTTATAGGAAATTTTCTATAATTATGTATAAATATAGTGTTTTCATCTCATTTTCATCCTCCTTAGTCTCCAACACTTTCTTAATTTTCTAATGAATCAATCAAGTGATTTTGCATTCAAACATTTTTTTTACAAGAGTATTCAAGCACTTTAGAGCCATTACATGCATATATTCAGATATCTACTTCAAGGGTTTCGTGAGTTATAGCATTGGATGTTGTTCATTCATCATTCTATTTTCATTTCACTTCATTTTCAAGGGTTAAATTACCAAACCATGGTTTGACCAAGGAAAACCCCTATTCACTAACGCTTAACACTTTTTCCCCACTTTGCATGTGTTTTATTGGTCTTGTGCACAAATTTGTGTAATATCAAGGTGTGAAAATTTATCAAAATTTTATCAGTCATTCAAAGTGGTTAAAACACTAAATGAAGCTTGGAGAACACTTATAGGTTAGATTATTCACATTTATATGGAGGTGGACTAAGTTTCCATCACTAGTGAATTAGTCCTATTACCAGGCCTAAAAAGTGGTTTGTATAGTTCTAAGTAACCTTTCGCCTGAAACTTGTTCCAACATAATTTCCTTGAAATAGGACTAAGTCACCCAACTTGTTGTAAGTGTCCTAGTAGGCTTCAACACTGATTTCTATAGGATTCCAAAGCTCCTCTCCATCACTTTCCAATTTCCAAGTGTCCCTTTTCAGTTTCATTAATTTTTGTTACAGTTTGTTTACATTTTTAGTTCATTTTGTATATCACATTGTGTTTTAAAAAAAAAATCATTTATTTAGTTTTGCATCCATAGTTCATCCTCTTTATAACTTTCCTACCTTAGGAACAATGTCCTTTGACATATTTCAATCTCTATTGCTTTGGAATCTCATGGAATTCTTCTTCAGTGTGAACATTGTGAAATGAGATTCCTCTTCCTTCATTCCCCTTTTAGGTGTGGATAAGAGAAGTTGTGACTCCCATTTTCTTTGTTCAAATTTTGGTGAACCCAACTTTATAACATTATATTTCTAATTTCAAGTGCATTTACATCGTAGAATTACATTTCATTGCATTTTGCATTGTTTAATTTGCATCCTAGGGTTTTAAAATTTGCATTAGTGAAAAGCTCATCTAGCTTGCATTTTTGCATTGAATTTCATTAAAAATCAACAAAATTATGCATATTCATATTATATCTACATCTAAAAACACAAAAGGCATAAAAATCAATTTAAATTTTTTGAAATTTTTCAAAAAAATCACTACTTGGACTCATTCACCACCTTGGGCGACTTAGTCTAGTTGCATATTTGTCACTTCCTTTTTTGGAATTTAATCTAAAATCATTGAGTTTCTATTTTTTGTTTCTACATTTTAGTTTTACTTTCCAAAATGTTAGTTTTAAGCATTTCATTCTTATTAGTTTAGATTGCATTTGCATTCACCCCACATTTAGAGACCTTTGCATGAGTGTTTGGTGTCCTATTGCTAATACCTTAGTGAGAAGAAGTTCAAGACTCATGTCATCTCACGATAACACACTCATTATGGATCTTGGGTCATCTAAAGCTTCAACTCCTACTACTGCAACTAGTACACTAGGTATGGATAATACCTTTAGAAATTATTTGCCTTCAAATATCATGCAATTTGACACACAAAATGATCATATCCCACTTGAAAAAATAATTCAAATTCATGAGGAATTAACACATATCCAACATCAAGTAAGCCTTGACAACAATTCAGCCACTACAATTCCTACCATAAAAAACATCCATCACATGCTTGAAAGTGACAATGGCCTGGACATTGTGAAACAAATAGTTGAGATATATACAAAACATATTTCTCTAACCTCTAGTGCTCCTCAACCAGCAAACACTATGGTTAGCCAAGGAGGACCTCAAACTCCTCATCCCTCCACCATAGCCTCAATTCCTACCTATACCACTCCTCATGTCACAACAACACTACAACAAGTTAGTAATGTGAATCCTTCCTCGAGTATTCCTGTGAGCATCCCTAATTCTTATGTGGCATCACATGTTCTTTCTTCCTCCACAATACCATCTATAAGCATTCCATTCATTTTCCCTACCACTACATACATTCCATCACCACTTGCGCTTCCTTTACATACCACTTACAATGACCCTCTGGTAACACAACTTTTCCAAACTGTTTCATCCATGCACAAACAAATATCCACCATAAACCAAAATCAGAATGTCCCAACCACATATTATGCTAGAAGCAACCAATTTTCTTTGAAAATATTGCGAACATCGATGCCACAAGGAGTAGAGATTCCTATATTTGAGAAATATGGAGGGAAGGGAGATCCTTCTAACCATGTTAATGCCTACACCACCTTATAGAGTGACTGTGTCCTTGATGATAAACTATTAGCAAAATTGTTTCCTAGGACTTTTAAGGATATTTCTTTGGAATGGCTCTCATCTTTACTGAACAATTCAATTCGTTCATATAATGAAATTTTTGATGCATTTATAAATCATTTCCAAGTGCATATGACTCCGAAGAAGACCTTGGCTGATTTGATGAGATTCAAGCAAAATGAGGAAGAAAAGATAACTAATTTTATTTCATCCTATGAATCGCTTTATTCCCAAATCAATCTCAGGATTCTTGGACCACACCTTCAAAAGATGCTTCTCAAAAACTTACAAACTAAACTCCAGGAAAAATCACTATGATGAAATTCCCCTCCTTCATGCACTTGTGTACTGCCCTTGGTGATTACCACAAATCGGTTGGTAATCAAAATATAAGGTCCACTTCTAGCCAAGTTTAGAAATCTGAAGTTGCCAACAAAAAAAATTCCCAACCATTTAGAAATAAAAACAAAGGATTCTTATAGTTTAACCCCTCAAAAACCAACTCAAACAGTCAACAACCAAGTAGCATCTATTAAAACTATGGTGCCTTTAGTTATGGAGATCCAAAAAGAAAATTCATGCCTTTACCTGACACCCTTCATAACACAATGTCCCAAATTTTACAACAAATGATTACCTTTCCTACCATCAAAGCACCCGACCCTACTAATCCTTTACCTTAGAACTTTAAATCCAATGCTTATTGCCATTATCATAGATAAAATGGAAATGACATGGAACATTGTAAGCGTATTAAACATCTTGTGCAAGAGCTCATTGATTATGACCATCTATCCATTACAGGTGTTAATGATCAAGTATATAAGTTTGTTTCCCCTCCAAATCAAAACTTGCAAATTTTCACTGGTCCAATTCCCAAACATAATATTTCATTTGTCAAAAGTAGTGAAACTAAAAAGAATTATGTGATGAATGTTGATAGAAATGATGAACATCATGATCCTATCCCACATATTACTCATGTTAATCCTATGGATGAAATGGTAGGTGTGATAGTTGTTATCCTTCGTAAGAGAAAAGCTAAAAAATCTCTTGATATTACTTTCTCCTCTAAGGAAATACTTCAAAATTTATCTGATGTTCCTCTCTACATAGTTAGCCATATCTATGATGAGCCCACTAAAGGGATACTAATAGATCCCACCTATGGAGAGAATGTGATCATCGAGGAATTTTTGGCATTACCTTACCTTTATCAAGATGACTATGATAAATTAAAAGCATGGATCAAGAAACACAATGGTTTTTCTTGCCCCATGATAGGATCAACCATCCTTCCATTACCAATAGGACCCAAAACATTGGATGTCACATTATCTATCATCTTGTAGTCAAACTAGTTTCATTTGAGGCTAGGCCATCTATGGCTTTGCTCAATGAAAGTTGTCCCTTCAGTTATACAAAAGTTCTTAAATTTTTCATTTGACAATGAAATATTCACTATCCACTATAGTGGCTTTAACCCCTTGTCTTCCAAAGGAAATTTTTCCTTCGAAGCCTTTTGGCCCAAGCCCATGGAACCTATAACACCTCAACAAGACTTCTTTTTCATAGCTTACCAAAAATTCAAAGCAAAGAAAATAGAAGAATTGTCTCTTTGCAACATGTCCCCTTCTACTTCTAAAACTCCTATCCTAGAAAAAAACATGCTTCAACTTGAACAAGATCCAAACAAAAAATACCAACCAACACCATAAACTTCCCTGACATCATCCAAGAGGCAAAGAAACAATGGAGGTAACTCCATCATGCCTCCTTGAATAAAATAGGTTTACAAAGAAAAGGAGAAAGTGGATGAACAACCTTCCATGGTTCCTTCCATTCCTCCCCTTAGGGAAGAAAAAAAACCTATGGTTTATCAACCCACTCCTTCACAAACACAACTCAACGATAAAACCAAAAGAAGTAGAAGAGCTAGGGAGAATAGGCATAGATGTCATGCCCTTGCTCACAAGTTACATGAAGGAGAAAATAAAGAAAATCAAAATCCACACTTGACAGAAGCAATGTATGATGACCCTCCTCCACAACCACAACCAAACAATCCAATACAACAATCACAACAAGAGGTGCACTATTCATTGGAAATTATCATTCACCCTCCTGTTGTGATTAATCTGGATGACGATGACGAGATCACTAAAATTTATGAAGAGGTGCATAATGATTTGAACACATTCTTCTCCTTTTCCATGAGCCTAAATGATAAATCTCCTATAAAGAGTGTTGAACCTAGTGGTTCCCCTAGTTCAACACTTGCTCTTGTCCCTTTGGCTAGTTTCCTTCCCTCAACATATCATAAACATGACTAGGAGGCGGATGACTTACTCGATGGTTGACTCGTATTTTCCTTACTAGTCTTTTGTATTTCTTTTTCTTTTTCTTTTGCATTTGTAATGTGATCCCCATGATGTTCTATATGATTTTCTCTCTCTTCATGACATTCCTCTATTTTTACCTTCATTCTTCTCTATGTTGTACATTACTTTTTCCTTTTCTCTTGTCTTTTTCTTGTGTTTTCCTTTTGGGGATGACACAAGGTATTAAGACACCCTATGTCTCTTTCATGCTAACCCAAAATGATTTTTTTTTTCTTTATCTTTTTCTTGTGTTTTCCTTTTGGGAATGACGCACTAGGTATTGATAAACCCTATGTCTCTTTCATGTTGACCCAAAAGGATTTTCTTTTTCTTTGTATTTTTCTTTCTCTTTTTCTTGTGTTTTCCTTTTGGGGATGATGCAAGGCATTGAGACATTCATGTCTCCTTCATGTTGACCCAAAATATTTTCCTTTTTCTTTCACCTTTTCTCTTTCATTTGTCTTATATTTTCCTTTTGGGGATTATGCAAAGTGTCGAGACACCCTATGTCTCCTCCATTTTGACCCAAAATATTTTTCCTTTGTCTTTGTTCTCGCTCTCTTTGTGTCTTTCTTCCAGTTCTATGTTTTTGGGGAATGATGACAGTTTTGAGCTCTATAAAAAAACATCACAACGAAGAACATACTAACCCCAAATCCATAGATCCCTAATATGTTTGGTTTTTTCATTTCGAGGGCAACCCCTTTCTTTCATTTTTCCTTTACTTCACATGACACAACCTTACCTAGAAACATATGACTTGGCATAAGGGTTTTCCAAGTTGGCTCTCATGTCTTGCTTCTTCTTTTTCAATTTTTAATTTTCTACTTTAAATTAATTGGTCACAGTATGGCATGTAGCAATTCCTTTAAAGTGGTAGCATACATTGGCATTATTCATTTGCATTTTTCCTTTTCTTGGTTCTTAGTGCAACCTTCTTACTTCATAAAATGTGTTTTGTCGCTTTGTGGATGAAATTAGGTCTGATATCCTTCATGAGCATGATTTATCTTAGCATATTACATTCCTCTTAGTGTCCTGATTCAACACATTGCATCCCCTAAGTTGTGAATCTTCTATTCTTTGATTCGTCCTCTTTTGGAGACATTAGACAAAATGTTTCCCAAGTTAAAGACCTCGCATGAACTAAGAAAGACTCCTTTGAACATCCTTTTCATGGTGCATTTTTCATTTTTTATATGGCCACCTTGCATCACACAACTTGCATGTTTGTGGTGCAATCGCGTTTGTTCATGAGCTCCAAGCATATGAAGTTTTTTCTTGTCTTATGAAGCTCGAAAAGTTATTTTATTTTGTGGCACCTTATTAAAGTTATGAGGAGGTATAACTTTGGTATGGTTGAGTGGGAAGCCCATTCCAAGAAATGAATTTCCCCATATCCACCTGCGTGAGTGTGAGTGCATTCTAGCCATGAGTGTATGTTTCTCACCTTTTAGGACTTTTCACCCGGTGGATAGCCATGAGTTATGTCACCTCAGAGTGAGTATACATTTTTTCGGATGAACAACCTAGATATGATCCACATCGTGTTGGAAAAATGGTCGAAGCTTCATCTGATTCTTTCATTCTTTCCCTTTCCTTTTTCTCTCTTTTATCTTTGGAATTATGTGCTTGTGCCTTGTCATTATTCTTGATATCATGCATGTTCTCTTTGTGCTTATGTTGGTTTGCTATAAGATCTTGACCCCAGGGGCTTGATCACCCCAATTGATTGTTGTTCTCCCATCTTGCTAGCATTCGTTCATGGGAACCCCTCTTCATTGTTCATGGGTCTACTTTAGTAAGAGTTTGAAGTGAGTTCATCCTCTCACTAAAGTGGTGGCTAAATGTGGACACCAAAAAAGTAACCCTTCTACTTATTCTATCTCATTTGGGTCCTCCTTGTGACCTTGGATTAGTTGTGCTTTAATTTAATGTTATAATGTTAGTAACACATTCACATTAGGTCTTGGGCTCTAGAAAATTAAAAGAATTCAAGTGGTTCCTTACTTAAGTGTTGTAAAGTGTTGTAATAAATTTTTACACTTTTCTAGGACCTTCTTAATATAATTCATCTAAATAACCTTATTTTATCACCTACTAAGCATTATTTCAAAGTGTTGTAAACTGTTGTAACAAACTTTCACACCTTTCTAGGATTTTCATCAATAATTTGACACCTTCTTATGCTTAAATGGCCCCATCATACACTTGCAAGATTTAGTTAAGTGTATTTTTGACAATAATCCCATTAAACATCATTTAATACACCTTAATTCCCAACACCCACATAAAATGCCTAATTGAGACCAAGTCAACACTAGGGATGACTTAGTCCCATTTGGCTCAAAAATCAAAATCATTTCAAAATTCTGGAAGGATATTATTTTCCAAGCCTTGAGGTTGGCCTATGATGTGGTATTTTTTAGGAAATTTTATATAATCATGTATAAATATAGTGTTTTCCTCTCATTTTCATCCTCAGTCTCCAACACTTTCTTAATTTTCTAATGAAGCAATCAAGTGATTTTGCATTCAAGAATTTTCTCTACAAGAGTATTCGAGCACCTTGGAGCCATTACTTGCATATATTTAGATTTATACTTCAAGGTTTGGGTGATTTGTAGCATTGCATGTTGTTTATTCATCATTCTCTTTTCATTTCATTCCATTTTCAAGGGTTTAATTAGCAAACAAGGGTTTGACTAAGGAAAACCCCAATTCACTAACCCTTAACACTTTTCCCCTCTTTGCATGTGTTTAATAGGTCTTTTATGAAGATTTTTCAAAGAGAAAGGTGTGAAAAGTTGTCAAAAATTTATCAAAGTCAATTGAAGTGGTCAAAACCCTGAAAGAAATTGGGAGAAAACCTACAGGTCAGATTCTTCAGATTTGGATCCGGAAACCTATAAAGAACTAAAGTGTAGACTGGCAGCTACAAATTGCACCTTTGAATTTCAAAAAATATATAGGTGGACTAAGTCACCATCATTGGTGAATTAGTCCTATTGCTAGGCCTGAAAAGTGGTTTTTCGAATTCTGAGTATCATTTTACCTTAGACCTATTTCGACAAAATTTCCTCAAAACAGGACTAAGTTTCCTAGCTTGGCATAAGTGTCCCAATAGGATTCAATAGTGATTTATGTAGAATTTTAGAGCTCCTCTCCATCAATTTTCTAGTTTCTAGGTGTCCCTTTTTCAGTTTCATTAACTTATATTACAGATTGTTTGCATTTTTAGTTCATCTTGCATATCACGTTTTGTTTTGAAACAATTTGCACTTCCTTAGTTTTGCATCAATCTTTAATCCTCTTTATCACTTTCCTACCTTAGGAACAATCTCCTTTGACAAATTTCAATCTCTATTGCATTGGAATCTCATGAAATTGTTCTTGAGTTTGAACACTGAGAAATTGGATTCCTCTTCCTTCACTCCTAGTTTAGGTGTGGATAGAGAAGTTGTGACTCCCATTTTCTTTGTTCACAATTGGAATTGGTGAATTTTAACCCCTCTTTATTCATTTTTCATCTATTTTAGTATGATTTTGAAGCAAGTACATCCTCTCACTAAAGTGGGGGCTAAATGTAGTGTCAAAAAATGTTATCAGGGAAATTTTCACACTTGTTTGGGCCCTCCTTGTGGAATTAGGCCAAATGTTTCCTTTATTTAGTGTTGTAATGTGATTGTCACATTCAAATTAGGTCTTGGGACCTTGTGAACAAATGGATTTAAATGGTACCTTGCTAAAGTGTTGTGAAGTGTTCTAACCCACTTTTACACTTTTTAAGGTCTTATTAATTAATTACAGCTAATAATCCTCTTTTTAACATTAATCTTTCCTTATTTGAAGTGTCGTAAAGTGTTGTAACACATTTTCACACTTTTTTATGCTTTTCATTAATAATTGGGCTTTCTTATTTTGACATAGATTTTGGGAATCTATATGCTTACTCTTACACTTCTAGGGTTTTTCACCTAAAAGGAGAGAGATATAAATCCAAAATTCTTATGTTACATTCAAATTAGGATGTGTGTGATGTGATGTGATGTACATGAAGGGTATGTGGCTAACGACTTTTTTTTACCCAAAATTGATGAAACAAAAAGGGTTTTTAGAGGAGATTCTTAGCTTTCCACCAATATAAATTATGCTTTAATTTTATTTTAATAAATAATTATTATTCATTTTCTATTAGAATTACGACTAAAGTCCTGATCGATAGGATGATTGAAAAACATCTATAACTTTCAAACGGTATCACATTTTTTGAATCCGAAACATGCGTAACATTCTATGCTTCATATAATATAGGATTAAAAAAATAAAAAATAAATGTCATGAATTTTTGACTAAGTTAAGGTGGTTAGACATACGAGTTTTTATATTTTTTAAAATTTGTAATAAAAAATTCATAATTAATGATTTACTTGGAAAAAAATTACAAAAAAATATGCATCACATCTGGACATGAGTCATCTACTTATATACAAAATATTATGAGAAAATATTATCATTTTATTATGGTTAGGGTGGTCAGACAGACACCTACTTCTTATTTTTTCCCTGAAATTTAAGTACTACTGCATTGAAATTTCAAATTTTCACCAAATAGATTTTATTTATTTTTAAATAAACCTAGTAGTTTAGAAACTATATTCAATTTTCTACAAATTCTATTGTTACATATTTTTGAAATAATATACATAACTTATTCAAATTTTTATGTCAAGTTGCCTAATACTGATTTTTCTAAATTTTTTGCCACTTAAGGGCCTATTTTTTCCATGATGATCCTGCACATACCCTAAAATTAAATAAATGTAGTTGACTGATTAAAATGAACTAAAATAAATGCAAAAGTGTAATTTGAGCTATGTTTGAAAACACATTGTGATATGCAAAAAACTATGAAAATGAAGAAATTATGTAGAAGAAAAGGTATAGGGGTAAATCTAAGTGAACCTATATGAAATATGAGTTGTCTAGGATGTATGGAATCCTGATGAATTTTACTAGTTTTTCACAGTGGGACTCATTTGCTAAGGGTGGAGAATCAGTCCTCCTACTGGTGAAAAAGTGTCAAGAACTAATTTTTGGTAGTCGGGATTCGAGATCTGACAAAATACATATTTTAAGATCTCAGGTGGGACTCATTCACCAAGGGTGGTGAATCAGTCCACTCTTTAATTTCTAGAAAATAAGATACCAACTCTGCAACATCAGATTTGGGAATGTTTGAATGTTGGGTTGCCAAAGTCAGTTATGCGAGAAACAGATAGAAAACACTCAACAAGCTTGAAATAATTATATGTTGAATTGAAGAACCTAGTTGACTTGATTTCAACTTTTCAACACCTTTAAACCTATTGAATCTACAAAACAAAGGCTACAAAGATACATGCAAAGGGGAAAAATGTTGGAGGGTTAGCAAATAGGGGTTTGCCTTGGTCAAACCCCACTTTGGTAATCAAACCCAATAGAAATAAATGAAATGCAAAGGAAATGAAAACTAACAACATGTGAATGCTATTAAGTCACCAAATCCTTGATCTTGTAAGTCTGAAGTAATGCCAATGGTTGTTTCAAAGTGTTTCAATAGTTGCTTCAATTGATGATGTAGAATGCTTGAGTGCTTGAATGTATAGGTAGGTAAGTGAATTTGATGAATCAAGATTGTAGGTGATTGCTTGAATGTGTTAGGAGATGTAAAATGAGGTGAAAATCACTTATTCATACAATTCTTGTTCCTTACTATCCATTCATACCTCATCATAGGCCGACATCAAGCGACTTTTAATAAAATCCCAAAAGGAAATTTGAAATATTTTGAATTTGGGGCCAAGGGGGACTCATTCTCCACCCATGGTGAATGGGTCCCACCGAGGACCTAGAAACAAGTGTCAAAAATAATGTTGTGCTTAATGTTATTTGTTAGGATAATATGCAAAAATACACTTAATTAAGCATATGAGGGAATAAAGAGACAAAATAAAGCATGAGAAATGTGTAAATAAGGAGATTGTGAATAGAAAAGCGTGAAGGATTGTTACAAGACTTTACAACACTTCAATATAGGACTTGCTGATGTGTAAAAAGGGTGATTTTTAGGTGAATTGTATTAAATAGAGTCTAGAAGAATGTAGAAATGTCTTACAACACTTCACAACAACTTCACAAGACATCATTCTTTGAGTTTTTTTACCTAAATAAGCATGTTCAAGCCATGATACAACATAAAATCAAAGCAACATAGTTTCAACACCATGAAACAAGACCTAAAAGGCCATGAAAATGAAAAAGGACCATTTTTCTATGGCACATTTAGCCCTACTTTAGTGAGAGGATGAACCTTCTTCAAACTCACACTAAAATAGACATGAACATCAAGGGGAGGGTTCAAATTCACTTACTCTAGCAAGATGGAATACAACAATCAAGAGGGATGATCAAGCCCCCAGGACAAAGATCCCATGGAAAACTAAGCATAAGGAGAAAGGAACACACAAGTGTTGAAATGAATTGAATGAAGCTTCTATCATCAATCCAACTAGTTGTGGATAAGATCTAGGCTAAAAGATGATGTGTACTCACTCTGGGGCCATGGAACTAGTTGTCTGTGGGGTGAGAAGGCCCAACTATATACTCACTCTAGGGCCACAAAAATAGTTGTTTGTGGGGTGAGAAAGCCCAAAAAGTAAGATACATACTCTAGTTGGTATGCACTCACAAACAAACACAAAAGTGGCTATGGGGAAAATTCATGCCACTAGTTGTGCTTCCCACTCAACCATGCCAAACTTATACCACTTGATAACTTTAACAAGGTGCCACAAAGCCAAATAAAATGTAAATGTTAAGCTTAAAACAATATGACACTACAAGAATGCAAGTTGTGTTATGCAAGGTGGCCAAGAAATGCAAAAAAATTTAAAAGTGTTAAAAAGTAATGTGAAAGATTGTTCAAAGGAGTCTTGTTCAGTTTATGCAAGGTCAGTCGCTTAGGGAACATTGTGTATAATGTATCCAAGAGAGGACCAATCAAAGAATAGTGTATTCATAACTTAGGGGATGTAGTGTGTCGCATCAAACCACAAAGAGGAATATAATATGCTAAGATAGATCACACTTATGAAGGACATAACACCCAATGTCATGATCCACAAAGTGACAAACACATCAAGTAAATGACAAGGCTACAATAAGAAGAATGAATGCAAAATAAAATAATGTTAATGTATGCCCCCCACTTTAAAGGAATTGCTACACATCATTTTGTGAGCAATTACTTGAAAGTAGAGAAGAAAAGAAAAGGAAAAAGGAAAACAAGACAGGAGATCCAACTTAGAAAGCTCTATTCCAAGTCATATTTTTCAAAGGTAGGCTACATCATGTCTAGAAAAAACAAAGAAAGGGAGGGAGTTTCCCCCCAGAAAGGAAAATACACCAAACACATAAGGGATGTATGGATTTGGGGTCAATATGCTCATTGTTGCAATGTTGCTATGAAAGAGCACAAAATTGTCATCATTCCCCAAATACACATAGAACTAGAAGAATGACACAAAGATAGAAAAAATAAAGAAAAAATAAAGTCCATTTTGAGTCAACATGGAAGAGACATTGTGGTCTCAATGCTTTGCATCATCCCCAAAAGGAAAACACAAGCGAAAAGAAAATGAAAAGAAAAAATATTTTGAGTCAACATGAAGGAGACATTTCGATCTCAATGCCTTGTGTCATCCCTAGAGGAAAACATAAAAAAAAATGAAAAATACAAGGACTGTTTGGGTTAAAATGGAAGAGACATGTGACATCTCTATGCTTTGCATCATCCTCAAAAGGAAAACATAAAAAAAAATGAAGATGAAAAGGACTATTTGGGTCAAAATGGAAGAGACATAGGGAATCTCTATGCATTGGGACATCCCCAAAAGGAAAACACAAAACAAAACATGAAGAATAGAAGAATAAAGGTATGAATAGAAGAAGTGTTCAAAGAAAGAAAATGTCAAACACATGATACAAGGAAACATGATACACACATGAAAAGAAAATAAAGGTCAAGTAAAAGATAAAAAGGGTAGCTAGGAAAATGCATGTCATCCATCAAGTCATCTACCTCCCAATCATGTTTAGTGTAATTTGAAGATGGTTGACTATTTAAAGGACAAATCACATGTGCCAAACTAGGATTTGTACCAGGTTCTTCACTTGGCAGAGAGGATTTATAATTTTAGCTCATTGTATATGAAAATAAAGAGTTCAAATCATTGTGTACTTCTTCATCTATGCTAGTGATCATCGCATCTTCATGATCATCATCAAGATTAATAATGATGGGAGGATGAAGGGAGATTTCCAAGGATGGATGTATCAAGAGTGTTGGTTGTTTAACGAGTTCATTTTGTGGCAATTATTGGGTTGAAAATTTAATGTGGTCGGTCAGGAGAGGGAAGGTGGTAATCCATCACTTCTTTCAAGGGTGGAGGTTGATTGTCTTTATCATCTTCTATACGAGATTGATGAGCTAGGAGACGATGGCAATGCTCACGTTCTTGAGCACCACAGTTTCATTTAATTTTGTATTGAAGTTGTTGAGGTGTAAGAATGGATTGATTCATCATACATGCTTCTACTTCTGAAGGGGGAAGAGGAGGAGAAACTAAAGAGGATTGATCAACCACTTTCTCTTTTTCTTTATATACTTGTTTGATACAAGGAGGTAAGACATGAGTTATTTCATTTTCTCTTGGTCATTTAAATGATGGTTGGGAAGTGTCAAGAGGATATTTTTTAGAAGGTTTGATGATTTTTTCAATATCATATTCCAATGTAGTCATGGTTTCATTGAGGATAGGATGAGTAGAGGTGGATGAAGATGTGTTACAAAGAGATAACTTAGTGATCTTTTTGGCTTTAAACTTTTGATAAGCAATGTAAAACAAGTACTTACGAGGGGTGATAGGTTCCAATGGGTTTAGGCCAAAATTATTCTAATGAAAAGTTACCTTTGGAAGATAAATGATTAAAGCCACTCTGGTGTATGGTGAATACCTCATTTCCATGTGGAAACTTTAAACACTTATGAATTACTGATCAAACCACTTTCATTGAGCAAAGGAAAGGAAGGCCTAGCTGCAAATGAAATTGGTTAGATTGTGGAACAATGGAAAATGTCACATCCAAATTCTTAGGTCCTATTTGTAAAGGTAGCATTATCGATCCAATCATAGGGCATGGAAAACCATTATGTGTTTTAATTTATGCAATCGATGTATTATAGTCATCTTAATATAGATTATGTAATACTAAGAATTCTTCTATGATCACATTCTCACCACAAGCAATATCTATTAATATCCCATTAGTTGGTTTATGATAGATTCTACTGGCTATGTAGAGAGGATCATCAGGAAGCTTTTGTAGTATGTCTTTAGCAAAAAAAATAATATCAAGAGATTTAGTGGTTTGGCCCTTCTGATGGATAACATCTATCGTAGCTACAAGTTGATCCATATGACTAGCTTGGGTAATAATAGGAGGTTTATCAGGTTTCTCATCATGTGTATCAATAGTAATTACATCAGGCTTTGATGGTTCACTATCCATGAAAAATGAGGTAGTGTGTTGAGGCATAGGGTTGGTGAAAATTTGCAAATTTTGGTTGGGGGTGTGACGAACTTATTGCCTTTGATCATTAACACCCATAATGGCCATTTCACCTAAATCAATGAGATCTTGAACTAAATGTTTAAGACTCTTGCAATGTTCAGTATCGTGGCCATTTTGACTATGAAAATAGCAATAAGCGTTAGGTTTGAAGGTAGGTGGTAAGGGTTGATTGGGATCAAGTGGGAAAATAGGTGGTAAGGTGAGCATTCATTTTTGAATTAATTGGTTCATTGTATGGTGCATGGTGTCAGGTAAAGGAGTGAAGTGTCTATTCAGATTGCCATAAGAATAAGGCCCAACTATCTTAGTGGCATCCATTGAACTTTGAACTTTTTGAGTTGGTTGTGGTTGGGGTGAAGGAGGTGGATTAAACTGTAAGTATCCTCGATTAGGTTTGTGGAAGTTGTGTGTGTTGTTGTGGTTTTGATTGTTAGGTTCAGGTTATTCAACTCGGTTAGAAGTGGATTTTGACTCATGACTTGAAATCAAATTTTGATAATTACATAAGGTTGTGCATAAATGTATGAATGAAGGAAATTTCATCATGGTAAGTTTATCTTGAAGATTGGTGTGAAAATTATCAATAACATCTTCTGCAGATGCACTTCTAGAATTTTTACATCAACTTGAGCATATAAGGATTGATAATAGGAAATGAAATTTGTCACTTTTTCATCTATGTTTTGTGTACATCTCATAAGGTAGGCCATTGTCTTTTTAGGTGTCATGTGCACTTGAAAGTGACTAATGAAAGCTTTCACAAATTCAGTAAATGAATGGATAGAATAATTGGGCATTCTAAAGCAATATCTTTCAAAGTCCTTGGAAAACGTTTTGCCAAAAGTTTATCATCGAGGACAAAGTCCCTATAGAAAGTGGTATAAGAATTGACATGGTTGATAGGGTCTCCTTTTCCTCCATATTTCTCAAACCTCATCATTTCTATCCCTTATGGCATTAGGGTACGTAAGATTTCTAACAATAGGAGGCTGCTGCAAACAAGATATATGGGTGGAGCGGCTTGACCTTGACTAATGGTGGAAAGTTAATGTTGCATGGATGAAACAATGCTAAGGAGATGCGTAAGAAAAAGGATCAAGATAATTGGGTTGAGGTGGAAGGGAAAATGGTGATGGAGTGTAAGTGATGTTAGGGGAGGTGAAAGGAATACTAAGGGGTGTGAAAGTGGTTGAAGGAGGTTGCGATGCCATAAAAGAAGTAGGAATTCTAGTGGAAATTGGGAAAGAAGTAGCCACATAATTATGTTGATGCATAGTTTTGTGGACTTGTAGATTGGTGTAAGTGGGTATAGAGGCTATAGTTGAAGGAGGAGGAACTTGAGGTGTGCCTTGGCTTATAGGAATGTTTTCGGATTGGGTATTTGAAGAGGAATGTTTATTGTAAATCTCGGTAATTTGTTTCAACACTTGCAACCCATCATCACTCTCAATTAAGAAATGAAGGTTCTCAATAGTAGGGATAGCAGTGGTGGAAACATTTTCAAGTGACGAATCTTGTTGTAAATGTTCAAAGTCCTCATGAATATTAATGACCTTTTCTTGCGGGGGGGATTTATTTTGATTGTCAACATGCATAGGATGGAAAGGTGAAGGCATGGAATTGGTATTTTAAAGGGCTAATGCACCATTGTCCATACCAGGAGTAGGAGCTCATGAGATCCCCACGTCCACAACGAATGTGCTATCATGTGATGCCATGAGTCTAGAATTTCTTCTCACTAAAGTATTATCAACGTGGCACCAAACACTCATGTAAGTACCACAAAGGAAGGGTGAATCGAAATGCAAGATAATATAAGAATTTGAAATGAAAATAACATAAAATATGCTAATTGTAAAAAAATTGCGAATATAGAAAACAAGAATGTAGGAAAAATGCCATAAAAAGCACAGAATCACTGTTTAAAAAGTGTAGAGGGACTTATTCACCCTGGGTGGTAAATGAGTCCTAGGATGCAATTTTTTATGTTTTTCAGAATTTTAAGAATGATATAAATGGTGTACATAATGCAATTACAAATGAAAAATGTAGATTTTTAGTTTTTTCTATGAAATTCAATGCAAAGATGACAACTAAATGAATGTTTCACTAATGAAAAATGAAAGGTCCTAGAATGCAATAACAAATCAATGTCCTAATTGAATGCTAATGCAAATGGAAACTAGGATGCAAGATATGAATGCAATCAGAAGTTTTAAAGTATTCAAAAGTCATGTTCACCAAAATGTGACATAGATTTTGGGAACCTATATGCTTACTCTTACACTTCTAGGGTTTTTCACCTAAAAGGAGAGAGATATAGGTCCTAAATGCTTATGTTACATTCAAATTAGGATGTGTGTGATGTGATGTGATGCACATGAGCTTAACTAAATGTAGTTGAATAATTAAAATGAACTAAAATGAATGCAAACGTGTAATTTGAACTGAACTAAAATGAATTCAAACGTGTAATTTGAACTATGTTTAAAAACACATTGTGATATGCAAATAACTATGAAAATGAAGAAAATATGCAGAACATAAGGTACATGGGTAAATATGAGTGCATCTCGATGAAATATGAGTTTTTTGGGATGTATGGAATGCTAATGAATTTTACTAGTTTTTCACAATGGGACTCATTCGCCAAGGGTGGCAAATCAATCCTCCTACTAGCGAAAAAGTGTTGGGAACTAATTTATGATAGTTGAGATCCGAGATCTTAAAAAATACATGGAATGTTTGAATGTAAGGTTGCTGAAGTTAGTTCTATAAGAAATAGACAAAAAATAGTCAACAGGCTTGAAATAATGATATTTTGAATTAAAGAACATAGTTGAATTGATTTCCACTTTTCAACACCTTTAAACCCATCAAATCTGCAAAACAAAGGCTATAAAGAACATGCGAAGGGTAAAAATGTTGGAGGGTTAGCAAATAGGAGTTTTCCTTGGTCAAACTCCACTTTGGTAATCAAACCCAATAGAAATAAATGAAGTGCAAAGGGAATGTAAACTAACAACATGTAAATGCTATTAACTCACCAAATCCTTGATCTTGTTAGTCTGAAGTAATGTTAACGGTTGCTTCAAAGTGCTTCAATAGTTGCTTCAATTGATGATGTAGAGTGCTTGAGTGCTTGAATGTATAGGTGGATAAGTGAATTGGATGAATTGGGATTGTAGGAGATTTCTTGAATGTGTTAGGAGACGTAAAATGAGGTGAAAATCACTTATTTATACAATTCTTGTGCCTTACTATCTATTCATACCTCATCACATGCTGACATCAAGTGACTTTTAATAAAATCTAGAAAGGAAATTTGAAATATTTTGAATTTAGGGCCAAGGGGGACTCATTCACCACCCATGGTGAATGGGTCCCACCTAGGACCTAAAAAAAAATGTCAGAAATATTATTGTGTTTAATGTTATTTGTTGAGATAATATGAAAAAATACACTTAATTAAGCATATGATGGCATAAAGAGAAAAAATAAAGCATGAGAAAGGTGTAAATAAGGAGATTGTTCCTAGAAAAGTGTATAGGCTTGTTACAAGAGTTTACAACACTTCAATATAGGAATTGTTGATGTGTAAAAAGGGTGATTTTTAGGTGAATTGTATTAAATAGAGTCTAGAAGAATGTAGAAATGTCTTACAACACTTCACAACACCTTCACAAGACATCGTTCTTTGAGTTTTAGTACCTAAATAAGCATGTTCAATCCATGATACAACATAAAATCAAAGCAACATAGTTTCAACACCATGAAACAAGACCTAAAAGGCCATGAAAATGACAAAGGACCATTTTTCTATGACACACTTATCCTTTAATTGGCCCTATTTTGCATTTTAAAGCCCCATTTAATGCATATTTTTTAGGATAGTTTCTAACAACAGTCATTAACCAATAACAATTCAAGTGTTTTTGGTTTGAATGGACCATATTTAGTGATCTAGGACTCATTCGCCACATTGGTTGAATGGGTTTGACCTAGGTCTTTTGATCTCAAACTAAATTTCATACATTCATAAGCACTTTTTATTTTTGGTCCCATACATTATGCTTGATTGGAATCATTGGCCACCTTGGGAAAATGAGTCTCGGTTGCCCAAAATCAAAATTAATTCAATTTTTTGGTGGTATTTTATTCTCCTAGATCTTATGTCAGCTTGTAGTGTTGTACTTTTAGGAATTCTTGCATAATTGAGTATAATTACAAGGTTCTTTCACTCATATTTACAACTAGCAATATAATAAGAAATCAAGTTTTCACAAGCATTAACAAGAGAATTCAAGAGCATTCAAGGGCATATTATCAAGAATTTTAGAGTATTCTTCAAGCCTTAATCATCATGTCAAATATTCCATGCATCATGTTTGTTATTGTGCTAACAATTGTGGTGTAGGATTTATGATTCAAGAAAGTGTTTCATTCAAGATCAACATCATTCAAGTAAGATCCAAGATCTACATCCATTGCAACCATCTCAAGCATATCCGTAGCACCTTTTTTCTAGGGTTTGGTGAATTGCAACATTGTTATTTGTCCATTAATCATTCTCCATTCTTATTTCATTTCATTTCAAGGATTTATTTCCAAAATGAGCTTTGACCAACGAAAACCCCTATCCACTAACCCAACAACATTTTTTCCTCTCCTTTTGTGTGATTTTTAGGTCTAGGTTGCAAATTTCCTAAGGAGTGAAATATTGGAGAAAAGTTATAAATCATCCAAAGTTGTCAAAGTTATCATCAAGTCTTGCAGAGCCTTAGAGATCACCTACAGGTTGCAAATTAGAGATTCAGATTCAAAAATCACTCAGGAAGGATAGAGTAGACAAAGAATATCAGGATCATCCTTTGAATTTGTAGAAATCCCAACTAGATTGATTCACCACTTTTGGTGAATGAGTCCTAGTTGCAATCAATTTTCATGTTTTTGCAGATTCTAATTTACTCTTTTGGCAGATTCTTGTTCCTACATAGTTTTCTAGAAAAACGATTGATTCACCCAACTTGGCGAATGAGTCTTAGTCATTGATAAAATTATATTTTCTAGTGTTCCAAACCTCCATCCAACCATCTCTAGTTTTCCAGGTGCACACATATTCTATTTTATAGTTTTTCATATTGTTTCATTCATTTTTCTAGGTCACTTACTGTTACTTTGCATTCAATTAGGGTTTTTCATTTCATCTTGTATTTCATTGTATTTTTCAAATCTAAACTTGGTGGTGAACCCCTTCTTAGATCATATGCATCTCGTAGAACAAACCTCTTGCAAGATCTCTATCTATTTTTCATTGAGATCTCAAGGATTTTTTCTTGAGTGAAAGTTACTAAAAATTGTCCTTTCTAGGTCCTAAACCCCTAGGGTGGAATGGAAAAACAAGTTTCCACCTTTCAATTGGATATTCGATCTGTTATTTTGGTATCAAATTTTGGAGTACGGGGATTTTAATGTGATTCCCATTTTGTGTAGCTCCCCTAAGTAGCATACTAGTGTGGATTTGTTGTTAAGTGGGATGGTTTGGTGGAATTGTGCTATGGGCATGACCTTGAGTTTCTTTGTTATATATACTTTTTGGAAATTTCAAAACCAACGAGAAGTTTGAAACCATTTCGAGAAATTTTAAAAAAATATCTATCAGGATCTGGTACAATAATCTCATCTATGATACATGATATCCTAGGATCTTGGGAAGAATTGTCAATTTCTTCTTGAGTTAAACCTTGTTCGACCTCATCCAATGTAAGATTGGTAAATGGATTTGTATTTTGAGGGTGTGAAATAGGTGGTTGGTTTTAGGATGACCCAAAATTCATGGTGCTATTAGGATTCAAGTTGGGGTCATTTGAGGGATCCATTTCCTTTTGTTTTCTTTGTGACCTAGTGAGGACCATATAAGACTTGTGAATTTTGGATTTTGAGAATTTTACGATGAATGTAATTAAGGATGGAGATGGAAAATGGAAATAAATCTATGCTACATTTTTTGGATTTTTTGCATATAAATATGCAACATGAAAATGCAATTATGGATATGTTTGGAATGCAAGGTGGCAAATGGGAATATGACTATGCTTTTTGGATATGCAACTTTGAACTTTAAAAAGGAAATGCTAGGAAACTATGATGACCCAAGGAAAAAAATTAAAATGCTAAGACCTTAATAGGATAATAACCAAGATGATAATGATGATTGGATAAAAGGTGAACCTAAACTAGACACATGAGTTTTAGGCCCAACTTGAGCATAAGATAGATGAAATATGACAATCTCAAGACACTCAAATATGTGGCTATGGTATGATGATAGGTTTGATAAGTTTCCTAATTTCAAGACTCAAGGGTGATGATGGATGAACTAAGATGACCAATGTAAACTAGGGGATGCAAGCTAAGCTAAGTTAAATGGTAAAATATTTTGAATGCAAAAGGTAAATTGAACAAGTCTCAGGTCTAATTGTATGGTCACTTTCTGAAAGGAAATTGAGAATTGAATGTAGAGATATGTACTCAAAATTTTGAATTCTAATAGATGTGATATACAACCTAACAAATGTAGTGTAGAATTAGAAAAATATGGTGCAATATTAGTTAAATGTGGTGCACACACAAATGCAGGGTTTTTGTTTTCCTATGGTTTTTGATAGTTATGGTGTAGTATTAGATAGTTGTTGTCTTCTAATTGAAAATTGTAGTATATTATTAGAATGTTGTGGTTTTTTTGTTTTTGTTCTAAAATTGATGTTTTCTAAGTGGTTTTCCATTTTTCAAAATTTCTAGATTTGATGATAAAACACAACAAAAACTTAAAAGATAGATTTGGCTATTTTGACTCTTTTAATCTTTGAAAAATGAAGTATTTTGCATGTTTTCTTCCACAACACTCATTAGGCCTTGGTTTAAAAACAATTTAAGAAAAAACAACCTAGCTAGTAGTAATGAGTTGTCTATTATTATGGGATTACCACACCTTTTAGGTGTTTTTAAATATGAAAAATGGAATGGGTAATTAGGGTATGCGAAGTTTATGTACTGAACCTTAACACCCATCACATTGAAAGGGTGAAATCCAAGAAAGGAGTTGAATCACCTCAACCAAGAACCGTATGTGGTAAGTAACTTCTCATGACGATTCTATCATGATGCAAAAAATGCAGTAGATGGTCCCAAAAAGGTCTTAAGCTTCTAAAATAGTGATTCATAGTCCAGAGTAACTCTAAACAATACCATGGCATAATGAGACTCTAATATCTAACCCTTTTCTAGAATCACCTAGGACTATAGGGATTGCCCCTTATACAAATAGGAAGATTGAGTTCACCTTTCAATTTTTTCCCATTATATAGTATATGAAGGTATATATGTTGGGGGTCATTCCTTGGGGTTAAATTCCACAGGGAGGCCCAACCTACTCAAAATGAAAAAGGGAAAGCTTGTCAATTGTTATTTCTCATCACCTAGGAATCACACATAGCACAAAGGGAGAGGATAATTTAGATAAGAAAGCTTTTGGTAAATGAATTACATGCATGCAAGCACAAAAAACATGAGAAAAACTTGTTATTTTAAAGCACCAATTCCAAATGTTCCTAATTTAAAAATCACAAACACATAATGGAACTGTGCACAAAATTGGATTAGTAGTTTAACTCATAAGTCTTCTCCTAATGAATTCCACATAGCTAGAAATTATATATTAGTAACCAAAAATATCTAACCTATTGGACGCAAAAGGAGAAAAGTGAAAAATTCAATTTTATACGCTCTTTTTACTTGACAATAAAATGTAGTGCTAGATCAATCAATTGTGGTGTTTCAAGAAGAAACTATGGTGGATGGATGTGTTGTAAGATCTAAGAAATTTGGCTCTATGAATGGTGAACATGGCTTTGAAAATGAAAATTGTTTTGTTGAAAATGATGAATGTGATGGGAGATCTGATGATTGTGGTGTTTGGATGAATGATTACGGTGCATAAATTTGTACCTAAAACAAACATAAATCTAAAATAAATCCATAATGATTCTAATCTAGCAATGAAAAAATGAAAGTATAAATCTAATAATAAATCAATAAAGCCTCAATTACTATGACATTGTTGATTCGCCTTCCTTGCTCTTCTCCATTTTCCTTGTTTTCTCTTAGATATGTAGTGTGAGAGATGTAGGAAAAGCTCAATGTTGATGTATGATAGCTAGGTCTCAAGATAGTATGAGTGATATAATAGAAAAATATCAAATATTACAGTTAACCTTTAAATGAGAATGATAGGTTGCTTTTGTAAACATTCCAATTCAAATGAAGGGTGAGGATTGAGTAATGAGGTATTGTCATCAATGGATGAGATTAATTAAGAAGAAAATGTTGGAATCATGTGCCTCAATCCCACTGGCCTAAACCTCTGAGAGAGCAATGTCAGTGTGACCACTGAGGTGTCTAGCCGAATTACATAAGTGTTAAGTTCATGCTTGTACTGTTGTACCACTAGATGATCTTGAGAGAGCTATGATAGCACAATATACTACCATACTATGAGAGACTTCTTACTTCCTGGTGGTAGTCCATTTTACTTCCATACAACAAGATCCTTGTGATTGAATGGCAGTAGTGCGATTTACCAGCATGTTGCAAGAGCCTATTGGTTGTCTAGCGGTAGTGCGGTGTTACAGCCACCCTGTGGTTTGTTGAAGACCTCCTGCGGTGGTGTGACATAGTCACCACCACACCGCAATAATACTTGGAGGAGCCTATGGTGGGTGGTATAGTCACCGCCACACTACAAGGCTATTGTTTTTTGGCTACGATAGGGCGGTGGGCTTTTGAATCTATTTGGCTGGACAAAGGATGTTGACTTGGTTGACCACTGATGTGGTTGATGTTCATTACAGGATCACAAATGAGTTGGAGAAGTCTCTTCAATGTCCAAGATCGGTTGGCGGTTGGTCCAATAGAAGGAAAATGAGCTGATCTACAGATGAAGTTGAACTATTTCCTGTTGGTAGAGAACGAATGGTATAAACACTGAACATTCTACAATAATAAATAGAGAGGAAGATCTAGGAAAGGTTATGCTACCAAAATATCTCTTGATAGAATGTATTGATGGATTTTTCATTGTTAATCTGCACTATATACTGTGTGAGATTATTGTAATAGTGTGAAGGTTATGATGGACTGAGAGGTTGATCAAGGAAATGTAAAATAGGGAGAGAGGGAAATAGAAAAAAGTTACTACTAGTTTGTCTCCAGAATGAAACATGATGTAATATTTGTAAAGGCTTAGTGCTTGAGTTGTATTTGTAACTAATTTGTTGCATGAATAATACAATGGTGATCTGAGCTTTTGGAGTGTGGGGTTTTTTACTCGAAATGGTTTACCCCACATAAATTTATGTGTTTTGTTTCATCTTTAATGTTTCATGTTTGTTGGTTAGAATCTGTTAATGTTTGTTGTTGAAACCTGAATTTACATGTGCTTCTCTCAAAAGGGTTAATGTGGGAAATTCACTGTGTCTGATTCCCCTTTGTGGCATAGTTGTACGTCTTTGAGGAAATTCAATGAAATTAAAAGTTACCAAAGGAACTAATATTCTTGGAGGTTACTCTGAGATGATAAAAATCTCCCAACAAGTGGTATTAGAGCCTTCTTTTGGTTGTTGGTTCTGGGTATTTCTCTTGTGAAGATTTCTTATTCTGTGAGACTTGAGGAAATATGGAGGAATTGACTTATGTATTGATCCTTTGGTGAGTAGAAGTCTTTTGGTATTCAGAGATAGTACGCAACTTGAAGGATGGTGAAGATGGAGAAAAAGGAGTTGGTCATGTTGAATTGTTGTGATTTGTCTCCTAGTTGGCAGTGGTATAACCTTAATGTATGAGGTGGAATTTTTCTGCTTTGTGGTTGTGTTCTAGCAAAGCTTTCATATTGGGTGTCTGTGTGAGAGGCTCCTTGGTGATATGGAGAATCTTGGGTTGTTTCTCAGCCATGGAAGAGAGTGCTTATGTTGGGTGATGTTTCCTAGTGTTGGAAGGCATTGATTTTTGTTAACCTCAAATGCATGAAGGCTATGGAGTTAATCATTGGATGATTTGAAAGCTTCAAAAATAGCCTATCTTTTTCTTAGATGCATGTGCATGTTGGAAATTTTGGAGTTCGATTGATATGGGCCTGGAGTTCCTAAACTATTGTTTCCTTTTAAAGTGGTTTCACATGTTTTACACAGAAAAAAAAAATTGTGGTTTTGTGGAGTTTCTATTAAACTATTTTCTACACCCTAGCTTTTGGGGCATTGCTGGATGAGATAGTTGCAGTTCTGCATGCATGCATTATGCTTGGTATGAGGAGATGTGATGTCTTCTCTACATGGGAGTTTTGGTACGTGATTAGTCACTCAACATTTCCTGTGGTGTTTCTTGTTGTGTTCCTACACTATGGTGCTCGAGTTGTGGATATGATTGGAAAAATGAATTTGGACTTGATCTAGTGTTTGAGTCATGTTGTCTACGTGGTTATTCTCTTTGAGATCTGAGTGTTGTTGTTTTTAGTACAATGATGGGTTTGTAGGCTCGATGGGATTGATCTTCGAGTTATGTGGTTGGTGTTTTAGCTACCCATTGGTTGTAGTGAGATAACTCGGAAGTGGACTATCTATATCCATGAGGTTGATGTAGTGTTTGTGCAGACTTGTTAGTTGGCCTTGTCTGAGGTCACTTGTGCATTGATGTGGTTTCTTTGAGATGAGAGGATGGATGGTGTTGAGTACCTCAATAGTTGGCTATGGGGACGTGTAGCATGTATATCACAATGTCATGAAGAGCTTGATATGCATTTTGGTGTAAGATTTTGATAGTGATGGTGTTGTGCTTGGTTGGAGATCCTAGTGCTACTTGGTATTGTTGTTAGATGGACATGTTGTTTTTGACCTAGAGGATCTTTAGTTTAGTATATGTTTGGTCATGATTCCTAGAGAGCTCGGTGTCATAGTTCAGTGGGAGCTTTAGCAAGGACTATGGATTCATCACTTGGTGATGGATGGTCTTCTCTAGTGTTGCAGATGTTACAAGGAGGAGCTCTTAGATCCTGTTGCTGCAGAATGATTCTTTCGCATTTTAATGGACACTATTTGAAGATGTGCAACCTCTTGGAGCCATGGAGGACTCTTGTGAGTCTTTGGTTGAGGTTTTGGTGGTGCTTGACAAGTGATGTTTGTTTTGAGTTTGTTTTCTTTATGTCATGGTATACTCTTGCTTATGCACTAGAGTTGTGACATTGTGCATTGCACTTGAGACCATGGTATGTTCACTTGGAGCATGGTATCTCCCAAGGGGGATGGTAAGGTCATGATATCATGATAAGTTCCTGATTCAAATGGTTGGAGCTTTGACAGTGGTCTGGTAATTCTTTGTGTTTTGGGTGCATCGATCATATGCTTGAGAACTTCATGATAGTGTAGTGATGCATTTGGAGTTTAGCATGAGATGATTGCTTGTAGGTGCTCATGGATAAATGAAGAATACAGTGATGTTGTATTTCTCTTGAGAGGAGGGAACTATTGATGGTTACTCTTGATGAAGATTTCAGCAGAGATTTTAAGAAGCCTACACCTTGGTTGAACATGAGTTCAACAAAGACCTATGAGGATATTGCTCTTGGATTAGTCATGATGGCTTGTATATCTTGGAGGGGCATTTTTCCTTTCCCACTCTTGGTCTACTTAGTAGTGAAGTCTAATTTGAGAGGTATTTTCCCATTGCATCTTTAAGATGTCTTTTATGCTTCCTTTCATGATATGGATCTTGAATTGTTGTTTAAAAGGTTTTGGAGGATTCATAGTGGAAGATGTACAACATGGTTTATCTCTTTGACCTTTTGTGTTATATCTTCTACTGATGAGAACTGGTAGGAGATTCCTTATGGGCTGATTTCTTGATATGGGAAATGAAGTAGTTTGATCTTCTTTGAGAGGCTTACATCCATATGTTGTGTTTAATCTTGGAGATTACACGGTTGGGTGTTGTTATGATTTTCTCTTTGGGATGTTTTGAAGAAGATCATACTTGTCACAACTAGATTATAGAGGTGCATGTAGGAGGATGTTCTATAGGTTCATGATGTGCAGCGTTTATCTCTTTGTTCTTGGTTATCTTCCTAAAGATTTGTTTTCATATCACATTGGTTTGAGGTTTGGTCGGAGCTAGTGTTTTTCACTCAAGTTCTTGGGTGATAAGGTTATTTATCTCTTTTCTATGTTGGGTATGAAGAAATTGGGAGAGTTGTGAAGAATGGTGGTGAGAATTGTTCTTGTAGGCTATTAATTTGTAGGTTGTACATATCATGGTGGATGTTTCCTTGGTACTACATGGTTACACTTTCTATGTGCTATCATTGGTAGACTTGTTATGCTTTCAATCTTTTAGATTTGGCATTTCTCATGCAGTATGAGTTCCTGAAAGTGTTTTTTCTTCATCGACTTGTATACACATGGAGCTTGCAGTAGTAAGTACATGGGTTGGTTATGTTGGTGACATAATTTTACTAATGTTTGATGCCTTTAAGGTATTGATGATTGGATGATCTAGCACTTGCTTTCGGTGCTATTTTCAGTCATGTGGGCTTATCAGTTGGATAGAAGCAGTCAGTCTGATTGTTGTTCTAGTTGATTTTTTTATCTTGTTGATATCACTGGGATCTTTTTGCTTGTGTTCATTGGACTGGTGTTTATTCACCTGGGCTTGTACCTTTCTTCCATAGGTGGCATGTTGGAAGATGATAGGGATTGTTTCCTAAACAATGGACATCTTAGATGTTGTAGAAGTCTTGATGGAGCATGAGAGCATGTTTGAGATCTATGTGGTTTCATCGAAGATTGTGATTGGTTGTAATGTTGGACAATTAGTTGTAGTTGGATACTTTATTTTTGTTGCAGATTTTCTAGTAGACTGTTATATGTGGAAACTTGTTGATTAGGTGTCCTAAATGTTGTTGATCAGAGAATTGAACAGAGCAGGGTCTGAACTGTTGGTGTCAGTGTAATCTCAGTAGTTCCTGAGTTCTCTAGAGGTTCCAGTGTGATCTTTTTCAAGTGGGAGACAGATGGAATTGTGTGCCTCAATCCCACTGGCCTAAACCTCTAAGAGAGAAATGTCGGTGTGATCGCTGAGGTGTCTGGCCAAATTGCATAAGTGTTAAGTTCATGCTTGTACTGTTCTACCACTGTATGATTGTGAGAGACTTGTGGTAGTGCAGTATACTGTCATACTATGAGAGACTTCTTACTACCTAGCGGTAGTACGGTGTACTACCATACTACAAGAGCCTTGTGATTGATTGGAAGTAGTGTGGTACACTGTCATGCCGCAAGAGCATGTTGGTTGTCTAGTGGTAGTGCAGTGTTACCTCCAGTCCATGGCTATGTTGAAGACCTCATGCGGTGGTGTAGTGTAGTCACTGCCAAACCACGATAAGACTTAGAGGAGCCTACGGTGGTGTGGTGTAGTCACCGCCACACCACAAGGGTGTTGTGTTTTTGTTGCAGTAGGGAAGTGGGTGTTTGAATCTATTTGGATGGATGGAGGATGCTAACTTGGCTAACCGCGGATGTGGTTGATGTTCATTTTAGGACCACAAATGAGTTGGAGAAGTTTGTTCGATGTCCAGGATCAGTTGATGGTTGGTCCAACTAAAGGAAAACAAACTGATCTATAGATGAAGTTGAACTGTTTCCTATCAGTAGAGAATGAATTGTATAAACATTGAATGTTCTGCAATAAAAAATAGAGAGGAAGATCTAGTCAAGGTTATGCTGCCAAAATCTCTCCTAATAGAATGTATTGATCGATCTTTAATTGTTAATCTACATTGTATATTGTATGAGAGTATTGTAATAGTGCAAAGGTTGTAATGGACTAAGAGGTTGATTAGGGAAATGTAAAAACGGGATAGAGGGAAATAGAACAGAGTTGCTGCCAGTTTGTCTCCAAAATGAAACATGATGTAATCTTTGTAAAGGCTTAGTGCTTGAGTTTTATTTGTAACTGTTTTGTTGCATGAATAATAAAATGGTGATCTAGGCTTTTGGAGTGTGGGTTTTTTTACCTTAAAGGGTTTTCCCCACGTAAATCTAGGTGTTTTGTCTCATATTTCATGTTTCATGTTTCTTGGTTAGAATTTGTTAATGTTTGTCGTTGAAACCTAAATTTATATGCTCTTCTCTCAAAAGGGTTAATGTGGGAAATGCACTGTGTTTGATTCCACTTTGTGGCATAGTTGTACGTTTCTTTGAGGAAATTTAATGAAATTAAAAGTTACCGAAGGAACTACTGTTATTGGAGGTTACTCCGAGATTATCAAAATTTCCCAACAGAAAATAGATAAGGATGGGGAGAAAGGGGCTTCAATCCAAGAAATTAGGGGAGAAATAGGGTTTGGATAAGAATAAATAAATTAAACAATTGTAATAAATATTTAATTTAGGAGAGGGAAAATGAATAGTTAAATAATTAAAAAATAATTATTTAATTATAGAAGAAAAGAGGGAAATGAAATATTAAATAATTGGGAACAATTATTTAATAATGGATGGAGTGAGATGGTAAATAATTAAATAATTAGAAACAATTATTTAATTATAGAGGAAGTGAGATGATAAAGAATTAAATAAATAAGTATTTATTTAATTATAGAAGACAATGCTAAATGAATTATTAAATAAATTGGAATTTATCTATTTATAGATGAAAGGAGGGAAATTACAAATGTAATTAAACAAATAATATTTATTTAACTAATCGAAAGAAGAATAAAGATAAAGTGAATTAGTTAAATAATTAAGAATTATTTATTTAATAGAAGAATAGTAATATTAGGAAATAATTAAATAATTAAAAACATTTATTTATGGAAGAAAGATTCAAATTGGTGAGAAAATGTTGTGTGCAAGGTTAGGAAAATTTTCAATGGCTATAGTGAATATAATAACAAGATATACATGGTTGAAAAAGATGAACAAAGATATACTTCACAAGTTTAACATGATCATGACACTTCCAACTCTCTAATGCTTTGATTCAAACTTCAAAATTAGAACCTATACAAGTTGATAGTAATCCTAATTTTCTTTCACCAATAATAAAACTTTAGAGTGATGATTGGGGGACATTAGATTTTACAAGTTGTTTCAAAGGGGAGTCTCAAATTATCTCACCCTCAAAGTCAAAAGATTCAAATAAAAATTATTCATCTTCAAATACCTATTTTAGGGATGATTGGGGCTCACTGGATTTTACACCATCCTTTATGGGAGAGTACACAATCTCACAATCTAAACTAAAACAACCTTATGTTTCATTTTCTTAACTTGGTTCTACACCAACAACATTGCCCCATGGTGGTTATGGGGGATTGTAAACTCCCGTCCCTCATGAGAGGAAGATACATAACTTTAAAAAGCTTTAAAAAAAATATGTTCTCATGAAGAAGCTAATCCTTCTGAGAAGCAGAAAATCCCTTCATCTATGTTTGAAGCATGTTATGGTCTTGGATATGAAATCCTTTCTAAACATGGATATTGCTAGAATTGTGAAAAAATGAGCCATAGGGTCAAACAAAAAACAAAGAAACCTTCCACAAAAGAGATCTTCAAATAGTATATGATATACTCCTCAATAAGGAAATCCTACATAAGAACCTTAAAAAACATCAAGGAAAGAAAGAGCCCTCAAAGGTTGAGAATTCAAGAGATCAGAAGAGAAAATATCAAAGTAATAATACAATAAGGGTTGAATCTATTTAGGAGCAACCCTAAATGGTAAAGGGATTAGATAAATAAAAGTTTTGACATCACATGAAATGAGATAGAAGAATCTAATAATAGATCACTTTCGTTAACATAGTAAAGCACTTTAAAGTTAACTTAATAGTGAAATATTAAGTTTAGCTTAAGTGCATGAGAATACATTAGATTAATAATAAATTAAAGGTTAATTAATTATTAGTTAATTCATGATTACTCTAACACCAACCCTTAAGAAAAACTTAGGGAGTAGCTAAAAACCGTAAAAATAATGCATGATAGGTACCAACAAATAAGGCCTAGTGAGGTATCCATTCACAAACAAAAGATCTCTCACAACTAGAGAAAATGAGAAAACTATAGTGGGAGAAAACCCCTCTCCAAAAGAGAGAAAGGTGAATGAATGATTGGAAAAGCCACCAAATCAAGGTGTGAAGGACTAAGAATCCTCCAACCAAACAATATCCCAAAAAAGGAGGAACATGTAGAACATCACTAAAGCATGATGAATTTGTACACTACTATCAAATGATGATTAATATAGTGCTGAAATGGAGAACCTCCAAAAAAAAGAATGCAAGAGTTTCCAAATGGTAAATGATCCATCTCATTGAAATCTAGGTAACAAACCATTGATGTACGTTGCATCTAAAAGTACATAAGAACAAGATAGATACATAGATCACTCCAAACTGTGAAACCAAAGAAGCATTAACACCAACAGTAGAAACCCCCCCATAATGTTGAAAAGGGAGAGGCAAGATAGATACACTAAAACTATGTGAAACCAAGAAGTACATGTAGGATAAATAACTTGCAAATAAAAGGTTGTGAAAAATAAGGCAAATACACATGAGGTAAGAATCACTAGGATTCACTAATGTCATGGAAGGATAACTCACTTGGCAAAGGTGTGATGACAAACCAAATGAAAAAATCAACCAGCCATGGCACTTTATATCATAATTTGAATACAAAAGACACAATAGGATGTGCAAAATCCCAAAAAATATACACAAGAATGGAACTTTATCTTAGTGCATCAACAAAAGAGAATGTGCATGAAAATGATGTCTACAATACCTAAATAGGACATAATATTTGAAATACATATTAGAACAAGAAAAAATGAGTCATCCCATGTAAATGAAAAGTTTCCAGGAGCTAAGATGTCCAAGTAATTCAATAGAGTGTGAAAAAAAAAAAAAATACAATGTACCTAAAGAAATTTTTTGAAAAGGTTGATGGATGGCTATGAAGAGCTCTAAAAAATGGTTCCAATTCTACTAGATTCATGAAAAAGAGAAATTAGTCAAAATTTATGAGCTCAAGAATAAAAATAGTACCTTTGACTTCAACAAACGATAGAATGCACTAGTAGCAAAAACATGTTACAAGACCCCCACAACTAGAAAGTTGAAAAAACCATTTTTCTGATGATATCTATTTTTCCAAAATTTGATATCATACGCCCAAGTTATGGCCAAAAGAAAAAATTGCTCCCTTCAGGCCAAAGAAGGGGACTTGGGGACCCTTGTTAGCATTTTTACTATTGGAGTTGGCATGATGTCATGTTGATGCCAATGGAATATTTTGAAGAATATTCCCCTTTCCTAGAAAAAGAATCCAATGACCAAAAAAATAAAAAATGATAGGAATATTCCATGATATTTGCGAGTATATTCTCTTGACCTTGCTAGAATATTTTGTGCCTACCTTGTCAAAAATACCATAAAAAAATCACACAATTTACAGAAAAACTTGAGGTTCATGAAAAAACTTTTCAAAATGCCAAAACTTTTTTTTATGGGTCATCGGATGGCCTGTTGCCATTGGTGGACCCTATCATAGCAATTTAATAGAACTAAGCACTATTAATTGTACTCAAAACTATTAATAGGGCATGTCTTTAATTTAAAAAACTGAAATGCTTAAAAGTGATTATATATATATATAACAAAAATTTAAAAAAAATTGACCTTTAATTAAAAAATTGCATTTTTTAAAATTCGTGTTTATGGAGTTTGTATAGTGGTAGTATGACCTTTGTGCAAATTTTTTTCCTTAGAAGCTCTCGATGCTGAAATAGGAAAAAATTATTGTCAAAATTCATCAAACCAGCCACTTGAATCCAACAGTGATGTCCTTTTCATGCAATAATGCTTTGAGAACATAGCTAGCCTTCAAATCCATAAAAAAGTAATTGCTTCAAACCCTTGCAGATTTGACCTCATGAGTCTAGATTAGGCTAAACAAAAGCATAATCTAACTTTCTCGATAGCAATGAATCCAATATAAGATTCTATTTTGATCCTATATGTACCAAAATTTATACACCTCCAAAATTTATAAAAAATCAAAGGGGATTCAGATATGAAGCATGTAACCCTTGTTGAGAAAAACCTCATAAATTGAGAAGGGGTTCATTGAATCAAGGCTTTGATACCATGTTATAATTGTGAAAAACACAAGCCAAAAGATCAAATAATGAACAAAGAAACCTTCCACACAAGACATCTACAAACAATATATGTTATATTCCTCAACAAAAAAAAACTACAAAAGAACCTCAAGAAACTTCAAGGAAAGAAAGAGTCTTCAAAGGTTGAGAGATCAATTGATTAGAAGATAAAATCTCAGAGTAATAATAAAATGAGGGTTGAGTGCTATATAGGAGCAACCCTAAATGGTAAAAGGGTTAGATCAAGACAAGTGTCAACATCACATATGATGAGACAAAATGATCTAATAATAGCTCACTTTAGTTAACATAGAAAAGAACTTAGTTAACTTAATAGAGAACTCCTAAGTTTAGCTTAATTGTATGAGAATAAATTAGACTAATAATAAATTAAAGATTAATTAATTATTAGCTAATGTATGATTACTCTAACTTATATAATAAAAACATGGAACAAAATGATAGAAATCAAGTCAATTATATACCATACTTTTCCAAGAAGGGTCTAGGTTTCCAACCGTTTTTTCATCTTCATGTAATGCCTTATCATCTACTATATATGGCATCTTGTGTTGAGAAAAAAATTTCCCCTAATACTAATCAAGAGATAATCCCTTCATCATGTATATTAATGGAATTACACTACATAGACAAAGGGAGAGGGCTGAGGTAGGTGCAATATTTCTAAAGAAAATGCTACATATTATATCAGTATAGGACTTTGAATGGCTAGGAAATTTTATCAATTATGTGAAAAAAATTGGTGATAGATAGTTCAACTTTTATGTAAGTTCTTTTTTTGTTATGAGATACTTAATGTCCTACCCTAGTTAGCAATCTATTTTGTCATTAGGGTTTTTGTTTCGATTTTGAGGTGCTAGATGATTGAATATCGAAATAGATGATTTTCTAAATTAGCTCTAAGTTTCAGGTGGTTTCTTTGGTGCCCTAGTTATGAGAAATTGTATCTGGTTGCACAGTTGGATGAGTGCAATTTATTTAGTATACCTCCAATATTGTAATTGAAAGGTTTGGGTTACATTTAGATTCAGTATGGTCATTCACAATAATTTGCTAATTTGAAATTCCCCTCTACATAAATTGAAACTAACAAGTATATATTTCAGTTACTTTATAAATATAAAATAAATAGTTTAGGCCTTTGGCCTTTTATTGAAGAAAAATAAAAACTAAGAAAGGACAAGTAATAATTTTATTTCTTCTATTATTTTTTCTTAAAGAAATCAATTATTTTCATCCGAAGAGATTAATAGGACTTTTTTTCATCATTTCTATTATTTATTTTATGAAAATACTCGTAGTGGCAAAGGAGGAAAAGTGATATTTTAGATTGCAACCCTTCTTTCATAAAAGAGGAAATGAGTAGGTCTTTTATGACATCTATCACTCTAGTAAAATTGGAAAAAAAAATATTTTCCAAATGAAGAAAGGTAAGTATCCTATCTTTAATGTTTCCCATTGATTTTTTTCTTTATTTAAATTTATGAACTATCTTTAAGGATTAAATTCTAGAAATTAAGTGTGAATCTCAAAATAAAAAGTAGGTTCTTTAAAAGTATTTATATACTTTCTAGTTTTCATTCCAAAGGAAGTGGGGGAAAAATATTTCAATCTATTTCATCTTATTACTCTTTATAATGTCTCTTGTAAAATTATCATTATACTAATTATTGATCATCTAAAATAGATTTTTGATTCTTTGATATCATTTGAGTAGGTAGGATTTTTCAAGTAGTGTCAAATTCTTCATACTAATATTATTGATTCAAAACTAATTCATTTTATGGGTTGTTCTAAGGAGAAAGCTATGTGTATTAAGCTAGAAATGTCCAAGCATTGTGATAGAGTCAAATTATCTCCTTTCTGAAGAATTTTTTATATTTTACTTTTGATTTCCATTCAAGATAGATTGAGTGGGTCATGTGTTGTGTAGCATATTCTTCCATTGTTTTTTTTATTAAGTAAATTATATATTCTCCTTTTCAGCTACTAGAGGATTGGAACAATGTGATCCCCTCTCCCTATATTTTTATTATTATGGTTGCACTATGGTTTTAATGAAAAAATTTAGGATTAGGATCTTGCTAGGGATCTTAACTCTATTTATCATCTTCATTTTATTAGTAATAATTTCCTAGTGACAGTTTTAAAAATCAAGGAGGCTATCAATTTTATTGATAGATTATTGAGAAACAAATTTAAAAGATTTCTTTAATATGCAAATTTTTCCATTCAATAGAAAATCTCATTTTATGTTTCAAAATAGGACATCTCCCTTTAGATAGTCTTGGCATTCCTTTGGATGTATATCATAATCAAATCTAATGGAAAATGATTCCTTATAGGTTTAGCATCTAGATTTATTATAGGACCTTCTAATAGTTATTTTCTTTATGAATTTATACCCTTTTAAATTTTGTGTTTCGTTCTACTCTTTTTTCTTTCTTTTTTCTAGTGCTTCTACTCCTAATTTTTTAATAAAATATTTTCTCTCATTCTAGGAAATTTCTTTGTGTAGGAAATTTGGATTATCAAAAATAAAGTTTAGTAAGTAGGAATGAGTTTGTAAAACCCAAAAATGGATGTTTCTATCTTTAACTCTCTATGATGAATAGTAAAACCTAGGCTACTAAAATCTATTGGGTAACAAGTAGTAGAATTAATCTTGGGCCTAACCTCTAAATAATAACTAATTATAAGTTAGTATTATTCCTAAGGTTTTGAGAATGGTTTTGATTAGGAAAGGTTATATATTTTGGAAAACTCTTAAGAAATTTATTTTGATTATTATGTGGGGCCCTTTCTAGATTTTAAAGTTTAATAAAAATACTCTTACTTGTTGGACTCTTAAGATTTATATCCCTTTACTTTAACCTCATCTCCTCGTCTACTCCATTTGAGTAAAGTTTTTTTTATGCTATTTGGTTTGATGCTTAAAACTTAAGTCTTATCATTTAGTAGGGTCATGTAGAAGTTACTCCTAAAGGATCCTCATTTTCAGCCTTTGAAAGGAGATCTAAAAGTTTGGGAAACCCTATCTTCTATTCTAGATGAGTGGTCATGTTCTTCAAATGAGGCTAATACTCTTTTTTGAAAATATAATTTCAAGAATTTTATTTACTTTATCGTGGGTATCAAAGGTTGGACCATGAAAATACAAGGTACATGGACTTCCCATAGTGATAAAAGATATGAAATAAATTTTGTTCACCTAAATGTAATATTTTCTCTAGTTACTTTACCAAAATAAAAGCCTTACTTAGGGAAATATGACAAAGATAGGATTCTATGGATCTTCAAAATATGTTCTTTCTGGTGTTAATGAGGAGCCTATTAGTCATCTCTTTTTTCAATATTCTATTACTAAGGGTCTTTAAAAAGTTTATGGTTGAACATCTTGAACCTACCTCTTGTGGATGCTATATCTCTATCTAATTTTTGGATTTTTTTAATGTCCTATGCCTTCTAATTTTATTCTTTTGGTGGCTTGGGATATTGGTCATGTATTTATTCTTTGTAAAATTTGGTTGGAAAGAATTATAGGATATTTTAAGGTCATCAAAGTCTTATTAGATATGTTTGTTAAAAACAAAATAATTATTAAAAGAAATTTTGGTAACTGAGGATTATGTGGATGAAGTCTTTGCTCCCCATGACATTTATATTTTAGGGTAGGGTGATCCCACAATAATGGGTTACAGTTTTTGGCCAAACATGATATTGAAATAAACATGTTTCACTAGATCTTCACTTTATTACACTTATAGCAACTAAACCATTAAGAATTTAAAGATGAAGCAAACTACCAATTTGTGAGATTTTATGTGTAGATTCTAATTATATTTGAAAAATAAAAAATAAAATAAAAATTGTAAATCCTTTTATGTAATTTTACATAACTTTTTTTTCTACTAAATAGCATTTTTTAAAAGTGATGTTTACTTTGTAACCCATAATTTTTTTTATAGAAATAATTAAATTCTAATTTTTTAAAGATAGATTTTTCACACAATATATTTTCATAATTTTTTGTTTCGTATTATTTTTAATTATTTTTTTAAGTTAGAGTAATTATAATTTAGACATAGGTGTATTTTGTAACACATAAATTTATTTATATACATTTGAATTAACCTTTTTCTTGTTGGAATAAGGACATATTGTTGGGTTTGGTCAAACCCAAATTGGCAAGTTGCTCAAAAAAATTGGATAAGGATGCCTTTTGCCTCTATTGGCAAGTTTCTCTCACAGACTTATTTTTCCATTTATTGAAGTGGAGACCATTTTATAAATACTATTGTTGCTTAAATATTATTAGATTGTATTTCAGAATTAATAAAGAGATTTCCTTGCTATTGAAAGTGGATGTAGGAAATTGTCAAACCACTATAAAATTTGTGTTTCTTGTCTTGTTATGATTTTTCTATTTTCTATTTCATTTCTTTGCTCATTTTAATATTAACAAATGGTATTAGAACCTGAAGCTCGGTGTTGGAAATCGGTGAAGAATTTTTGGAGCTATGGAGAAATTTTGAGCAGAGATGGTAGACGATTGGGTGTTAGATCTCGATGAAGTGGGAGTTTTAGATGATGAAGATGATGAAGCTAATATGGAAGAGAGTCCCAACTGGGATGATTGGGCTTGAGCTCTTATGTCTTGGTCATGTGCCACTGATTTGAGTCCTAATGAAGTGAGAGCTATTCATCAACTATTTTTGGATGAATTAAATGATGAAGCTGATTTTATTATTGCAAAATTTCTTGGCAATTTAGAATCAGGAGAGAGTAATGACATGCATGTAACAACTAAAACAAAGCACCATGTTCATTGGTGGGATGGCTAGACAAATGAGGAGATTTCGGCTGAAGAGACTGTGTAGTTTTCCTTCCAAGATGAGGAGGATGCCTCCCAAGGAGAGGAGGATGCAGTCTGGACTCAGGCAGTGAAAATGAAGTTGACCCTATGGAAGAGGTCAAAAATCGAGAGACTAAAATAATGGTTTATCAAAATCTATTATTCGAACCCAAGGTAGAACTGGTTTATAATAATCCTTTATTCAAGTTTGAGAAGGATGCACAGCAGCACATTGAGGATGAATTAGTTCTTGAGTTGGAGAATCAAGAGGATCTTGTTATAGATGATTTTGTTTCTTCCCATGAATCAATGTTTGTAGGGGAGGCGCTAAAAGAAATGGCAGGGGCGAACTACGAAAGCCATGCATCCAGCCAAAGTAATTCGTTGAGTTCAAAGAACGAGCTCAGGGAGATTTTGAGTGTAGATCGGTGCAAAGAAGAGAGATATTTTCACGGCGAGGTGAAAAAGCCACAAGATTTTAATCAAAGGAGTGAATATTCATGGAATAAAGGTAGGGGTGGAGGACAATGGACTGCCAATTTCAGATCATCCTTCAATGAGGGTCTTTTATGGAGACAAGAGATCGGATTGATGGCAGAAGAGCTTTGGCAATCACATGACGGGCTAATGATGTTGCTACTGAGGATCTCTGAAGCAGATGCTAAAGTAATGGAAGCAGTGTTGCGCTGCCTTCATGGAGTTTATGTCAGCCATATGACGAGGCTCCTCCAAGGAGCAGAAGGGAAAATCGCAGAGCAAATACTCGGTCTTCTAGAGTTTTTGTCAGCCTGTGCAGAGGGCGGGACTATGATTTGTGACCAACCAGTGTGCTTGCATACAACTATGCAGAAAATGCTCAAGATTTTTGTTGCCAAGGAAAATGATATTGGTTACCTGGAGCATTTGTTGACTTCAATTCTGGCCCACTCTAATAGATGTAAGGCTTGTTTCCTTTTGGCCGAAGGGTCAGTTATAGCACCCCTGTTTAAGGTTTTGGGAGAGTGGTGTTTTGGGGATGTCAACTCAGATGGTGGCCTGCATTGTTGTTAAAGCTATTTCCATTTTGGAGAAGACTCATTTGGAGTGTGCTAGAATAGAGTCTGGTAAAATTAAAATCTTCTCAAGGTCTAGTTGTGATGTAAATGCTTGCAGTGGGGGATATCTTTGAGCAGCCATTTGGTCTTCAAGTGGGAGATTATTGGGTTTGGCGAAGCCCAAATTGGTAAGTTGCTCAAACAAATTGGATAAAGATGTCTTTTGCCTCTATTGGCAAGTTTCTCTCACAGACTGATTTTTCCATTTATTGAAGTGGAGACCATTTTATAAACACTGTTGTTGCTTGAATATTATTGGATTGTACTTCAGAATTAATAAAGAGATTTCCCTGCTGTTGAAAGTGGATGTAGGCAATTGCTAAACCACTATAAAAATTTTGTCTCTTGTGTATTGTTCTTTAAATTTTTGTTTTTCAAATATGTTTCTTTGCTCATTTTAATATTAACACACATAACATTAAAGTTGATAATAAAAATCACAACTTATTGTTTAAAAATATTACATTATTCAAAAACATATAATATATTTCAAATTCATTAATTTTTTTATCAAACACATCCATTATAGCTCTTAAAAATACAAATACATGTTTATGTTAATGTCATAAACAAAGATTAGACTTAGAAGAGACAATGGTAACAAAAGATTGGATACTTTTATCCTTAAAGAAAAAAGGATAGTTAATATGTCCTTGATTTACTATTGAAGTTGAATGATTTGAATGACCCACCACAGATCAAATCTATATGAATATATGAACTTCACACGTTACAGAATGAAACTGACATCAAATCCCTAATAACTTTGGTTTCATTCCAAAACTCATACTCCGAGACACCGAAAACCTAATTTAGCTAGCGACCATAAATAAAGACCCCAACTCAGACATGGAACGTGGACAATTTTATCATTCAAGAATACGGAACACATTTTTTTTTGGAAACTCTCGCGCTCCACAGAAAAGGAAAAGAGAGGGATTTCAAGAGGAATTGGGGTTGCAAGTGCAAAACAAACAGAACACTTGTGCCACTGTCATCTGAAGTAACAGCACTGCAGCCAGAGAACCTGCAACCAGCCATGGCTTCGAAAAGTAAGCAGTTATGAACTCATTCCACAGGATCTTGTACCGTCTTCTCGTGTACTTATGCAACCCCAGCCTGGCTTCGTCAATAGCTATGCAGCCCGGAAGAGGGGTAATCCCTTTAGCTAGGGAATTGAAAAGCTGTGCTACTTGTTTGTTGCTTCCAAGAAAGTTTTTGAGCACCTCTTTCTGCCTTAGCATAGCAACGTCCTCGTCGCTGTCCATCAGCTCATCCATAAATAGGGCAAATGGAGTAATTCGTGCCGGTTTGTACCTCCAGTGTATGCATAATTCCATTGCAAGAAGACTTCTCATTACAGATTCTGTCTCTGGCGACACCCTTATTTGTGGTAAGTAAAGCGTTGAAGTTCTATCATCAAATCTTATCCACCGAAAGGCTTCCCCAATTATTTCGTCTCCGAATATCACTGGGCGGATCTTCACTCCAGCGCGTGTGAGTTCCGCTACTGTTGGCAGCTTCAGTAAATCAAGCTCAAACCGTTCGTCAGGGCTGTTACCTGAGGAAGGAAAGCACAAATACAGCTTACACCAACGTCCACAAACGGCCTTCATTGAATCAACACAATTCTCAAACAAGATCTCCATGCGATTGGGAGGTGAAGGCGGCAATTGCAGTACTTCAGTACCATTGTGGGAGTTACGGCTAGGGCCGGCCAAGCTGATGTAGAATACTTCCAGGACATGACAACATCCGCTGAGTGGACGAATGATATGCCACATAAAAATAGTTTGTCTAGGTGTGGAAGCCAATATTATTTTCGTTAGCAGTTCCAGCTTTTGGGTGGCGGCGGAACCTAACTGAATTTCAAAGATTTGCTTCAAAACCCAAAGGGGTATTTGGTTTTCAAATAGAAGTATATCATCCATTAGTCTTTCTCTAGTTGGATATTGATAACTGATATCAAACACTGAATCCAGCTTCCACGAAAATGCAGTGACTTCCTCCTTATAAAGACTCTCAGCAATCTTATGTAATTTTGCATAATTAATAAGATACTCATAAAGAAAACAAGCATCTCTGGTGACAATCCATGCTAATTCTATGGGAGTATAGGGAATATCTTCACCATAGAAATCCCTTATCTCCTTGTCTTTCTGCAGTATGCCATTTTCAACAATTGACTTGATAGAAGTGTGTGGGACATCTCTCTGGATCCTCAATTGCATCCGTGGAACTGCCTCAGATTTTGATTTCTCCATGCCTCTCAGCTCCTCTTTCCCATAATGAAAAGGGCCGATGGAAACAAGATGTGGACTGTATAAATGGTCATTAGAGTCTCGCATAGGCTTTTGCACGCGGCGGATCCGAGCCGAGCGTACATCGACTATATCATCTTCATTCGTCTTGATCTTATATCCAACTTCAATTACAGAACTGCTACTACTGTGGCTCTGCTGCTTTCTCGAAATCTCTCTGTTTCTTGGTTGGCCATTATGGGTTATTTCAAAACTACATGCACTAAAGACTTGTACACTGAGCACCCGGAGTGGCTGAAGTTAGGCATCTTTAAATTTGAATAGACTTATATTAGGTAATAAATCTGAGTACCAACGCCACAAGAAACCTCCTTTAGTGATGTCTATTCTCCATGTAGCTTTTTTGCAGAGCAAGGAGAACAATTACTACTTTCTTTTTTTCAGCATGAAGGATGGTATCAAATACTGCTATTATGTGGCATTCAAAGTTGGCAAGAGTACTTTTTTCCATTGAATTACTTCAGGCAAATTCAAATTCACCATCAACAATCCACTGCAGGATTCATCGTCATGACAAATGACAAATTCACCTCAAGGAAAATTCACCACCAGCAATTCACCGCCACAGAAAGTTAACATTTTTTAATATATATTTTCAATACTTTGAAATTTTTTCTCCAAAAGAATAATTTTCACTGCATTAATAACAAAAATAACAAAAAATACTTTGATATTGTTATATAATTGGTTTATTAGAATAAAATTAAATATATTGAAAAATGTTTTCATTTTTATTATCATAAATCATTTTTTCTAATTGTATATGCACGTGGAGATGAATTGTTGGTGGTGAATTTTTGTTGAGGTGAATTTTGTTAGTGTAAAAGGTTCTTTTTTACACTCACTTAAGCTTACTTAGTATGTTTTTATCTAGTTGTATTTATTTAAGTAATTGGTTTATTACCTATTTACTTTATTTTCCCTAGATTTGGATAAGCTTTCTTAGATAAGCTTTCCTCCAATAAAATTTATGCTTTATTGCATAGGTTAGCTCCAGTTGAACTCCATGCTTTCCTAAACTTTCATTGTATCTTGGGTTTATTTAACAGTAAATCTCACATGGTATCAGAGCCTTCATGATTGATAGGATTGATTTTTAGAAATATTGAGTGTAAATCTATTATTTTTTTTGAAGCAAAATAGTAAGCTCTTCTCTTGCATCCTTAGATGATTTGGAGAATCAAAAAATTGCAAAAAAAAAGAAAAGAAAAGATTTTGAGGGTTTAAAATCTACCTTTTCAGTCGCATGTGTGTTGCAGCCTCCTGGATCAAATATCAAATCACCATCATGTTTAGAGTAGCCGAATATGTCAAAGCATCCTCTTGTGTCACCAAATCAACATCTTCTTTTTTAGTTGCATGTACTTGCATGTCTCTAAATGTGAAGGAGAAGTTTCTTTTTATGTTTTTGCATAAATTCTTGGAGGGATTATATATGCACCTTTCATCACAAACTGAGGTAAATTTCCATTTAGGGGGGTTAATCATGTCTCGTAAACATCATTTTCATCATTTTGTTGTTAGGCTAACTTCAGAGAACTATTTGTCTTGGAAACAAGGGATAAAAAATCATTTCCTTTAGGAGGACCTACTACTCTATCTCCTTTGAATCATTCATGTGCCAAGTGACTATGATGAAAAGAATGCATGGTTTAATAATAATGGCATAGTCTATGGACTAATATGTCTTATATTTCTGAGGATACTCTACATCACATAGAGCACATTGAGTACCCTTTTATTGCTTGGATCATCATCCAATAGTTGTATGGAGACATTGAATCTTCATCTAAAAGTGATGTTTCCTTGGAGAACCAAGCTACTTTGGATGATATTAAGACTTTGTTGCCTCATCTAGTGTGAACACATCTTGTATAGATGCTCAATTCATTGATACCCCATCAACAACACCTATTGTAGACTTAGACTCCAAAAATGCTTCTTCAAGAGCCTCCAGTGACTTCTTGCAGTAGGGCATCCATAGTCTTCCTAATACAACTTTTTGGGATGATCTCTTGATAGGAGTTTCAAAATTGTTTATGGAGACACATATTTTAAATTTGGATGACACATTTGAGGGGTTATCTCTCCTCTTTGATGACAATCATTAAACAACTATTGTCAAACCATCATTTTCTTTGGATTATTCTCTACATCAGTCTCTAGGAGATTTTCATATGTCATCTTCAGCACTATGGCCTAGAATGTCTGATTTGATTGTGACTACTTTTAGCATCGACACTGGGATACTTGAGAAAACTTCAAAGACTTCATAAATTTTGCACTTTCTTCCTACATATTCCTTCCGACACTTGGGAGATAGCTTGCATACACCATTGGTTTTATTTCTTCCTAAGGGTAGGACCATTGTTCGATGATCGTGGACCATATTCTCCATCCAATTTCCAGCATCTACCATTGGATATTTGGTTGAGAGGGTAGGGGGAGGGGGAGACAGGGCATGGAGGGCTACCTAGTCCATCTCTTATATTCTTCTTCTTTTGGGGGTAATTTGATATGTGTATGGGTAGCTAACATGGCCTTGTTGTTGGGACCCATCGTTGTTGCTTCTATAGGCTTTTCTCCTAAGTTACACTTAAGGGGGGGTGTTAGTGTAAAAGGTTCTTTTTTTACACTCACTTAAGCTTACTTAGTATGTTTTTATCTATTTGTATTTATTTATGTAAGTAATTAGTTTATTAGCTATTTACTTTATTTTCTCTAGAGCTTTTGTAGATAAGCTTTCTTAGATAAGCTTTCTTTCTTAGATAAGATTTCATGCTTTATTGGATAAACTTTCTTAGATAAGCTTTCCTCCTTAAATAATTTTTTTGCTTTATTGACTCCAGTTGAACTCCATGGTTTATGTGAGATCTTGAGTTACCTCATGCTTTGTCTTGCTCTATATAAAGCAATGACTATATTTAATACACACACTCTCATTTGTTATATAGAATAAAACTTATTCTAGCATATTTTTTATATCATGCTTTCTTAATCTTTCATTGTATCTTGCCCACGATGAATTGTTGACGGTGAATTTTCCTAAAACCGAATTACTGTTTATCATCATCGTTAGTATTAACTTATTCTAACATATTTTTTCTGTCATGCTTTCCTAATCTTTCATTATATCTTGGATTTATTTAATAATAAATCTCACAAATTTATCATGGTGGTGAATTTTCTGATAATGAATTATTGACGGTGAATTTTTCTAAAACTGAATTACATTTTATCATTACCAATATTATTATGAAAAGGGACTACATTAATTTCCCAGATCATGGGAGGCCTTCCTACCCACCCATGCTTTTGAAAAGAAAAATTCATACAAACTTGCTATATGGTTATAATCCTCCCTAAAAAAAATAATTGACTGCTAGGTCAATGTGGAAATTTCCAAGACTGCTTCATGCTTCATTCTATCGAACACCACACTAAACAAAGGAGTGCCGGCAACGTAATAGTTTTTACCCTTTGTATTGATTTAAAGTGTGTTTGGAATGTTTTTTATTCCCTCCACTTAGAAGCGACGTCTATTGACAACTTTTTCTTTTAATGTTTTGGAATTTAAAGGATATAAACATATTGAAGCAATCATGGTAGGCCTCTCTTTGGCTTCAATAATGCAGAAAAGCAAAAAGGAAAAGTGAAAGTGATAAAGAAGTAAATAAGTTTCACTATAATGACACACATCTAAGCATTTTGTCCAGTGTTACTTCGGCATGCATTGTTTGAAGTATGAGCGAAGTAGGGTAAGAAAAAATGTTTCTACTAATTCTGAGAGACTTCTTCACATCATTATTCTTCGAAAACGTAAAGTAGATAATATCTAATACTTCAGTCAATTGCAATACCTTCCGTGCTTAAGATGTACTATCTAAAAAAAGCATTAGTGCAAGCTTCTCACCTGCACAGCTTGCAAAACATATTGCAAGTCAAAATAAAAAAAATAGCTGGCATGTCATGGAAGGGCAACGGTCGAAGGGTGGTGGAACGCGGGGAGCGTAGCGAGGCGCATGGAGAAAATCACCACAATCGGCAGGAGACTGGTATTATGACGGGCTGGAAACGGACCGAAGTAAAAGGCCACCGTGGGATCTCCGCGCGTCAGAAAACCTTTCGTTAAAGGGGCAGTTCCTTTCTAAGATGCCAAGGATTTGAAGGTAGGAGAGGCTCTCAAATTTTTGACGGGGAAAGGCTTTTGGATTTAAGCTGGCGGTGGCAATGAAAAAGGAATGACACGGTGGCTAAGGGAGCAAATGTTGTTCCACTCCGGAAGAAGCTGGGGGATCTAACTTAGTTTTTGTTTTAAATGGATAGGTACTTTCATTGTTATAAAATAATATCATATCATTTTTTTATGGGTGGAAGAAGTCAAATCTTTAATGTTCAATGGACTTAAAGTCGAGAGAGATGACATAAAACATAAACAAAGCTGTTAGATAGCTAAATTAGTAGCAAAAAGAGGGAAAGTTGATTTCAATTATTCAATTTATCCTATATATCAACGGGTCTGAGTTAACCATAGGAGGTTCCCAGCCATAACCATTATCAAATTTCCTTCTTATTTTCTTCAATAACTACCCGTGCTTCTTATTTTCTTTAGTGACTACCCAAGAAAAAGAGATGTCAAGAGCTAGCCAAGGATATTTACTAGAGTCTAGCTAGCTAGTAGAACTTCCACTAACTTATGAAACAAAGAGATGAAAAACTTGTTTGTAGGCTATTCAAAATCTTGCTAAGTGTGATCCCTTCACACAAGAGGAGGAGATGCCTATAAATGAGTATCCTGGTGGTCATGAATAGGCTAGCTATGAATAAAACAATGCCAGTGAGGAGGAATCCAACCTTGAGAGGAGTGAGTCACAAGAACCTTGACCACAATGCATGGGGCATTACACTAGTGATCCATTACTTGTAAGTGGTCCACCTCAAGTGCAAATTTGTTATCTTACACTTGAAATTGAAATAAAAAAGTTGAACACATTGCAATTATAGCATAGATTGAAAATAGTTGATCAATAGAACATCCTGAAATAGTATTTGAATGTATATCTTTCCATATGCTAAAGAGGAAATACACATTTAAAGCATATTGGGTTTAAATCAATTGATGGGGGATGTGAGGCCAAATCCCTAATAACACCATATTGTAAGAAAATGGATTTGGTCTAAATAGCTTGAGGAAGTAATTAATCTAGCACCAAACATCTCAAGATTTGCGATAAAACCAAAAGAGGTGTTTGAAAGTTTCTTGATGTCCATAAAATGGGCATTGACGAACACTAATGTCTAACTATGATCATCTGGAACCAATAGAGAGAAGTTGAAAACATAGGCAATAGGAAAAGTGAGCCAATTTAGGCTCCAAAACTACCAATCAAATAGTGTGAAACATGTGTTGGTAGATTGAGACAAGTGAGTGCAAATACCAAATTTTATTTAAGGTTCCCACCATGGGAAAATGAAGGAAAAGAAAATGATACCATTTCCAAGGTTTAAAATGCTAAAATTTAGTGTCTAGATACCACTTCTAGTCTTTCTACAAAGGTTTGAAACATCTAATTTTAATTTTATAAACCATATTAGGTGGGATGGCCTCTATAATAGTCTCAATGGTTTCTCAATCATGTCTAGAGAGTTAGAATTCAGCCATGAATTCATTATAGGAGAAGAGATTCTTAATAGTTTTGGAGAAGAGATCCAAGGTCATCTTGATCCCCTTTTAGAAAAATATTAGAGAATGATCCCATGAAATCCTTTCAAGAGAATTATTTTGACTTTAAAAATAGAAGATCATCAACTATTTTTTTTTTTTATTGAAATACTAATATAAAGGATAAAACCATTCCAAAAAAGCCAAGGCTTCATAGCTTCCCAAGATCACAAGATAATTGTTATCACAATGGTCCCTTAAAGCTTAACAACCTCTTTCATAATAAGAAGTGTATGAAATATAACAATATTGAAAGTTGATTGCCCAATTTGATGACCAAAGGAAAATTAGTGTCGCACTAGAATTTGGTAGGCTTTATTACCCTAGACAACACAAATGGTCTTGTTGTGCCTTGCACATACACCCTATTAAATTGAGGACCCCCTTATCTTTTATTTTCTTGGTTTTCTTTATTTTTGCATCTCAGGATAATGTTCTTCAAATTATTTTTTCATTTTTGGTTGGTTTCTATTTGATTTCGATTCTTGGTTCTATTTGAGGTTAAATATTTGGATTTTTGTGAAGATTTGATGGTTAGTCAAATTTTCCTTAAATTTCTATAGTGTTGAGTAACCCCCTATTTTTTTTTTCAAATTGGGAGACTTCATTTTTCTAAAGAATCTTCTTTTACACAGATCATTTGACAATGATTAGACTAAGGTTGAATTGAGGTATCATTTTCCCATGAGGTTATGGAGGGGTCAATTATTTGTAATGTTGAGGAGGTTTTAGATTTCCTCAAATGGGTTCTCACCACTCTATCCTTCAAAGCATTAATGAGGGTATTTGAATAGATTATTTAAGCACTTGAAATGGATTTTGAGATAATTCACAAAATTTGAAGAATTAAGATTGATATTGTGGAGCTCCTCATGATGTAAGTTATCCACCGTGATTTGCAAAGTCTCCTTGTTGCTTACCTCTGGATTTCAATAAAATTGCATGGTTTTGCATTTACCCTCATTCCCATTTAAATATTTTTTTCTTGGTCAGTTGGATGAATTATTGAATTTGAAATATTGTTTAAAATGTTCATGTAATGATTGAATTTTGTAAATTTCCTTGAGCATGTCAGACATCCTCATGATTGTGTTTGAATTAGTATAAGTTTGAGGTGTTTGATCTATATTGAACTTATTTTTTGTAATTCGGTGATCCCACAATAGTGGTTTACAATTTTTGGCCAAACTGGACACTGAAATTATTTTTTAAAACTAAATCTTCACATTTGGGCACCTATAGTGGCTAAACCGTGAAGAATTTGAAGATGATGCAAACTAGAGTCTCGTCAAATTTTGTCTGTAGATTCTAAAAATATTTTTTTCAAATTTTTTCAAACCAGATTCCACTTCTTTTTCCATCTCCCGTGAAAACTGGTTTTTTTCAAAAAACAACATTTTAAAAAAGTGGCGCACACCGTATAATGCATAATTTTTTTTCCATGAAGGATAAAATTCTAATTCTTTCGAATTTAGATTTTTAACTCCGATATCTAGTGCTTCCACTTGGTTAGATAGTTTTTTATTGAATATTTTTTCTTTAATCAAGTTTCAAAGTCAAACCAATTATAATTCAGACATAGCGCGACCGTATAACGCATAACTTTTTTTGTATATATCGATTTTTTATTTTTTTTCTATTAGATCAAGGACTTCAATATCTGGTGCACTCATATTTTTCAATTTATTTTTTTGATAATCTGCTATTTTTCCACATGTGCATAAGAAAGACCTTCATTTTCGATGAAAAACCTATGTTTAATAAAACTAAAAAATAAAATACATAATAAAACCAAAACATATTAAAATTATATTCGTTGGATAGCTCGTTCTAAGGACTACCGTATTCCAGTTGGGTTTGTGAATATTCCTCCATTTTCATCCGAAACCGAGCTATGAAGTGCCAAAATCCAAGTTTTTTTTCTATCTCAGGGAGGATGAGGAATAAAGGGGGTTCGAACGAACCCCTAGGGGTTCATTCGAACCCCCCTTCTATAAGGGGTTTTGATGGATTTTTTGGTGGGAAATTATTAAGAGGGTTCGGCCGAACCTAGGTCCTACCAAACCCCTAATTGGTTCGGTCGAACCAATAGGTTCGTACGAACCCCTAAAATCAAGTTTTTTGCCATGCATTCATTTTTTGTGAGTTTTCCTTCCTCACTTCAATTGTAAACCACTATTGTGGCTTCACCCAAGTGGGAAACCCTTGAGGGATCATGTTTATTTCTTTTCCCTATTCCATGAAGTTGGTGAAATATTATGTCAATGTGTCCCTTAGGTTTGAAAGTAGTGGGTTTTTAGGGAACTTTATAGGCTGGTTATTCTAAGCTAGGACTTGCAAAAACTCACAATTCCATTTCTATGCATTAGGTTTTTGTTTGGAGTTAGGGTTCCATCTTTGCATAATTTTTGAGTTCTAATTTGGGTTTTGTGGAGCTCTTAGTGGGTGTTTCCATGCATTTATTCTATCTTCATATTTATACCAACTTTAAATATTTTTTCATCGTGAGACACATATTTTTAAATTTGTGGGTTTTCAAGGCATGTTTGCTTTATCCAAACAATAAATTCTCCTATTTTTCTAAGATCTTGTGGAGATTTGATGATGCAAAAATTTAATGATCTTTTGACCTTATCCATACACCCTTGAGTTTTCTACAGTTGGTCTTACAAATACCATTTCTCCATCTTGCATAGTTTCAGAAGTTGGTCATCTGACCTGATTCTTTCTCCATGAAATAAAGCCTAATATTTTATTTTGTAAATAGTAATTTTTTTCATTATTAGGTGTTGACGGAGTTTTACTTATGTTGATTTTCAACAAAACTAGATTTTGTGCAGTTTTCGGGCATACTCAACCTTGTCAAGGTCTCCTTCAATTTTTTGCATAACTTTCTTTGTGCATTGTCTCTACAACTTTGTGTCTGTGATAGTGTTTTGCAAAATGTGTTAACTTATGACCCTAGGTTGGGGTTATGTCAAATTTGCATAGGATTTAAAAGGTTATATTATCCATAAAGGGTTAAATGATTAAGTTCTTCCATAGAGATTATATGCCATAAAACTCTACAATGAAGTGATATTTGTTGGATTTTGTTATTCATGCATTATGATTATTTCTATTATTTTTGGGGATCTCGAGTGGAATTTATGCATAGTGATGTTAAATATTTTTTTCATTTAAGGATCTATTTAAGTAATATTTTCAATATCATAGATAACTACCAATCTACTCATTAATGGTTTATTTTGTAGATTTTATGGATATGACAACCAAAATGAAGGATGAATTCAAGTGTGTGAAGCCTCCTACTATTATTACTTCTAGTTGGAGCATGGTGGTGGATACCAACATGGAATATGTGGATATTGAGGAAGTTAAAGATAGAATCATTAGAGTCAAAGAAACTAATCTAGAAAAGATAATAGTTTAGAGTGGGATAGCCTGAGCTACTAACATACCTATTGTTGTGCAATGTCCATAATTGATAAAGGAAAGCATGGAACACTATCATAAGAAATCAAGGAATACCATATTCATTGATGGGATAGTGTTATTAGATCGTTTTGCTACCTTTATTGCACAAAATTTTGGTATCCCATCCTTTTTTATCATGTCTTTAACCGAAAGAGAACACACCACAAGATTATTTCTTGAGGATCTTGGGCCATGTATGAAACTAGTAAATGAGATGTAGATGAAGAACCCTATATTTTCTAATAATAAGTTGCCAAAACAATTATGCAAAAAGTGACTTTGCTACTAAAGTTAATGACTTGGTTTCTCTCTTGAGTAGGGTGATGGGAGATAGCTCAAGATCCACATTTCAAAGGTAGATGTTGTATTATGTTGAGTAATTTTTGAGAGCGACAAAAAAGTTCCCTTGGGCTCAAATAATAAGTGACAAGATCAACCACTAATTTTATGGATAGTAAAGAAATCTAATAGTTTCTTCATGAATTTCTACATAGTGTAGATCATTGCATCCAACTTTAGATATAGGGGTTTCACATGCTTGAGTCTTATTGGTACTAGAGCTAATCCACATATAGTGTTTGAATATTACCCTAAATTGGAAATTTAAAAAGAAAATTACATTTAGAAAAGAGTGAATGATGCATTTATAATGTTCATAATTCAAACTTTTCAAGGGGACCTAAACAAAATACACTTGTCCTCAACTATGGAGATTCTCAGGAGATTTGGGTATTGGTTTATTCAATTCCCAAAGTTCAATTATTTTAGACAAGTTATCATAATGAAAAAATGGTAATGTTGGAAATGAGAAGGTAACTTTGCACTTTGAACTAATTGTTGAAAGGTAAGAAAACAATGGGAATGCCTTATCATTTTGCACTTGGAAGAGGATTGTATGCTTGTCCCTAAGCTCAATCAACTAAGTACTCAGATGTGAAGATACAATAATTTCGTTTCAAATTCCACAATTTCAAGAGAATCTTTAATCCTTATGAAAAAATAAAGAATTTATAGTATCAATAGTATGGGCACAATTTGAACATTGAAGACTTTTGGGCCAATTGAAAAGATGATCTAGAGGTCATAAAATGACTTATTATAGAGCTACTATGGAATAAATTAGGAATCTCCACCTCTCTTTTATTATTTACCAACTACTTGAAGATGAAAGGTACAGTAGGAGGATGAATACATCAAAGTGGAGAATCAGCCAATTCCACTTCTAGATTGAACAAAGGAGGAAGTTATCAATCCAAATATCATAACTAGACTAGTCCTAAGGAGAACTAAGAAATTGGTATAATTCCAAACCTCATTTCTCATAGCTCAAGGATTGGAATTAACCTACAATGAGATAGAGGAAGCAAAAGCCTTTTCTAATGAAGAAGATCATTTTGATGAAGAGGCTGAACCTAGTGAAGAACTAATTTAGAAAAAAGTAGGAACTCCCAATGGTAAAGCTAAGAAGTCGAAGGAAGAAAGGAAAAACACTTTAAAAGTAAGGGCATATAAAAGAAAATATAGTATAATAGAGGTGAGGACGGCTCAAAACAATTAGGATAGAATAGCTAGAGTTGTCTCAATGGAACCAACCACTGAAGGTCTAGAGGATTCCTCTCCTTCTCCCAATCCTTCCACCTTTGTTCCTCCATCTTCCTCTCTTGTTTCTATATCCTCTAACACATCCATAATTCATCCCACTATCTTTGCTTCACCTCATCCCATTGATATCTTTATAGATATCAACACTTACATCCTCACTCCCTCCATTGCTCCTATTACCATTGACTCTTCTCCTTCCCTAAATTCTCATCCCTCCACTACATCCAATCTATCCCCCTAATTAACCATGCCTACTATTTCTTCCACTCTTCCTTCCACTTCCCTTCCTCCTACCTCTCTTGGCCATCCATAATCCTTAATATATCAGCTCTCCCACATGCTTACAGAGACAACTACGACAATGTTACCCCAAGTCAACAAATGTCTATTGAATAAATTGGAATAGGATATTCCTTCATCTTCTTCACAAGAAAATATTTAGCCCCTATCCATGGAAAGTGTAGATAAATCACTAGGTGACTTATAGGAGCAAGAAAAGGAATGTATGAAAGTCTTATCCTTTATGGAATATGTATCAATTCCACATTCACAAGATAAGTCCAGAAAAGAGAAGAAAATTGTAGAAGATGTTCCTAGCCCCAAGCCTATAATAAAACAATCAACAAGACACAAGGATGAAGTAAATATAGAGAACATTTGAAAGAAGACCTCTCCTTCTCATCAACAAACAAAGTCTTCTACTAAAGCTAAAATGCTTTCATGGTTGGAAGAGTAACTTAAAAATAAGATTTAAATCATTAAAGTCCCTAAGTTGAGCTTGAGGGATTTTTTGAGAAGGGTGGAGAGGCCTAAATGGAAAAATAAGGAAAAAATAAGGTCTCACATGACCAAAGATGTATAAGGATCCAAGATCCTACATGTGGCCACCACCATAATGGATAATGATAAAATGATAATTTTTCCCAAGGACTTCAATATTTCAACCATAAAATTGGATCCTTCTAATTGAGTTCCGGAGATGGATAAATTTCAAGGGTTAGTCTCCAATATTTTGAAAATAATGAATAGGAATGAGGAAACAAAAAGAATGTTGAAGTATCAATTGGCTAAACTCATTTCCTTTATCAAACATTTAATTATTCCTATTTAAAGAAAAGTAGGAAAGGTAATAAATCTAATTATCTTATTAAAAAATGAAATGGACAAAATAGATAGGATGAGATATTGTGCCCATTCCACCCATGGTTGGCTCAAAAACTTCATTGATAATGGGAACAAACAAATTTATATTACTATATAGGTGCATAATAAATTCCTTATTCTCAAGGAAGAGGTGGAAAATTTAGTGGAGGATTGTAGTAGCAATTAGAAATAACACGATTTGATATTTCAAAAACTTGAGGCCATTCAAAAAATCCCTAATGAGGTTTTGATAAAGTATGGAATTTTGATCAAGGAATTGGTTGAAGAGAAAAAATAATGGATGCACGCCTTAAATTTTTGTAGGGAAATAGTAGTGAAAATTGAGCAAGAAGTACTGAAAATTGATGCTCAAGTTAGAGAAGTTTTGGCCTTGTGTGGGATTTTATTTTAGGAACTAACAAAGACTAGTGTGGATACTTCCAAAGAAATAAATTATCAGGTTCTGAAACAAAAATGAAATATTTTGTTCAATTAATATGCCATTGAAGGGTTGTGTATAGATTTCATGAATGATCCTACTCAAGTTTTGGTAAAGATTTAGAATTTCATCGAGCATAAGGCTACCTAGATGACACTCCACCATACACTTAACTGATAAATATGATTCTCAATTATGTATGATTCATGAAAATCATGTTCCATCCAATGACGAGGTCACTCTAGCCTTGATTGCTTTTGTGAAGTTTGTTGTGAAGGAGAAATCAGAGGGAAGGAGTTCCATTGATGATAAATTTTTGTGACATGCTAGTTGTCTATTTTTTAATGCATTCTAATGTAGTATTTTTGGGAGCTTTTTCCCCATATTTTTTAGGGATTTTGTAACTTTAATTTAAATAACATGATATAATATAAATGTACTTTTACATATCTCTAGGTACATCTGCAACAAAATTATGTTGGAGATAGATAATGAATATATAGAAATAATTGAATGCTCTCCAAATATTAAATGCAAATGTAATCCTGGCTCTTTGTATTGAGATGATCTTGACCATTGATGTTTCCATAGATCTTGCTACCCTTGGATATAGAAGGGGCATATTCTCTTATCATAGAGGGTTGTTGAATTGGAATTGTTGTAACACAAAATTTTGAAATAAATACAAGTGAAGCATTGAGTTTTAGTATTTTCTTTTTGTTTCTTATGTTTGTACGGTTCCTTTCTTAAATATTATTTCAATTGTGAGGATTTATTTGAAATTACACCATAATTGGGTATTCTATAAATGTTCACAATTTGAAAATATTTTATTACCTTTGAATATTGCACTATTCCTATGGCATTGTGAGTCAATCTATGATTAAGTAGGGATTGGTTTTGTGAGGGATCCATATATCTAAAGCACCAAGTCATTATTATCAATGTCCTCATGGTTTCTTAACTTAATCTCTTCTCACCCTATCCTTTTTAATTTTATTGGAAGATTTAAGTTAGTTTAGGAAGAAAGCACCATACAAATTGTAAAAATAGATGTTGAAGTCTATTTTCGGATCTCAAATCTAGAAATCTAGTTAGGGATTCGTATCAAGTGTATAATATTCAAAAGTGTTTTTATCAATTTCTAACTAATTAATTGTAAGGACCCAAGTATTAAACAATAAAAAATTAAACCACTGGGTATTTTTTTCAAGTTCAAGACCTAACTATCAAAGCCTCGAGGTAATTATTGTAAGGTATTAGAGGTTATATTTCCTTTCAAGAGAGAAAAAATACTTCATGTTTATTTTTTCTATAGTGATGTCCAAAAAAACTCATCAACAAAACTAATACTAGAAGGAGCACATGAAAATTTTCCTAAAGGTGGAGTGTATAGAATCCTTATATCTTGAAAGGATTGAGAAGGAGCTTAGATACAAACACAATAAATGATAGTTATTTTAGTTAGGGTCTCCCAATGGATCAAGGAGGGCTAGAATAGGTGGGGGTCATTTTTAGCTCCACGCTAAGTTCTTGTATCTACTCCCCATCAAGTCCCTCTAGTTTCTCCATCCATAGAATATTAATGACATAATTACCTAATAACTCTTCTCCTATTCATTTCAATGCATACCATGACATGCCCAAAATTCTAGACAATTTTTTTTCCAAATTTCATGTTACTAATCCAAATAGAATTTTAGAGGAGCATATCAAAGTATTTGAAGAAACTTTACATAATTTGTAAATTCAACATGAGGATGTAGTTTGTCATCTATTCATATAATCCTTGGGAGGAGAGGCTTACTATTGGTTTGTGCACCTACTAGCTAGGCCTATAAATTCATGGGCTCTAGTAAAGAGTAACTTCCTGGATAGATTCAAAATTCCTATCGAACTCATAGATTTATATAGGTATTTTATCGAAGTGAAGAGGAAATATATCAATCTTATTAGTGATTTTAATAAAAAAAATCCATAAGGCGTATACCCATTTTCAGGATCCTTACCTTCTTAATGATCAAGAAACAAGGCAGGTGTATTATTCTTCTCTAGATAATCTCACATCTATATTTATTAGAAAGGAAAATCTTGTATCTCCCTTTCCAAATGATGTGTATTTTGAAGCATTCGAGTTTAATCTAAAACTGGGTCAATCAAGGGATAGTCTAGTAAATCATATCAATATCTGAGGAATACTTAATGAAACTTATAAGATCATTAAGCCTTAACTCATCATATGTGTTTTTTTAATCTTTTTCTAGTAGCCAATGTGGCTATGTTTCTTCATCTATAATTTTCCATATTAGTGCCTCCTCCTTCACATTTTTCCTATTTACAAGCCATTAAAGATTTAGGGAAAATAAAGAAAGTGATGATATTAGGGATCACGTTGAAAAATTAAAGAAGCTTACTACAAAGGTTACTCATTTATACAATAAAAATAACTATATATAATATAATGAGATGAATTATTAGTCTAATAATAGGAAAAATCATAACCTAGGCCAAAATAAAGGTTATCAAAGGTAGAATAAAGTCTAGAATACTAGACCAAATAATGGAGGAATATCATCCTCTTTAGATGAATTTGTTGCTCCAAATAATAGGATTTCTAAAAGAGTGTATTTAGTTGATGCTGCCATGTCAAATTGGTCTAGACTACAAAACACAAGCTAGCTTTTTGAGTTGAAAGGTCATGAATTGTAGATAGCTATCAACATGTTTCAAAAAGAAAAGCAAAATGTGAAATCTCAAGAAGCATCTAGTTATTATGGGAAAGAGGCTATACCATGTTTAGCTTATTATTTTGTGATGGTATTAAAGAAATATTCTTTCCCAGATAGGAGGAAAATAAACCTCGAAGTCAAAATTCTTTAGAAAACTTGTTTGGTTCATGTCTAGACTCTAATGAATAAGAGGATTTGGAAGAATTAAAACATAATAAGGGACTATATAATCCTAGAATCAATAAGCCTAAGGGGCCTTTATGACCTCTAACCCTTACAATAATCTTCAGGTAACTTTGGATACTAATTTAAGTAACAATCTAGTGTTAAAAAGGTGCCTACCCAATTCTTTGTAAAGGAATCTACAACTAGAACAAAAATGATATGAATGTGATAGTGCTTAGCATCATACAAATTATAAAATTAGATGTTGAACTCTATTTTTGGATCTTAGATCTATAAATCTATTTAGGATTTTGTATCAAGTATAGAATATTCAAAACCATTATTATCAAGTTCTAGCTAAGTAATTGTAAGCCCCCTTGTTAAACAACAAAAAATTAAACTGTTAAGTATTTTTTTCAAGGTCAAGACCTAACTATAAAATCCTTAGGGAAAATTTTATAGGGTATTAGAGGTTATATTTAATATCAAGAGAGACACTATGCTTCTTCTTTTTTTGTGTTGTGGTGTCCAAGAAATCCTCGTCAATATAACTAACACTAGGAGGGGTAGCAAATTTTCTTAAAGCTAGATTATTTAGGATCCTTCTCTCTTGAAACGTTTGAGAGGGTACTTAGATCTATGGAGAATCAATTATAGTTCTTTGATTTGGGGTCTCCTAGTAGACTAATGAGGGTTAAAATAGGGAATGGTCTTTATCATCTCCACCCCAAGTTCTTGCATCTTCTCCCCATTAATTTTCTCTAGTTACTCCACACATAGAATCACTAATAACCCGGTTACCTAATAAATATTCTCCTATTCATTTCAATGCATACAATGAAATTCTCAAAACTATAAACAAATTTTGTTCCAAATTTCATGTTAATGATATAAATAGAATTGTAGAGGATCATATCAAAGTATTTGAAAAACCTCTACATAATTGGTAAATTTAGCATGAGTATGTAGTATTTTTACTATTCCTATACTCCTTGAGAGAAGAGGCATACTATTGGTTTGTGTAACTACTAGATAGGCCTATAAATTCATCAGATCTAACAAAGAGTAACTTCTTTGAATATGAAACTCATAGATTTATATAGGTATTTTATGGAAGTGAAGAGGAAATATAACAATCTTATTAGTAATTTCAATATAAAATTCTATAATGCATAACCCATATTCAGGATCATTATGTTCTTAATCATCAAGAAAAAAGGTACGTGTATTATTCTTCTTTAGGTAATCTCACATCTATGTTTTTCAAAATGTCCAATATCTCCCTCTCTCAATGATGTGTATGCTGAAGTAGTCAAGGTTAGTCCAAAATTGGGTCAATTAGGGGTTAGTCCAGTGATTCAGATCAATATCCTGGGAATCCCTATTGAAACTTATAAGATCAATAAAGCCTTAGATCATCATATATTTTTGTTTAATCCCACTCTAGTAGACATTGGGGCTATGTTTCTTCATCTAGTTCATTCACCATCTTAGAGCCCTTTCCTTTATATTTTCCTTATTTACAAGCCATTGAAGAAGTAAAGTTAGGGAAAATAGAGAAAGTAATGATATTAGGGATCTTGTTGAACAAATGAAGAAGCTTACAACTGAGCTATGTCATTTATGTGATCAAAATATCTATTTGCATAATACTAAGAAAAATTATTAGTAAAATTTTAGGAAAAATAAGAACCAAGGATAAAATCAAGGTTATCAAAGGTAAAATGAAGTCTAGATTACGAAACCAAACAATGGACGAATACCTTCCTCTTTAGATACATCCATTGCTCCAAATAATAGGCCTGTTATGAGAGTGTATTTGGCTAATGATGCTATTTCCAATGTGTGCATACTACAAAACACCAACTATAATTCTAAGTTGAATTGCCATAAATTGTAGATAGCTACCAACATGTTTTAGAAAGAAGTGCAAAATGTGAAATCCCAAGAATCATCTAGTTATTATGGGAAAGAAATTGTACCATCTTTACCTTATCATTTTGTGATGGTCTTAAACAAATTTCCTTTTCCCAGGAATGAGGAAAATTAACCCCAAAGTGAAGAATATTTAGAAATATGGTTTGGTTTAGGTCCAATATCTAATAAATAAGAGGATTTGCAAGAAATATAACAATATAATTGACTTATAATATCAGAAGAAATAAGCCTAAGGGGATTTCTATGAACTCTAACATTCCAAATAATCTTCAAGTACCTGAAGATCCAAATGAAAGTAACAATTTGGCATTAGCAAGGTTCCTACAAAATTCTTTGCAACTGAATCTACAACTAGAATAAAAATTACATGGATAGGATAGTGCATTGTGTCATACAGATTGTAAAATGAAATGTTGAAGTCTATATTTAGATCTCAGATCTATGAATCTAGTTATTGTTTTGTATGAGGTTTATAATATTCAAAACAATTGTTACCAAGTTCCAGCTAAATAATTCAAAGGCTCCTTGTTAAAAATACAATAAAAATAAAACCACTGAGTAATTTTTTCAAGGTTATAAGGTATTAGAGGTTATATTTCCTTTGAAGAAAGAAAAAATGCTTCATATTTTTTTGTGTTGTGATGTCAAAATAAAATCTTCAATAAAACTCATGCATATCCTAAAAAAATTCTTAATGTTTGATCACTCAAGATCCTTCTCTCTTGAAAGGTTTGATGGGGTACTTAAATCTATGCACAATTAATGATAGTTCTTTGAGTTAGGTTAACCCACAAGATCAAGGAGGGTAAGAATAGGGAGCAAAATTTATTAGCTCCACCCCAAGTTCTTGCATCCACTCCCCATCATGTTTCTCAAGTTTCTCCACCGATAGCACCATTAATGGTCTAGTTACCTTATAACATTTCTCCTATTCATTTTAATGCATACCATAGAATGCAAAATGATATAGACAAATTTTGATCCAAATTTCACGTTAATGATCGAAATAGAAATGTACAAGAGCATATCAAAGTATTTGAAGAAAAGCTACTTAATTGGTGTATTTGACATGAGGATGTAGTTTCCCACCTCTCTGCTCTTTTTGGTCTATATCTATTCTATGGGATCAGGGCCCTTCCCTGCTTATCTAATAAAAAACATGAGGATGTAGTTTGTTGTCTATTCCTATACTCCTCAGGATAAGACAAACACTATTGGTTTATGCACCTACTAGCTAGGCCTATAAATTCATGGGCTCTAATAAAAAGTAGTGTCTTGGATAGATTTAAAATTCCTATCAAACTCATAGATTTATATAGGTATTTTATGGAAGTGAAGATGAAAGATAAGAATCTTATTAGTAATTTCAATAAAATATTTCATAAGGAATACACCCATGTCTTCAAGATCCTTACCTTCTTAATTATCAAGAAAAAAGGAAAGTATATTATTCTTCTCTAGATAATCTCACATCTATGTTTTTCAAAAAGAAAAATCATATATCTCCATCTCTCAATGATTCATGTGTTGAAGCATTCAAGGTTAATGCAAAATTGGGTCAATCAAGGGCTAGTCTTGTGAATCATATCAATATCCTGGGAATGCCTAATGAAACTTATAAGATCAATCAAGCCTTAGCTCATCATATGTTTGTGTTTAATCCCATTCTAGTAGCCACCAAGGCTATATTTCTTCATCTAGAATTCGCCATCTTAGAGCCTCCTCCTTTACATTTTCCCTATTTACAAGCCATTCAAGCTACTAAAGATAGGGAAAATAAAGAAAACAGTGATATTAGGGATCTCATTGAAGAAATGAAGAAGCTTACTACTGAGGTAACTCATGTTTATGCAATCACAATAACTATTTATAGAATACCAATATAAATTATTAGTCTAATTTTAGAAAAAAATAGAAGCAAGGTAAAAATCAAGGTATTAGAGGTAGGGGTAGTGTGCCTTGCTTGATTAGCTAAAGAATCCTATTGTAGGAAAGAGGTCATTAGTTCTCTAGTCTCCCCACCATCCCCATGGTACTAGAGGGTTTGTCGCACTAGTGTCATCGGTCACATGAAAAAGTTTATGAGGCGCACTAAAATTTATAGGGGGAGAGATACCTGACTGATTCTTGTAATCTAAGAAAATAAAAAGGTTATCAAAGGTAGAATAAAGTCTAGAATAATAGAAAAACAAAAGGAGGAATACTTTCCTATTTAGATGCATCCATTGCTCCCAATAATAGGTATCCTAGGAGAGTGTACTTCGTTGAGGTTGCTATGTCAAATGTGTCTACACTACAAAACACCAGGTAGCATTCTAAGTTGAATTGTCATGAATTTTAGATAGCTACCAAAAAATTTTAGAAAGAAAGTATAGAATGTGAAATCCCAAGAAGTATATAGTTCTTATGGTAAAGAGACTATGCCATATCTAGCTTGTGATTCCATGATGATCTCAAACAAAAATCTTTTTCCCAAGAATGAGGAAAATGAACCCCAAATTGAAGAATATTTAGAAAAATTGTTTAGTTCAGGTCTAGTCTCTAATTAATAAGAAGATTTGCAAGAATTCCAACAATATAACCTATACTATATAATCTTAGAAGAAATAAGCCTAAGGGGCCTTTTATGAACTCTAACCCTACAAATAATATTTAGGTACATCTGGATCCAAATGAAAGTAACAATCTAGCATTTCCCAAGGTGCCTATCGAATTCTTTATAAAGGAATCTACAACTAGAAAAAAATTTACATTGATAGGATAGTGTGTTGTTGATGAATTGAAGAAAATGAAGGTAAGTCTTTTTGTTCTTGAGTTGTTGAAACTCTCTAAAGTAAGTGATATTTTTTCAATTCAATTGAAGAACTCGTTAAGCCTGAGGTGCCATCCAATGAGCATACATCAAAGGTTTCTCAAGAAAAAGGGAAATACAAGACTTAAGTTTCCCACATACAAGCTCCAATTAATATATGTAATTCCTCAATCTGACACACTCAAAACAAAACCTGATGGAACAATTTTTTTTTAAACAAAGAAAACCACACCGATAATCCAACAACATGTCATGCTTGCACAACATCATGCACATAAGTGTCACAATGACATATGTAGCATCAAAAAAAGTAACCATTTTTAACACTTAATCTGGGAATGAATAGTTAGTGATAAAATGGACTTAATTGTACCTTATTTAGGATTTTGTAAAGTGTTTCTTTACACTTTCACACTAATCTAGGGCTTTATTCATTAGTTGATGCTAATTTGATCTTAATTGGCCTCCTTAATTCAAATCCAAGCCTGATTTACTGCATTTTCCAAGGGATAAAGCCTGAAAATCGTTAATAATATTTCACAACACTTAATTTTGCAAGGAATGTGTCCTAGGACAGTGACCTAGGATCCATTTTCCACTTGGTGAATGGGTCCCCACTATGTCCTAGGGCCCCCTTTTGACATGAAATTTCACATCCCCTGAAATTTGTCCTAGTTATGTATGCTAGGACCCATTTTCCCTATGGCGAATGGGTCCTCACTAAGTTAGAACACCCCCCTTGGCATATATTTTTGGTGGTATTTTGGTCATTTCAAATCATAGATCTTATATTGGCTTGTGTTATTTGAATTTTTGGATTTAATCTTAAGCTATGTATAAATATAAGGTTATTTCACTATGTTTCATAACTAAGGATCTAAGAATTTAAGTATTCAAGTCCTAATAGAAAATTTATGAGCTGAAGAATTCATAAGAGAATTCAATAAAGGATTCAAATGAAGATTATTAGAGTTTATTGAAGCAATCAAAGGTCATTTCATCATGTCAAAGGCATAAGGAATCATGCATGTTGTTGATCTCATATGTCGATGTAGCATTGAAGATCCAATTCAAGTATATTCATGTTGTTCTATCATATCAAGTGTTGTGATCAAGATCTATATTCTTTAAAGGAACTTCATGCTAGATTGTTGATTTATCATCCAAGATTTCATCTAAGGTATCATTGTTTCATCACAAGGTTTAATTACCAAAATGGGATTTGACGAAGGAAAACCCCTATTCCCTAAAAAAACATCATTTTTCTTCTCCTTTGATGTGTGATTGTAGGTTTTAGGTTGAAGATCAATTAGAAAAGAAAAAATTCAAAGTTGCAAAGTTGTCAATGTTGTCATCTTTCTTGCAAGATCACGAAAAGGCTTCTATAGAATTTATTTCCAAATTTTTAGAGATAAATACCTAGGATCTGGGAGTGCATACACTGAAGAACAAAACCTATAAATTGATTTTTTGGAACCTTGGTAAGGACCCATTCACCACTGGGCGAATGATTCCTCGGTGATGCCCAAAAAAACACCTTTTGCAATAGGTACACATCATTTTAGCATTTTAAAACCTACCTTTTTACTTTTATAATAGTTAGTTTTTTTTTTAATGTTCTTCTATGCACAAGTAAATGAAATAACAATTGAAAAGTGAGGTTGATCATCTTGTTAATTCATTTTGATTGAACCCCTTTTTCTTTATTTCATTTTGGTGAACCTTGACAATCTTACAGTATAAATTTTCTAATTTGGAGTGCATTAAAACCTTAGACCTAGGATTTACATTAAATTTTACATTTCGTCTAGGGTTGTAAAAAATTGCATTATTTTTCATTGCATTTTAGGTGTAAACTTTCATTTTGTATTCATTTTAAATCTAAAAATTTAACAAAAATTGCATAGTGTTAGACTAATTTTTGGATAGTGTGTCAATTTTAGTTTACTTTTCATCCTTTAGATTCAAAAATCTAATTTCAAAATGTGTCCTGTAGTTCATCATTTTTCATTAGTTTCACTTGCATTTCAACATCAAATTCTGGAAAATTATGCTACATAAATACCATTTTGAAACCTAAAACAGAGAATAGATCTGATCACCTTGAAATTACACTTTTCTATTTTCAAAAATCCTATACCAAGACCCATTTTCCATAGGGAAAATGATTCCCCATTAGGGGTACCAGGGCAATAGGCTTTCAAAGTTCATAAACCATAGTTTTTGATTTAGAGTCTCCTAGAAAAGCATACTAGGACCCATTTTCCACTAGATGAATGAGTCCTTGCAGGCCTAGAAAATAAACTTTTCAAAGCTTTCTAGTGATTTTATACACTTATTAGGCTTGCTAGTAACCTACTATATCAATCTGTAAAGTTTTGAACAAGAATTTTTGTTTTATGTATCTAGGTCAAATCATCCATCTAGTGTAGTCATTTTTAAAAGCATTTAAAAAATTCATTTTAGTATTAAAAATATTCAAATCTATAGGACTATTGTTTACATCTTGAAGCATTTTTATAAGTTGGATTGATTACCTTTCACAAATGTTAGTATCTTTATTTTACATGTTTGCAATGAAAAAATGCATTAGAAAGCATGCTAGTCATGATAATATCTTAGTGATAAAGATTGAGATTCTTGAAATATTCCATGCTATCATATTACCCATCATACCCTCACTCCCTAATATCTCTCCTAGTTGTGAGAGTGTTTTAGTGAAAGAGGATGTAAGCATAGACAATCATGATAATCATAGTTGTTATTCTCCCAATATCTCTCCTATTAGTGACAAAGGTATCTTGGTGAACAAAGAATTAATCGTTGAGAATCATGAAAGTCTTGTTTTCCCCTATCCTCCTCTCCCTTGGGAAGATATTATGATACAAGAAGATGAGATCATTGACACTACCTTACCTAGTCTCCATTTTTATCTCCCAACACCTCCCCTACCTGTGAGAATGCTTTAGTGAAAAGGATACGATTGTGGACAATCATGAAAATCACATTTTTGTGGAGGATATGTTGATGTTAAGAGATCCTATGATTGAGATTTATGAAAATCCTTCCTCTCCTACTTTGGAAGACCTTATAGGACATGGGGATGTAATCATAGATAACCATGACAATAAAAATTGTTCCTCTCATAATATCCCTCTAAGATGTGAAGATGATAGTTTGGTGTTAGACGTTACACTTATTGAAAGCCATGAGAATCTTGTTCCTCCCTTTCCTAATGCTCCTACAATTTGGAAGGATCTATTTGAATAAAAAATTTGAATCCTTCGTAAGCATGCAACTCACAAGTGTTCTTCTCTTGATGCCTCCCCTATTTATGATAAAGCTACTTTACAAAATCTAAAAATGGAATGTAATGTACCTCTTATTTGTTTCTCCTAAAAGCTCCCTTTTTAGGGTAGATGTTATGGCACAAGAGAATGAGACCTTAGAGAAAAAGGATGAAGTCATGGAAAACCATAACAACCAAAATTTTCATTCTCCTATTAGTGAAGAAGATATGTTGATGTTAAAAAATACAATTGATAAGATTCATGAGAATCCTATTTGTCTCTCTTTCCCTAGGGAAAAAATTATTGAACAAGAGAATTCCATCATTGATAAGCAAGAAAATCCAACCATTGATAAATCCCTTACTTGTGATGATGTCATTTTAGAAGAACCAACCTTTTAATGTCATGAACATCTAGTTTCTAGTAGGTGAAGCCACAATAGTGGTTTACAATTTGATGGAGGAAGGACAACTAAGAAAAAAAGACCCGATGGCAAAAAATTTGGTTTTAGGAGTTCGAATGAACCTATAAGTTCGACCGAACCAAAGAGGGGTTCGACCAAACTAGGGTTTGAACGAACCTACTTAATTACTGGGCCCACATTTCTTGCCTAAAAAACAAAAGGAAAATTCATATTGAGGGGGGTTCGAATGAACCCTAGTTTGCTAGAACCCTTGGGGGTTCACTAGAACCCCATTGGTTCTAGCAAACCCTCCTTTTCCCTAATTTTTTAACTTGTTCACAAAAAAACCTATTTTTTTACACTTCGAAGCTCGTGTTGAGGATGAAAATGAAGGAATCTTTACAAACCCAACTGGAATCGGGTAGTCCTCGGAATGAGCTATCCAACAAATATAAATTTAATATGTTTTTGTTTTATTATGTACTTGTTTTTTTAGTTTTATTAAACATAGGTTTTTCATTGAAAATGAAGGTCTATATTCTGCACATATGGAAAAATAGTATATTATCAAAAAAAAATTTGAAAAATATGAGTGCACTAGATATTGAAGTCCTTGGTCCAAAAAAATAATAATAATTGAATTTTGATATATACAAAAAAAGTTACGCGTAATACGGTCGCGCTATGCTTGAATTATAATTGGTTTGATTTTGAAACTTTATTAAAGAAAAAATATATAATAAAAAACTATCTAACCAAGTGGAAGCATTAGATAACAGAGTTACAAATCTAAATTAGAAAGAATTATAATTTTATCCTTCATGGAAAAAAAATTATGCGTTATACGGTGTGCGTCACTTTTTAAAAATGTTGTTTTTTGAAAAAAAACTAGTTTTCGTGGAAGATGGAAAAAGTACAATTTCATTCCAAAATTTTTGAAAAAAATATTTTAGAATCTACAGAAAAAATGTGACAAGACTTTAGTTTGCATCATTTTCAAATTCCTCATGGTTTAGCTGCTATAGGTGCTCGAATGTGAAGATTTAGTTAAAAATAATAATTTCAGTGTCTAGTTTGGCCAAAAATTGTAAACCACTATTGTGGGATCACCCAGTTCTCCTAAAAACTCTCCTACTAGGGAGTATATCATGGTGAAAGAAAATGAGAACACTAACACATATCTTTCAAAAAATAGTTGTGGCTTCCTTATATGAATATGATGAAGTGACATTAGAATTTTCTTCACTAAGAGATCATGAGAATAAGGATAAGTTCAATGAAGTTATGAACATTAGAAATCCCTCGAGATGTCCTAGAGATCCTTTAATTATTGCACCTCCCAAGGATAAAATCATCATATATCCACCCTCACATCAACCACAAGTTTAAAATAAACCCATTCTTATATGAGAATCACCTAAAAGGAAACTTGATAATGATATTGTTTCACAACAACTAAGTTATGATTTCATTTCTCATACATATAACATGAGGAATAATCTATAACAAAGAAAAACAACACCAACATCCCTGCCATTACCTCAACCTATCTTACTTGGTCCTCCCCATTTTCCTTTACATAGTGGAAAGGAGTATGATATTCTTGAACAACTTAAAAATAATCTTGCTAAGATATCCTTATGGGACCTTATTCAAGCCTCAGGATGATCCCACAAAGCTGGTTTACATTTCTAGGAGGTTGTGATTTTTGCTGAAATCACATATTTTTATAAAATATAACAATTTAAGCCTTAAAAATTTCCATTTAAACCATTACAATTAAAGGGGATTTGATCAAACTACCTTAGATAAAACCCCCTTGGATAGAACCCCACTAGTTTTAAACCATACCTATAACGAAGTCTCCTTTACACCTATCAAAATGTTGATAAAAACCACTTTTGATTTACCTTTTGGGGGATCAAATGAATTCATTTAAAAAAAAATTGTAAGTATGTAGTCCTTATTATAAGCACCCCAAAAAGTATAATTTTAAATAAATTTAATTTTATTATTATATATTTTTTTAATTTCTTGTGAATGTTGGTTTTTCATTGAAAATCAAGCTCTATGTTATGCACATGTGAAAAAATAGAAGATTATAAAAAAAATTTTGAAAAATATGAGTGCATCAGATATTGAAGTCCTTGATCAAACAAAAAAAAATTGAATTTCAATACATTCAAAAAAAATTGTATTATACGGTTTTCCTATATCTATATTGTAATCGGTTTGACTTCAAAATTTGATTAAGGAAAAAATATTCAATAAAACACTATGAAACCAATTGGAAACATTAGATATCATAGTTAAAAATCTAAATTCAAAAAATTTAGAATTTTATCCTTCATGGAAAAAAAATTATGTGTTATACGGTGAGAATCACTCCTTAAAAGTGATGATTATTGAAAAAAATAGTTTTCAAAGGAGATGGAAAAAGAAGTGCAATATAATTCCAATTTTTTTGAAAAAAAAAAATTTAGAATCTACAGACAAAATGCCACAAATCACTATTTTGCATCATCTTCAAATTCCTCACGCTTTAGCCGCTATAGGTGCCTGTAAGTGAAAATTTAGTTAGAAAAAATCAGTTCAGTGTCCAATTTGGCCAAAACTTGTAAACTAGTATTATGGGATGATCCCTCACCTATTTATCATAACATGCTTCAAATTTTTCTACAACAAGTTCCGTCCCCTCCTAATGTGCAATCAAATGATGTCACAACCCAAATTCAAGCCATAACTCTAGTCAACTTAGACATTACTTTCCGCCAAGATGAGTTACCTTGTAAGAAGAATAAAATAAAAATGAAGCTTTCATGATAATAGCTTATGATAATCAAACTGAGATAAAGAGAACTCTTTTTGATAGTGGCTCAACCCTTAATGTGTTTAGCACAAACCTTCTTAATAAGCTTAAAATAGAAAAAAGTGAAATTCAATGTGATTCTTTATCTATTCGTGGGTTTGATAACGTAGGAAACAAACTAGTTGGAGTCATCACATTACCTATTAGAGTTGTAAAGGTTACCTTGCAAACTCTCATCCATGTTATGCCTCACAATCTTTCATATAATATTCTTTTAAGTAGACCATGGATTCATGAGTTAAATGGGGTGTCTTCTACCTTTCATCATAAAATGAAGTACATCTATGACAAAAAAGATTACATACTCAAGGCTTATCCTAAACCTAAAAGTTGTTTGATTGATGAGAGAATGATAAAATCCTTTGAAATTATGGAAATTAACTACAAAAGTGGAAGCCAAAAAGGAAAAACACAAGAAGAACATCGATGAAGTCACTAAGTTATTAAAAGATACTTGGTGTTCCTTATATTTCACACCTTCATTCATGGGAGAATATAAAATCATAAACAAAAAAAAGTAGTAATGTCATCAAAAAAATTGAAATCATCCAATTCAACCACTTTAGAAGAAGAAGAAAATTACACAAAAAACTTTGATGAAGTTGATTATGAATAACCACCAAATCTAAAATAAATGAAAAAGCTTTATGGATGAGGTTATGAAGTTATGAAACAACTTGGGTATAGTGGAAATGGATGTGGTGCTAGAGAATAGGGTATCTGGCAAGAAACAACTAATGGTCTTGCCTCTTGTCCTTCAAAAGAAATAAAATCATCAAACAAACCTTCACTCAATATCAACTCTTACAAAATATTCTTCCAAGATAAATTTAACTTTGGTGCATCTTGTTCAACTGATGAATACTAAATGTGGGAATATCTCATTAGATATTCATAAAATTGATACTTTTTCTACTCATTATAATCAACAAGATTATTTATTGCTCCTTGTCATGTAATAGTTGTAGGATCATAACATACTAACTATTGTATTTTTTACAATCATTGAAAATCATTTCCTTTTTGCAAGAAGCAACAAATCATCATTCATCTCAGCTCATATTTGTCCTACACTAAGAAGGGGACAAGGAGTTACATAGCCTCTTCCTCGTATGACACTTTTTTTGTGTCTTTGAGCTAGTTAATTTCCTTCCATGTATATAAGAGTAAGCTTGGGATGTGGATGACATGCTTTAAGTTGTCTCACATGTGATGTACTGAGTTATGTTTAGTTATTACAGTTTGGAGGAAACCCCTTATTCATGATGTAGTTTCATTTGGTAACATATGACTTTGGCATAGGGTTTTCTGAGGATATCTCCCATGTCTTAGGAGAAAACATTGGCTAATTTAAAGAAGTTTTCTCATAGTGATGATGCTAGAAACAACTTTAATGTGGGGGAATACATTCAATAACATCTTTCAAGATTTTGCATATTTTATGGCATGATTTTCTTCTCTTGTGATGCATCCTTTTCTTAGTAATGTCACTATGTTTGATGTCCTCCAAGAGTGCAATATTTCTAAGTGTACAACTTTCCCTTAGTGGCATGATGCGAAGTGGGGCATCCCATAAGTGGAAAGAAGTTATACTTGACTTGTCCTCTTTTGGAGACATTAGGGATGATGTTCCTTGGGTATGTGCAGGATCATCATGGAAAAAATAGGCCCTTAAGTGGTGAAAAATTCAGAAAAATTAGAGTTAGGCAACTTGATGTAAAAATTTCAATAGGTTATTTATATTATTTCAAAAATATGTAACAATAGAATATGTAGAAAATTGAATCTAATTTCTATACTGCTAGGTTTTTTTTTTTTTTAAATCTATTTGGTGAAAATTTGAAATTTCAATGTAGTAGTACTTAAATTTCAGGGAAAAAATAAGAAGTAGGTGTTTTTCTGAGCACCCTAACCACAATAAAATTATAATATTTTTTTATAATATTTTAGATATAAGTAGATTATTCATGTCTTAATGTAATGCATTTTTTTTGTAATTTTTTTCTACATAAATAATTAATTATGATTTTTTAATTAAATATATAGAAGAATATAAAAAATTGTACGTCTGACCACCTTAACTTGGTCAAAACTTCATGAAATTCTTTTTTTTTTTATCTTATAGTATGTGAAGCATAGAATGTGATGCAAGTTTTAGATTAAAAAAATGTGATATTGTTTGAAAGCTATAAATGTTTTTCAATCAGCCTATCAATCAAAACTTTAGTTGTAATTCAAATAGAAAATGAATAATAATTATTTATTAAATTCAAAGTAAAGCATGATTTATATTGCTAGAAAACTAAGAATCTCCTTTAAAAACCCTTTTTGTTTCATCAATTTTGAGTAAAAAAATGTTGTCAGCCACATACCCTACACATACCCATCATATCAACACTTTTTGGCCCATCATGATCCTGCACATACCCCTCTAAGAAGAAGACCTTACACAAATGAAGAAAGATCCCCTTGAACAAAAATATATAAAAATAATATTCATAAGCATTTAGAAAGTGTGTGGTTCCTTATTGAAGTTGTCAGGAGGATAACATTAATATGGTATTAGAGCATAATTTGATTCTCTCATTTACCACCCCATTGGGATACTCACCTAGTGGATGATCTGAGGTTCTACTACCCCAGAGTGAGCGTGTGGGTCCTTTACATAGTGTACATCAAGCTCTACTTGTGAATGTTCTTGAAAAAATATTTGAGGCATGTTCCACATTGCATTGGACAATCGAGGCTTGATCCTTTCTTTTTCTCAGAAAAACAACTGCATTCCACATCGCATTGGGATGTTCAAAGCTTGATCCTTTATTTTCTTGGTCTTTGATAGCGTATGATTGTGTATCTTTTTAATTTATGCATACATAAGTATCTTGAATGTCTACTTTATTGTGAGTTTGAAATAGGGTCATCCTCTAACTAAAGTGGGGGCAAAGTGTTGCATCGAAAAAACTAACCCTTTTTCACACTTAATTTGGGAATGAATAATTAATGATAAAATAGACATAATTAGGCCTTATTTAGGGTGTTGTAAAGAATTTCTTTACACTTTAACACTAATCTAGGGATTTATTAATTAAGTCAAGTTAATTTGAGCTTAATTGGTGTAGTGTTGAACACTTGTTTGCCACCCCTTATAAAATTGAGCTTAATGATTCCTTGACTTAGTGTTGTAATGTGTTTAACACACTCACATCAGGTCTTAGGCCCTTGCAAACTAAATAAACTTAATCATACCTTATTTTAGGTATTATAAAGTGTTGTAACACACTTTCACACTTTTCTAGGGTTTTCATAAATAATTGGGATTCTTTATGCCTTAATTGGCCTTATTTTTCATCCAAAAGCCTTATTTAATGCATCTTTTTGAGGATAATCCTGACATAAATCATTATCCAATAATAATTTAGGTGTTTTTATGTTGTGTGGCCCAAATTTAGTGATCGAGGACTCATACGCAACCTTGGGTATATGAGCCCCATGTAGGGTTTTGGGTCCCAATCTAGATTTTACACCTTTCTAATCATTTTTAAAAATGGTCCCATAATTTATGCCCAATGTGACTCATATCCCACCTTGGGCATATGAGTCCTATGTGGCCCAAAATAAAAATTAATTCAAATTCTTAATGGGATTTTATTCTCCCAGATCCGATGTTGGCTTGTAGTGTTGTAATTTTGGGAAATTATGCATAAAAAAGTATAAATACAAGGTTCTTTCACTCATTTTTGCCTAAGAATTCAAGAGATGGCCTAGCAAGTTGAATGGCCATCCTTATAGAAAATTGGAGTTCACAAGGGCATTCAAGTGTTTACAAGATAATTCAAGAGTCTTCAAGGGCTGATTATCAAGTGTGTTAGAGCATTCTTCAATCATTATGCATCATGTCAAAGTCTTGATGCATCATGTTTGTTTTTGAGCTAACAATTGTGATGTAGGATTTCATGATTTAATCTAGCATTCAACTCAAGTTTTATCACATTCAAGAAAGAGTCAAGATCTACATCCAGTGGCCATTTCATACGTGTTTAAAGCACTTTATTGCTAGGGTTTGGTGAGTTGCAACACCATATTTTTTTCATTCATCATTTTCCATTCCTATTTCATTTCATTTCAAGGTTTGATTACAAAAATGAGGTTTTATGAAGGAAAAACCTTTTCTACTAACAATTTATTTTTTTTCACTCTCTTTAGTGTGTGATTTGTAGGTCTAGGTTGAAGAAACATTAAAGAGAAAGTTATGAGAAATTTTTCAATTTATTCAAAGTTGTCAAAGTTGTCACCTTGGATTGAGGATCATTGGAAGACTTCTATAGGATGCAAGTCAGGGTTTTAGATCTAAAAATCAATTAGAAAGGAAAAAGAAGACAATGGGGAGAAGATTCAAGCGTTGAAATTTTAGAAAACCCTAACTAGACTAATACACCAGTTTTGGCGTATGAATCCCCATATAGGTTATTTTACAAATTTTTGTAGTTCTAGACATCCTTTTTCCATATTTTAGTTTCTACTTGAAAAATAGATTTTTCACACCCACTTCCTTTCTAGCTCTCTTAGGGTTTTTCTCCTAAAAGGAGAAAGAAGGGCCAAAAATGCTTGTCTACATTCAAAGTTAATGTGATAATGCATGGAAAATGGATAAAATAAGGATGCAATATGCCTAGATACAATGATTGAATGGAATAAATGAATGAGATTGATTGACTAATGAATAGAAACTAAAGGAAAACAACTTGTTTGAAAACACATTGTATAATGCAACAATGAACTAAGTGGATGAAATATGCAGAATAGAAAGAGATGGATAAAATCAAAGTGCATTTGGGTAAAATGTGATGAATCTAGAATTTCTAGAATACTAATTGATGATGTTTCTCAATCCTAACATGACTCATTCACTATCTAGGGAGAATTATTCCCTATTCTGGTGAAAACTTTTAGAAACAGATTTATGTCTACTAAGAGTTGGATTTTGATAAAAATAGATTTCAAGCCCATAGATGGGACTAATTCACCATGCTTGGCGAATCATTCCTCCTTCAGGGATCTGAAAAGTCAGAACTTGATTCTCTAGCTTTAGATCTGCCTTTCTGTCTTCTATAAGTGTCCACTTTAGATTCTACCAGAATCAGGTCTTAAAATGACTTTAAAATGAAATCTTCAATGAGTCTCAAGCTTCCAAAGGACCTAAATTTGCATACAAACAAAACAAGAAAGAGAAATTTTCGATTGTTAAGGTATGGGGGTTTGCCTTGGTCAAACCCCTTTTAGGTAATTAAACCAAAATGATGAAATAAGTGAATGGAGAATACAATAATGGAATAAATTACCTTGTAATGATGATTGATCTTGTAATTCTACAACAATGTGTGTACAATCAGCCCTTGAATGCTTTAGAAAGATAACTTGAAGACTTATAATGAAAAAGCCCTAGTTTGCTTGACTTGTGATAGAAGATAGATAAAGAATGGATTCTTGGATTGATGAGAAAGTTGGATAGATGTAAAATGACAATAAAAAACCTTATTTATAGACAATTCTACCTTAGTACCCGATAATACCTCATTATATACCAACATGAAGTGAAAAGAAACTTTAAATTCCACTTTTTCCTGCTCAAAGGTCAAAATGGGGGCCAAATAGGGCTCATTTGCCACACATGGAAAATGGGTCCCACCTGGATGGGATTGATTCACCATGCATGGTGAATGGGTCCCACATGGACCAATTTGACAACTAGGGGGCTGAGGGATAAGGAAATAAGGTTTAAACTACAACATTTTTGGGTGTTTGATCAATTAAAGCCTCGAGATGCACAATATGGGTTAAAAAAGTTTATTATTGATGATCTAAATATAAAATAGGGCTTGGGACACATAAATCAATGTGAAAATGTAATTAAATGCACTTTTCAAGACTAAAATGTGGTCCACACAGCTTAGGAAGGCACAAGAACCAATGTGAATGTGTAAGACACATTACAAAACTAGTTTAACATTAAGTTCACATTAAGAACCTTCTAGATTGATGTGATAATGTTATTAAACACATTTCATAATGTTAAATTAGGGATAAATAAGTTGATTAAGTCTAGAAAAGCATGAAAATCCTTTACAAGACTTTACAACACCTTTTCAAGACATCATTAAAAGCATGTTATTCAATTTATAAGGGGCCAAAACCTAATGTGGATGCATAAAATGCTTCACAACACCTAAATCAAGGTCTCATTGAGTCCAATTAATCTCATACCAAGCAAAAGGTCCTTTTTTCTACAACACATTTATCCCCCACTTTAGTGAGAGGATGATCCTACTTCAAACTCACACTAAAGTAGCCATTCAAGAGAGATCCATATGTACATCAAGCCCCCAAGATAAAAAATCATGCAATGGAAAGATAAAAAGAAAGAAAAGGTAGAAAAGATGTACTCACTTTGGGCTGATGGAACATCTTGGTTGTCCACTGGGAAAGGCCAAATGTATACGCACTATGGGGCCACAAAACTAGTTGTCCACTGGGTGAGAAAGCTCTAAAAGATAAGATACATATGCTAGTTAGTATGCACTCACAAACACAAAAGTGGCGATGGGGAAAAGTAATGCTGCTAGGTGGGTTTCCTACTCAACCATGTTAATGTTATACCTGTTGATAACTTTAACAAGGCGCCACAAAGAGAAATGATTTTTAGGCTCCATGAGGTAAGAAAAACTTCATATGTAAGACACTCATAGACATTGTTAATGCAGAAAAGTGTAAGGATTCTTCAAAGGGATTTTCCTTTTTTCATGCAATGTCTTATGTTAGGGAACATTATGCCCAATGTCTCCAAGAGAGGAAGAAGTGAAAACGATCTCATCTTGTTTCCAAGAGAGGAAAAGTGCAAGGTCTAATCCTTAAAAAGATTGTGCCTAATGCTTCCAAGAAAAAGAAAATTCACACAATGAGATGTGAGTAGTGATTTATGCCCCTCTTTAAAGAAGTTGCGAGCACCCATACTACGATCAATTGCTTGAAAGTAGACAAAGAGAAGGAAGAATACATGATAGATTACTCAGAAAGCCCTATGACAAGTCATATGTTTCCGATAAGCTACATCATAAAAGAGAAAAGTATGTCAAATGCAAGCCAACTAAATGTATGTTGTCCACATCCCAAGCTTGCTCTTATGTTTTCGTGAAATGTTAACAACTAGCCAAAATAAGGCAATGAGAAGTGACATATGAGGACAAGGCTACATATGCCCTTTCCCCCACTGAGTGTAGGGAAAGGGTGAGCCATAATGGTTTTTGAAATGAGTGCTAGATTGAAAATCAATATCAATTAGAGGAATTAGATTCCCCCACAAAAGGAAACATACCAAAATCTTGAAAATGTTGGATTTTGTGACTAAAAGCATTACATTCATTAGTGGAGTGACCATGAACTCTATGAAATGCACAAAATGAAGTCTTATCATAACATTTCTTTCAAGTTCTAGGAGGGAGGGTGATCAAGCAATCTTGGAGGAGTCTTGACAAGATGCCCTCTTGATCAACTAGAGAAGGTGGTCATGTGGTGTGTGACAAATATACATATTACTTAGTATTAGATGCCATACTTACACAAGTTTCTCTAGATTGTGAGATCTTGTTTTCTCCATTATAGGAGGGTACAAAATGTAACAAATTCAAATCAAGAATCGTTTGCGAGATGACATGGAAATTAAGCAAAGGCTTAGTTGTTTGTTCCATATTTTGAAAAGGATTATGTTCAAGACCACTAGGTGTTAAGGATGGTTGAGAAAGGCGTTTTGTGAGATTGTTGATGTTGAGTGAAGGTTTGTCAATCTCTATCACATGACAATAGCCAAGACCATGGGTTGGTTGTTGTGTGATAGGATCGCTAGGGTTATGGATACCTTGTTTGCTAGCACCACATACTTTTCCACTATATCCAAGTTGTTTTATAAGCTCATAAACTTTGCCATAAAGCTTTTCCATTTCTTTTGAATTGGGTGGTTTTTCGTTATTGTGTTCATCAAAGGTTGTTGTGTAGTTTTCATCTTTTTCCAAAGTGGTTGAGGTGGATGTTGTCGAAAGGTCGTCTAAATTTTTTGTTGTGTCTTTTTGTTGAATGGGTTTCACTTGTGTAGGTGATGTTGATGTGTGTAAGGAATTTTCTTTGTGTTTCTCAAGTTTTAAGACACTAGCAGGTTTAGGGTCAGCATCAAGGGTGTAGACTTTGTTGTTATAGATGTACTTAATTTTGTGATGAATAGTGGAGGGCACACCATTCATGGCATGAATCCACTGTCTGCCTAAGATAAGATTACATGAAAGTTCATAAGGAATGACATGGATTTTGGTATTCAAGGTAACCACTCCCACTATAAGAGGCATAAGGATTACCTTTAGCAAGTTCTTTTCGACATTGTCAAATCCCTTTATAGATAGGGAGTTAGGTTGAATGGTTGAGTGATCAATGTCAAGCTTATCCAAAAGGCTCACACTACACAAGTTGGGGGCAGAGCCAGTATCTACAAGAGTTCTCTTGATCCCTATTTTTTGTATTGAGTGATGATCATGAAAGCATTATGTTGTTTTTGCACATTCAAACAGGGAAGTTCACTTTGGTGGAAAACAATGTCAGCATTTTGGTCTTGAAGCATAGCTGCAATATCAGTTGGTAGCACATTGGAAGGGACAGGAACTTGTTGTACAACTATTTGGATCATATTGTGATAGTGAGGGGAGGCTTGAAGAAGATCCCATAATTAAATCTTAACAGGAGTGTTCTTAAGTTTTTCAACAAGATCATACTCCTTGCAACTTGGTAAGAAAGGGTTATGTGGGATAGGATTAGGCAATGGTAATGGTGTTGGTGTGGGTTGTTGTGGTTGCAGATTATTGTGAGTGTTATATGTATTCAAGAAACTATATTATAACTCGATTGTTGTGATACATTAGTTTGAGGAGGCTAAAGGATAAGTTTGGGTTTGTTTTGAGTTTCTTGTTTATGTGAAGGTGGGTAGATAATTAGAGGGTTGTTAGGATGTCTCACGGGGTATGTATGAGGTCCATTGATCGAAGGGGATCTAAAGGACACTTGTGTACTCATAACTTCAACGGGTTTGGTTTCTTGTATCTCTAATATAGGACAATTGAAAATTACCTTTTTATTGGAGGATAACATATTATTATTGTTGTTATTTTCTAGCAGCATGATATTCTCCCTAGGAGGGGAGTTTTGAGGAGAACAACAAGCCACATGTTCTTGACAAGTAATGCTTGGTTCTTTCACAACAACTTCATCGCCACTAGGGGAATGATCAATGATGGGATTGTTAATGGTTGAATGTGTTTGATAATTGATAGTGGGGGGATTAGGGGAAGATTCTATTGGATTGCTTATTTTTTCTAAAGTCTCATTCTGTTGTTCCATATTATCTACCCTACAAGGAGAGCTTGTAATATTTTTATCCAAGTTTGAGGTTTGCGAAGTAGCTTCATCACAAGTGGAGGAGGTATCAAGAGAAGAATCACTATGTTGTTCAAATAAATCTTCCCAAATGGGACGAGCATTAGGGAAGGGAGGATCAAGGGTGTCTATGCTTTTATGTTCTTGTTTGCTAACATTATCTAAAGGGGAATAAGGAAAGGGACAATCAAGACCCTCAAGACTTGTAACTTATTTCACCAAGATACCCTCATCATTAATAGGAGAGGTATTGGGAGAAGAACAAGTATGTGTGGTATGATTGTCTACACCTCCATTCACACCAATGGATAATGTAATGTTTTGGTCTACGCTATGATCTTCATAGTTATAATCAAATTCAAAGTCATAAGAGGGGGTGTTATGTTTATAAAATCCATGCTTAATCAAATCAAAGGCACATTTAAAGAACATTGTATGCAATAGTAAATAAAGTGCAATGTAATTTTTAGATGTAAAACAAAGTAAAGTGTTGATTACAATATGCAATAATCTAAAATATGAAATGTGGGAGATGCCAAATTAAACTATCCATGAAATGAGATATTTTAAGTGAGATCTAACAAAATTCATGCTACACAAATGCAACTGACTGATATATGCAAGTTAAGACAACAAACAGAAGCCTAAAAACTAATGTTTGAGATCTGGAAAATGTTGTTTTAGGTGCTAGAAGGGACTGATTCGCCCAAGGTGGTGAATGAGTCCCAGTATGAACCTTTTTAAAAAAAAAAAAAAAAATAGGAAAAATTTTAGGAATTCTAACAACCAATACACATACCTAAATGAAAAATGCAGAATTTCAATAAATCTAAATGATTTTAGATACAAAAAATGCAGCCTATATACACTTTTTATGAATGCATGTTTTAAAACCTCGCATACAAACTAATACAAATACAAATGCAAAAAAAAAGCAAGACTAGATTCAATGATAAATGACTCCAAAATAATATTATAAAGTATTCAAAAAGCAGGTTCGCCAAAATGAAACATATATTTTTGGCACCCACTTTCTCTCTAGCTCTCCTAGGGTTTTTCACTTCAAAGGAGAAAGAAGGGCCAAAAATGCTTATGTCTACATTCAAAGTTAATGTGATAATGAATGGAAAATGGATAGAATAAGGATGCAATATGCCTAGATACAATGTTTGAATGCAAGAAATGAATGAGATTGATTTCCTAATGAATAGAAACTGCATGAAAACAACTTGTTTCAATACACATTGTAGAATGCAACAATGAACTAAGTCCAGGATGAAATTTGCAGAACATAAAGAGATGGATAAAATTACAGTGCACCTAGGCAAAATTTGATGAATTTGGAATGTATGGAATGTTGATTGATGATGTTTCTCAAGCATAAGAGGACTTATTTTCCATCTAGGGAGAATCAGTCCTTGTTCTAGTGAAAACTTTTAGAAACAGGTTTTTGTCTACCGAGAGCTGGATTCTGATAAAAATAGTTTTTCAGTCCCACAAATGGGACTAATTCACCATGCTTGGTGAATTAGTCCTCCTTTCAGGGATCTGAAAAGTTAGGAATTGACTATGTAGCTTTAGATCTTCCTTTCTGTCTTCTATAGGTGTCTACTTTAGATTCTGCCAAAATCAGATCTGAAAATGCCTTTTTCTTGATATTTTCACTTGAATGAAAATAAGAAGACTTTAATGACTTTAAAATGCATTCTTAAATGATTCTCAATCTTCCAAAAGACCTAAATCTTCATACAAATAAAACAAGAAAGTAAAATTATTGATTGTTAAGGTATGGGGGTTTGCCTTGGTTAAACCCCTTTTAGGTAATTAAACCAAAATGATGAAATAAGTGAATGGAGCATACAATAATGGAATAAATTACCTTTCAATGATGATTTATCTTGTAATTCTGCAACAATACATGTAGAATTAGCACTTGAATGCTTTAGAAAGCTAACTTGAAGACTTATAATAAAAAAGCCCTAGTTTTCTTTACTTTTGATAGAAGATAGATGAAGAATGGATGCTTGGATTGATGAGAGAGTTTGACAGATGTAAAATGAGGATGAAAACACTTATTTATAGACAATTGTGCTTTAGTACCCAATAATACCTCATCACAGTTCGACATGAAGTGAAAATAAACTTTAAATCCCACTTTTTATTGCTCAAAGGTCAAAATGGGGGCTAGATAGGACTCATTTGCCACACATGGTGAATGGGTCTGACCTGGATGGGAATTATTCACCATTCATGGTGAATGGGTCCCACATGGGCCAATTTGACAATTAAGAGGCCAAGGGATAAGGAAATAAGGTCTAAATTGCAACATTGTTGGGTGTTTGATCAATTAAAGCCTCAAGATGCACAATATGGGTTAAAAGAGGTTTATTATTGATTATGTGAATATAAAATAGGTATTAGGCCACAAATCAATGTGAAAGTGTAATTAAATACACTTTTCAACACTAAAATGAGGTCTAGATAGCCTACGAAGGCACAAGAACCAATGTGAGTGTGTAAGACACATTACAACACTAGTTTAACATTAAGTGCACATTAAGAACCTTCTAGATTTATGTGATAATGTTATTAAACAAATTTTATAATGTTAAATTAGGGAGAAATAAGTTGATTAAGTCTAGAAAAGCGTGAAAGTCCTTTATAAGACTTTACAACACCTTTTCAAGACATTTTTAAAAGCATGTTATTCAATTTATAAGGGTTCAAGACATAATGTGGATGCATAAAATGCTTCACAACATGTAAATCGAGGCCTCACTAAGTCCAATTAATCTCATGTCAAGCAAAGGGTCCTTTTTTCTATTACGCAGTACCCAAAAAACCTAATCTAAGACTAAATAACCCAAACTAGCCTATGAGTCCTAGCAAGCTTTAAAATCAATGTTTTTAGAATTTTACGCCTTCATCTAGTCTTGTTCATATTTCCAGGTGAACACTTTTTATGTCTCAACTTTTTGTTTTGATTTACATGCTTTTTTGGGTCATTTATTGAATGTTTACATTGCATTAGGTTTAATCATTTGGACTAGCATTTCATTTTTCTTTCCAAGCCCTAGCTTGGTGGTGAACCCCTCATTACTTTATAATCAAACCCTAGGATAGCCCTATTGCAAGATCTCTTTCTCTTTTGCATATCTTAGATTGAGATCTCTTGGGTTTTCTATGAATGAGAGAGTGTGAAGATTTTTATTATATATCTGAAGTATAGAAGCAACAAAATTAAACATTTCATTTTGGTGAACTTGCATTTAGAACATCATAATTCTTATTTGGAGTGCATCATCATCCTAGATCTTTCTTGTATTAACTTTGCATTAGGTTTTGCACTAGTTAATTAGCATTCTAGGGTTTCTAAATCTTACATTAGTGAAAGTGCATATAGCTTGGATTATTGCATCTAAAATCATTGAAAAACATCTCAAAACTAAATTTATACTTAGGTTACACATCATACAAATTAAAAAGCATAAAAATCACTTGAAATTTTTTGAAATTTTTGAAAAAAACCTCCATTTCCCGACTCATACGCTCATCTAGGCGATTTAGTCCTAGTGAAAATTCTACACTACATTTTATAGAATTTAAAACTCTATTTCTATGCTCCTATTTTTAATTGATAACTTTTTGTTTTAGTTTACAAAATTTCTATTATATTCATTTCATTGTATTTAGGTTAAATTTCATTTGCATTCATCTTACATTTACTATCCCTTGCATGAGCATTTCTACTTGGTGTTCTATTGTTAATACTATATTGAGACAATTTTTGAGACTCATGTCATCCGTCAATAGTACAATCATCATGGATCTTGGGTTATCTAGCTCTTTCACTCCTAGTATTGACACTATTTCACTAAGTAAGGACCATACCCTCAACAATTCCTTACCTTCTAGTAGTGTGATGTGTGTTGAAACAATGGTCGCTACTATTCCGCAAGAAAATATAATCCAAATTCATGAAGACTTAGAAAACCTATAAAATCAAATAAGTACTGAGAATATTTAAACTACCGCAATCCCTACCATAGATAACATTCATCACATGCTTGAAACTGAATATGGACTTGACCTTGTGCATAACATAGTTCAAATCTTTGGAAATTTTTTTACCTCAAAAACTTGTTGTCCTTTACTTACAAACATTGTAACAAGCCAAGGAGGAATTCAAATTCATCCTCCCACAACAATTACCTCTATTCCTACCTATACCAGCACTCATGTTACAACAATAATACAACCAACTAGTAATGTGATCCCTTAGGTATTTCCGCTAGCATCCCTAGTACCTTTTATGGAAACTCATGTCATATCTCCAACACTTTACCACCTATAAGCATTCCATTCACTTGTCCTTAAAACATATTCAAACATCCACCATTTTCACCTCCATCTCACAACACAAGCAATGACCCCCTCATAAACCAACTTTTCCAAACTGTTTCATCCATTCAAAAACAAGTTTCCACTATCAACCAAAATCAAAATGGCCCACCTACATATTATGTCAAAATTATTCCCTTTCCCTTGGAGATATTGTGAACATTGATGCCACAAGGTGTACAGTTGCCTAGAATCAAGAAATAGGGGGGAAATGAGATCCTTCTAACCATGTTTCTACTTACATGGCTTTATGTGGTGACTTTGTTCTTGCTGAAAAACTCCCAGCTAAACTTTTCCCTAGGTCCTTAAAGGATACTGCCATAGAATGGTTCTTTGCATTATCAAACAACTCAATTAGTTCATTAAATGAAATTTTTGAGGCATTTATAAACCATTTGCAAGTGCGTATGACTCCTAAGATGACCTTGGCCGATTTTATTAGATGTAAGCGAAAAGAAGAAGAAAAGATTATTGATTTTATTTCAAGCTATTAATCACCTTATCCCTAGATCAAAGTAAAGGTTCTCGATCCTCACCTTCAAAAGATTTTCATAGAGATTTTCAAATTAAGATACAAGATAAACATACCATGATTAAATTTCCCTCCTTCATGCACTTATGTAATGCCCTCTATGATTATCAAAAGTCAATTTGTAGTTGTGATATAAAATCCACCTCTAGCTAAACTAAGAAGTTTGAGTCCACAAGCCAAAACAATTACCAACCTTTTAGAAAAAAGAATAAATACTTCCTTCAAGTTAATCCCCCTCAATAAAAAATTAAAAATACCAAAACCCAAGTAGTTTTCATAAAAGCAACAACACCCTTTAACTATGGGGACCCAAAAAGATAATTCACTCCCCTACCTGACACCCTTCATAACACAATGTCACAAATTTTAGAATAGAAAATGATTACCTTGCCTCCCGTAAAAACACTTGATCCTAATAATCCTCTACCTGTAAACTTTAGATCAAACTCTTATTGCCAGTATCACCAACAAAATGGACATGATACAAAACATTGTAAGCATCTTAAACATCTTGTGCAAGACCTCATTGATTCTAGTCAACTTTCTATTGGAGGTGTTAATGATCAAGAAAATAAATATGTTGCACCTCCTAACCAAAACTTTCAAATCTTTACCAACCCCATGCTGAAACATAATATTTCATTTTTCAAATCTAGTGAAACTACAAAGACTAATGTGATGAATGTATACACGGATGATGAGAACACATATACAATTCAACAAAGTCCTATGTATATTGATAAACAAGTACAAAATCCAATTAATGGTTTAGTTGCATTGATCGAAACTCAACATCGTAAGGGCCAAGCCAAACTAAAAATCCTCTTCACATTTATTTCTCCTCTAAAGATATACTGAAACATGCATCTGATGGTCCTCTTTACATAGCCAACTGAATCTATGATAAGGCCACTAATGAAATATTAATAGATCCTATCTATGGAGAGAATCTGATCACTAAGGAATTCTTACTTCTACATGAGCTTTATCAAGAAATATATGAAAAAATTAAAGCATGGATTAAGATGCATAATGGTTTCACTTGAAATACAATGGGAACAATCACCATAGCCTTACAAGTAGGACTAAAAACACTAGATGTGTCATTCTCCATCATATTGACATCTAATCAATTCCGTGCGAGGCTTGGTCACCCATGGCTATGCTCTATGGAAGTGGTCCCATTGGCTGTGCATAAATTCTTAAATTTTTCCTTTGACAATGAATTTTTTATTGTGCATCATATTGGCTTTAACCCTTTATCTTCCCATGGAAACTTTTCCTTAGACTTCTTTTTGCCCAATTCCATGGAACCTACCAAACCTCATCAAGACTTATTTTTCAAATCCTACCAAAAATTTAAGGAAAAATGCATACCAAAATTATCCCTCTGAAACATTCTTGTGCCCACCACCATTCCTACCATCCTTGACAAAACTATGATTGAACCAAAAGATATTCCAAACAACCAAGATCAACCTAATACATAACCATTCCCTATTTCCTACAAAAGGCCAAGAGACAATGAAAACAATCATGTCACACCTCCTAGAATTAAACAAGTTTATAAAGTTAAAGAGAAAGTGGCTAACCTTCCATGGTTCCTTCAGTTCCTCCCCTTGGGGAAGAAAATAAACCTATGGTTGATAATCCCACTCCTACACAAACACAACTTGAAAACATAACTAAAATAAATAGAGGTTCTAGAGAGTGTAGGAATAGATGCCGTGCTCTTGCTCGAAAGTTAAATGGAGAAAATGATAAATAAAATCAAAATACAAACTTGAATAAAGCAATACATGATGAGTCTCCCCCTTCCTAAAAAAAAAACAATGCTATACAAAAAATGCAACAAGAGCTAAACCCTTTGGATATTATCATTCGAACTCCTATTGTGATTAATTTAGATGATGATGAGGAAGTTGCTAAAATTGACGAAGAAGTGCATAATGAATTGAATACATTGTTTTCCTCTTCCATGAGCTTAAACAACAATTATCCTAAGAAGAATATTGAACCTCATGATGGACCTAGTTTTAAACTTTCTATTATCCCTTTGGCTGATTGTCCACCTTCTATATATGATGAACACAATTGGGATGCAAACAACCTACTCATAGGTTGACTTGCATATTCCTTACTAGTAATTTTCATTAGTTGTTTTTCTTTTGTGTGGTTGCATGTGCATAATGTGATCCCCCCATACTATTTTTTTTGATGTATCTCTCTCTCTCTCTCTTTGTGACATTCCTCCTATTTGTACCTTCATTCTTCTCTATGTGATAAATCTTCTATCATTTCCCTTTATCATTTCATTTGTCTTGTGTTTTCCCTTTGGAGATGATGCAAGGCATCCAGACACTCATATCTCTTCCATGTTGACCCAAAAGTTTTTTATTCTTTGTTTTCACTCTCTTTGTGTCATTCTTCTAGTTCTATGAGAATTTGGGGAATGATGATAGTTCTGAGCTCTCTAAAAAACCATTGTACCAAGAACATACTAACCCCAAATCTATAGATCCCTCATGTGTTTGGAGTTTCATTTTTGGGGGAAACCCCTCTCTTTTCCTTTCTTTTCATATGATGTAGCTTTATTTGGAAACATATCTCTTGGAATAGGGCTTTCCATGTTGGCTCTCATGTCCTCCTTTATTGTTAGCATTTATCATTTGCTATTTTAAAGTAATTGCTCACAACATGGTGTTTAGAAATTTCTTTAGCAATTTCTTTAACGTGTGAGCATACATTGGCATTATTTTTTTGCATTTTTCCTTTTTCATGGTGTAGTCTTCTTACTTTATGCACTGTGTCTTTCACTTTGTGGATGACATTGGTTCTGATGTCCTTCAAGAGTGTGATCTTTGTCAACATATTATATTCCTCTTAGTGGCTTGATGTGACACACTGCATCCCCTAAGTTGTGAATCTTCTATTCTTTGATCATTCCTCTCTTGGATACATTAGGTACAATCTTCCCTAAGTTAAAGAACTTACATGAACTAAGCAAGACTCCTTTGAATGTTCTTTACATTTTGCATTTACAAAATTTTGGTTATATGGCCACCTTGCATAACACACCCTACATTCCTATGGAGCTATCTTGTTTGTTCATGAGTTCCAAGTATACAAATTTTTTCTTGCCTCATGAATCTTGAAGTTCATTGTTGTGTGGTGCTGGAAAAATGGTTTAAGCTTGATCCATTCCACCCATTTTCGTTTTATTTTTCTCTTTTTCTTTGGCAATGTATGCTTGTTCCTTGTTGTTACTTTCTATATCATATTCATGAGTCTTTATTTGTGCTTATGTTGGTTTGTCATGGGATCTTGATCCTGGGGGCTTCATCATCCCTCTTGATTGTTGTCATCCTATTTCACTAGCATTGGTGCACTTAGACCTCACTTGAAGCGATTTCATCTACGTTAGTGTGAGTTTGAAGCAACTTCATCTTCTCACTAAAGTGGGAGCTAAATGTAGAGTCAAAAAATGTCGTCGATAATATTTTCACACTAGTTTAGGCCCCCCTTATAAAATTGATCTTAATGATGCCTTGACTTAGTGTTGTAATGTGTTTAACACAATCACATTAGGTCTTGGGCTGTTGTGAACCAAATAAACTTAATCATACCTTATTAAAGGTGTTTAAAAGTTTTGTAGCACACTTTCACACTTTTCTAGGGTTTTCATCAATAACTGGGCTTCTTTATGCCTTAATTTTTCTTTTTTTGCATCCACAAGCCTCTTTTAATAGATATTGTTTAGGATAATCTTGACATAAATCAACATCCAATCATAATTCAGGTGGTTTTTGGTAGTGTGGCCCAAATTTAGTGATCTGAGACTCATACACAAACTTGGGTGTATGAGTCCCACCTAGGGTTTTGGATTCCAATCTGGATTTTACACCTTTTTAAGCATTTTTTAAAATGGTCCCATAATTTATGCCTAATGAGAATCATACGCCACCTTGGGCCTATGAGTCCCGTGTAGCCAAAAAATTAAAATTAATTCAAATTCTTGGTAGGATTTTATTCTCTTGGATATGAAGTTGGCTTGTAGTGTTGTAATTTTGAGAAATTAGGCATAAAAAATTATAAATACAAGGTTATTTCACTCATTTTCACCTAAGAATTTAAGAGATCACTGAGTAAGTTGAAAGGGAATCATTATAGAAAATTGGAGTTCACAAGAGCATTCGAGTGTTTACAAGAACATTCAAGATTCTTCAAGGGCTGATTATCAAGTGTCTTAGAGCATTCTTCAAGCATCAATAATCATGTCAAAGTCTTCATGCATCATTTTTTTTTTAAGCTAACAATTGTGATGTAGGATTTCATGATTCAAGCTAGCATTCAACTCAAGTTTTATCACATTCAAGAAAGAGTCAAGATATACATCCATTGGAGCCATTTCATATATGTTTACATCACTTTATTGCTAGGGTTTGGTGAGAGTTGCAACATCATATTTTGTTCATTCATCATTTTCCATTCCTATTTCATTACATTTCAAGGATTGATTACCAAAATGGATTTTGACAAAGGAAAACCCCTTTCTACTAACAAAACAACATTTTTCAATCTATTTAGTGTGTGATTTGTAGGTCTAGGTGGAAGACAAATTGAAGAGCAAATTTGGAGAAAGTTGTCAAAGTTGTCACCTTAAATTGAGGATCATTGGAATACTTCTACAAGTTGAAAATGAGGGTTTTGGATCCAAAAATCAATTCGAAAGGATAGAGAAAACATTGAGGAAAAGATTCAAGCTTTGAATTTTCAAAAAATCTTAACTAGATTGATATGCCAGTTTTGGCACATGAGTCTCAGTATGGGTTATTTTCTAGATTTTTACAGTTCTAGACACCCTTTTGCCATATTTTAGTTTTTTCCTAGAAATGCTAATCTAGGACTATATTTTCCAGATTGGCATATGAGTCCCAATAGCTCTTAAAATCAATGTTTTTAGCATTTCAAGCCTTAATCCAGTCTTCTTCAGATTTCCAAGTGCACACCTTTCATCTCTCAACTTTTTGTTTTGATTTGCATGTTATTTTATGTCATTTAGTGAAAGTTTTCAATGCATTAGGTTAAAGCCTGTATTTCCAAAAAATGTATACTCTTAGAGAAAGAGACAACTTTGAGGTAAAACTAAGTCCTTCATTAGGTACCTTCCATCAATCGCACTTAAAATTGCATTTATAGGCCCCTAATACTCATAATTTTTGACTTTGAGGCCTAATTCACCCATGAAACCACTTAAATACTGACAAATATCATTAAAACCACTCAAATTTTGTGAAACCCACCAAAAAATTTCTTGGTGGGACTAAGTTACCCAAGGTGGCAACTTAGTCCCTTTTGGGGTATTTTTCCACTTTTGAGCAGGAACTTCATTAATTCAAAATAATTTCTCAATCGATGTCAGCCTCTTAGGTATAAATAATGGGAAAATTAGGTGTTGATGCTTATAAATACACATTTTAAGTCATTTTTCACATCTCCTAGTCATTTTCACAAAGAAAAAAATAAAATTCAAGAGCAAAAGTGTCTTACAAAAGAAGATTCAATAGCATTTTACAACAAAGTTGAAGCTTTAGGGTAGGAAACTAGGGTTTTTACAAGTCTTCAAGCTCAAGTTCTATTCAATGTCTCACATTGCAAAAGATTGATCGTGGATTCCTATGGTGAATCATGGAGAAATCTAGGTTGAAGAGATGCAACTAGCCATCAAATCACACCTAATGACTTGTTTTTCAAGTGATTCCATCTTCCATGTTCTTATCTTCAGACTTAAAGTTTCCATTAAATTTATTCATGTCATTTACATTCATTTGAAGGTTGTATGGTTCCTTCCATTGAAGTCTTGCATCTCTCAAATTCCATTTATTCACCTCATTCTAGCACATTAAAATAGGGTTTTGTCTCGTTTTCAACCTTTCTTAATCTTAGACACAATTAAGGCTAGGGTTTATGCAGATTTTATTTTCTACAAAGTTTAAATGCCAACTAAGGGTTTGACCAAGGAAAATTCCCCATTAGAAACAAATTTATCTTCTATTTTGCAAGGTTTTTTGAAGATTCAGATCAAGATTTATATCAAAGAGCAGAGTGTAGATCGTGGGATCTCATTTCCACTTTTGGATTTGCATAAAATACAAAGTGGACTAAGTCACTTATAGGGGTGACTTAGTCCCACTGCACTACTTTTTTAGAAATTTTTACAGATTCTAACACCCTTTTAGTAGAAACAATTTTTTGGGTGAATTCCCTATTCTGGGACTAAGTCACCCAGACTGGCCTAAGTGTCCTAGTTACGTAAAAAGTAAAAAATTCAAAGATTTATGTGGTTCCTGCAACTTCTAATCTATTTATCTTCAGTTTCTAGTTGCATAGTTCTTGTTTTACATCCTCATTTGAGTGTTTATTGTATTTATTTTACTTTTTTGCATATCACACTATGTTTTGAAACAAGTTCATTTTCTTAGGTTTTGCATCATTAGATCACTTTAATTTCATAATAGTGAATTTGTACATCTTAATTATTCATAATCACATTTCATTAACATAGTATTGAGTGTAAACCCTTCCAGTTTGGTCCCCCATCCAATCCCCTTTCTCCTTTTAGGTGAAAAACCCTAGGAGGAGCAAAGCATTGTGAGGGGAAAACCAAAATCTTCATTTAAATTTTGGTGAACCTATATCTTCTTGAACATTCTTCCCTTATAATTTTAAAGTACATCATAGGTTTCATTTGCATTGCATCTTGCATTAGTTAAAGTGCATCCTAGGGTTTTCAATTGCATTAGTGAAAAGGTCATTGTTGCTTACATTATTGCATCTCATTTCATAGAACAATAGTGAAATTGTGCATTTACAGTCTATATTTGCATTATAAAGCCCCAAAAACATTAATATTCATCAAAAAATTCATTTTTTTTTAAAATAACCCTAATTGGACTAAATTTCCACCTTGAGCGACTAAGTCCCATTGCCAATTTTGCATTTTTTTTCTTACATTTTGTTTCCCATTTCTGTAATTACTATTAGATTATGTCATTATTTTGTTTTTGTACAATTATTTACTGTTTTCTTTGAATCATTTGCATTTACGTTATTTACTTTAATGGAAATCATAGATAGCATTACATTTTTACAATGTTCACTTTCAACATTCATTCCTAGCTCATTTAGATCAGATACATAAAAAAAAAACCTCACAACATCCAATGATCCAATTAAAATGATGCTTCATTTTAGAACAACCATATCATCCAAACCTCTTAGTAGTGATGACTTGGATTTATTAGATGAAACCTTTCATGGTTTCCTCTCACCAAGTTCATCCACTAAGCCTTATCATGATAAACCTAAAATGTTTAATGACAACCTCTCTCCAAGACATTTTAGTCATGATGACTTGCATATGTTAGATGAAGCCATTGAGGACTTCATCTCAAACAAGCCATCCACAAAGGTTTGTTGTGAGAAACAAATGACAAAATATGTTAATGTTATTCAACCTCAACTTGTTCTCTACCCACCTTCACATTAATCTCAACCCCCACCTAAACCTGAGTCTACCCTTTATCCACCACAACATGATGTTGTTGCACACACACATACTACACTAGAAGCAATCCCCAACCTCAACAACCTCCTCCAAGATCCTTACCTTTACCAAATCCTATTTTTCCTAGTACCCCTCACATAAACTCACACCTTAGGGAGTATGATCTTTTTGCACAACTTAAGAATACTCCCGCTAAGATATCCCTTTGCATCTTCTTCAAATTTACCCAATTATCATTCAATGCTTCAAACAACCTTGCAAAAGATAGTTATTCCTCTTGGTACAAATGCAAGTGATGTGGCAGCTCTTGTAGAGGGAATGCATACACTTAATGTAGACATTACCTTTCATCAGAATTAGCTTGCTCCATTAGAATTAAGGAGACAAAAAGAGTCTTTTATGATCATTTCCCACTACAACACCATAGGTATTAAGTGAACCCTCATTGATAATGGATCTGCCCTCAATGTGTGCAATGTGAAACTTCTCGATCAGTTAGGTGTGGATAAATCACAAATTAAACTTGATTCCTTATCCATTAGAGGATTTGATAATACAACCAAACAACTGCTTGGTATAATTACTCTACCTATCATAGTCGAGGTTGTTACATTGCAAACTCCTATTCATGTCATGTCCTATGATCTTGCATATAATCTTCCCTTGAGTAGGCCATGGATTCATGAGATGCATGTGGTCCCTTCAACTCTTCATCGTATAATGAAATATGTCTATAACAACAAGGTATATCAAGTTGAGATAGACCCCAAGCCTAAAATTTGTTTGCACCTTGAAAAAGGAACCATGAGTCCTTTGAATACTTTAATTCCAACCTCTCATATTGAACCTCTTTAGACTAATAAACTAGAAATTGAATCCATGTCTAAATTGGTCGATGATGATTTGGGAACATTGCAATTTACTCCTTCATTCATGGATGAATACATAATTACTCGCAAAGAGACAAAACAACACAGACAACCAATAGTTATGTCCACTCAAAACTCACAAAACTTTTCCTCTATTTCACCTCCTTTGGATGAAAACACATCTTACACAACAAATTTTGATGATATATATTACCAACAACCCCCTAATCCCAAGGAAATGGAAAAATTTTATGGACGTGGTTACAAGCTTGTGAAACAGTTGGGGTACAATGGTAAAGGATGTGGAAAACATGAACAAGGAATTTGTGTCCTTATTGAGCCTAATACACAAGACATAAAGACTGGTTTAGGGTATTCATTTTCTAAGACAAAAAAGAAACTCAACAACCCTCCTTAAATATCAAGACTATCATATGTAAACCACGAACTACACTTAAGCTTAAACATCCTAAATTTATTTATTTGAATTCTCCACCATCTTGGGAGTATGATGAAAATGATGAATCCTTGAAACAAAAGCTAGGTGCCATTGATAAAACATCTTCCCCTGAGCGCAATGTTATTTGTGCTATGATAAGTTCCAAGCCACAAAATATTGATGATCATGAGAAAACCATGGAACCATATGATCTTGAGTTTCCTAACTCAAATACACTCCCTCTAGGAGATACAATTGGCATACCAATGGAAAACAATGATACATAAAAGGTCATTAAGATTGGGAAGTTCCTTGATTATTATGAACAAGAGGATACTATGCTTTTACTCCATGATTTTCCTAAAAAAATTGCTTGGAAATATTCCAATATGCCAGGTATAGACCCAAAAATTCACACAAATAACATTGTTCTTGAAAACAATAGTAAGAATGTTCAACAGAAGATATGTGAAATGAATCCTAAGATAGATTTTATTTTTAAAGGAGAGCTTGAAAAACTCCTTGATGCGGGTTTCATTCACCCTATTGATTATTCTCCTTGGATCTCAAATATTGTCATAGTTGCTAAACCCAGCGATAATCGTATTAGGATATGTATGGATTTTCATGATTTGAATAAAGCATCCTTAAAAGATGATTTTCCACTTCCTAATATTGACATGATTGTTAATTCAACTGCTGGACATGCTTTGTTGTCATTCATGGATGGATTTTTTGGTTATAATCAAATATTCATCAACCCATAAGACCAATACAAGACAACATTCACCACTATTTGGAGGTTGTTTTGTTGGATTCTAATGCCTTTCGGACTAAATAATGTAGGCACAACATATCAAAGAGCAATGACATTGATCAATATTTCATGATTACATACATAGAATATTAGAAGATTATGTTGATGAAATCCTTGCCAAATCCTTACGAAAACAAGACAATGTGATTGTCCTTGGCCAGATCTTGGAACGAATGTGTTAATATAATAGGAGACTCAATCTGAAAAGTGTGTCTTTGGAGTAGATAGTGGAATTTTTTTAGGGTTTACAATATCTCACAGAGGCATCGAAGTAGATACAAAGAAGATTGATGCTATCATTAACATGCCACCTCCTCACAATATTTCTCAATTACACATGTTACAAGGATGAATACAAGCCATCCATCATTTTGTCACTTCTTTAGCCAATAGGACGTTACCTTTCACACATATCCTTAAGAAGGATGTTCCCTTTGATTAGAATGAGGATAGGAAAAATTCCTTTGAGATTTTGAAGGAATACCTTGTCACTCCACTTGTTTTATAGCCTTCCATGCCCAACAAACCATTCATACTCTACAGTGTCACATCTGCTCATGCTCTTGTAGCATTGTTAGCTTAGAAAGATGATAATGGAAAAGAACACCCTATTTATTACATTAGTCACACTCTAATTGATTACAAAAGCTAATATATGCCTATCGAAAACCAATGTTTAGCTATTGTATTCACTACTAGTAAATTATGACACCATTTACTAAATGAAGAAATACAATTCATGACAAAATTTGATCCCCTCAAACATCTTTTCGATAAAATAGACTTATCAAGTCATTTAGCTATATGGGTTATGATGTTAACTGAGTTTGACCTTAAGTTTGTTTTGCAAAAAGAAATTAGAGGACAAGCCTTGATCGACCATTTAGTTGATCCTCCTTCTCCTCTAGCATTACCCAGTAATGATTCTTTTCCTAATGACAATGTATTCAAAATAAGTGTTTCTACATGGACATTATATTTCGATGAATCTAAGTGTAGAACAAGTTCTGGTGTTGGAATAATATTAATTCCACATGAGGGAAAACCTATTCCCTTGTCATATCATTTAAATTTCCTATGTACAAATAACACTACTGAATATGAGGCCTTAATTGTTGGAATGTGTGTTGCTTTAATTATGGGAATAATTGAGATTAGGATCTTTGGTGACTCAAAATTAGTAATCAAACAAATAAATGGTGACTATAAGGATAAACATGATAAATTATCCAAATATAAAGATCTCACAATGTCCTTGTTAGTGAAATTTAACTCCTTCACCATTGATAACATCTGACGAAAAAGACAATCGACACGTGGATACAATGGACAGTGTTGCTTCTCTTCTATCCCCCTTTGATCCTTCACAAGAAATCATATTCACTATTCATCCCATCATGAAACATTCCATCACTAATATCGCTATCACCACATTAGTTATGACTAAGAATGATTCGAGTGAATGGTATGATGCTATTTATAACTATATAAAAGATGGTACCCTTCCCAAACCTGTCGCAAGTAACACCTGTGGTCATCTAAAAAAATTAGCCACCAAGTACATCATCCTTTTTGATGTGTTATATCAGCCTTCATTTGATAGAATTTTACTCATATTCCTTAAGGATTCTGAAATTAATATGGAACTCGAGTAGGCTCACGTCAGAAGTTGTGGCGGTCATTTTGGTGCATAGACCTTAGTGCAAAAAATTCTTCTTATAGGTTATTATTGGAAAAATATGGAAAAATATTGTTATGCATATGTTAAGTGATGTCATAAATGTCAGGAACATAGTCATTTATTCCATGCTCCTAATTCTGAGCTTTGTGCCCAAATACCTATTTTGCCATTCTTAGTATGGGGACCAGAGATAATTGGAAAAATCTTCCTACTCTCTTCTACTGGACATACATTTATCATAACTTCCATTGATTATTTCATGAAATGGGTCAACACCATTCCTCTTCAATTAACGACTATTGAGGTAATCTATCACTTCATCCTTGAGCACATCATTGCTCATTTTGGCCTGCCTTCTGCATTAGTCTTCGATAATGGCACACCATTTAAGAATAATGATGTGAAGAAGTTCTTGGAGACTTTCCATATTCAACATCATTTGTTGACACCTTACTACCCACAATCCAATTCTCAAGCTGAGTTGACCAATAAACTCCTTGAACAAATTTTAAACAAAAGTGTTAACACTAATCACAAGGATTGGCACACACAACCGCATTATGCACTTTGGGCTTATTGTACAAGTGTTCGTTCTTCCACTAGCTTAGCACCTTATAACCTTGTTTATGGCATGGAGGAAATCATGCCTTTGGAGTTAGAAATCCCAACACTGCAAATTACTCTCCCAGGTTTGATTGACAATAACACTTATAGGATTGAACAATTACATCAACTTGAAATGCTTGATGAAAAGCGCATTCACGCTCTTGAGAATCTTCAAGCCTATTTCAAAAGGAAATGAAATTATTACAATCTCAATGTTATCCATCATACATTGAACAAGGGTGAATTAGTTCTCTCCAAAAATCAGCATAATGTCAATGCCAACCCTAATGAACATGAAAAATTCAGTCCTAATTGGTTAGAACCTTACATTGAAAACAAAAGTTATGGGTTTAGTGCATATGTCTTAATGGAACTTGATGGAACACCCCTTAAAGATCCAATTAATATTGCACATTTGCATCATTATTATGTTTAATCCTTTCTAAATAGCATGAAGTATAGAGCGATGTTGATAAATGTTATGAGACTCTTCCCTTATACGTTTTCACATTACTTCATTTTTGACAATTCTATTGAAGGTTTGTCTTGAACACTAAAGTGATTCTTTGTAATTCCTTTAGGTTTCATGCTATTCACTTTCATCTTGTATGTTGTGTTACATTTTTCTTAGCATTTAATCATTATGTTGTATCTAAAATAGAACTACAAATATGCTTTAATTAGATCACATACACATTGTTAAATCATGGAGACATTAATTAATGTAATATTACCAAGGTCACTTAATTAATCACATTTCCATTTAACATTCAACCACATTTAGAAAAATCATAAAACATAATTTTTTTTTTTATATATACATATCTTCAAAGTTTTATATGCATGTCATCATATGAAGCAACATCACCAAGGTTTGTGAGAACTAGATCCCTCAGCATTTGGTGCTCATGATCTGACACCTAGACATCGTGTGATGGTTGTGTGTCATCATGATCATGATCCACTAAATCTGAGTGTGAACTCTAGACCTTGTGCTCATACGAGGGCCACATCTCTCTCCTCTCGTAGACGTGTTATCTTTGCATGTAGTCTCTCCATCTCTATTGAACTCTACGTTGATTTCACTATGGCCTCTGCCTAATGCAATCATCTCCTGAAGCTCTCATAAGCTTACCGTAGTCTCACGAATGGCCTGAGTGACTCTACATCCTCCTCCACAATAGGTGGGGGCATGTAGTCAAGATCCATCTCCTCCTCATTGATGGATGCGAGTACTATCTCTGTAGCAGCATAACGATAGAACTTCTGCCAGTCTCTCATCACCCTACAAGGTAGAAACATCACACAAATGAGTAATCATCATCATGATATATATGTATATATATAAAGCAACATAATAACTCATAGTACATGAATAAAATGAAAAATCATCACCTATGTTTCCAGTCGGATGTGTCACCTCAATGTCATCCTATAACAAGGGCATGAAGGCTCTGCTAGCCTCCCCTCAGTGAGGAGTACTAGTACAAGTTGTAGCTATTGCTCGTGACCTCATCCTATGGATGGGAGAGGAGTATTCCCCCTCATGATGGTCCTCAGCTACTGCCTCATCATCCTCACTCAAGGGTGGCTCCTCCTCCTTATACTACTCCTCCTCCTCATCCTCTTCATACTCCTCTTCATCCTCCTCCTCTCCCTCCTAATCTTCATAATATGGATCTTCCTCCTTATCATACTCACAATCGATCACATTTGTAAATATATCAACAAGTCTATAGCATGTCTCCTAGGCCCTATCCTCTTGTTCCTCTCCATTATCTAGTAGTGGCTCCACATCTCCCACTAGCTTGTCCATTGGGAATGTTGGTGTTGGTCAAGTCACTATCCACCACTCCTCATACTCTATTGTGGCACCAACATCATTTGTGCCAAAGAATGGCGATTGGTCATGATCAGAATGATCAGAGTCACTCTCGGCTACGTGCTCGAGTGTGAGTCCCACTATATCACTCGGTCTCTGTGCACTCCACACTAATCTCCTAAAAGAGGATCATGTGCAGGGTGGTATTTGTACCTATCCAAATTTATGCATGACTTGATCATAGTAGAATGGTCATACTATGTGGTCATGGAGGACAACCAAAAATTCATCCATTTGCATCCCCCTCAACTATCTAGTATAATCTAGCCACTATAATGTTAGTTGATAAGGTCTCAAAAGGATCTCGTCCTCATCTATTCAGTCAAACTGTACCCTCCAAAAGTGCAAATCACCATACTGCAATAGATGCTACAAAGGATACCCGAAAGCCCATGGGTACACTACTATTATCACACATGGATAACCAATTGGTATGGTACATGTAATGTGCTCAAGGCACCACACTTGTAGAAGTGTGCAGCACACCATACTATCCATCTCTCAGTATACAAATCACCCCAGATCATAATAGAGATGTGCCAGCGTACTCTAACCCCAGGCATATATTGTTTGCCACTCTACCATCCCTCGAACCATGTGGACTAGTCATCCCTCAAGATGAGCACTCCAGCCATTAGGGACAAGGACTAGAGCTTTGGTATGCATCATAATGCATCAATCATTGGTTCACATGAATATAATAACATGGATAAATATATCCATTCACTAACCCATGCATCATGCACTAGACCATCTAAACAATACTATAAATCAACTCTCTACTCATGAAAATTGTGATCTTTGCTAAAATATACGAGCGCTCTCCTCGAATCAAAATGCAAAGAATCTGATGTGCATCATCCAATGTGATCATCTCTCTTGTAGGAAGATCAAATGTGCATGTATTTGCATCCCATCACTCATAGAGAGCCATCAACATTGTTATGTGGTATCTCATGGGAGGCATAAGATATGTCCAATAGATCCCAACAACCTGAAGATGCTCTCTCTCCTTTGCTAATAGTGATGGAGCCATATCTCTCAGAAAACTCAGTTGTCTCCCTCTTATATGTTGTTTTCCTTGGGCGGGTACCTTTAAAATTTACACAAATATACTCTAAAATTAATCTAAAATCTCTCCTTTTTATGTTTTTCATCATGCAAGTGTGCTAAAGTCAATCTAGTGTTCTTTCCTAAAGGTCCTAGACACTTTATACCACTTTTGGGACATTTTGCAATGAAATGGGACACTTCACAAAGAAACGAGACACTTTGTGAAGAAGCGAGACACTTTGTGAACAAAAGGGACACTTTGCAAATAAAAGGTACACTTTGCAAAAAAAAAGGGGAACAGTTTGCAAAAAAAAATTACAAGACCCTTCATCAACCTAGATATACCTTAAAATTAATTAAATCATTACAAAATCACAAAATGAAGCTTACTAAATCCACTCACCTCATGTTGACGCTTATCGCGCACCACCTGGTCCCTGAGAAATCTAATCGTGCAGATGTGTACCTTTGTCTACTTGCCATTTTCTCGTCTCACTCATCACTCTCAAGCTACACAAAGGTAAAATTAATAGTAACACATTACTCCCATTTTTCATCTCCTTTTACTCATTATGCATTAAAATAGGGTTATTTCCCTTTTAAGAGTTCACAAAGTACCTCTTCTTCAAACCAACATAACGAGACAAAAGTACTAAAGTGCACTGTTTAGAATAATTTAGCTTGCATATGCATGTAGAGTCATATGGGTGCTAAAGTGGGGTCTTAATGTATAGCCAAAAATTGTATACTCTTGGAGAAAGAGACAATTTTTTTGTAAAACTAAGTGCTTCTTTAGGTACCTTCCATCAATCACCTCTTAAAATTGCATTTATAGGCTCCTAATACTCATAATTTTGGACTTTGAGGCCTAATTCACACATGAAACCACTTAAATCCCAACAAATATCATTAAAACCACTCAAATTTTGTGAAACCCACCAAAAATATCCTTGGTGGGACTAAGTCGCCCAAGGTGGTGACTTAGTCACTTTTGGGGTAGTTTTCCACTTTTCAGCGGAAATTTCATCAATTCAAAATAATTTCTCAATGGATGTCGACCTCTTAGGTCTAAATAATGGGAAAATTAGGTTTTTATGCTTATAAATACACATTTTAAGTCATTTTTCACATCTCCTAGTCATTTTCACAAAGCAAAAATTAAAAGTCAATAGCAAAAGTGTCTTACACAAGAAGATTCAATAGAATTTTGCGACAAAGTTGAAGCTTTAGGACAAAAAACTAGGGTTTTTGCAAGTCTTCTAGCTCACTTTCTATTCAAGATATCACACTGCAAAAGATTGATCATTGATTCCTATGGTGAATCATGGGGAAATCTAGGTTGAACAGATGCAACTAGCCATCAAATCACACCTAATGACTTGTTTTTTAAGTGATTCCATCTTCCATGTTCTTCTTATCTTCAGACTTAAGGTTTGCATTACATTTCTTCATGTCATTTACATTCATTTGAAGGTTGTAGTGTTTCTTGCATTGAAGTATTGCATCTCTCAAATGCCATTTATTCACCTCATTCTAGCACATTAGAATAGGGTTTTATCTCATTTTCAGCCTTTCCTAGTCTTAGACACAATTAAGGCTAGGGTTTATGCAAATTTTATTTTCTACTAAAAACCCCCCATTAGAAACAAATTTATCATCTATTTTGTAGGGTTTTTTGAAGATTTAGATCCATATTTTTGTCAAAGAACATAAAGCAGATCATGGGCTCTCGTTTCCACTTCCAGATTTGCAAAAAATCCAAAGTTGACTAAGTTGCCCATAGGGGTGACTTAGTTTCACTGCACTACTTTTTTAGAACTTTTTACAGATTCTGAAACCCTTTTAGTAGAAACATAATTTTTGGGCAAATTCTGTATTTTGGGACTAAGTCGCCCAAACTCGCCTAAGTGTGTTGGTTACCTAAAACATGAAAAATTATAGGATTTCTTTGGTTCCTGCAACTTCGAATCCATTAATATTTAGTTTCCAAGTGCATAGTTCTTGTTTTACATCCTCATTTGATTGTTTATAGCATTTATTTTACTTTTCTGCATATCGCACTGTGTTTTCAAACAAGTTCATTTTCTTAGATTTTGCATCATTATATCACTTCAATTTCAGAATAGTGCATTTGTACATCTTAACTAGGAATAATTACATTTCATTAACATAGTCTTGAATGTAATCCCTCGCATTTTGTTCCCCCATCCAATCTCATTTCTCCTTTTAGGTGAAAAACCCTAGGAGGAGCAAAGCTTTGTGAGGGGAAAACCAAAATCTTTGTTTGCAAAGAATTTGGAATTTCATTTCATTTTTCTTTCCAAGAACTAGCTTGGTGGTGGACCCCTCATTAGTTTATAATCAAACCCTCGAACAACCCTATTGCAAGATCTCTTTCTATTTTGCATATCTTAGATTAAGATCTCTAGGGTTTTCCTTGAATGAGAGAGTGTGAAGATTGTAATTATATCTCCCAAGTATAGAAGTAACAAAATTAATCCTTTCAATTAGCCCATTTAATTCAAATCCAAGCCTAATTTATTACATTTTATGAGGGATAAAGCCTAACACTCATTAATATTATTGTATTTAACACTTAATTTTGCAAGGAATGTGTCCTAGGGTGGTGACCTAGGACCCATTCGCCACCTAGAAAATGGGTCCCCACTAGGTCCTAGGATGCCCTTTTTACATGAAATTTCATATCCCCTAAAATGTGTTGTAGTTATGTATGTTATGACCCATTCTCCCTATGGAGAATGGCTCCTCAATAACTTAGGATATCCCCCTAGCAATATGTTTTTGGTGGTATTTAGATGATTTCAAATCCTAGATCTAATGTTGGCTTGTGTTATATGAATTTCTCTATTTAATTTTAAGTTATGTATAAATATGAGGTTATTTCTCTATGTTTCATAACTGAGGATATAATATTTCAAGTATTCAAGTCCTTATAGAAATTTTAGGAGATAAAGAGTTCACAAGAGCATTCAAGAAGGCATTCAAAGGTAGATTATTAGATTTTATTGCAGCAATCAAAGGAATAAGGCATCATGCATGTCGTTGAGTTCATATGTTGATGTAGCATTGGAGATCTAATTGAAGTATATTCAAGTTGTTGTATCATATCAAGTTTTGTTATCAAGATCTACATTCTTTAAAGCCACGTGATGCTATATTTCTGATTTAGCATATGAACCATAGATTTTTGTGTAGGGCTTATAGGCTACTCTTGCACTCTTAGGATGTTTCACCTAAAAGGAGAGAGATAAACCCCACTCAAAATATCTAGCTAGGTTCACTCAAATTATGCAATGTATGATGTTATTTAGACTAAATGAAATGATATAAATGCAACTAAGCTATGAAATTGATTGAATATGAATGCAAAAACTAAGAAACAAGTGATGCTTGAAAACACATTGCGTACTGCAAAAACACATAGAAATGAATGCAAATTGTAACAGAAATGAACCAAACTGAAAGTGTGCAACTGGAATGTGGATAAAGACTAGAAATGGCATTTGAAATTCTAATAATGCTATTTTTTAAGCCTGGTGGGACTCGTTCGCCATTTTGGGCGAATCAGTCCTAGTTCTACAAAACTATGTCAGAACCTATTTCTAACAAAAGGGTATCTAAAATTGCATAAAATTCAAAATTGACCTGGAAGTTGGACTCATTCACCACCAATGGTGAATGAGCCGCCCACTTTTAAATTTATGAATATTCAAAAGTGGAATATGGAGCTTCCAATCTGCACTTTAGACTTCTCCAGGTGTCTGCTTTTGAAACTCTGATTTTTAGGTTTGAAAGTGAGTTTTTGTTGATATTTTGACTTGATCAATGAAGAGAATACTTGGGAAACCTTGCAACTTTATCTTGAATGATTTTCAAACCTTTAAGAGTCCTAAATCTATAGACACACAAGAAGAGAAGAAGAAATGTTGAATGCTATGGCATGGGGGTTTTCCTTGGTCAAACCCCTTTTAGGTAATTAAACCAAAATGATAAAAGTATGTAATGAAACATGCAATAATGGAATTGATTACCTTTCCATTATGTTTGATCTTGAATTTCTATAACAAAACATGAAGAATCTACCCTTGAATGTCTATATAAATTGATATCTTGGAGACTTGCAATGAAGAAACCCTAGGTAAGTTGCTTGACTTGACATGGAAGATTGGTGGATGAATGAATGATAAGAGATAAGACATGTGAATTAAGGTTAAAAGAATTATTTTTATAGGCATCTCACCTATTTTACCTATTAATACCTCATCACATTTTTTTCCACTCAAAGGTGAAAATTGGACCAAATGGGATTGATTCGCCACACATGGTGAATGGGTCCCACCTGGATGGGACTGATTCACCATGCATGGTGAATGGGTCCCACAAGGGCCATTTTGATAACGAAGATGCTAGGAGATAAGGAAATAAGGTTAAAATTACAACTTTGTTAGTTATTTGATCAAATATTGCCTCGGGATGCACAATATGGGTTAATAGGGTCCTATTAATGATGATGTAAAGGTCAATTAGGGCTTGGGACACAAAATTCAATGTGAAAGTGTGATTAAATACACTTTACAACACTAAAATGAGGTCCACATAGCGTAGAAAGGCACAAGAACCAATGTGAATGTGCAAGACACATTACAACACTAGTTTAATATTAAGTGTAATTCAAAAACCTTCTAGATTGATGTGAAGATGCAATTAAATACATTTTATAATGTTGAATTAAGGAAAAATAGGTTCATGAGGTCTAGAAAAGCGTGAAAGTATCTTACAACACCTTTACAAGACATCGATAAATGCATTTGCAAGGGCCCAAGACCTAGTTTGGATGCATAAAACATATCACAACACTAAATCAAGGCCTCATTAACTCCAATTTATGATGAATTACTCCCATGCCAAGCAAGAGGTCCATTTTTTCTATGGTGCATTTAGCCCCCACTTTAGTAAGAGGATGAACTTGCTTCAAAATCACACTAAAGTAGACATTCAAAAGAGATCCAAGTGTATAGATGCAAATGAAAAAGAATGACAAAGATCAAAGGAGGTTACACAAGTCCCTAGGATCCAAAATAATAATTCAAACCATCAAGATACAAAATCATGCAATGGAAAGAAAGAAAATGATGAAAATGAAAAGGTAGATCAAGCTTTGATCGTTTGTCCATCTAGTTATGGATTTGATCTAGGCTTGTTTAGGAAAGAAAATGCATACTCACTCTAGGGTGACAAAACTCTTGGTTGTCCACCAGGTGAGAAGTCCACAACAGACTCACTCTAGGGCCACGAAACTTCTTATTGTCCATGGGGTGAGAAATCCCAAAGGTGAGAAACATACGCTAGTTGGTATGTACTCAAACACATAGGTGGCTATGGGGAAAATCATGCCTCAAAATGGGCTTCCCGCTCAACCATACCAAAGTTATAACTCCAGATAACTTTAATTAGGTGCCACAATGGAGAAATGATTTTTGAGCTCTATGAAGTAAGCAAAAATTCATATGCTTGACACTCATAGACGTTGTTAATGCAAAATAGTGTAAGGATTGTTCAAAGGGATTTTTCTTTCTTCATGCAAGGTCTCATCTTAGGGAACATCATACCTAATGTTTCCAAGAGAGGAAAAGTGCAAATGATCTAATCTTGTTTCAAAGAGAGGACAAGTGCAAGGTCTCATCTTGGACAACATTGTACCTAATGCTTCTCAGGGAGGAAATCGCAAGAAAAATAAAATCACACAATGAAATGTGAATGGTGATGTATGCCCCCACTTTAAAGAGGTCGTGAACACTAGTACTGTGAGAAATTGCTTTAATGAGATCTTACTTAGAAAGTCCTATGCCAAGTCATATGTTTTTGAGAAGCTACGTCATGAAAAAGAGAAGTATGCCATATGCAGACCAACTTAAGGCATGCCATCCACATACAAAGCCTGCTCTTGTATGTTCGTGGAAGGTTAACAACTAGTCAAAAAAGGAAATGACAAGTGACATATGAGGACAAGGCTATTGAACCCTTTGCCCCCACTTGGTGTAGGACAAAGGTGAGGTAAAACAATTGATGAAATGTAGGCAAGAGTGGAAATCAGTATCAATTAGAGGAAGTAGGTGCCCCCACATAGGGAAGCATACCAAACTCCTTAAAATGTTGGATTTTACAACTCAAAGCTTTACATTCATTAGTTGAGTGACCATGAAATCTATGATAGGTGCATAATGAAGTCTTGTAATAACATTTCTTTCAAGTTCTTGGAGGGAGGGTGATCAATTGATCTTGGAGGAGTCTCGACAAGATACTCTCTTGATCAATGGTAGAAGGTGGTTGAGTGGTTGGCGTCAAAGATGTCATACTTACACAAGACTCTTTGGATTGCAAGATTTTGTTCTCTCCATTATGGGAGGATATTAAATCTAACCAATTCAAATCATGAATGTTTTGTGAGATGAAATTGATATTAAGTGAAGGTGTAGGTGTTTGTTTTATGTTTGGTAAAGGATGATGTTCAAGATTACTAGTGTTGATGAGTTCATGGTGGATGACTGTTAAGGTTGATTTAGGAGTGTGTTGTGTGAGATTGTTGATGTTGAGTGAAGGTTTCTTGATCTCGACTAAAGTACAATAACCAAGACCATGAGTTTTTTTTTGTCTGTTAGGCTCTATAGGGTTGTTGATACCTTGTTCTTGAGCACCACATCCTTTTCCACGATATCCAAGTTGTTTCATGAGCTCATAACCTTTTTCATACATTTTCTTCATTGCTTTTGGATCGGGTGGTTGTGTGTTATGTTCTTCAAAGGCTGTTGTGTGGTTTGATTCTTTGTCTAAAGTGGTGGAGCCGGAAGCTTTTGAAGAGTCATATTCTATTTTGTTTCCCCTAATTGAATCTTTGTGTATGATATTCCACTTTCCCATGAAGTCAGGTGAAAAATCCAAGGAACCCCAATCATCATATGTAAGGTGTTGTTCATTGTTTTGTCATGTGGGTTCCACTTGTTTGGTTGGTGCTAATGTGTTCAAGGGATTCTCTTTGGTTTTCTCAAGTTGCAAGACACTATAAGGCTCATGATCAGTGCCGAGTATGCACACTTTGTTGTTGTCGATATATTTCATTTTATGATGAAGAGTGGAAGGAACACTATTCATTGCATGAATCCATGGCCTACCTAGAAGAAGGTTATATGAAATATCATTAGGTATAACATGGATTGGTGTAACCAATGTAGCCACTCCAACTGTAAGAGGTAAAGTGATCATACCAAGCGGTTGTTTACTTACATTGTCAAATCCCTTGATGGATAAATAATTGGATAGGATGTTTGATCTATCGACACCAAGTATATCAAGAAGGTTCACTCCACACCCATTAAGAGTGGAACTAGTATCTATAAGAGTTCCCTTAATCCCTTTTCATTTGTATTGAGAAATAATCATAAAAGCTTTTTTTTTTTTTGTACTTCTAAAGGAGGAAGCTCACTTTGGTGGAAAATAATGTTAGCATTTATTCCGTGAATCATGGCTGCTATGGTAGTTGGTTGTGCATTAGAAGGGACAGGAACTTGTTGCAAGGCTGATTAGATTATGTTGTGCAGTGAGGGAGGCTTGAATAAGGTCCCATAATGATATTTTAGGAGTATTCTTTAGTTCAACAAGATCATACTCCTTGGTGTGTGGGAGGAAGCAAGGGGCACTAGGTGGATTAGGTAGGGTAAAGAGATTGGGGTTGGTTGTGGGTATGTGTAGGATCATGATGGGCCAAAAAGTGGCAATATGATGGATGTGTGGCTGACGACTTCTTTTTACCAAAGATTGATGAAATGAAAAGGGTTTTTAAAGGAGATTCTCAGCTTTACACCAATATAAATTATGCTTTACTTTGAATTTAATAAGTAATTATTATTCATTTTCTATTCAAATTATGACTAAAGTGATTGATAGGTTGATTGAAAAATCTATAGCTTTCAAATGGTATCACATTTTTTCAATCCAAAACATGCATCACAATCTATGCTTCACATAATATAGGATTAAAAAGAAAAATCAATTTCATTGAAGTTTTGACCAAGTTAAGGTGGTCAGACATATGAGTTTTTTATATTTTCTAAAAGTTGTAAAAATCATAATTAATTATTTACCTAGAAAAAATTACAAAAAAATATGCATCACATCGGTACATGAGTCCTCTACTTTATATATACAATCTTATAAAAAAATATTATCATTTTATTGTGGTTAGGGTGGTCAGATAGACACCTACTTCTTATTTGTTCCCTAAAATTTAAGTACTATTGCATTGAAATTTCAAATTTTCACCAAATATATTTATTTTCTTTTTAAAAAACCCTAGTATTTTAGAAACTACATTCTATTTTCTATAGATTATATTCTTACATATTTTTGAAATAATATAGATAACTTATTTAAAATTTTATGTCAAGTTGCCTAACTCTGATTTTTCTGAATTTTTTGCCACTTAAGGGCCTATTTTTTCCATGATGATCCTCCACATACCCTTGTGGTGGTTGCAGATTTTTGCAAGTGTTATATGTATGAGAAATGGTATTATAACTCACTTGTTGTGATACATTATTCTTAGGTGGGTAGAGGATGAATTGAGGTTTTTTTTGAGGTAGAGGTTTATGTGAAGGTGGGTAAAGGATAAGTTGATGTTGAATAATGTTAACATCCCTTTGCAAGTGAAATTCTATATCATTATCGTGGTTCATGCCTTGCATCATGATATGGTTCTTAGGAGGAGGGTTTTGAGAACTGCAAATTGAATTTTCTTGACATTCTAAGGTTGGTTCTCCTAAAAGGACTTCATCACAAGTATGAGGATGATCAATGGTTGAATTTTTTTGCTCAATAAGGTTTTCCTTAAGAGAACTGGGATAACTAAGATTCTCATGACTCTTATTGGTTATGTTTTCTAACAACAAGGTATCCTTATCACAACTAGGAGAGATACTAGGAGAAAAAAATATGATTATCATGATTGTTTATGACTTAATTCCTTTGTTCCCTAATGTCTTCAAAAATAGAAGAGGCAGGGGGAGGATCATAAGGAGGGTTGTTTTAGGCCATCATTTCCTCATCATTTATAATTGCATCTTCCTCAAAATTATCCGCACAATGGAAATTAGGTAAGGTGATGTTTAAGAAGGTGTCTATTATTTCATTCTCTTGTGCTTAGATATCTTCAAAAAGGGGATGAGGAGAAGGAAAAACAAGATCCATATGATTCTCAATGATTGTGTCTTCTTTCACAGAGATACCTTCGTCACTAAAAGGAGAGGTAGTAGGAGAAGTACAATTATGATAATCATAGGTATCTCTGTGTGTATGCTCTTCTATCACATTATCCACACAAATAGGGGAGATAGGAGAGGGTGTGGGTTAAAGGTTAACATTATCATTTTCACTCTCTTGTGCTAAGAGACTCTCATAACTAGGACATGCATTGAATGAATGTGGATCATCCTTATTGACTAAATTTTTCTTTGCAAATTTGGAGAATATTGAAACTAACATTTTGAAATAACAATCTATGCTAACTCAAAATGAAATGTCAAAGGTTGAAATGAAATGCAAATTTCAAATGATAATTGACTAATTATACTATGTAACAATATGAGAATGCAAACTTGAAATTTAAAGCATGCATGGAATGAGATAATTTAGGCTAGATTTAATGAAATGCATGATACAAAAACTCAACTAAGTGATATAGTTAACTAATGGCAAAAAATAGAAGCATAAAAATAGGGTTTTCAACTTTATAAAAGGTAGTTCCAAGGGTCAAAAGGGACTGATTCGCCAAAGGTGGCAAATGAGTCCTAGTATGGAATTTTTTTGAGTCTTTTCAAAATTTTTTGAGGGATTTGTATGTTTTATGTGCTGTAAGATACAAACCTAAGATGAAAATGAAAATTTTCAAAAACAATTAATGATTTTAGATGCCAAAAATGCAACCTAAATGCACTTTTCATGAATGCAAAATTTGAAACATATCATGGAAATGAATTCATGCAATGCCTAATGCAACATCAATGCAAGTTGGATGTATGACGAGGGACTCCAAATCAGACAAGAAAGTATTCTAAAAATAAATTTCACCAAAATGAACCATAGATTTTTGTGTAGGGCTTATAGGCTACTCTTGTGCTCTTAGGATGTTTCACCTAAAAGGAGAGAGATAAACCCCACTCAAAAGATCTAACTAGGTTAACTCAAATTATGCAATGTATGATGTTATTTATACTAAATGAAATGATCTAAATACAACTAAGCTATGAAATTGATTGAATATGAATGCAAAACCTTAGAAACAAGTGATCTTTGAAAACACATTGTGTAATGCAAAAACACCTAGAAATGAACACAAATTGTAACATAAAAGAACCAAACTGAAAGTGTAACCTAGAATGTGGAAGAAGAATAGAAATAACATTTGAATTTTTTTTTATGCTAGTTTTCTGGCCTAGTGGGACTCATTCACCATTCTAGGCGAATTAGTCCCAGTTCTACAAAACTATGGCAGAACCTATTTTTGACAAAAGGGTATCTAAAAATGCAGAAAACTCAAAATTGACCTAGAAGGGGGACTCATTCACCATCCATGGTGAATGATTCTACTATTGAAATTTTGAATATTCAAAAGTGGAATCCGGAGCTTTTGATCTGCACTTTAGACTTCTCTTGGTGTTTGCTTCTGAAACTCTAATTTTTGGGTCCAAAAGTGAGTTTTTATTGATATTTTGACTTGATCAATGAACAGAAGACTTGAGTATCCTTTAAAATTGATCTTCAATGATTTCCAAGCCTCTAAGAGTCCTAAATCTATAAACACACAAGAAGAGAAGAAAAAATGTTGAATGTTAGGGCATTGTGGTTTGCCTTGGTCAAACCCCTTTTAGGTAATTAAACCAGAATGATGAAAGCATGTAATGAAACATGCAATAATGGAATTTATTACCTTTCCATTATGTTTTATCTTGCACGTCTGTAGCAAAATATGAAGAATCTACCCTTGAATGTCTAAAAATTGATATCTTAAAGACTTGCAATGAAGAAACCCTAATTTGCTTAACTTGAGATGGAAGATTGGTGGATGAATGAATGATAAGAGATAGGAGATGTGAATTAGGGTAAAAATATTTATATTTATAGGAATCTCACCTATTTTAACTATTAATACCTCATCATAGGCCAACATGAAGGAATATTAAACTTAAATTTCACTTTTTTTCCGCTCAAAGGTCAAAATTGGGCGAAATAGGATTGATTCACCACGCATGGTGAATGGGTCCCACTTGGATGGAACTGATTCACCATGCATGGTGAATGGGTCCCATAGGGGCCATTTTGATAGCTAAGATGCCAGGAGATAAGGAAATAAGCTTAAAATTGCAACTTTATTGGTTATTTGATCAAATAATGCCTCAAGATGCACAATATGGGTTAATAGGGGCCTATTAATTATGTAAAGGTCAATTATGGCTTGGGACATAGAATTCAATGTGAAAGTGTGATTAAATACACTTTACAACACTAAAATGAGGCCCACATAGCCTAGAAAGGCACAAGAACCAATGTGAATGTGCAAGACACATTACAACACTAGTTTAACATTAAGTTTAATTCAAAAACCTTCTATATTGATGTGAAGATGTAATTAAATACATTTTATAATGTTTAATTAGGGACAAATAGGTTCATTAGGTCTAGAAAAGAATGAAAGTATCTTGCAACACTTTACAAAACCTTTACAAGACATCAATACATGCATTTGCAAGGGTCCAAGACCTAGTGTGGATGCATAAAATGCCTCATAACACTAAATCAAGGCCACATTAAGTCCAATTTATCATGAATTATTCCCATGTCAAGCAAGAGGTCCCTTTTTTCTACTATTTAGCATCCAAGATTTGATCCAAGGTATCATTGTTTCATGTTCATGTTTCATTGTTTCATCATAAGGTTTCATTACCAAAATGGGTTATGACCCATGAAACCCCTATTCCCTAACAAAGCAACAATTTTCTTCTCCTTAGATGTGTGATTGTAGGTTTTAGGTTGAAGATTAACTGCAAAACAAAAGTTGTCAAAGTTTTCATCTTTCTTGCAATATCATAGAATTTATTCTATATAATTTATTTCTAACTTTTGGGAGTTGAAAACCTAGAATTTGGGAGTGCAGACACTAAAGAACAGGACCCAAAAATTAATTTTCCAGAAACCTAGCAGGGACCCATTATCCACTAGGAAAATGAGTCCTTAGTGAGACTCAAAAAATCACTTTTTAAAATAGGTACACACTATTTTAGCATATTAAAACCTACCTTTTTACTATAATAATAGTTAGGTTTGTTTTCTAATGTTTGTCTATGCATAATTGAAGGAAATAAAAAGTGAAAAGTTAGGTTCATCATCTTGTTAATTCATTTTGAATGAACCCCTTTTTCTTTGTTTCAACATAATGAAAAAGAAAAACAGATGCTTGCCAATGCATAATAAAGGTGGAAGAAATAAATGACTAACCACTTGTGGGATAAATCTACTAATTTTAATATATGTCTTGTACCTAGTAAATTTCCTTACCCTAGACTTAGGAGACTTATTCACATGTTAAGTTTACTTAAGATTATAAAATTCCATCTACAGGTCTTATTTGGAATATCTAGATCTTATATTTCTAGTATTTAGTAATTGATGTCTAAGTTTTTATGAGTTAGTTGTCTCATGTTCTAGGATTAAGAAACATGTCACAATCATGTTTAATCATATTCCTCACCTTGAATATATAAGCTAGGCCATTGTACTCATTTGTAATATACTTCATACATCATCATCATATTGATAATATTAGTCAAGTTCATTTTACTGCATACTCTTTCGTGGAAGGCATCCATTATTTTTCTAGGTGGTCTTTATTATAGAGCTAATCTTCAACTCTTACATGGTATCACAACCAATCCTTACGAAATCCTTCTTATATCTAAGGGTTGAGCTATTTCTAGTGAGATAGCTTGGTTATTTTTAGTAAGGATGAGTATGCTCTTCCCTTGCACCATATGGTGAACTTGGGAATCATAAAAACTTGAAAATAAATACCACATTTGGAGGGATTTTCTTTGTGTTTTTTCATTTTAGGTGATTTTGGCTCATGTTGGAGGAAATCTAAGATCATTCATTTAGTCCAAGGAATTTTACAAATTCAATATTGACATTCATTTTCTTAAAATATGACACTTATTACCAAAGTTACAAGTGTTTGAAGATTCAAGATCTAGAGGTAGCTAAGCTTTTAACATAATTTGAGCCCAAATTGACCTTGCCATTGTGTTTAGAAGGATTGAGAGATGAATTTTGATATAAAACATACCTATGTTCTACCTCATGTGTTTTTGAGGAAAAAAAGTGTTTACTTGGGTAGGCCATACAACCCCTCGAGTTCAGGAAATATGAATTTTACTATTTTTGTAGAAAAAAATTAATTTTTAATTGTTCTATGTTTTTATAATGTTTGGGGAAAAAAATTTATAAATATTTTTTGGGTTTATAATTGCAATCAGGTTTTTTTTATTAAAAATACATATATTTTATTTATCCTACAGATAGGGTCATACCTGGGTGATCATTGATTTTTTCTACCAATAATGACCTATCATAGAGGTTTGTTGGTCACTCGATCCCTCTTTTTCTTATTGGCCTCGATCATATCATAGTAGGAGGGGTTATCATTGTTGGGAGTTTCGTGCAAGGAACTACCATCACTCCCATCCCCTACTCTCAAGCCTACCACCACTAGTGATGGCTGAAGAGTATTGTAGTTTTTTTTTTGATGCATCAAACATCCACATGGGTGACTAATTTCCAACCCCTAAGGGATAATTTTTTGTACCTGTTTAGCCTACTAGGCCCTAATCGGGAATATTTAATCCTATTCCTCATCTTTCCTATATAAGCAAGGTCATTGTACTCATTTGTAATATGCTTCATACCTCATCATCATATTGATGGTGTTAATATCAAGCAAGATAATTTTATTACATAATCTCTTGTGGAAGGAATCAATTATTTTAGTAGGTGGTCTTGGATATAGAGATAATCTTTAGCTCTTACATTACCATGATGAACATATGGGAGAGAGGAATGATAAGACCTATGAGAATATCAATTACTAAACATGATCATGTTCTCTCACAACACCAGACCAAAATATGGTGAGGGAAACATTAACCTCCAATCCACATACAAAGACACTTCACTAATCTAACCATAGTTTAAAACCTTCACACAAGATTTCCTAACAAAGAGATACAACTTAACACTAACTATAATGATGACAAATCACTTTGAAAAAACCTCATGCTTTCTGAAACATCTCGTTGCAACATGGCATAAAAAAATAGGACTACTTCACAACACCCCATGATGTATGAGGATTTTTGATGATTCTAATAAGGGAAACCATGAAGGATTACAATACTCACATGAAATTACAAGACTATGTGCACAATCTCCCTAATCCTAGGTTTGATGAATCAAGCAACTTAGGAAGAGGACACATAAAATGACCTAAGAGAAGCCACAAGTTCTCAATGAAAACCAAAAATTACATGCACACAGCACCACTAGACCCTTCGTATCATGAAGAAAAAAATCCATTTACATGGGTTTATAATATAAGGCCTCAAGACAAGTAAGAAAGATCAATTCCTACAATAGAGAAACTTGACTACATTTTTTAAGGGTTTCGACAACTAAAATGCTTGGAACTGAAAAACTATGTACAAAATATAAAAAATATTCATAAATGGAACTAGGCCATTCTATTATGGTACCAATTCACCCCATAGCTCACAAGGCTTCTGAACCAGACTTAGGAACTTTCTGGTCATTCTAGGCCAAATTTAGACAATATAGGACTACCTAGATACAATACTAGGCCACCCAACTACAAAATGTGACCACTAAATTAATTTTAAGCACAAATTGAAATATTTATAAGTTTATTTAATAATTTTAACATTATATTATTTAAAATTATAAAGAAATCATGCATGGTTACAAAATTTAAATGAGTAAATAATCCAATATTCTTTTCTATAATCAAATGTTACTTCCATCTATCTGATAGGTTCATTAATAATAATATTATAATATTTCTGATTATAAAAATTCTAAATACATGAACTAAATTGGTAGAACATGGTAACAAGAAATTCCCTTATCCATGAACATCGAATCCCCAATAGTGGTGTATAGGATGGAATTTTCCACCCTTAAGATGATGAGATCTCAAGGGGAAAACTATATCTTTCCTACTTTAGTTGACATGGATCACATGAACATAAATTATGAAATAATTTTAGATATTCGACTTTAACAAAACATGGTATACATTTATTTTGGACAACCCAGGTGATGAGCTCTTTTTCCAAGACGAAAACATGATTATCAAATGATAGTATAGCTGCATTGGAGTCCAATATGAATAGAAAATTGAGGTTGTCACAAAAAAAAATAAAAAAAATTGTATATGTTTCTAAATACTAAAAGATGTGAACTGACAATTATACAAAATTAAGTGCACTAAAATAAATATATTACTTGTGGGAATAAAGAAAAAAAGTGGAAAGGTTCAAGATTACAATGACAGTATCTGAGGGTGTTCAAGTTTGTTTCGAGAGATCCTTCCACATGCACCTACCCACATAATACCAAAGAGAGATGTTGGGGGTGGTTTCCTAGAATTTTTCCTCGGTCAAACCCTTGTATTGGTGTTTCCACCTCCATGGAAAACCTTTAGACACGATAATAAAAATGATAATAGATGTGAAATGATAAAAGAAGAATGATATTATAATAAGTAAAATAATATGATTGTATAAGAGATTTGAATAGTTACCACCAACAGATATGTAGCTTACTTGTGTAGTAAGGAGGTGATGAAATGTTATAGAAGAATTGTGAAGAAAAATTTGTGTATTTCTTCCCAAGAGAGAGGTAGAGAGAAAGATGAAGAATTTTCTCACGTGTAGAATGAATAATTAATTAGAGTGAATGAAGATTGAACCCTCAAATTTACCCAAGGGAGAAATTGTTTGTCCAAATATCCATCCCAGATGATTCCTTATACATATGTAGGTTTGTAGATGTGTTACACTACCAAAACATGGTAGGTGTAACATCTAAACAACTAACTTAGTCATATATTTCATCAGACACAAGCATTGAGCACATATGTCTTTATGGTGCACATTGGTCTATTGAAAAATTAAACTTGATAGTAGAGAAAAGGGGCATACTAGGTAGTGAGAAATGGTTTTACACTAAGGGAGAAAAAATAATATTATTTTACCTAAAGTGGGAGGTGTATGGAATGTGGAATTGTATAGGGTGCAATTTTATGACATTACAATTTCCCTCACTTTAGCGAGCATATGTGTTCAAGAGGAAATGAAAACTAAATTAAAAGAGAGAGAGCATTATACCCAAGATGCAAAGGGAAATTAGAATCTTCTATCTATATATATTTGTGCTAAGGAGGAGACCTAAGTGGATCTTGCATAGAATTATTAGGCTATATCACCAAAAAAGTGTTAGTTGTCGACAAACATGCTAGGTGAAAAGCAAAAATTTAGGCATGAAGGATTATATAGACATAATATAGTGGCAATATGTGGAAGTAGAAATTTTTGTTATGCTAGAGACCATATATATGATGATCCAATTGGCATGTGATTGCTACAAAATACATTATAGGATAACCATATAAAAGAGACATAGACATCATAAAGACAAAGTCTAGTGGGCTGCACCCATGCTAGATGATTAATAATAAAATTGAACTCAGAAATGATATGAAAATACATATGACATAAGAGTTTCATAATAAGAATGTGATTTTCCCCATCATTCCCTTCATTATAGGAAGAAACACAAGCTATTCGAGGTCCTCTCATAAGAGATACATGATATAGAGGCATAAGAGGATATGAATATTTGGGGTTAGTATGATTCAGATTGATAATATCTATATATAACTATATACGAATTGTCATCATGTCCCCAAATATCTCAAATTGTGAATAAGGAACACATGAAGAAAAAGTAAAAATAAAAATTTGGGTCAACATTAAAGAAGGCCTAAATGCCGCCAATGTTTTGCATCATCCCCAAATATAAAAAATCAAAGCACAAAAAAGAGAATAATGATGATACAAATAGAATAAGTGTATGATTTTTTTTTTCCCTTTATCCAAGTACTTATGAGTATACCTTGGGTCCTCCAAGAGAGACTATAACATATACAGACAAGTATAGAGAAACACAGACAGACAAACACATTCTAAATTAAATACATGAAATAAACCACTATATTTGATTATGTACAATAGGTCATCCTTCTCCCAATCTATATTGTAGGTGGAAGTAGTGTGAGCTCACAACATAATAAAGGTTAAGGTAGTACTAGATATCTCACCTATCGTAAGGGGAAAAGATATGGTTGAATCAATGATACCATCTACTAGTTTCTATGAGTCAAGTGTCAATAATTTTTTTAACATACTTGACAATGTCAGAATGTCCTCCATAGAGTCAAACATACACTTCTATAGAGAGGAGTGTGGTGACTTAACTATAGGTTGTGAAAGAGCGGGAGCCTTAATGTGGCCTTTGAAAGAGGAGAAGTGACAAACTTCTATGAAGAAGGAATATCCTTAATGATAAAGATAGTAGAAAAAAGGAAAGTGGAAGGAGTGGACTTATTCTGATGGGATTTGGTGATAGGATCAGTGACATCTTGTTTCTATATAATTTTTTATGCCTAATTTTCACTTTTCACCTAGCATGTTTGTCTGTAGCTAACATGTTTATGGTGATAAAAATTAACCATCTTATGCAAGATCAACTTAGGTCTCTTCCCTAGGGGAAACTCTGCATGGATAGAAGACTCAGGTTCACATTCACATCCTAGGTATAATACTCTCTTGTTCTTACTTTACCTCTCATTTTCTCTTGAACATATATATGCTCACTAAAGTGGGGAAAAATGTAATGTCATAGATTACATCCTATGTAATTTCTCATTACATACACCTTATGCTTTAGTTATAGTTAATACACTTATGCTCTTTAATCCCAATTGAAATCCAATCCATCTTTCAACAGATGGCGTGTTCAGCTCCTCCATGCTTAAGTCCAATTTTCACTTAGACATGTGCACATCATAAAGATATCCACATGCCATGCCCACATCCTATAAAAAATCCATGGTTGTGTTAATTGTTGAGACATTACACTTATTGCATTTTGAAAGTGTCACACTTTTTTCTAGCCTACACTCTTGTCAAGGACTTCTTGGGCATGCAATTTTGAACCAAGAACCCACATCTTTTCCCTATAATATTGATCATTTGAGGAGGAAAAAATTCTACAACATTCTCCATCTCCATCACATGTATATCTTTCAAAAAACTCTATCTCTCTCTCTCTAATTGATAGCTTTTAAAGAAAATTCCATTATTCCACCATTTCTATGATTGTAGTGACATCTTGTAGAACTCCATTTCTCTCACTTGAAGAAGCCTCTTTAACTTTGAGGATTCTTATTGCTTCTTCATTACACTATAAAGCTACTTCACTTCTACGCTTGGGGGTGGAAAATCTTCAAGATTTCATATTGAGCATAGTATCTTTATTTTGTTAGCATATTATCATTTCAATTGCTTTATGTTTATTTTTCTATCATCTTGTCTAAGGTTTCCTATGGAGGTGGGAACACCAATATGAGGGTTTTACTGAGGAAATATCCTATACAGCCACCCAATTTCTCTCGTTAGTCTTAAGTGAAGGAGTTGCTTGGAAAGAGCTTTGATCTCGTTAGATATCTTCAATGATGTTCTAAAATATTTCTCATCACTTTTCATTTAATTTTATTTAATATTTTCATTTCAGTTGCTCTATGTTTTTTGTATGATCATCTTTATATCTTTTCACATGGGTATGTGTAGGATCATGATGGGCCAAAAAGTGGTGATATGATCGGTATGTGTAGGGTATGTGGCTGACGAATTTTTTTAAACCCAAAATTGATGAAATGAAAAGGGTTTTTAAAGGAGATTCTCATATTTCCACCAATATAAAGTATGCTTTACTTTGAATTTAATAAATAATTATTATTCATTTTCTATTTGAATTATGACTAAAGTCCTGATCGATAGGCTGATTGAAAAACATCTATAGCTTTCAAATGGTATCACACTTTTTGAATATGAAACATGCATCACATTCTATGATTCATATACTATACGATTAAAAAAAAAAATTGAATTTCATGTCAAAGTTTTGACCAAGTTAAGGTGGTCAAATATACGGTTTTTAATATTTTTAAGAAGTTGTAATAAAAAATTCATAATTAATTATTTATTTGGAAAAAAATTACAATTTTTTTTTTCATCACATCTAGACATGAGCCCTCTACTTAGATATAAAAATATTATAAAAAATATTATCATTTTATTATGGTTAGGGTGGTTAAACAAACACCCACTTCTTATTTTTTCGCTGAAATTTAAGTATTGCTACATTGAAATTTCAAATTTTCACCAAATAGATTTTTAAAAAAATAAAATAAACCTAGTAGTTTAGAAACTAAAGTCAATTTTACACATATTATATTCTTAAATATTTTTGAAATAATATAGATAATTTATTCAAATTTTTACGTCAACTTACCTAACTCTAATTTTTCTGAATTTTTTGCCACTTAAGGGCTTACCTTTTTCCATGATGATCCTGCATATACCCACATCTAGAATATTGTACAAGGAATTCAATGTTTCACTATAATAATTTTTCTCTTATGTCCATATAGGACACTAGTGGGACATGTTGTCACCTGATAACCACATGTTAGTCTGAGACAAGGAGCTTATAATGTTATCCTAAAATCCTTTGTGCTCTATATTTTTGGTTTCTAAAGTCTAAAGAGCTTTGATAATTTTTGTGATCTATTAAAACACACTTTTAAATAACTAATAAGTAAACTTGAAGGTCATACTTACCTAAGGTCTTACTTGAGTGGAAGGTTGAAAATTGGATCATCAAAGGATTTGACTCTCCTTCATAAGTGGTTAACTTTTCATACTCTGCAATTACTTCTTCATAAAACTAGTTAGTGTGTTCACTAGGTTGTTCCTCTATAAATTTCTCTTCTTCCTAATCTAGAGGATTCTCAAACCCAAGAACCTCTTCTAAAGGCTTCCCTTCTTAGATTAGTGGAACTGAGGCATCCTATACTATAGACAATCTTGCCATGTCCTCCTTCTCCTGCTTCTGCATTTTCACAAGTAGGTGAGATTTCGAGAGAAGAACAAACATGATTGTCATGAATGTCAATGACCACATTCTCTTGGACCAATATACCCTCAAAATTATGGGAGATGTTGGGAGAAGATTGATGATTAGGTGAAGTGGTTCAAATAAATGTGTCAATGATTTTATTTTTTTCCTTCATGATATTTTCATAGGTAGAAAAATTATAGGTATATAATTCATTCTTTACCATATCAAAACCACATCTTTGAAAAGAAAACATGTTATTTTTTCCTATGGATCAAACTAGTGATGTAGAACAGAATCAATCTTGTTTCAGAACAAGGACAAAAATAGGAACCAAATCTAGACAGAGAACACTAAAAGAGATTTTCATAGCAATTTTAGCCCAAACTAATTGGACATGGGTGTACTACACCCTAGACTAGACAAGTATTTTTAGAAAAAATAGATTTTAGGAACCACCAATAGTGTTCTAGGATCTCATATTGTAGAGGTTTAGGTATGGAAGTGAACAAAGTTCTAGAAATGCCTAAAAACCTAAGCTTTCTATATGAAGCACATGTACATTCATACAATTTTTTTATATTTTAGGATAATTAAGTAAGTTCAAAAAATAAATTTTAGAAATTAAATATTGTAATTGACTAATTTTTCTAAAAATTACAAAAAAAAAATGCCATTTTATCTTTTGAAATGGAATTCTATGCAATTTTCTCACTTTTTCAATACTTTTCATTGAAATATGCATGCAATTAGATTTCTCTATGAAAATAACTTAGATTTAAGCCCTAACAAGGAAAAATTAGATAAAAAATTATGCAATGAAAAATTCTTTTAATTTTGTAAAAAGATCTAACAATAAAATATAAATTATAACACAAGATTTTTGCATATAAATACTAGTCATTTTATCATTTGAAATCCTAATGAAACCTGTAAGCACACTTAGAAATTTTAGAGAGAAGATTGAAGATCTTAAAATTAGTCAAGGGAAATATTAGTAGCATTATTACGACATTTCATTAATCAAGTTCAAGTTTTCAGGATATCAAGAAGAATGAAGAAATTTATGTGGAATGACTTATTATGATCAATCATGCCAGATCATGTAGATTATTGAGTTATCCTCTACATGTTAGTTGCAACAATCCATTATCCTTAATGAGATAACCCTATTCAATTCTATCAAGAAATCAAGGCATCCATCAATCAAACTATGTGTGACATCTCTTCTTCAAGGGTTTTCACATCAAGGAAACATTATCATTTGTACTTTATCAATTTTAGTCAATTATTGTTGTTTTGGCCTTTGCCTAGCCCAGGGAATGCCCTCTTGATCATCATCAATCACTATACATGGTGGTAGGAATACCAACATGGGATTTGACTTAGGCAAGCCCCTATACAACAAAAAAAATTCCCTATTTTTATGTGTACACATTAGATCTATGGGTATGTGCAGGATCATCATGGAAAAAATAGGCCCTTAAGTGGCAAAAAATTCAAAAAAATCAGAGTTAGGCAACATGACGTAAAAATTTGAATAAGTTATCTATATTATTTCAAAAATATGTAAGAATGGAATTTGTAGCAAATTGAATGTAGTTTCTAAACTACTAGGTTTATTTATTTTTAAATAATCTATTTGATGAAAAATTGAAATTTGAATGCAATAGTACTTCAATTTCAAGGAAAAAATAAGAAGTAGGTGTCTGTCTGACCACCCTAACCACAATAAAATGATAATATTTTTTTATAATATTTTAGACATAAGTAGAGGACTCATTTCTGGATGTGATGCATATTTTTTTGTAATTTTTTTTCAATTAAATAATTAAATATGATTTTTTTATTACAACTTTTAAAAAATATTAAAACATGTATGTTTGACCACCTTAACTTGGTCAAGACTTCATGAAATTCATTTTTTTATTTTTTTAATCCTATAGTATGCGAAGCATAGAATTTGATGCATGTTTTGGATTCCAAAAATGTGATATTGTTTGAAAGTTATAGATGTTTTTTAATTAGCCTATCAATAAGAACTTTAGTCATAATTCAAATAGAAAATGAATAATAATTATTTATTAAATTCAAAGTAAAGCATAATTTATATTGGTGGAAAGATGACAATCTCCTTGAAAAACCCTTTTCATTTGATCAATTTTGGGTAAACATAAATTCATCAGCCACATACCCTAGAAATACCCATCATATCACCACTTTTTGGCCCATCATGATCCTGCACATACTTCTATAGGTTTTAGTAGAAGAGAGCCAAGGAAAACAGAGTGTAGACCTTAATGAATATCTCATAGCTTTCATATTAAAAAAATTAGGAGTCCATTATATAGAACACTATGCCTTAGACCAATCAATTCATAATCAAACTTTAATCATAGGTTGCTCTTTGTGTCCCAAACTCAGATCTGAATTTATTTTGTAACTTCCCATTTTCATCTAGATCTATTAAATTACATTTTTGGATCTATCGTTATATGCAAAATAGGCTTGTAAAATCACACATTAAATTTATCATACTCACAACTCAAAAAAAATTATAAATACTAGGGGGTTGGATGTTGATTGTGGCAACAAGTCAGTCACCAAAACACTAGTCAATTTATGTTCAATGTTGATTTAAGTGAGAAGGAGATAATATTAGTTACCCTAATTGGATCTAGGATCACTTTTGCTACTCAACAAGTGAAAATTTTACACTAATTTAAAACATTTATGGTTTTTTTATATTGATTTCTAAGCTCTAAAATAATATTTATTCAAAAATTGAACATTGTTACAAGGAATCTATTATTTAAATTGCAAGAATTGGGTAGCCCCCTATAAAAAATATTTTTCTTGGTAAAAAAAAATGACATGACTGGTGATGCTAGCATGACACACCCTTTGATACTATAGGAATAGAGGGTAGACTAGAACTCATGACCTCTTCCATACAATAGGATTCTTTAGCCAATCAAGTCAAGGAACCCACCTAGCCATAAGGAATCATTACTACTATGTGCATACTTCAATTTATTTACATTAGGTGATATTTTTATTTTAGTATCTTTATTGATATTTTCCAATTTTATACTTATTTTATAAGTTCCATGGTATATGTCATCCCTCTATATATCCAAACCATTCCCATAATTTTTTATATTTATTTTAACCTCCATTTTCATTGTTTCCTTCATCTTCTCCCTCAAACCTTAATATACCCATCTAATCTCCATTTACTCTTATAATTTATTTTTAAATAATCATCATCCACCTATCTTTTCCCTAATTTCTACACCTTTTCATCGTACCTTTTATCCTCACATAACTTTTCCTCTCCTATTTTTCTTTATTTTTATTTTCATTTTTTTTCCTTACTTTTTTCACTTAGAAGCCTTCTTTATCATCTTAGATGTATTACTTCCAATTTAAAGACCATTTTTCCAAAAAAAAAAAAAACTTTTTTCATGTTTTTATTTTTTTCAATATAAACCTTATTTCCTATTTGTATACCTTGTCTTCCAAATTTTGTTTTCCTTCTAATCTTTCTTTTCTCTATAGTTAACAACTAGGTTTACAATTTTTATGATTTAAATTTAAATAATTGATGAATGTGTATCAAGTTTTAATTTAATATCCATCATATATGTTAATGTGATTTTTTATTGATTTTTCTCTTGTGATTTTTTATTGATTTTTCTCTAGGGGATATGTTCATGTATTTTATCCTTTAAGCATTAGAATGTGTAGTGAGTTTAGTGATTTTTGTGTTGTACGCTAAATAGGAAAAGAATTAGTATATATGTATAAAGGTGAGCAAGTGGAAATTGGCTTAAAATCATTCGAAGAACAATTATATTTTTTCTATAAAATTCTAAGGCTTTAAGTTTGAGAACCATGTAGATAACCCAATAGACCCTTGAGTTTAGCCACATCTTTGTATAGTTTAACTTTTAATTTTCTATGGTGTCTCGTTCATAGCTTTAAGAAAACATATATTATTAGAATATATATATATTCATTCTATTTCTCACCATAACTTCAAACTAGTTCTCAAGTCTTATTACATATATAAAATTATCTATATAGTGTAAATGGTTAAATCTAAAATCCTAAATGAAATGAAAAGACATCTTGAACGATGGAGAAATGAATCCTCTATTTATCTGAAACAAATATAATTAAGATCCCTATAAAAATGTCTTTGTTTTTATAGGTTTGAATAAAAAAATTAGGAGGTCAATATCAAGCTCCCAATGAAATTTTTCATAATGAAAGCATTATGATCCCATAGATTTTCATAAGGTGTCATAGAAAGCTCTAGTAATTCAAGATTGATAGAGATGAATAAATGTCGTAATTGAGGAACTACAATATCCATAGTTTGGATATAGATATCAACAAAGAAATAATTGATAATATTTATAATTTAGATGTTATTTAAATTATAAATTAAAAGTTTGTAGGTGAATATTTTTAAGCTCATTGATTTTGTAAGTTAATAGAATTTATAGGTTAATTAAATTGTAATTTTTAATTAAATTAAACAATCTAATTAAATTTTGATTTAAGATTAAATCAATTGTATTGTTCAAAATTTATTTTCTACAATATTATAAAGAAGATTTTAGTAAATTAAATTTATGTTAATGTCATTTGTGATATATTAATTATATTTTCTAGGTATATATTTTATTAATATTTTAATTCTAACAAATTGAAAAAATAGTTTTACTTTTATCTTTAATCTTTTTTTAAATTGATAAGTTTATTATATTTTATTAATTTTTTAAAATTATTATGTTTATTACATTGAAGGTGTTCCTTATATGAAGTGATTGATCTACTTTTGAAAATCAATAGTTGAAAATTGTAGAGAAGAATGGAAGACTTTTGAAATGATCTCAACCATCAATTTTTCTAAAATATTAGAAAATATAATATATAATTATAGAAAAAAAAACTACATTCTTATCTAGTCTTAGCTTTAAATTGAGAAAATATAAGGTAAGATTTTATTTTCTTTCAATCTATTTAAAATTAGACTTTTAAATAAATAATTACGCCGAGAGGTGTAACCTACAGTGACATGTGTTGGGGGGGGGGTGGAATAGATATGTGCAAATAAAAAAATGTTAACTTTTTCATTTAAATGGATGATACATTAAATAAGGAGTAATTAAAAAGTGTCAACAAGTAAAACAATAAATTATTAATTAAAAAAGTACTAACAAATACAACAATAAAACATTAAAAAGATATATAAATGTAAAAGACATTTGAATCAATACATCACTTCATAAATTATAAAATAGCAATAAATTGAAAGCAACAAATAAAGAAAGTTCACTAACAAGAAACTGTAGCGAAACAAATAAATCAAAGTGAAAAAAATCCAAGTAAGTCATTTCAACAAAAAAAAAATTCCACAATAATTGTAGATCTTAGTAATTAATTATTTTTAAAAGTGTAGCAAATAAATCAAAATTATAATTAATTATTTTCAAAAGTGTAGCAAATAAATCAAAGTTATAAAAATAAAAGTCGTTTTAATATATATTTTTTTCCAAAACAATTATACATCATAGTAATTAATTATTTTTAAAAGTATAACAAATAAATTAAAGTTCAAAAATCCAAGTTACTATGTTTACATATATATTTTATTTACGCTTTACAATAAAATTTAATATTTGTAATTATATATTATATATTTCTCAAATATAAAATATTTTTTATGTCTTTAGTAAATGATTATATTTATTATTATATATTTACTTTCTTTCAAATAGTAAAAACTTAGTTTGTTTTAATGGTTTCACTTTTCATATATTCACTTTCTTACAAATAGTAAACACTTAGTTTTCTTAGTGATTTCACTTTCAGTGCAAATTAAAAATAACTGAGCACATCTCATAATCATAAAACTTAGTCTTTATAAAATTGTTTCGTTACTTTTATTTTTCTATTAATTTTTAGATTCTAAAAAGTAAATTAAGTACTATTTAAATTTATAATTATTTAATTATTCTAGAGTAAAAAAAAAAATTCTATGCAAATTAAAAATAGCTATGCACATCTAATAAATAAATCATAAAATTTAGGGTTTATAAAATTGTTTCATTACTTTTATTTTTCTATTAATTTTTAGATTTTAAAATTAAATTAAGCATTTTAAATTTATAATGATTTAATTATTCTAGAGTAAAAAATTTAAATTCTATAAGCAACAAATATATTCATTTTATTTTTAAAATTTAATATAGAAGTTAAATTAGATGAATAAATAATTATTTTATTAATGATTTCATCCAAATGTATTTCAATGCTATAATGTATTTAATATATGTGTTTTTGTTTCTATTTTCAAGTAATGATAATCATGTAAAAATTAATGAAATAATAGACTTAAGTAATGATTCTAAAGAGTACACACCAATTACTATTATAGACATGACAAGCAATGCTAAAAATTATACTCCTTTCATTCCTACATCCAATACCTCCTCACAACATTCAACTAGATCTAATGATTTAGTTGATTCGCCCGATCTTCGAGAAACAAACACAAAAGCAGTTGCAAATTATGTTTCATCTTGAACTATCGAGTTATGGGAGGTGATTCATATGGCTAACTGGCACATGAATAGCATCAAAGAAGGAGATGTTGTTGCAATGAACCAATTAATGGAGTATATGCATGCATTGTGTGATGAAATTGCATGCTTTCATGATTCCATACACCAATTAGGATACTATGCATATTATGCAATTGGGCATGATATGCAAAGAGACTTGACAAGCGATGTTGAAGATTATACTCCTTTCATTACTGCATTGAATACCTCACCACAACATTCAACTGGATCTAATGATTCAATTGATTCAACCAATGCTGGAGAAATGAACATAAAAGCAATTGAAAACTATGTTTTGTCTCAAATTATTGAGCTACAAGAGGTGATTCATATGGCTAGTTGGCATGAGAATAGCATCAAAGAAGGAGATGTTGTCACAATGAATTGATTAATGGAGTATACACACATGCATTGTGTGATGAAATTTCATGCTTTGATGATTTCATACACTAGTTAGGATACTATGCATATTATGCACTTGGGCATGATATTCATGGGTACATATATATATGTGCATGCAATAGACAATAGTGATTCTTACGTGAACATATTTCAATGAATTGTGAATAAAGTTTTTTGAGTCTTCAAATAATCTACAATTAATATATATCTTTTATTTTTATTGTTAATAAATGAAATGTTATATTTTCTTAATTTCCAAAAAACCAACTTAAAGGCATAACATTAGTTCACTCCATATAAAGTACACTATATTTTTGTCATATAAATTGTACTTCTCAATAATTACTTAAATGTTATAACTTTTCCCAACTATATTTTAATATCTTAAACTATCTTATTTAAAAAAAAATATATATGTTGTCCCCATCCTTGAACATATAAATTATTGAATTGTATTTCTCAACCATTACTAAAAATGTTACCTTTTTTCAATTATCTTAACTTTTGAATCAATAATATATATTTTCCCCTTTCTTGAACATTAAAATTATTGATCCACAACATACACTCTTTCAAGCTTCATTATACAAATTCTCAACATTTCAAAGGACCACTTAGTATAATTCAATTATTTAAATCCTAACTTTTTCCAAAGTTATTTAGGGGTATATTTAGGGTTTACAGTTTGGGGTTTATAGTTAGCTTTCTATATAAATAAAACTTACTATTATTGTACTTTATATGAAATTTTTCTAATAAATGAATTTTTTTCTCTTAAATTTTTTATATAAGAAAGCTATGCATTAAAATAATTATAATGAATCATAAAAACACTTTAAAATTTATTTTCTTAGACTCATTAAAAACACGCTAAAGAAAAATTTTACATGTTGCACTGTAGATGCTACTAGCTTAGATATCTTAAATACATCTATCTAAAATATGTCGAGAGATATTAGTCTCGGGGCACCTATCTATTCTTAAGAACAATTAAGCTATAGGTGTCTTGAGATTGATATCTCTCAACATATTTTAGATAGATGTATTTAAGATGTCTAAGCTAGTATTAATTTTTTATTAAATATATATTTTTCAAATAATAATATTTAACAAGTGGCTAATACTTGACTTTATAATATTGTAATTATTGTTTTCTAGATTTGAAAAAAAAAATGTAAGATTTATTAATGTGAATAGAAATAAATATAAGTTTTGTTAATTATATTGTTTTAGTATTGTTAATTAATTATTTGCATGACCTAACCCTAACCCTAATTCACATCCTAACCCTAACCTTAACAATAAATTTTAAACCATTATCCTAATCAAAACCTATCTCTAACCCTAACTATGGTAAAAAAACTATCCATATTCACCTTGGATAGTGGGGTGAAATTACATGTTGGCAATGTTCCTTCTCTTATTATTCATATAAAATTGTTATATCTTAAAATGATTAATTATTATTTGTTAATCAAAAGGGTAATTCCTATATATATTTATATTTTTATAAAAGAGAAATTACATTAATATTTGTCATCATAGTATAGTCCATTTCCAGTTCAAATCTATTCAACTACAAACCCATATTATTAGCCACACAATACCCATCCCTAATACATAACTGAATTACGAGACATATACTGTATTTACTTTTTTATCTACAAAGCTTCTTGCTCTTTTATTAGATGACTTCTTGAATTGGCACTATTCATCATGACTTATCAAAAAAACTTGAGCTAGCACATTCCTTCTTCATGCAAAATTAATTTTCACCTGTATCTATCCATCTTCAAGCAAAAAACCTTTACTTTTCATTTTTTACAAAAAATATTTCATCATCATGCACCCTATTCCTCCATCATAACAAGGTTTTCATTTTCTCCTTGCTCCTCAACCATAATGTCATCTTCTGGAAGAATTTATGGGCTAACATTAAGATTAAACCCTTGGCCTCTAGGCATAACTTCCTTATGCCCTTGTTCTTCCACAACCACTTGAGCATTCTGAGCATCAGACTGGATATGGATACTATTCTCATCCTACAACATAGGCATTTGGGGTGGTAAAGGGGGATCATGAACATGACCTAGGAACACCATGATATCCTACATAGTGACTTTTATTTTTTCTGTTAAGTCATCATCAAACACAACTGCATACCTTCGAAGAACATTCAACATGAGACTAGAATTTCATTGAGAGAGTGATTTGTTAACTGCTACAAACAATTTTGTAAATGTTGTTCGATGCAATAAAAAGTGCCTAGGAAACAAGCCTCCAACATAACCTTGCCCCTTCCATAGATCATACCTTTGACAGGATTTGGAGAAAACATCGCTTGGGAAAAATTCCTCATTCACAACTCTATTAATTATCATTTCCACAAGCCTTACATCCTAAAGAAAGTCCAAAAGATTTGATATGAACACAAAAAGAAATTGAGATGGAAATATTACCCACTTTTCTTCTGGCTCTAGGATTTCTTCACCAATTACCATTTTAATATGCTTGATAAATGTTGCACAATGATCTTTGAAAACTAATTGAAGCTCAACATCACCTATTTCCTTTGAGATCGACATCTCCCATTCGTTTATAGGAATGTAGAATTTGTAGTTTCATGGGTAGAATTCCATTTGCCTCATTCTACACTTTGTACAGAGTAGTTTTGGAACTCTAAGCTCTCCACTTCTAGATGAATTTTGTGAATTCATAAACACTATTCTCCCAGCCCTTTGCACAGACAAGTTGTTTGTTGTAAAAATGTGCAAAAATCCCTCAAATTTATTTCCCATATCTGGACTGAAAATGACATTTAGAATGACTCTTAAGAAGTCTTGTACAACATGTACTTTGATATGGATGAAATTATTACATGGAACTCTTCTTTGGATATCAAGGAAATTATTACATGTCACTCTTCTTTGGATAGCCACTAACTGGAATAAAGCCACATCTTGTAATGTGCAACTTTTGCATAGAATTTCTCTAAATCTAGACATTCCCCTTTTATAGATCCAAGAAATTTTGCAGCAGATGGTACATTGTATGATTAAACCACACTCCCAACTTGCACATTTGAAAATGATGTGATAATTCATGATTTTTGACACCTGTAACCTGCAGAAGACACAAAATATTAGTTGAAACAAAGGTCAAATCTTACAACATGAGGATTTTATCACAATTTATGACTTCCATTGGGTGTACTTCAAAGGAATATTCTGTATTCCTTAATTTGTTCCCTAAAAGAAGCCTTGCAAGCTTTAGCTCCACCTGATTCACCTGAAATCCATCTTTATGACAGAGACTTCACACAAAATAGCCATTAAAGGAATTCATACCTTGGCGTATAGCCTATCTCTCACATATTAACAAATTATGACATGAACTGATTCCCAATGTATATAGCTAATGTCATGTATGCTAACTGAAACTTTAACACATGCAATTTGGGATTATGCAAAATTATCATAATCTACCTTGATTGTATGACATGTGTTAATTTGACACTACAACTATTCTTCTTAAAGAATCTCATCTATCTACACTTTGCCACTTGTCAATTACTTATCAAGTAGGAATGAATTGCTTCTCTTGACATAGTATTTTGGCTATTTGACATGTGTTATGTCTCTACACATTTGTTTTCCCTGAAACATCACAATTGTCTGTACTGTTTCCACTTGGCAATTAAATTCAAATATGTTTCATTACTTTGACCCATAGAGAAGATCCTTAGTCAACTTCTTTATTACACATCACAAATGATTTTATTTGCTTACAAAATGCACTTTGCATTCAAAAAATTGAACCTTTGACATGTGTAAGACCTTGCACAATTTGTTTCCTCTTTTCTTATCATCCAAATTTATAGTTAGGCTCAACATGATTTTGTCATTATTTTTGCCACTTGGCAATTGAAGCTCAAATAAGTTGCATTAAATTTATTTTATGAGAAGCTTTTATGTAATCCAAGAAGCAAAACTCATGTATTCAGATTGCAAATTCCATAAGTAAACATGTAACTTGTAACCAAATCTGAAGGCAACTATCTCCAACTTTATCCTGACTTTTTTCTTAGAATTTTTCTCAAGAGCATTGCAATAGACATTTTAAATACTCTTTTGTTGTAGTGAAAACAGACCATACCAAAATGCAAATTGAACTTGAATTCTTGACTCCTTTCCCTATTTCCTCTGCCACCCAAACACCAACTAGGATCATTGTGATTCCCCTACAATTCTCCTTCATTTCTTATGATATTACATAGATTTTTATTTGTGTTTTCACAATCTATTACATGTATTATTATTTATTCCCCTTGTTTCGATCCTAGTTTTTCCAAAAAATATGCCAGTCTATTACCTTCTCTATATATATGAAAAATCTGATACATGCTAATTTTTGCCCAGTAAGCCCATACTTGCTTCATAATATATTGAAGATGCCAATTGAGAATTTTTCATTCTTTACATACATTCAATATTATTAAATAGTCTCCTTCAATCTGTAAATTAGCAATTTTTAACATTCTTGCCACTTTTAATCCATACAAAATTGCATTGGATTCAACTACATTGTTCATAACATTTGAAAGCTTGATTGATTTTTCCATTAAAACTTTGCCCTTATGATCTCTAATGACCACCCCTACACCAGTTGCACTTGGGTTGCCTCTACTAGATCCATTAAAATTTAACATATACCAACCTTGAGGTGGAGGTTTCCAAATCACCTTTGCCTGATCAACCTTGGTCTGAGGTAGTTGGATTTTGCTTCCTTTGAATGAAAGAGAAATTTTAGGCCACTTGTGACATAATGTTGAGTTCCAATCTGTAAATGTGTCATCTACTCTTTTTTTCCTATGCACATAATTGTTGACTACCTCAGATATATAATTTTCTAACCCAATCAACAAGTTTTCAACAACACATTCTTGAATATACATTTATTTTTGGCCCACTAAATTTCCCACACAACCATTGCTAGAATAACTCTCCAAATGCAAGAAAAAAAAGAATTGTTAAATAAACATGGCCAACTTGAGAAAATATCCCACAATTTGTTAGATAAATGTGTACACCAATTCAATTTTCTTTGAATAAAGGACCAACATGCTTGAGCAATCTCACACTTCACAAAGAGATGATTTATATCTTCAAAATGTTTCTCACATAAAACACATTGAAATGGATTTGCAATTCCCAATTTGGAAAATTTATCACTTGTCAGAATCTTGTTCTTAATTGCAAGCCATGCAAAACAACCAGCTTTAGGTAAAACCATAGAATTCTAGCAAAATGTGTAAGCCCTTTGACATATGATTTGCATATCATTTTGTGAAATTCCTCTATAACCATATCTGACTGAATATTGACCTGATTTACAAAATTCCCACCTTAACTTGTCATTTTCATTTGATAGGCATACTAATCTTTTATCCAATATTTTATTTAACAAAACTTTATGTGCTTGTGAAATATTACAATTTGAAAAAACTTTCCAAATAACCCTGTGAGCTAATATATCAATCTAGTCAATATAATCTTTAACCTTGTCAACCCACAGAGAAGTTAATATATTTTTAGTATGTTGAAAATCATGAAAATAACTGATTGGTGGGAGACCATTCCAAGAATATTTCTAGAATAAGGCTTCCTCATCATTATTAACTTCCCAAGTTAGATGTGACACTACATATTTCCTCCATGAAATTAGAAAATTCCACATTTGCAAGCCTAAAGGAGGATTTAACACAATGAGAATTCTAGAAGGATTAAGGTTATCTAGGTATTTTTCTTGCATGAATTTGCACCATTTCTTATTTGGCTATGTGTACATATGCCAAACTAATTTAGCACCCATTGAGAGATTCCTTGATACAATATTATGTCGACTTGCTCCTCCTTGTAACTTATCCATACACATATTTTCTAATGATATTAAAGGCACCTTATTTGTATTATATATATTTCCAGACCATAAGAAATTTCAAATCATCTTTTCAATTTGTGCCACAATTGATTTGGGAGCCTTTAGGACAAACATAAAATAATTAGGAATTTAGGATAAGACTGATTTTTCCATAAAAAATTTTCTTGACAAAGACATCCATCTTCCTTTCCAAGAACTGATTTTTGCTTCAATATTTTGAATTATTTTATGCCAATAAGAAACTTTATTTTTCCCAATAAAGAAAGGAATTCCCAAATACTTAATAGGTAAATCTACTTCTTGAAAACCAAGAATCTTTACAATATGTCTTGAAACTGTTTCCTTTGTGTTGAAAAGATAAATCTTAGATTTGCTTTCATTTATTTTTTGGCCAGAGACTTGAGTGTACATATCTAACACATCTCTGATTTTCTTTGCTTCCCCTAATGCTACTTTTCCAAATATAAAAGTATCATCAGCAAATAAAGAGTGTTGATCATAACATTTAGAAACATGATTATATCCGACAACAAACCTTGATCATAACATTTAGAAACAACTCTACTCAATGCCTCTAGAAGAATGATGAATAAAATGTTGGCAAGAGACCCTGCAAATGTTTTCAATTGTTGTCATTCATGGCAACCCTAGTTCGTGATTTGATCCACACGTCATCATTTGACCATACCAGTAGTTAGATTGAAGATCAATTTTTTAACTTTCATGCTAGACCAGAGCATCTAGTAGAATTATGTTCATCAATTCGTATGTGATTTTATGATATTATTTTGAGTTGTGGATCTCAGGGAAGGTAGTTTGGTATATGTTCTATGTTATCTCTAACTATTAGAGCCTCGTATCAATCTATGTGAAAGTTAGAAGATCTGGTTAATTAATTTTGTTTTCATCAGTGCATGAAGGTCGACTAAGTGAATATAGCGTGTTGTGGATATTTGAGGAGTAATTGTTTAAAAAAAATTTGTTTGAGCATTTTGATTTGGGTCCTCACTATGTTGTAGCCGACTTTGGTGGATTCACATTGAATATTATTCATGATTTGATTCGACAATTTGAAAATATTTTTCTATTTTGTTGAAGTGACTTGTAGCAATTAAACCCTTGGTAGTAGATATATATAAGAAATTGACTACATCATTGTGATATATGAGAGAAGTGTGTTGATGTGTGTGTGCAAAAGTTAGAAGGTTTATGCACAATTTGACTTGTGCATAAAGGATTTGTGAAGCAAATTAAAGCAATAGAGTAGAAGAGGAGAATCATACATAAGGTTTAGAACCAGATCTATGAGCCTAACTAGAAATATTCTTAGTAATTTGTAGATTCTATCTCATAGTTCACCACTCTAGTTGTTTTTTGACATTAATTGTAAGGCAATGATCCTTTCTATTTTTGAGTAGTGAGCTCTAAGCAGTGTTCTTGAAAGCAAGTGCATGCCCATTTTGTAAAACATTTTTTTGAGTATACTCAGATAATATTGTGGATTGGCCTCGACTGTGATTTTTCCCCTAACAAGGTTTCCACGTAAAAATTCCTTGTGTTATGTTGTTGTGGTTGTTTTTCTTATGTTCATGCATCTTTCTTTTGGTTGAGTTTTTTAAGTACTTCAAGGATCAGATTAATAAAGTTAAAAATTGGAGAACATTGATTCACCCCCCCTCTCAGTGTTCCTCGATTCCAACAATTGGTATCAGAGCTTAGTTCCTTGAAATAACTTTAAAAGATTGGGAAGATCCAGGAAAGTGTTGCAATGAATTCAAGGAGAAGTTCAAAATCAGCTTATCCAAGCTTGATGAATTAATTAAAAGTCATAGGATTGAAGGTGACAAGCGAGGTCTTGGATATGAGGAAGGACAAAGTTCCAGATATGGACAAAGAAAATTTAGGAAAGGATATCAGATGAACAAAGCTGGAAGGCATCTGGTAAGAAAACCCAATGCTCAAAGGTTTAATTCTTACTATTTTTCTTGTAATAAATTTGGTCATATGGCAGCTCAATGTAGAAGCAAAATGAATCCAAGTGGTCCATCATTCTCAGTTCAATGCTTTAATTGCAATAAGTATGGTTATAAGCCAAATGAACACAAAAATATGATGAACAACTTTTATAGAGATGTAAAATTTAATACATGCAATAGATTTGGCCATATTGCTAACTAGTGCAGATCAAGAGAAAATCAATCGAACTACTAGTTTGGACAAAGAGATGTAGTGTGCTACAATTACAACAAATTCACACACATTGCTAGATTTTGCAAAAGGCGTCTGGTAAATCAAGGGAGAAACATGCAGAAGGATGAAAAAGTAAAAGGAAAAGTCACTACAGATGAGATTAGGAAGAAAATGAAGAAGATATGGGTGAAGAAGAGTCCCTTTGTTGTAGGAAATGAGTCATCACTAGATCCAAGGTCTAGAAATTCATCTAGTAATTCCTCTAGGAATTAGACTAAGGCCTTTGGCCTAGGGGGAGCTGTCAAGAAAATCCTTCAAACCCCCTATTGGTAGTTGATACTAGGATGTGGATGCGTGCAATGATTGCATTGATGATCTACAGATGCAATTGTAATAGTTGGAGAGAGTATTTATGCAGAATTGTCAAAGATATACAAAAGAAGTTATCTCTCACAATTTATGGAAATAGGGTATCCAGATGAGTTAGGATAAAAGCATTTATTACAACAAAAAGTTAGGTGCACAAATGATAAAAGGTCATTTGTATTCTTCATTTTTCACTTTATATTTTGAGAAGAAGAAGTTTGGAGAGCTCTAAAGCAAACTTTGATGAATTGAGGTGAGATTCAAGTGTGAAGATGATTTGACGATCTAACCATAATCCATCAGAAAGGTATTTATCAGGAAAACTTGTGAATTTTTGAATTTGTAAAAATGGCTACTCCATTGGTAGTTGATGTCAAGGATAGACCCCATCCAAAATTCAAGTGGCATCCTTTCAAGTCTATTGAGAATGATCCCTTAGGTGCATTTTCGTTTGTTCCATACAACATCTTGTATATTGAAGACATTAGGACATACATTCATGCAAATATTGAGTTAGGGAGCTCACAATTTTTGAATTTGTACACAAATCATTTAGTTGGAGAAGATTTCAAGGTAAAACCTAAATTTAAAACCCTAGAGGAGAAGAAATTCATGCAGATTGTAAAATTCCCCTTGTTTGATGAAAGCGAGTGGGTCTGGTATATTTTGAGCTGAGTTCATGCTTAATTTATGTGGTTGAGTCAACCTTTCAAGACTACAAAAGAATCCATAAGCAGTGTTACTCATTTAAATTCCTCTAGTGGCTTGTCGATCTTGAAGTCTGTGAAGAATCAAACAGTTACTGATGAAATTGGTTGTGTTTGATAAAAGAGCTATGAAAATTGATGATATTATTGATGTGGATGTGAAATTTTCTTTTGTGTTCATTGGGTACAAGATATATCATTCTAGTTGGGACAATTTTGTATCTGGTATAGCTATTTATGTAGAATATCAAATGGTGAAGTAGAATGTAGAGTATGATGTGAGTTGCTCAGAAACTAGTTAATGGAAAATCTTGGTAAGATCAAGAATGCCAAAAAGAATTCCTTCAAATATGGTAATCTGTTGTTATGTTTATTCTTCTATTTCATGAATGAAGTTCTGGGAATTGGAAAAGTGCATTGGAAAGGTGATAAGCCTGTAGTTGTTCAGATTAGAGACATGTTATACAACATTGGTGATAGTAAAGACATGAAAACTACAATATGGGGTTATTTCAAGAACTTTCAAAATGAAATGCAAGCCAAGGAAAGAATTCCTACTTCTATTGTCGAGAAGTATAAGAACACAATTTTTTTTATGGTGGATATTGATCAATGCCCGATGGAAGCTGTAGATCCTAGAACAATGTGGATTATGCCAATGGGCTATGAAGTTGAAGGGTACATCTTGGAACTATATGCAAAACATTTGTTGAGTAAGCCTCCAGATCCAATAGAAGAGAGGTTTGGAGCCTATGAAGAAAAAGATATGCAAGTACATGAGTAGTTGAAGAAACCAATGATAGTACATAGAGTAAGGAAAGAAGTGGAAGCCTTTGTAGAGAGTATGGGTATATCTACAGAAGCTATAAGAGAATATAGAAGGAAGAGAGAACAAGCTAAAGTAGGAGAATCAACTAGAACTGAATCTACTAGTCTAGCAACATCCTCTTCTTGAACTAGATTAACAAGGACCTTTGCACCCCTATCTGGTCCTACAAAGAAGTCAACCCTTGTGAAGGCTCAAGCCAAGGAATCTGGTAATAGAAACAAGGACAAGAGAACAATAGTTTATGTTGTTGTCTTAGAAGATGAAGATACTGAATCTGATGAAGAGGGAAGGGAAATAAAGCATATAGGCACCTAGACAAAAAAGTTTCTAAGAAAAATCCCTCAAGTGAAGAGGAGAAAGGAAAGAAAAAGATGAGAACAAACAAATCAGGTATGTCTTTAGAAGAAGTGGAGAAATCCTTAATTAAGGAAGGTAATATTAAGCCTCTTTTGGAATGGTATGACACCTTTGACAGTTTCGGTCAAAGAGTTCTCAAGGAAGCTTCAATAAAATACTTGAAAATTTTCAATATGACTCTCATTGAGATCATGTCTCAGTTACCCAAAGGTCTATATGAAGTTTTGGAAATGAGGAGTGAGTGCAAGGATAGAAGAAGAGAAAATGAGAGAATGAATACTTGTTGATCTATTTCCTGTGATGTCATTAGAAGAGATCGAAGAGGTGGAAAAGGATACAAGCTGATGATTGGATAGATTGAAGAGGTGGTAAAGGATACTGAGAAAATCCTTAAGTCAATTCTATTAAAGAACATATACAATGTTGTCTCTAAAGAAGTGCATGTTGAAAATGTTTCATCTAATCTAGTAAATGAAGAAGGGAAAGAAGATACATTTGAGGATACTTTGAATCCTCTAGATATTCATGATGCAGAAATTCCTATGGAGACTAAAGCTCCTAAAATTGTGTTGATTGAAGAAAAAGATATTTCTAAAGACAAGCAAGAAACTATAGATGAGGAAACAGTGATTGAAGAGAAGAACAATGAAGTGCAGGAGATTCATGTGGAAGCAAGAGACACTACTGAAAAAGTAAAGGAGTTTTTAGAAGAGCAACAAGAAGAGTTTTATCATAAATTGATTAAAGGTCCTATTAATTTGGCTACTTTGTCTCCCATTGAGAAGCTGAAAGTTGCATTGTTTGCTCAGGCCAAGGAAAGGGAAGAAATTATGAAATCACATATTCAAGATAGTGAGTTGTTGAATCTTCCATTCAGTATTATGGAGAAGATTATGCCTTCATATGTCAAGGATCCATCTGGTTCTCCATCCGGTGAACTAAAGAAACTTGTTAATTTTGTAAATACTCATTTTGAGTAACTTGAGAAGTCTACTATGGATAAGGTTCAGAAAGAGTTTGATGCTAAAAGGTTCAGTAGGTTGAAAGGGATGATAGCTAATGATAAATATTTGTTAGCTACTTGTGTGAAGAATATTCAAAGTGATTTTTTTATGAAGGTGGTAACATTTATAAGTCATGTTTATCTTTCTCTAAGTTCATTGAGGACATTGAAAAGAAAATGAAACAATGTGAGAAACAGTTAGCTAGTATCATTCAAACATTTGATCCTCTAATCGTTTCTTTTGGAAAGCATGAAGGTCAAGTCATATCCCTACTTGATAAGATGAAAAGTCTGAAGCTTAAAGAAGGAAAAATTATTGAAAGGTTTTGTGAGCTTAGAGAACTAATTGGTCCTAAGCTAGAAACCATTCTTAATGCTTTGAAGGAAGCACAAGATGCTATGGCGGTCAATGATCCAGCAAACTTTGAGTCAACAGAGATGCAATATTATCTATTTTGTGGTCACATGGTGATTTTGGAGAGTCTCAAGAAAGGTTGGGACACAATTTTGAGCCTATTGAAGATCAATTTTGTAGATATATTCAAGTTTGTGTAAATTGTAGAAACAAGTTTGTACATATGCAACAAATTTTTATTTTTTTTTGGTATGTTGATTCCCCATATTTTCCATTGATGTCAAAAGGGAAGAGTAGAACAGTGAAAAATATATATTCATCTTAGGGGGAGTTGTAATTTTGAGCTGTGATTGAAGTTATTTTTGAAGTTTTGGGTTGGGCAATGTACTTATGTTGGTACTGATCTGACACTTAGTCATTTTTCACTAAGTGTTGCCATCAATGCCAAAGGGGGAGATTGTTAGAAAGAGACACTAAAAATGGTTTTAGGTGTTTTCATTGATGGAAACCCTAGTCAATGATTTGATCCACACATCACCATTTGATCATACCAATAGTCAGATTGAAGATCAGTGTTTAACTGTCAAGCTAGAATAGAGCATTTGGCAGAATTATGTTCATCGATTCATATGTGACTTTAAGAAATTATTTTGAGTTATGGATCTTAGGGAAGGTAGTTTGGTATATGTTCTATGTTATCTTTGAATCTTAGATCCTTGTATTGATCTGTGTGCAAGTTAGAAGATCCAGTTGATTAATTTTTTGTTCCTCAGTGCATGAAGGCCGACTAAGTGAATATAGTGTGTTGCAGACATTCAAGGAGTAATTGTTTAAATGTTTTTGTATTTGATAATTTTGATTTGGTTCCTCACTATGTTGTAGCTAACTTTCGTGGATGTGCATTGAATATTATTCATGATTTGAGCCAACAATTTGAAAATATTTTTCTATTTTGTTGAATCCAACTTGTAGTGATTAAATCCTTGGCAACAGATATATATAAGTGATCAACTACATCATTGTGATATATGATAAAATTGTGTTGATGTGTGTGTGTGAAATTCAGAAGGTTTATGCACAGTTTCACTTGTGCATAAAGGATTTGTGAAGTGAATTAAAGCAGAACATAGCAGAAGAGAAGAATCAGACAAGAGGTCTAGAATAAGATCTATGAGCCTAACCAGAACTATTCTTAGGCATTTTTAGATGCTATCTCATAGTTCACCACTCTAGTTGTAGTTTGAAATTAATTTTAAGGTAGTGAGCCTTTCTGTTTTTGAGCAGTGAGCTCTAGGAAGTGTGCCTAAATGCAAGTGCATTCCCATTTTGTAAAACATATTTTTGAGTATACTCAAATAATATTATGGATTGACCTCCAACGTGGTTTTTCCCCTAATAGGCTTTCCACATATAAAAATCCTTGTGTTATGGAGTTGTGGTTGTTTGTCTTATGTTCATGTAGCTTTATTTTGGTTGAATGTTTTAAGTACTTCAAGGATCAAATTAATAAAGTTAAAAATTACATAACACTGATTCACCCCCCCTCTCAGTGTTCCTTGATTCCAACATAGAAAAGGTGAAAGAGGATCTTCTTGTTGAACACCATTTGTGGAACTAAAAAATACCATTGGTAAAAAATTTATAATCAGAAAAAACTTTGTAGTAGATAGACAAGAAATCGCCCATTTGCACCATTTATGACTAAAACCAAATTTTCTCAAAACTTGAATCAGAAACTGCCAAATGACCCTATCATATGCTTTCAACATATCAAATTTAACAACAATTGTCAAAAGATTATTTGATGCAATAGAATGAAGTGCTTAATGTGCAACTAAAGCCCCTTCAGTTGTCTCTCTTCCTAGCACAAATCCACCTTTCTCTTCAGAAATGATCTTAGAGATGAAAGGATGTAATCTTAAGTACGTAGACTTAGTGAATATTTTGTAAACTGTATTACAAAGAGATATAGGCCTAAAATCAAAAAAAAAAATTGGAGAATCTATTTTGGTAAAATAACAATATACGTGACATTAAACTGCTTAAGCATTCCCCCTGACATTCTTGATTCTTCCATTGCTCTTAAAAGATCAATTGAAATGAAATCCCAACATTTTTGAAAAAATAAAGTAGTAAAACCATCCCGACCTAGTGCTTTATCAAGTGATAAGGAAAAGAAAACAACCTTTACTTCCTCTAAGGTGAAAGGAGATAAGAGTTTATCATTATCTTCTTGCCAAATCAATTCGGGAATTGATTCCAAAAGATTTTCCCTAGCTCTTTCAGAATTTGAAGAAGAAGCTTGGTTAGCTAAAAGCAATTGAGAAAAAAATTTAATCCCTTCTTTCTAGATATCAGCTTCCTTGAAAAGTAATATGCCTATTTCATTATCATGTATGGAAAATTTGAATTTTTAACATGCTTAATTTGAGCAGATATATGAAAAAAAATTTGTGTTTCTATCACCATCCTTAAGCCAAAGCTCTCTAGATTTCGAATTCCAATAAACCTCTTCCTTCAATAATAATTCACACCATTCTCCTTGCATTTTTTATTTTTTTTCAAAAACTTCATTATACATACCTTGAGAAATTATTTTTTTCATTTACTTATGATAGTTGCTTATTACCCAAATCCTTCTGCACATAAATGTTTTTGACACTGAAATATTCCATTCTTTAATTTGTAACTGCATATATTCTAACTTCTTACAGAACTGAAACATTCTTGAACCTTTAACAAAGGGTGTTGATAATCACCATCGATTGAGAAAATGAAGAAAATCTGGATGACAAAACCACATAGATTCAAATTTAAATGAGGATTTACACTTTGATTATAATGCATTTTGAGGAACATTTAGAGAAATGGAAAAATGATTTGATGCATTGAATGTTCGAATCTCATAAGACAAGATAAAATCAACATCTAACCAATTTGGAGATAGAAGAAACCTATCTAATCTTTCTGCTATCTGGAGAAAATATTTCTATTTGTTTGTCCATGTAAACTTCCCATTTTGTGGCATTATATCTACTAATACATTATCTTTTATGAAATTTTGGAAGTCTTTCATTACTACTGATGGTGGACATATACCACCATATTTTTTAGCTAGAGAAACAATTGCATTAAAATCACCTATAATGATAACTTTTTCTTGACCCAAGTGATCCATGATTTGCTTTAATTTTTCCCATAGATGTTTCTTAGCAACAGTACTTGTTGGACCATAAATATTAATTAACCAAAAAGAGAGGTCATAATGTTTAATTCTCATAAGCTCCCAATTGTTGTCATTTGACACATTGTCAATGAAGATGGTTTTAGCTTTCCATAAAGTTATAAGCCCTCCTGAAGCACCTTGCGTTGGGCAATGAATAAGTTGCCATTTAGACCATTTTTTACACATACTATTAAAAGTTTCAATAGAAGTTTTTTGTTTCTTGAAGAATAACCACATCTTCCCCACAAGTATCCAATTGATGCTTGATTTGAGCTCTCTTATCAGAGGCACTAATTCCTTTGATATTCCAAGAGATTATATGCATTACACCTTGCGAGAGCAACATGCTCTCCTTGGTCTTTTTTGTTTATCAAACCCATATAATGTAACCTTGAAAGTAGACTATGTACCAGCCTCAATTTCCTCTTGTAATTTAGTAGCCAACAATTTTCTACCCCTTTTTACAAAAGTTTATTTTTAATTATATATATATATATATACACACACACACTAAAAATAAATATTAAATTATTAGAGCTGATTTTGAATAGACACCAATGCAACTAAATATCTTCATTCAAATCAATAATTGCTAAATACTAATGAACAAATAATTATTTAGAAAATAATTGTAGTGTAGCATTAAAAAATAATGAATTAATATTGGGAATAAGACATGGAATAAAGATATTAGATGAATAAAATTATATCTATTAATCATATTTAAGTGGTTTCTATCAGTAATATTTTAGTTTTAATTTATTTTAAATTTTGAATAATTCTAACCATAAATTTGACCTTATTATTAATTATAATATTTCCTAATCCTAATTATAATACTTTTAGGATTATAATAATTAATAATTATAATTATTTTAATTATTTTAATTTAATTCTTATTTTTATTTATTTATTTGTATTTAAAAATAAAAAAGTGGCAATTTCAAATAGTTTAAGATTTAATTTAAAATTTTATTTTAAATGTGTAAAACTAAATCCCTAGGAAGTTTATCTTTATATGCTAATTTATAGATGTTTGTTAATTTAAGATTTTTTTAATTATTTTAATAGTGTGAATCCAAATCTCTATAAAATAACTAATTGTTTTTTGTGATATTCTCTTTAATAAAAAAATAACAATTGCATACATAGAAAAATCATTCATTTAAATGTTAAAAAAAGTAATATTTATTTATTTTAGAAAGATTTAATTAGATGAATTTATAAAATAAAATAAAAAATATTCTTAAAAAACTGTTGAAAAATGATTTACTTTACTTGGGTATGTGCAGGATCATCATGGAAAAAACAAGCTCTTAAGTGGTGAAAAATTCAAAAAAATCAAAGTTAGGCAACTTGACGTAAAAATTTGAATAAGTTATCTATATTATTTCAAAAATTTGTAAGAATAGAATCTGTAGCAAATTGAATGTAGTTTCTAAACTACTAGGTTTATTTAAAAAAGTAAAAATCTATTTGGTGAAAATTTGAAATTTCAATGCAGTACTACTTAAATTTCAGGGAACAAATAAGTAGGTGTTTGTCTGGCCACCCTAACCACAATAAAATGATAATATTTTTTCTTAAGTTTTTAGATATAAGTTGAGGACTCATGTCCCAATTTGATGCATATTTTTTTTCTAATTTATTCCAAATAAATAAATAATTATGATTTTTTTATTACAACTCTTAAAAAATATAAAAGCTTGCCTGTCTGACCACCTTAACTTGGTCAAAACTTCATGAAATTCATTTTTTTTTTAAATCCTATATTATGCAAAGCATAGAATGTGACGCATGTTTTGGATTCAAAAAATGTGATACCATTTGAAAGCTATATAGATGTTTTTCAATTAGCCTATCAATCAGGACTTTAGTTGTAATTCATATAGAAAATGAATACTAATTATTTATTAAATTAAATTTAAAGCATAATTTATATTGGTGGAAAGTTGAGAATAGCCTTTAAAAACCCTTTTTGTTTCATCAATTTTGGGAAAAAAAGTTGTCAACCACATACCCATCATATCACCACTTTTTGGCCCATCATGATCCTGCACATACCCACTTTCCTTACAAATTTGTTAATAACACCCCAAACTCCTTAGCCAATTGTGTTTAAGAGAAATAATTTTTACCATTTTTAAAATTAAATATATAACATTTTTACTTTAAAAAAAATAAATTATATTTGAAGATCATAAAGTTTTAGTTTTTAATTGGTTCAGTTGACACAATAAATCAATAAATTACAAATTCAATTTTATTAAATTCACCTTTATTTTTTAATAGGTTTCATTTTATGTTCACTTTTTGATGTTACTTATAGTTTTTAATATAAAATTTATAATTTTACTTTTAACAATTTTAATATAATTTATTTGTATTTTGAATGTTTTATTTGAAATATAGTTTTAGTTTCTAAAATTTAGTTTATTTAATAATGTTTTATAATATTTTTTGATTTATTTATATTGATTTTATTTTAATAATTTTTTAATATATTAATTGTTTTTTAGGTACATATTTTATTAATATTTTAGTTCTAATAAATTTTTTTTAAAATAGTTTTATGTTTTTTTAATCATTTATTAACTTAATAAGTTTATTATTTCTTACTATTTTTTAGAAATTATTATGTTTATTAATATTTGGATTTAGATATATTTTGACTTTCCATTTAGTTTATTTTATTTTAGTTTTAATTTAGATTTAAGTTTTGAAATTTATTTTTGCTATTTCTGTATTTTTCTTAAATTACTAATAATAATTAAAAAATATTAGAATTAATTTAATTTATAATTATTTATATTATTTAAACTTTAGTTGTTTTTTATTAAGTAAGCAGGGATCTTGAAAGGGCTTTGATCCCTTTTACATCATAAAAGATTCAACAATAAGCACAACATGACAACGAATGACCATGGGGTGAAACAACAACTAGAAATAATCCTCACAACCAACTGAACCAAACCAAATTGAACAACAAAGGAGGAATAAACATCACTGTCAATAGAATAGATCAAAAGGCCACACACCAAGCTGCAAAATAGCAGCCAACCCAACAACCACCCCAATGGTGAACAAAAGTAAACAGAATTCAAACCAAATCAAATAAGTTTTAAAGGGACCTTAAACCCAAACAACCTTCAAAGCGGTCAATTCATCTAGTAAAATAGGCAAGTTGGCCACCCCTTGAGCTATAAAAATAATAGTTAGACATTCAAACCACAAGTAAGATAGGCCTTATAACCAAAATATTAGGCCAATAGGCCACCTACAAACCAATAGTATTATGTGTGAAAAATATTGAGCCCATCAACACTCCTTGAGACAACCAACTTGTTGCACACCTGGATATGTCCAAGATCATGATGGACCAAAAAGTGACGATATGATGGGTATGTGTAAGGTATGTGGCTGACGACTTTTTTCACCCAAAATTGATGAATCGAAAAGGGTTTTTAAAGGCGATGCTAAAATTTCTACCAATATAAATTATGCTTTACTTTGAATTTAATAAATAATTATTATTCATTTTCTATTTGAATTATGACTAAAGCCCTAATTGATAGGCTGATTGAAAAAATCTATAGTTTTCAAACGGAATCACATTTTTTGAATCTAAAACATGCATCACATCCTATGCTTCACATACTATAGGATTAAGAAAAAAAAAATTGAATTTCATGAAGTTTTGACCAAGTTAAGGTGGTTAGACATACAAGTTTTTATATTTTTAAAAAAATTGTAATAAAAAGTTCATAATTAATTATTTACTTGGAAAAAAATTACAAAAAATATGCATCACATCAGGACACGATCCTCTACTTATATCTAAAATATTATTAAAAAATATTATCATTTTATTGTGGTTAGGGTGGTCAGACAGACAACTACTTATTTTTTCCCTAAAATTTAAGTACTACTCCATTGAAATTTCAATTTTTCACCAAATAGATTTTTGTTTTAATAAACCTAGTAGTTTATAAACTACATTCTATTTGCTACATATTCTATGCTTACATATTTTTGAAATAATATAGATAACTTATTCAAATTTTTATGTCAAGTTACCCAACTTTGATTTTTTTGAATTTTTCACCACTTAAGGGCCTGCTTTTTCCACGATGATCCTGCACATACCCACCTATCGCTCCAAGAGAACAAGCCACCCACAAATCAGCAATAAAATTTCAACCAAAAAAACCTAGAAAAATAGTAACCTTCAACAGCAATAACCCCAAGGGTGGCCGAGTCAACCCATACTTCAAACCACTACAAGCAAATTGGATCTTGAATCGTAGATTTTTGGGTAGGGAATGTTATGCCTCTTTTATGAAATTAGGGTCTTTCACCTAATGAAAAGAGATAGATCCCACACCCAAAATATAGGTGGTTTATGTTGGGTTCACCAAAATGAATGGTAGATTTTTGCGTAGGGCTTATACGCTACTCTTGCACTCTAAGGATGTTTCACCTAAGAGTAGAGAGATAAACCCCACTCAAAAGTATAGGTAGGTTAACTCAAATTATGTAATGTATGATGTTATTTAGACTAAATGGAATCATATAAGTGCAATTAAATGAGCATTTTTTATTTATTATGAATGAAAAACCTAGGAAATGTTTGATGTTTGAAAATGCATTGTGTAATACAAAAAGACCTGGAAATGGATGCAAAACTGAACATAAATGAATCAAATTGAAAGGGTGAACCTAAAATATGGATGAAGATTTGAAATGACATTTGAAATGTTGTTGATACTGATTTTTAGGCCTAGTGGGACTCATTCACCATTCTGGGCAAATCAATCCCAATTCTGCAAAACTGAGTGGAAACCTGTTTCTAACAAAAGGGTATCTTAAAATGTAGAAAACTAAAAATTGACTTAGAAGTGGGACTCATTCATCACCCATGGTGAATGAGTCCACTTTAGATTTATGAATATTCAAAAGTGAAATCTGAAGCTTTTAGTCTGCACTTTGATTCTCTATAGGTGTTTGCTTCCAAAACTTGGATTTACGGGTCTAAAATTGAGTTTTTGTTGATATTTTGACTTGTATAATGAAGATATGAATTAAAAAAATTTGGAATGAAATCTTCAATGATGTGTAAGCTCCCAAAATTCCTAAATCTATAAACACACAAGACAAGGAAGAAAAATGTTGAATGTTAGGGCATGGGGGTTTGCCTTGGTCAAACCCCTTTTAGGTAATTAAACCAAATGATGTAAGAATGGAATGAAACATGAAATAATGAAGTTGATTAACTTTCCATGATGTTTGATCTTGAAAGTATGCAACAAAACATGAATAATCTGCCCTTGAATGTTTGAAAATTGATATCTCAATGCCTTGAAATAATAAAACCCTAAGTTGCTTGACTTGAGATGGAAGATTGGTGGATGAATGAATGATAAAAGATAAGAGAGATAGAATGGAGGTGGATAGATGTAAAATTAGGAGAAAAAAATTTATTTATACACTCTTGTTCCTTAGTAACCCAATGATACCTCATCATAGGCCGACATCAAGTGATTTTGAATAAAAATCGGAAAGGAAATTTAAATTTTTTTGAATTTGGAGCCAAGGGAGACTCATTCGCCACCCATGGAAAATGGGTCCCACCTAAAGCTTGAAAGTGGTGTAAAATAAGCCTTATAAGCATAAAGGGGTAAAATAAAGTATAAGAAAGGTGTAAATAGTAAAATTATGCCTAGAAAAGCATGAAATCTTGTTACAAGAATTTACAACACTTCAAAATAGGACTTGATTAGTGATGAAAAGGTGATTTTTAGGTGAATTGTAATTAATAGAGTATAGAAAAGTGTAGAAATGTCTTACAACACTTCACACAACCTTCACAAGATGCCATTATTTGAATTTTAAGTACTTAAATGTGCATTCTCAAGCCATATTACATCAATAAATCAAAGAAAAATAGATGAAACATCATGAATAAAGGCCTAAAATACCATGAAAATGACAAGGGGCCATTTTTCTATGGTGTAGATCTGAATCCCAAACCTATGATACGTAAACATGCTTAGGAAAATTGAGCTTGTTAAGACTTCAAGAAGCATCCAAACAACCAAAATTCTTTCACTCAGGGAACCAATTTTAGAGTCATAAATATAGGTAATGTTGATGGAGCATAAAAGCCTCACCTTCCAACAAGCCCCTTCACCTCTATAGGAGAAGTTTCCAAGAGAACCCAGTCCACTACAACAAAGACTCTCTTGCCAACCAGAACTCCACCTCAATATGAGTGGCCTCCACCTCAATGGGAGCTACAAGAGAGAAGCCCAGCTGATGAAGAAAGAACAACCCACCATGCCCTCAGAGCCTTCCTCCACCTTAATAGGATATATCTCCACCTCACTAGGAGAAGTCTCCACCTCCATAGGAGACACAATTTGAAGAGCTACTAGGATTGTACAAACTCCAATAGAAAGAAAACTCGAAATGACCATGGATGGCATAAACACCTTGTCCTACATAAAAAAAAGCTTCCTTCAGTCCCATCAAGAAAAAATGTTTCAAAATTTGAGAGTCCACTACACCTTTGAAGATCATCAACAAGCCAGCTACAAAAGGAGCAAGTATACCAGCAAAGTTTAGCTTATACAATAGAGTTTCAAACTCAAGTTCTATAGGAACAAAAAAAGATACTACCTTCAACAGAGAAGCCCAAGAAAAATCAATACCCCAAACCTTTGGAGCCAGACAAGTAGAAAAAAAAAATGATAGCAAAACCTAAATCCCACAAGCAAACTGATCTTGGAGGCACCAAAAAAATACACAAAACACTTTGAAATAGGGAATAGACACCTAAAACCCTAGAGGAAAATTCTTAAAAATGTTGTTATCACAACACAAGCTATGCTAGTAAACACTTTAGAGACAACAACTAACACAAGGCAACCCTAGTAGAGTCCAAACTCTAAAGGAAATAGGAAACTCTACAATATGGAGAGATTTTCAACACAAATGCAAAACCAATAACCTGATCCATATCCTCAAAAGAAGCTAAAAAAACATAAAGTTGCTCCAAAGGGAAAGAGTGGGACAGAAAGCAACCTAGTTTAGATCAAGAAAAAAAAAGACCCCAAAATATGCAAACCTCCACTTTACCAAGGTCTGCAACAAAGCTCTAGAGAGCATGAAAGAGGGATTACAAAACTAGACAGGGCCTCCAACACTCCACCATGGAACATAACAATGCTAGAGAAAACTTAGGAGAGGACAACCAATTATCTAAAAACAAGGCCAAGCCAAAAAAAGAAACTAGACTCACAACCAACAAGATGGTAGAAGAACAAACCTCCTTATTGTAGCAAAAATAGGATGAGGAGCCAAACATCATTGAGAATGTCAAAGCAGAGACACACTCTAGGCACAAAGGGATGAGAGAACATTGGAAGTTTAAAAAAAGGAAAGTATCAGCCACGAGAGAAAACTAGGAGAAACTAGTTGTAGAGGAAAAAACTACTAGGACAAACAAGGAGCACATCCAAACAACAAACTAGGCCCTAGTCATAAGATGCACTATAAAAGGATGGAAAACCACTAGGGTAGGAGAAACTAAGCCACCCACACCACAACCTGAAACAAGCATCCACAAAATGCCACCAATCCTCCATAGACCACCAAGAGTAAAATAATGTAGAAATGAACAGACCAGGCTCAAGAAACCACATGCCCACATAGGGAAGAGGACGTGCACAGAGCAAGAAATTTCCAAGAGAAAATCCCCTAGGAGTCCAACAAAATAGGTCAGAGTCACTAGACCCTCATCGACCATAAACCATCATATTCATCTTCCAATTCACCACTACCATCATCTACGTCACTAGAAGAATTTGAAATTCCTTTCCCACTCGACACCATTAAAAAGATGATGTTAAAAAATTTAGTTGTTATAGAATAATTTTATTATATATATTTTTCATTTCTATAATAAAATGAATTTCAAACTTAAAATATAAATTAAAATTTATAGAGTGAGCAAGAGAAGGTAACTTTTGATTAGTCATTTCATGCCAACAATCCAAGGATAGCATGCCCTTAGGGAGTTATGCTTAGGGTAGTATGTAATTTGATTAAGGGTAATATAATTCACCTGTAAAAATACTTCAATGTACCCATTGCAAACTTACGAGGAAAATAGAGAAATAGAGAGGGAGACCAAGAGATATAGAGTGAAAAAAAGATAAATAGAGATACAAAAATAGAGGTATAGATATAACGGAATACGTATGAAGAGACAAAGAGATAGAGATGAAGAAAGATAAATAAAGAGAGATGAAAAGAGAAGAGGAGAGATAGATAAATATAGTCACATAAAGAGATAGATAGAGATATAAAGATAAATAGGAGACAAAGATATATATAATTCAAGAGATCAAAATATAAAGAGGGAAAGGGGGAAAGAGGGGGGAGATAAATAGGGATAGAAAAGAAGGGTAAGGGGATAAAGATGGGGAGAGAGAAATAGATAGAATAAATGAGAGGAAGAGAGAAGGGATAATAAATATAGAGAGAAATAGAGGAGGAAGAGAGAGATTGAAAGATATAATAAAAAATATAAATATCGAGAGACCCAAGATAAAGATATGGGTATGTGTAGGATCATCATGGAAAAAACAGGCCCTTAAGTGGCAAAAAAATTAGAAAAATCAGAGTTAGGCAACTTGACGTAAAAATTTGAATAAGTTATCTATATTATTTCAAAAATATGTAAGAATATAATCTGTAGAAAATTGAATGTAGTTTCTAAACTACTAGGTTTTAAAATAAAAAATCTATTTGGTGAAAATTTGAAATTTCAATCCAATAATTTGCTTAAATTCAGGGAAAAAAATAAAGAAGTATATGCAGCCGACCACCCTATACAATAGAATGATAATATTTTTTTTTTTTATAAGATTTTAGATATAAGTAGAGGACTCATGTCCAAATGTGATGCATATTTTTTTTGTAATTTTGTTTCCAAGTAAATAATTAATTATGAATTTTTATTACAACTTTTTAAAAATATAAAACTTCGTATGTCGACCACCTTAGCGGTCAAAATTCATGAAATTCAATTTTTCTTTTTTAATCCTTTAGTATACAAATCATAAAATTTGATGCATGTTTTGGATTCAAAAAATTGATACTGTTGAAGCTATAGATGCTTTTTCAATGGAAGCCTATCAATAAGGACTTTAGTCATAATTCAAATAGAAAATGAATAATAATTACTTATTAATTCAAATTAAAGAATAATTTATATTGTTGGAAAGCTGAGAATCTTCTTTAAAACCCTTTTGTTTCATCAATTTTGGGTAAAAAAAAAAGTCATCAACCACATACCCATCATATTGCCACTTTTTGGCCCATCATGATCTTGCACATACCCATATAAATAAATATATGTCTTTCTCTTCCCATATCTCTATATAATAACACCCCATATGTACCTCTCCCTACATATACACATATCTCCCTCTCTCTACCTCTCTCTATATAACTTTCTATCTCTATATTTCTATCCCTCTATCTCTCCCTCTCTTCCTCTCTCCCTCTCTTTGTATCCCTCTATTTATATCTCTCCCCCCTTTCTCCCCATTTCCATATCCATCTCCATATTTATCTTCCTCTCTATCTCTCTCCTTACATCTCCATATTTCCTCTCTATTTCTATCTCCTTACATCTCTTTCTCTATTTCCCCTCTATCTTTCCCACAATATATCTCTCTATCTCTTCCTCTTTCTATCCATGTCTCTCCCTCTCTCCCTATCACACTTTCTATATCTCTCAATCTCTCTATCCTCTCTCCATTTATCTCCATCTATCCATCTAATTCTATCTATTTATATATATCTCTCCCTCTCTATATATATTTAAACATTTCTCTCACTCAAAGACACACACTCATTGTTTCTCCCTACCTATCTCTATCTCTATCTCTATCTCTATTGCTATCTCTCTATATATATCTCCCCTCTCTCTATCACTCCCTCTCTATTAATTGTCTATATCACCTCCTTTACCTCTCACTTTTGCCCCTCTATTTCTATATTCCTATATTTCCCTCTTCTTCACTGTTTATATCTCATTATCTCTATCTCTCTCTTGTTTACTCCATGTCTCTCTCCATCTCTCCTACTCTCTCTTTATATGTTTCCCTCTCTCTACCTCTCTCGGTATATCACTTCCTATATCTTTATATTTATCTCTCCATCTCCCCCTCTTTCATTGTCTCCATTTTTATATCTCCATCTCTCCCTCTCCCTCTTCCTCTCTCCTATCTCTCCCTTTATAGGTATCCCTCTTTTTCTTTGGCTTTCTCTCTCTCACACACACACTCTCTATCTTTCCCAAATTATATTGATCTCTCTATCTCTCCTTTATATCCCTAATTTTCCTCTCTCCCTCTCCCTATCACTTCCTCACTCTATATCTCTCTACTTCTCTCTTCTATCTCTATTTAGCTCCCTCCATATACCTCCCTTTCTATCTATTTATACATATTTTTCCCCTCTATATCTATCTCCATACATCTTTAAACAAAGGAAAGAACTAGCCACAAGAGCAAACTAGGAGCAGCCAGTTGTAGAGGAGAAAAATAGGACAAAAAAGGAGCACATCCAAACAAAAAACCAGACCCTAGTCCCAAGTAGCACTATAAAAGAATGGAACACCACCGGGGTCGGAGAAACTAAGCCCCCCACTCCACAACCCCAAAATAACATCCATAGAAGGCCACCAATCCTCTACAGACCACTATGAGGAAACTAGTGCAACAATGAGCACACCCTGCCACAAGTAGCCACATGCCCAAGTAGAGGAGAGGACATCCACAAGGTAGGAATCTACCAAGAGAAAATCCCCCAAGAGTTCAGCAAAAGAGGTTAGAACCACCAGACCCTTGTTGACCAAAAACAATCATCTTCATCTTCCAATTCACCACTTCCATCATTTGTGTAACCAAAAGAATTTGAAATTCATTTCCCACTCGACGCCATTGAAAAGATAATGTTAAAGAATTCAATTGTGGTAGAATTATTCTATTATATATATATATATTAATTTCTATAATAAAATGAATTTCAAACTTAAAATATAAGTTAAAATTTATAGAGTGAGCAAGAGAAGGTAATTTTTTATTAGTCATTTCATGCCAACAATCCAAGGATAGCACACCCTTAGAGATTTATGCTTAGGTTACAATGTAATTTGATTAAAGATAAGATAATTCACCTTTAAAAACACTTTAGCTTACCCATAGAGACAAAGGAAATAGAGAGAGAGAAATAGAGAAATAGAGAGGAAGACAAAGAGTTATAGAGAGAAAAAAAGAGAAATAGAGATACAAAAATAGAGGTATAGATATAAAGGAATATGTATGAAGAGACAAAGAGATAGAGATGAAGAGAGATAAATAAAGAGAGATGAAAAGAGAAGAGGAGAGACATATAAATATAGTCACATAAAGAGAGAGATAGAGAGATAAAGAGAAATAGGAGACAAAGATATATAGAGGTCAAGAGATCAAGAGATAAAGAGGGAAAGGGGGAAAGAGGGGGAGATAAATAGGGATAGAAAAGAAGGGTAAGGGGAGAAAGATGGAGAGAACGAAATAGATAGAAGAAATGAGAGGAAGAGAGAAGGGAAAATAAATATATAGAGAGAAATACAGGAGGAAGATAGAGATTGAGAGATATAATAAAAATAATAAAGATTGAGAGACCTAAGATAAAGATATAAATAGATATCTCTCTTTCTCTTCTAATATCTCTATATAATAACTCCCCATATGTACCGCTCTGTACCTCTACATATATCTCCCTCTCTCTCCCTCTCTCTATATAACTTTCTATCTCTATATTTTTATCCCTACATCTCTCCCTCTCTTCCTCTCTCCCTCTCTTTGTATCCCCCTATTTCTATCTCTCCCCCCTTTCTCTCCATTTGCATCTCCATCTCCATCTTTATCTTCCTTTATATCTGTCTCCCTATTTCTATCTCCTTACCTCTCCTTACATCTCTTTCTCTCTTTCCCTCTATCTTTCCCACTATATATATCTATCTATCTCTTCCTCTTTATATCCATATCTCTCTTTCTCCCTCTCTCCCTATCACACTTTCTATATCTCTCAACCTCTCTATCCTCTCTCCATTTCTCTCCCTCTATCCCTCCAACTCTATCTATTTATATATATCTCTCCCTCTCTATATATATTTCAACATCTCTCTCACTCAGACACACACACTCCTTGTTTCTCCTTCCCTATCTATATCTCTATCTCTTTCACTCACACGCACACACACTCATTGTTTCTCCCCACCTATCTCTATCTCTATCTCTAAATCTATCTCAATTGCTATCTCTCTATATCTCCCCTCTCTATCTCTCCATCTCTATTAATTGTCTATATCACCTCCTTTATCTCTCACTTTTCCCCCCTCTATTTCTATCTCCATATCTTTCTCTCTTCCTCTCTATTTAGATCTCATTATCTCTATCTCTCTCTTTTTTACTCCATCTCTCCCTCCATCTCTCCTACTCTCTATTTATATGTATGCTTCTCTCTACCTCTATCTATATATCACTTCCTATATCTATATATTTATCTCTTCATCTCCACATCTTTCATTGTCTCCCTTTTATATCTCTATCTCTCCCTCTCCCTCTTCCTCTCTCCTATCTCTCCCTTTATATTTATCCCTCTTTTTCTTTGTCTTTCTCTCTCTCTCACACACACTCTCTATCTTTCCCAAATTATATTTAGCTCTCTATCTCTCCTTTATATCCCTAATTTTCCTCTCTCCTTCTCCCTATCACTTCATCATTCTATATCTCTCTACTTATTTCTCCTATATCTATTTATCTCTCTCCATATACCTCCATTTCTATCCATTTATGCATATCTCTCTCCCTCTCTATCTCTCTCCACATCTCTCTCTTACTCATACACACACACACACTTCTTATTTATCTC
>VDFB02047230.1:116156942-116184059 GCA_007258455.2 Sequoia sempervirens
TCTCTATCTTTATACTTTTATCTCTCCCTCTCTCCTCTCTATATATGAATCTTTTCCATCTATATCTATCCTTTGTACTCTCTCTTTATCTCTTCCTCTCCTTCTCTCCCTATCCCTCTCCTCCATCTCCATCTCCATCTACATCTACATCTCTAACTTCCTCTCAATCTCTTTCTCTTTACCTCTCTATTTGTACCTCTCTTCCCCCTAATCCCTCCCTCACTCCCTATTGAGAACAATACATGAGGCCACTGATAATGGAGCCTTATTACCTTCCTAATTCAGAAGTTTTGTTTTAGTTGTGTTTGAATCCCTATAAGTAGATGCATATTTTATTTGAAGCTATCACTTCTCCATTGAGACCTTTGTTGCACAAACAACATCATTTTGTAAATAACCTACCAATTGATCTCATGTATACTACACAAATGTATGTAAAACATAAACCAAAATATTTCCTAATTAACCTTCCACACTTCTTCGATGTACCCATTGCACACCAAAGTGTGATTGCTAGTTTTAATTTCAATGAAAATGCTTCTACCACTCTATCTATATATTAATTAACCTTCTTAATGCAATCTAACTATATAAGGATTTAATCATAAAAACGATTTCTTAAAAATATTTTATTTCAAGTATATGATTGATAGAGTGTTTATATAGAAGCGTGTTGCAATGATAAATTTATTATAATCATATAAAAGATAATATTGAACATATGATTATCATTAACGAAATTACCTGACAACTGACCGTCAGATTTATCTATTGTACGTTGGTCGTTCTTAGATGGGCACTGAATGAATCTTCGATCTGGTTTCCTTTGAGCGATACTTAAACCTTACGCTTACATATACGTCGCACTTCATTCTGCTCAGTTGTTGCCATTAGAATACAATGGAAAGGCAAGTGAAACCACCATGACTAATGAATGGAAATGGGTTAGGGTTTGGACAGATAACCGAGTAGAATGCCAAAGCCAAGAATACGAGAAAGAGTGAGACAGAAAGAGGATAAAAGGTACTGGAAAGACTCTTGGGTGTATAAACAAAAGACCTGAGCAAATGCGTAGAAATAATGCTTCAAAGAGCTCAGGCAGGCAAACAACGGGAAGGATGCTTTGTACTAAGAGATATGGCCACTAAATTTTCCTTACAAGTTCTTACTCCCTAAGTTTACTTTTATGTGAGTGTCAACTGTAAAGTGGCAAGCACCATTGCGAAAGAGCCCGCCACTACCATCCTTCTTCCCACATAAAGCTATGTAGACTTTGGAAAATCCTTTTGGACGGTTTCCACGAATTTTCTATCAGTGGAGATGCTTTACGCCCATTACTGGATGCGTTTGGACAGCTCATGACCAGACGGTCGGTGTAAGAGACGTGTTCGAGTAAATCTTCGGCATAAGGGGACAAAATCAAAGCGTAACGGACAGTGGCAAGCACCATTATTATAGAAGAGCCCACAGAAATTCGTGTACGCGTTTTCTTCGCTTCAACATCATGGAAACATTTAAAGTAGAACACTGCACACACCATACAAAATACTGTCGAAAAAATATCGAAGGGTCAAGACAAGTGCCCAGCTATAAATTATTACAAAAGGCAAGAAGTTTTATTAGCTGGCGTTTATGTCGTTATATCTCCTCCTTCTGTCACGATTAGCCGTATACAGTGAGAGAATCGACATCATTGCATTATTTTTAGTACTGGTCTTTAATTAAAAGTTATAACTTTTTATTTTAAATAAAAAATTATCTTTTGTTAAACATACTTTTAAAATAATTATTAGTAATGTGAAAGGTTGATATTTTTCATCTCTTATTCCGATTGACTAATATCTTTTACTCACTTCTCCTACATAGACAAAAGCAAAGGAACACTTTTATTGCTATTAAAAGAAGACATTATACAATATGAATAAATGTGATTTCCCTTCATACAAGGGAAAAACAAAACCAAATATATATAATATTGAGAAAAGTGGGTTTCGGTATGTGAAAACTCCAACTACAAAGGGTGGTTTATTTTTGCACGAAAGCGTTGGTAGGAAGATAATATTTCTACTTTTTAGTTCCTGCCGATAGGCATGTTTACTATTGCAATCATTGCATTTGCTTTATAATTGGACACTTGGCCAATGAGAATGTGTTGTATAAAATATTTTTTGTCATTTCCTTATAGTCGATATTTTAGCTCAAATTATTTGAGCATGAAAAAAATGGTTTATCTCTTTTTCTATTGGTTTGAGTAGGTAGATTTTTCATTTTGCATAAAGTAAATTAGAGAAATTCGGGAACATTATAAACATTATATATTGTGGCAAATATTTAATCGAGGGATTCATATAGCACGAGTTTTGGTGGCAAGTTCATGTGTACTATAGCAGTGAATGCATGTTGAACGCATTAAATGCAAACTTCCTAATATGTGTTGGATAGCTGGTGCATACGCAAGCAAATGATACATAGTTAATCCATGAAATATGAGGCAAGTGCTTTTTATTTTTCTTTTTGTTTGTTTATTGTTTGTTGAGAAGCTTGTATTTCCATTTCAGATGTTTGTGATTCTATGCAGTGCTTGAGTGAGGGAGGAGTTGAAGGAATGGTGTGCAATTGTTGAGTTGGTCATCTGTTTGTTTTCCATATTTTTAAATCCTAGGTGAGAGCTGGGTTTTATTTGTGTTTATTATGGTTTGTTTATCGTCTATTCAAAAGCTTGTGGGTTTTGTAGCTGTTGGTTGGGGTTTTGCATGTTCCTTATTCTGTAATAGTGCAGTGGTCATCAATGGATTTTTGTGTGTTTATGATACTTGATAGCTAGAAGAATTGCTTCTTGTTGGAATGACAAATGGGGCAAGTGGGTACATTAAATTACATGTGCTTTGAGTGAGGTCTAGTGGATTGGGGGGCAGAGAATGCATTAATTATGTATTTTTTGCTTCAGTGGGTAGTAGGCTGTGAGGAAACCTTGGAAAGTAGAATGTGTGAGATGTGTTGGAGGGTGTTTTCCATACGAAAGTAGTGAATGCCTAGTTAATTCATGAAATGTGAGGCGAGAGTTGGGTTTTCTTTGTGCCTATTCTTGTTTGTTTCTTGTTTGTTAAGAAGCTTCTGTGTTTTTAAATTTTAGTTTCATTCTTCGATGTTTGTTATTATGTGGTAGTGTATTGTTGGTGAGTGGCTTGTTGCTATGTTAATGATGCTTGGTTCATGTTGCAAGGGTTAATGGGGAATTCTTGGTAAGATTTATGTTGTTGGTCTATTTTTCTTCAATATGTATTATCGTTTGTTTATCGTTCGTTGAAAAGGTTGTGGGTTTTATAGTTGTTGGTTGTGGTTTTGCATGTTTGTTATTTTGTAAAAGTGAAATGGCTACCAATGGCTTCGCTTTGTGTTTATGATAATTTATAACTGGAAGTATTGGTTGTTGTTAGAAGGGCTAGTGGGGGAAGTGGGTATATTAAATTACATGTGCTTTGAGAAGGTCTTGTGGATAGTGGGGGAAATGAATACGTCAATTATGTGTTTATTGCTTCGGTGGTCATTATGGCATGTTGAAAGCTGGGAAAGTAAAATGTGTGAGATGTGTTTGAGGGCTAGTGGTTGCAAAAGTAGTGAGGACACAGTTAATTTATGAAATATGAGGCAAGAGCTGGGTTTTGTTTGTGCTTATTGTTGTTTGTTTGTTGTTTGTTAAAAAGCTTGTGTGTTTTTAGCTTGGTCTATTCTTTTGCAAAATTTATTATCATTTCTTTCTCATTCATTAAAAAACGTGAGTTTTTTAGTTGTTAGTTGCAGTTTTACATGTTTGTCTTTCTATTCAAGTGCAGTAGGCTTCAATGGATTTTCTGTGTGTTTACGATACTTAGTAACTAGAAGTATTGCTTATTGTTAGAAGGGCTAGCGGGCGAAGAGGGTACATTAAATTACATGTGCTTTGAGCAAGGTTTTGTGGACTATTGTGGCAGTGAATGCATTAATTATGTGTTTATTGCTTCAATGGTTAGTATGGTATGTGGAAAGCTTGGAAAACAAAATGTGTGAGATGTGTTGGAGGGTTGATGGGTGCAAAAGCAGCGGGTGCATAGTTAATTCATGAAATGTGAGGCAAGAGCTATGTTTTATTTGTGCTTATTGTTGTTTGTTTGTTAAAAATCTTGTGTGTTTTTAGCTTGGTTTTTTTTCACAAAATTTATTATCATTTATTTATAGTTGGTTGAAAAACTTATGAGTTTTTTAGTTGTTGGTTGCATTTTTTGCGTGTTTGTTATTCTATAGAAGTGTAGTTGCCATTAATGGCTTTGTTGTGTGTTTATGATACTTGTTAACTAAAAGTATTGGTTTTTGTTAGAAGGTTTGTCGGGGCAAGTGGGTACATTAAATTACATGTTCTTTCAACAACTTCTTGTGGACCGTGGGGGCAGTGAATGAGTTAATTATGTGTTTGTGATGCTTGGTTGTTGTTGCAAGGGCTAACGCGAAATGCTTGGAAATATTTATCATGTTGGTCTATTTTTTAGAAGTAATATCATTGTTTGTGTGGTTGAATTTTATGAATAGCATGTTATTTGTCATGCACCATGGTCATTTGTTTAATTTATCACTATAACGAGAATGATTACTTGTAATTGGAGTTGTGGGTAGAGTTGTATATGAGTAGAAATATACTTGGCTATTGAATGGGGGACTGGAAGGTAAAATTCTTGTATCATTCTTCCCCTTTGTTTTCAATGCATTGTAAGTCTTCTAATGTGCATAAAAGTTATGCTTTGGAAGAGTAGTGAATGAAAAAGGGGAAGCTTGGTTTAGGAATTTGACATACTGAATATAAAGATGAGCATAGTGTATAGCATGTCGTGCAATTCATAAACATGAAACTTATTTTCATTGAAAAGAAGGTGAATATTGCAATTACTAGTTTGTGTTGATAGGTGGTTTTATAGTTGCATTTGTTGAATTTTCTTTTCAAATAATTATTTGTTTTCCTTAAATTTCCAATGAATTTTAAGTCTTCCAATACGCATAAAATTTATGCTTTGGAAGAGTTGTGAACGATAAAAGAGAAGCTTGGTTTAGGAAACTGAGTTGCTAAGTAGACAAATGAGCATAGTGGATGGTATGTCATGTGATTCATAAACATGAAACTTATTTTCATTTGAAAGCATGCTATTGTAATTGCAAAATTTTATTTTGAGTTTGTTGCTATGTGAGCCAGATTGCATTGTTTAAAGTATTATTGGTTTTTTACTATAGTTGGGATTTCAAGACATATTTTAAATGATGGATTTTGAAGTAGTGAATGCATGTTTAAACCATTAGATGCAAATTGTGTGAGGTGTGTTTGAGAGTTGGTGGGTATTGAAGCAATGAGTGCATATTTAATTCATGGAAACTTAGGCCAATATTGGCTTTTGTTTATGCCCATTATGTTGGAATTTTGGATGTTTGCTATTTTGTAAAAGTATGGTGGTCATGAATGGCTTGGTTGTTTGTTTTTGATACTTGATAACCAAAAGTATTGGCTATCGTTAAAAGGGCCAAGGAGGCAAGTAGGAAAGTTACGTTACATATGCTTTGAGCAAGATCTTGAAGGTTGTGGGGGTAGCGAATGCGTTAATTATGTGTTTATTGTTTGAGTGGCTATTAATGTATCAGTAAGCATGATGGCTGGTTGGTGTCAGAAGGGCAAGTGGGAAATGCTAGCAAAAATTTATAATGTTTGTGTATTATTTTGCAAATTTTATTATTGTTTATGTGGTTTTGGTATATGAATAGTATTTTTTTGTCATGGATTGTGCTCATTTCTTTGGTTTTGTCATGCGTCTCTAGTATTCATTTTCCTGTGAGGAAAATACCAAAGCAAAAATACATGAAAATTTTTGTAGATAAGTGTAATGCACTGTACAACAGTCAATGCATAGTTCATGCATTGAATAATATGAAAATAGTGGCACAGTTGTTATGGGTATGTGCAAGATCATGATGGGCCAAAAAGTGGTGATATGATGGGTATGTGTAGGGTATCTAGCTGATGACTTTTTTTTAAACCAAAATTGATGAAACTGAAAGAGTTTTTAAAGGAGATTCTTAGCAAAATACCAAAGCAAAAGTAGATGAAATTTTTTGTAGATAAGTGTAATGCACTATACAACAGTCAATGCATAGTTCATGCATTGAATAATATGAAAATAGTGGCACAATTGTTATGGGTATGTGCAAGATCATGATGGGCCAAAAAGTGGTGATATGATGGGTATGTGTAGGGTATCTGGCTGACGACTTTTTTTTAAACCAAAATTGATGAAATTGAAAGAGTTTTTAAAGGAGATTCTTAGCTTTCCACCAATACAAATTATGTTTTACTTTGAATTTAATAAATAATTATTATTCATTTTCTATTTGAATTATGACTAAATTCCTGATTGATAGGCTGATTGAAAAACATCTATAGCTTTCAAATGATATCACATTTTTTGAATCAAAAACATGCATCACATTCTATGCTTCACATACTATAGGATTAAAAAAGAAATTTCATAAAGTTTTGACCAAGGTGGTCAGACATACGAGTTTTTAATATTTTTTAAAAGTTGTAATAAAAAAATCATAATTAATTACTTACTTGGAAAAAAATTACAAAAAATATGCATCAGATCGAGACATGAGTCCTCTACTTATATCTAAAATATTATAAAAAATAATTATCATTTTATTGAGGTTATGGTGGTCAGACAAACACCCACTTCTTATTTTTTCCCTGAAATTTAAGCACTACTGCATTGAAATTTCAAATTTTTACCAAATAGATTTTTTTTAAAATAAACCTAGTAGTTTAGAAACTAAATTCATTTTTCTATAGATTCTATTCTTACATATTTTTGAAATAATATAGATAACTTATTCAAATTTTTACGTCAAGTTGCCTAACTCTGATTTTTTTGAATTTTTTGCCACTTAAGGGCCTATTTTTTCCATGGTGATTTTGCACATACCCTTATGTTTTCTAGGTCTAGGGTTACATTGCAGATTTGATATTTTAGGTGGGTTGTGATATAGACTTCTATTTTTCAATTTTACTTAAGCATTTAAATGAATAGTACACTTGGTAGCATTTAATGCATTAGTTGTAGAATGATTTACAAGAGTCCTATTTCCAATGTGTATTATACAATTGCAATAGTGAGCTACTTTGATTGTAGTAGTGGCTTGCCTTTGAGAAAAATCACATGCACATTAAATCCATGATGCCGGTGAAGCTTGCAAAATTTGCATTCAATTATTAATTTTAGCATTGTCATTTGTAATACTCATTTGGCTAGTGAGATTTGATTGTCTTGTAGTAGGTCTACTATTGATTTTAGTTTCAGTATATTAGGAAAATATGGGGACATTATATACTTGGCATTTATGAACATGTTTTGGGTGTTTGAAAATAATTATTTATCTATTTTGCTAGTGATATGGAGCAATTGGAATACCTTCTAGTATGTGAATTGTGAACAAGTGTAAACAGTAATGCTTGTGTATGATTTGTTTTATTGCACATGTTGTCAATGTCAAATGAGTGCATGGATGGTGAGAATAGCAAAGGTGTTACATGTGAACATGTGAGAATATAAACTTGGAACAAATCTATCCATTGATTGATGCATTGGAATAGTGGTATATTGTTGCTATATAGAGAAATATTGTTTAAAATCTTTGTCTGTGTATAGACTGTGAATGCATTAACTATCACTTTATTGCTTGCATGGGTAGTAGCCTAATAGAAAATCCTATCAATTTTGGACCTAATGATTGAATGCTTGCAAAAATTAATTGTGTTGTTATGTTTCACTTTAGTATATATCATTTTCCTAGTAAATCTGGCACAATATGCATTTAGACATTAAATAGAAACTCTTGTACAACCCTTGTATGATGAACTTTTTTTTAGTATTTTTAAAATCACTATGGTTAGAAGTTAGTTAACGGTATGTAGTTGCTGCACGATTTTTCTGATAATTTTTTATTGAATATTTATTTTTTACTAACTTTTGAAGTGGACACTTATTGAAAAACATAATTTTGGTCATGCTAACTGTTGACACCAAAATTTGACGAATTAACACTGTCTTATGGGAAACTTAGTTTATGGGGGACCTTTTGTGCTAAACTGAGTGACCTCTGGGTTTTTAGAGAAATCGACTTCTTCTTCAATGGGGTTTAGAAAGGGAAAAGGAAACAGATATAATAAAATAAAGTCTAACCTAAGGCGATGCACCAAGACTTAATGATAGACACAATAAATCATAGATCTAAGGGCCTGAATGGTGGTGTAGTGTTCTAGAACATCAGAAACTTAAGATTATAGCATAGACAATCCATTCATTGACATAAAATAATATTGCATACATTCCTACTACTAAGAAGAGTCATTAGACATGGTTTAGGTCAGTAAACTTGCATTCAATATATATAGTTCTTAAATGAAATGTCTAGACAATAAAAACCATAGTTTATAGTTTCATCAAATAGCATAAAAAATAGAAAGGTTGAACAATTGGCATAGTCCAAGAGTTTTTGCAATAAAATAAAACAACAATAAAGGCCTGGCATCTTTTACTAAAACCAACGTTTTCCTTCCAAATCTGGACCCTTTTCTCACAACAAAGAAAAGTATATAAAGTAGGGAAAAAACCCCCACTGCTTTAGAGAGAAGCTTCAGAAAATATTTCGCAATCCCTAGGCAATGATGCAAGAATCAAAATGTTCCCAAAGTCATTGCAAAAAAATCGATATGGAACCAAGCATCTAGTCACTCCAGGCATAGGTGCATCCTCTGCAATTGATGGCGGTGGTCCCAATAAGGCCCGATCAGACAAGTGTCACCCTCCTTTGCAAATGATTATGACACGCAGTGGCCAATAGCATCATTCAGTTCATCTAGTCTATCGCCCAAATATGAGATCCATTGGCTAGGCACGTGGCAACCTTTCACTGCCCGTATGAACCCTTTTCTTTTACCGCTAAGGACTTGCGTTAACGCTACACGTGTCGAATGGGCCGAACACTTCATCAACAATGGAGGGAATGATTACTAGCCGAGCACAAAAGAGACGCGGGACAATGTTTCGCTGCCCGTGGTTACTTCTTCATCTCTATGCATAAATATTTGTGAATAGAGGACACATAGCAAGTGTACACCGCAGATAGCAACTGTGGGACCTGCCAAATTTTTTTGGGAAAAAGGGCTTCATGGAACCCAAGCGGAGCCCGATGAGATAATAAGAAAGCATGATAAAAGCATCCCATAGCCGCAACACGTGGAAGCATAACAAAGTTCCCTAGAATGTGAAGGAATGTAGAGACTCGGGGTTGCGAGGAGTAGACACGTGACATGGTAGAGCAGAACCTAGATAAATGGTCGAGTTGATGCATAGAGGAAAAATACACCCGAAGGGAGCTAGTTAAATATTTATTAACAGCTTTTGGCGACTATTATGGGCATTTTGACTAAGGAACAAAGAACCCAAAATTTCTCTAGTTTATAGGCTAGAGTGCCATTTCAATAGATAATGGAGTCAAATATTGGAAAGAGCTGCTTGTATGGGCGACCATTCTTCCTCAGATGGCTTCACTATGTTGCGGAAATTCTTCTACGCTCCACTTAGATCAATAGTTTCCTTGTGAGGCAGTGCATTGGGTAAACCGACCCCTACTTCAAAATGAAATAGTAGTTGTGCAACCAGATGAATCACTCCTTCAATGTCGATTGTTGTGGGAGGATGACTGAAATCCCTGAAAGCCTCCAGATCATTTTCCTTCTGTTCTATCTTTTTTGCAATCTGCTCGGTCATGGCAACAGAGCCATCCTCAAGGAACAAAGATGATAAACCCATCTTGCTTAAATTGGAGAAAATCCCTTGTATGTTGTCCAATGTCTTGCTCAAAATAGCTATGGTTGCTTTAGTGCATTGGAAAGCAGAGAGGCAATGGATGAACTTATTTTATGTTTGAGCACTAGAATCCCAATCTTCAATACCCGCTCTAGCAAGGTTTTCATCAGAGACCGAGTATAGCTCGGTGAGCAGATATTTCTCTTTAGGAACCTTCTCCAAGATAAACAGTGGGAACTGCTCAATCATATCATGAGCCTCCTGGCTCAGCTTTGATGCCTTGGTGATGAATCAGAGGGTAGGCCACAGTGTTAGGCAAAAGGCTTTAATTTTTTCCCAGTGAGAGATGTACAAATTCCTAACCAATGGAATGATGTCTGGCTATGTAGGGGGAGATAGGAGAGAGCTTTTAAGAGAACCAATCTTTGCATTTCTTAAAATAATGGCCTCAGCCAATTTTTCCCTTTTATTTTTCTCGAACGCTAGTTGTTCCACAAAGCTACTCATTTCTTTATTCCAATTCTCCTCAGCTGGGGAGTGATTTGCTAAGTGTGTGTCTAGAGAAGACTTTTTCTCTTAGAGTTCTTCTATTTGAGCCTTCAGACCCTTAAATTTAGCCTCTTTTTCTTGTATTTTATGCTCATATTGAGCTTGTTGGTGCCCCAAAGCTTCATTCCCCTACACTATTCCTTGACTATACTCAAGGCAAAGTCACTCCAGTTCTTCATTCTTCAGTCATAGATTCTATTTTGCCTCTTGATTCTTAGACTGTAGCTCTTTTATCATGGTAGGGTCAGTAGCCGGAGTCTTCGCAAGTTCACCCTGAAGTCTGTTCCTTTCATCCTTTGCTACCAACGCCCTTTCTGTCATATGAGCAACATCTGCCTCTAGATATTTCTCTTTTTTCTCCAAAAAACTAACCCTTTCTCTTGTTGCTTTAAGCTACTCATCCTTCTTCTTTAGCTGGCATCCAATTTTAAGGAAATCAAAAGTGACTACCCATTGTGTTTCCTCCATGATTTCAACCTTATTTTGTGGTCCGGCCTCCTTCATGTCGAGCCCTACCGCATATACCTCATAATCTTCTAGGTGCATTTCCCCCTGAGGCTTGGTTACCCTTGTGTACATGGTTGCAAACTTCAATTCCTATCGGGCTTCATCATAAAGAGTCTGTATTTTTGGCTCAGTAGAAGCACTGTCATCTTTTTCCTTACGCTTCCTCGTTCTACTTGTGTGTGCCTTCTTTTTACAATCAATCTGTGCCATAAATTTGGTTGGCCACGAAACTAGTCAACCTGTGAAAGAAGCACCAGAAGGCAAGGCATAGGGATAGGTAACCCTCATAGACGCGGGCATTTGTTTTTTCTAGAGAGTGACAGTTTGCGGGGAGAAGTGGGGCACGTTCCAAAGTTTGGTTTGAGGCCCAACAGAAGGGTTAGTCATTTGTAATGACTAAATTGGTGAATCATTCATAGGATTCATAAGTTTGGATGGTGGAGGAGTTGTCAATGTGGTGTCAACTTGTTGCGATGGAAGAGTATTTGCAGTAATAACAGAAAAAGAAGGGGCACTCGGAGGGGGTATGTTTTCTGAAAGCAAGGCAAGGAGAGTCTAAGCGGTAACAGCGAGTGTAAGGGTCCGCAGAGGAGTAAGGACATGTGGAGCGGTCTACGAAAACTATGTGAAACCTCCTAAATATGCTAGATTAAAAGTGGAAGGTAGAGGGCTAGTACTTGTGGTAGGCGTCGCTGGCGAGGCAGGGGTAGACACCAAGGAATGAGAAGCAAGGGAAGAATAAATGAATTTTACCTGTTGACTAGTCAATGGCAGCTCCATAATCGTTAGTGACTCCTCCTCAACCTCAGGCTCCTGGCTAGCTGTAAGCACTTTTCTTCTGGTGGGTTCTTGTGAACCTTCTCTGATAATGCTCTCTGTGCGCTGTTGTTTCACAAGTGGGGTCTCCCAAGCTTCAGAATCTATTTCCATTTGTTGTAGTGATAACCTAGCTAGATTAGTGGCCCAAGTGAGTGTATGCGAGGCCCTCGATATATTAAACCACACATTCGTGGCCACATAGGCAAGCTTCCCGGGGCCTTTCTCCTTTGGCGCAGAGGAGGCAGATGTCGTCGCTTCCTCTTCCTGCTCTTCAGAGTCACCCCCTAGGTCTCCGCTCTTATTAATACTAGAGCTTAGGCTATGGTGGCCCTCATTCCACCATCTTTGAAATTCCTTGTCATCCTTCAAACTGTCGTAAGGGGCATTTAATTGCCCTGTTTCTTGGCAATACTTCTAGAAAGCCTCTATTTTTTTAGCAGCCCACTCCTCATCCTTCTTCAACTTATTGTACATGGCGTGCTCCTTGTGGACATTTTCTTGGGCCATTGCCACAACAAAGTATAACTTGTGCCATGGCGCTCTAGTATCTTACGTAGGAATACACACCAATTTAACAAAAATTTCATCTTTGTCTAACCGCGGGTTACACCACTTCTCCTAGTAAGGTTAGGGAACATGTGTAACTTTCATATGTGGCTCCAGAAAGTCATTGAAATGGTTGTATTCCCACTTATCATTTACCAACACCAACCCTAAATAAGCCAGTTTATCCTCCAATAACTGGTATGATTATTTATTAATCAAAGTTATTGACTTGAAATTCTGTAGACAAGAGAAGATTCCCTTTTTCTTAACAATTTTTCTGCTACAAAAGGTAAAATCAATGATACACACCTACAGATACATTTCCAATGTGAGCATCTGATCTGTGACACAGGCTGGGAGAAGGAAAGGTTGACCAGTGAAGCCCTGCATCTGGAGAATCGTGAAATATGTTCTTAAGAACCAGTCACAAGTAGGAGTGAAACTCTACATATATCCGGTCTGCTCCTTGTCGAGCTGAATTATGTCGCCTTTTCTGATTAAATCATGCAATTCCAAAGTTATGAAATAGTTTTAAAATGCATAATAATCATATGATACAGAAAGAAAAGACGTCCATGTGGACACTGGCTTCCTCTTACCTCGCTCATCAAAAATTGATAATTGAAAATATCGGGTGAAGAAATAAGGGTTTTTATGTAGAAACATGTGAACTAGGAAAGAAAGAAATCTAAACTTTTCCTCTGTTGGGTAATTCTTTATTTTTCATATCATTTCATCTACCATAAACTCAACAAAATCATACTAGAAGGTATCATATTACTTGCAAAATTGGAATGCTGGTCCCAGTTGAAAAGTTTCCACCATCTCATCGGAGTCTCGACCGCACACAAAAGCTAGCATGGACATGGCATCCTGTAAATCCTCATGTAACTCACCGCGCAGCAACAAAACACTTGGCAGCTTAGCGGTTGGGATGCCTTTCCTACCAGCCTCCTCCAACAAGAACTCTGAGTTCTTTTTCATCACCCTCCATGTTTTCTCTCATTTTCCAAGGTAAAAGAACTCAATGTTCTCTCTCTTTTTACTTGGGTTTGGGATGCATAGCATATGCTAGATGGCCTGTGGGCTGATGTGAACCCTTAAGTTTTATCCCTAGATGTAGTGGGTATCAGGGTTATAATGCTGGATGGCAGCGTCAACTATCTCCAGGTAGTAGTGCACCAGCGGGACCATATATTGTAGAAGACCACTGTACCAAATTTTCATTGTTGTAGATTTGTCCGCCTTTAGTGTCATCAACATTGCGCAGGCTGGTTCTCTTAAGGACTTAGGGTTTTTTGTGAGCTATGGATCATAGATATTATCCCATTTCTCTTCAACCCTTTTCTTGTTTCTGCAATCCTTGGTCCTTTTCAGCTTTTCTATATACACCCTCTTCAGCTTGCTTGGTATGTTAGGCATAGCATACGCCAAATCATCATAGACATATACACCCTTTGATGACCGTATGGATGTAAACAACTCCTGGATAATTTCCTCTTGCATTTGTTGAGATGAACCCTACGACATCTTCTCTTTTTATGAAGACCTCTGTGAGTTCTAGACTCTGCAATTTTTCTTGACTCTAGATATGCTGAAAAAAAAATCAACTCTACACTTTTAGCTTTGGTGTTTGTGAAAAGACTTTGAATTTATACTAAGCCTTTTCATGCAATATTTGTTTATCTTTCCTCAAGGTGGTAGACGAAAGAATGTTTTTTGCATTTAATTTGATATGTACCATTAATTTTGCAATTCGTGCAAAACAAACTACTTGCCATTTTGAGGCGGCAAGAGTTCATTATTGTGTTTGACAACCGTGTGATATGTTGTGATTCCCTTGGAACTTGAGCCAAAAAAAATATTTTTAACCTTTTTTCTTTTTTCAAGGGGTAAACACTTTTGACCGGAGTTTTGAACCGGATACAACCATTCAACAATACCACCCCAACGGGGTTTGAACCTTGGTGGCAAGAACAACAATGCCATGTATAAACCATCAGACCATGCCAATACCGGCAATTTTCTTTCTAACCTTGCGTTAGTATGCACTGGTAATTAATATCCTGGCCTGAATGATTATGCCAAAGAAAACGATCACGGCCTGAAAGGATATGAATATTGCCTTGGGTTTTGGAAAATGCCTGTGAGATGACACAATAGCCTATGGCCGTGTGGCTTACTGTCGATGAGCACCACCTTTTTAAAGCTAATTAATTAGCTCCTATTAATCTAGCATGCATTGAGTCGTACCTCCGTAGATGCAACTGGCCCAAAAATGTGAGAAAACATAGGCATGCCTTTCAAGTTGGCATCTAGCCATCATCACGTTTTCTCGAAATGGATTAGGATGTGTCTTGTCATTTTTTCTATAAATAGGCTAGTAAGCAGTGAGGAAATCATACTTAGCATTTGAGTAGTGATAGGTTGTTAGTAGAGTTTTAAGCAAGTTTTCTCATAGGTTAGGTGATAGGTAAATTTTAGTATTGGCTAAAAAGAATAGACATAGTGTCAGAATCATGGATACTCCTATTCATCTAACCTCATATAAGTCGCAGACAACATTTTTAGGGGAGGTCTCTACTAGGTGGCTAAAAAGAATGACCAAGAATAAGCATTTGTTGGTCCTTATAGCCATAAAATGGGTTTTGGGTAAAGACTGCATAGAATATGAGGACAAGTATCAGGTGAATACTAAAATATGTTCCCACTTCGTGGCGCTAATGTTAGACATTGGCATTCCTAGGCCTCTCATCCCGAAGCTGGTCACAAAAATGTTTCCCAAAAAGTACCTAAATGGCCTTGGTGAAGTTATTGTTCATGCTGCATATGGGGTAGGTCTGTCGTTAGCTAGCAACCTCCGTCGCTATATCGAGGAAGAAGTTGTAGTTGTTTGGCTGGCGTTTCTTAGTGGATTCTACTTTCAGACACGCAACGAGCATCAGCAGAGGGCTACCCAGGCACTACACTTCTTGTTCCACAGTTACAACATGATACCATTCTACGACGCAGATTGGTATATTGACTTCAGGAACCTGGTATTTCCCCCACCAATGGCGGTTGTGCCGAATCATGTTGCTTCTACTGTCGAAGAACCTGTTGACGAGGAAGAGGTAGACGTTACCATTGATGCATCAATTGTTGCCTCTCGTGCCCTTAGATGAAATAACCCTCTTTGCTCCAAAAAAAATTCCTCGTTTTCTCTATTTCCTGTTGTTGCCTAGACCACCTGCCCTATAGTGTGTATATAATCTTGAAAAAGGCTATCATTATGTTTTTTGTAAAATAATAGCTTGAATACTTGTATATTTTTGGATTATGGCTTCTCCAGCATTTTGTAATGTAAAAAACCAAAGAATATATATAAATAGATATATATCTTTTTAAAAATCCATAGTTCTTTCTTTCATTCTACATTTTAGTTTTATGGATTTTATAGCATATGTGTTATTTCTTTACACCATTGAAATTCCTTTTGAAAAGAACTCCCTCTAATAGCGTATATCCATAATTTTGCTGCTGGTAGTATCTCCTCTCTGGGTTGAGAGACCTGGTAGATACTTTCCAGTTTGCATGAACCGCATTCTATCAGTCATCTAGCAACCCTTCGATTCTGGTTCATTTATCAAGATGAGCTTCGGTTGCTCTGCTACAACAGGTGTATCCTCATTCTGCACCATGTATTTGCACAATCCACTTCCTCTAATAGTTTTAGTAGGTTTCACCTCAATGTCATATTCAAGGATATTGGTGATCCAATTAGCTCCTTTTTCTATGATCTCACCTTCCATGATATATTCATGTACACTCCAATGTGTGACATAAACATACACCTTGTTGTAGGAAATTAGATGGCAGAACTTTTTAAGTCCCTTCACTATTGTAAAGGCTTGTCTTTCGACAGAATTATAATTCGCCTCATATTCCTTCAATGTCTGGAAGTGGAAGGCCACTAGATGTTCTCCTTTTGGGTATGTGCAGGATCATGGTATGCCAAAAAGTGGCAATGGAGAAAAAATTACGTGTTTCATTGACTCAAAAACGCGAAAATGCTTAGTTGACTTTATGTGGCTTGGGTGTCAGTACACACTATCGAAGCAAATCCCAAACCTAGATTTCCATATCGGATATCCGATCCAAATTGGATATCGGATTTGCAACACACATATATATTTCATTTTGGCCTGATTAAAACTCATTTCACATTTGTTTAACCATGCGCCCATAGTGAAAAATTCATTTCGCAAATCAGATATCCGATTTCCCATAAATCCATCTTCAAAACGTTAGATTCTTCCTTTTTCTTTGCTCTAATCCAATTTTCAATTAGATTTGTGTAATTTTAGTTAATTTTTTATAGAGTTTTTTCAAAATAGGGTTTTTGATAGATTTTTTATTTAAAAATTGAGTTTAGTATGGATTTTTATGAAAATTGAATGTTTGTAATGGATTTTGATGAAAATTGAATGTTTGTAATGGATTTTGATTTAAAAATAGTGTTTTTTATGTATTTGGATTAAAAATTAGAGAATTTTATAGATTTTTGTTAAAAACAATGATTTTTGTTGGATTTTTTAAAAAGACTAGGGTATTTTTATAATATTTTCATTTATATTGTCTAATTTTAATTAGATTAATTTTATTTAACTTTAATAAGGTATTATGGCTACTAATAATGAAAATGCACAAATGCCAAATGCTCCACCACCTCCACAGCCATCAATTGAAGAATTAATTTGTGAAAAATTGCAACAATTAAGGGGCATTTCTGAAGTTTATACGAGAGTCCCTCAATTATCTGAGATGTCAAACACAATGAAAGAAATAATTAAAAACATAGAAACCATCTCCTCGCAACATAATGCCTTTCATTCATGGTGAGAAGACATGAGAAAATATTATGCATTTGGATTGTCCTATGATGATGTGAAAGATCTCAGAATAACCAAAGCCCAAATAGCCTCTTTATTTGTTAACCCCCTCATTGGTTTGCCGGTTAATGTTAATAAAATAAAACTTTCTATAAAATGGTGCACTCATAGAGACATTGTAGAAAACTTTTGGGATCGTTGGTGTATGGTTTTTTTGAAACCACCAAACAAAAATTGTGATATACCATTTTACTTTATAAAAAAATTATATGCTGAGTTTGTGTTAGGGCATCATGTCAATTACTTTGACATTAAACCCTTCCAGGGTGTTTGTGGAGGTATGCCCCAGGATAGACCAGGGGCAGTTAGAGTAATACCCCACCCATATGTTCCCCCTCCTCCCCTTCCTCTACCACCTTCAGTATACCATCCAGATATTATGCAGGATGCGGCCATACAGACTATCCACGCTATTCACTCTTTGAGTGGTCTTCTGGTTTCACATGCTTCTGTAGTAGCTCAGCCACATTTTGGTGATGTTGGTGATGGCTCGAGTGCTGCTGTGTCAACCTTGTCAGGTCCACATATTTTTGTACCACATACTTGCTCCATGTGCTGCCAGATATGCTTGGGTCCTCTTGTACAGCCTGCCAAGCATCCCTTGGACACTTCCGATTATGACTTCCATGATGTGGACATTATAGATCAGATGCAGGGGAGTGAAGCACACCGTACAGAGTCCTCTCTTTCTAGAGAGGGGGACATTGGAATAGTGACACAGGTAAAATTTAAGTTGTGAATTCATAACTTGCATTTTTTTTTAAATGAATATTAATAAGAGATAGTATAATGTACTAATGTTTATTTACATGGTATATTCAACAGTTGATGTCTGAGGAGGAGCTGACACAAGTGACAGATAGCACCCTAAGGGCCATTTCATTTGGCCTCCACACGCACACAGTATATATTTTTGCACTCACTCATTTACATTTATTTATTATATACTTTCTTGTCATTTGAATTATCATTGATGAAATTATATAATAACTTATATGTTTATCTTATTTTCCTCTTATAGGAAATACCTAGTGCGAGCAAGGTGTAGCCTTGTCTAGATTATGGAAGTGTAATGTTGGATAAGGGGAAGGTAATTGAGCTCAAATTTGATTGAATTAAGAATTTTAAGATCTTATATTTATTATACATACATCGACATAGATTGGTAGTTTCATATGTATTTGTCATTTTTATGGGGAAGGAATTATGAGCTATACGTCCTTGTTGACAAGTGCCACAACACCCGAAGCAGTACGTATTGGAACACTTGAAGGAGTAGGTGTTGAAGCACCTCAAGAAGGAGGTGTTGAAACACCTAAAGGAGATAAAGAAATAGATCAACCTAAAGAAGTATGTGTTCATTTTATTTTGTGTTTGGTATTTATATGTTCCTATTACTGACAATTGTATGCTTACTTGGATCACTTTTATGTTTTTGTTCACCTATATAGATTGAAATTACAAAAGATGGTTTGGTCGGTTCTTTGAGAGGGGCATATTCTAGGACTCCTGACCCTTTGAAGAGATGGATATTTCAGGTAATCAAGATTACAATTTTAGAGTTCAGCTATAATTTAATGTATATTGATTTTGATGTTAATTATTCGGTTTTAAATTATATAGTATAACTAATCTCAATTGTCGTTTGACTTTTTCTTGTGCAGCTACCTTTAGAGGCAATGAGTGCTTCAAAGAGGCTCCATTTTGATGATCCACCAGTAGTTTAGAATGAGATAGACATTTTGGCATGTAAATATTGAATAGATACTAAGATGGCATATGCCACATATTGTAAAATTTTGTTTGAGTTGGCATTGATGCCATTTTTGTATATGGACATACACTTGATTATTGGATAATTTGATATATAGAAGTTGACAATCAAAATTTAATTTCCTCCTCATGTGCATAATTAAACTCTTTGAAAATTTAATCAAGTGAGCAATGGTTAAATATCTTGATGTACAATAGCATAAAAAGAATGGTTATATTATGTAGTTTATTCATATTGTTGATTACATTGCATTGCACATCTTTCAAACTCAAAGCATTACTTCACATTGCATAAGTAACAAGTCGATGCTGATAGATGAAAAAATTTCAATTACAATATAGTTTTTACAAAGTCAACCTAAGAAATTATGCAATTACTTCACATTACATAACTAATAATTAAAAATTTATTCATATTATTGACTACATTGCATTGCACATCTTTCAAACTCAAAGCATTCCTTCACATTGCATAAGTAACAACTAGATGCTGATAGATGAAAAGATTTCAATTACAGGGTTTCTGCCCCCTCATTCCACACTCTATGCAACCATTTACTTGCGGTGTAGGAGCCGAACAATAGAGAAAACATGTAAATATATATATATATATATATATATATATATATATATATATATATATATATATATATATATATGCAGCCTAGAAGCATGAATTAGTACCAATATTAATGCATCACCATTGATACCTTGAAGTAGAGATTTGAATCAGCATCATTCTTCAAAGCCCAAACTAGACGCCCCATCAATCCTTTTGTACCATGCACGAGGAGCCTGCTTAAGACCATACAAGTCCTTCTTTAGCTTACACACATGTGACTCCTTCACATGAACCTCAAAACCATTAGGTTGCTCGATGCAAACTTCTTCCTCAATCACGCCATTGAGAAAAGTTGTCTTCACGTCCAGTTGATGAATCTTCCATCCTCTTGATGCAGCAAGGGCAATGATAGTTCTGACAGAAGTGTAATAAGCGATAGGAGAAAATTTTTCTTCATAATCAACTCCCTCTTTTTGAGAAAACCACTGTCGATCAGCCAAGTGTTGGTGTCAGTGGGTACATTGCTTGAAAATGCTAAGAAAAACAAATATTCATTCTTCTGTGGAGAAACATCATCTACATCTGCAACGGAGGCTTGATGCTTAGGTCTATCTGAACAATGTTTGGAAAAGTGACCAAACTTATCACACCTAAAGCATTGAATCTTGGACAAGTCTTGCTTCTTCTTGGAAGGGGGAGCACCATCATTTCCTTTGTCTCGATTCCTCTTGAAGAATCCCTTCTTTTCACTTCTTCCTTTCTTCTTCGAAGGTTGGGCAGCAAGAACACAAATCTCTTCATTAGTAGAATTTTGGCCAACACCTCTAACCATCAATCTTGATGCATAATGAATGCAATCGATGCTCAAATGATTGAACTTCAGGAGTTTGGACCTTGCACTAATTCCTTGAATATAGGACTCCCAAGATAATGGAAAACCATTGAGGGTAAGCATTGTCAAATCCTTATCTTTAACCTGTTGATGCATGATTTATGACACACTCGTACATCAGAATAAAAATGCCCAGAGACACCCTATTCTCGCTTGAAAAACCACCTCGTATGCTAAGATTGCGAGAAGATCATATGGCGATTCCAAGGTTTCTTATGTTAGGTCTTGATGTGTGGTAAGCTGAATGGGCGTTGTGATTTGTTAATAATCACAAGGGGACTTATGCTGGATTTTTTCAATTCACAATGAAGGTCTGGACAATGAAGCTCTTTTATTTGGGTTGCAGATCAAAAAAACTGAAAAAGGAGACAAGGGGTCAGAAGTTCTAATCTACTTCCTAAGAAACAAGGGTGGACTTTCCTTTATGTATTGCTAGCTGAATTTTCTTTATACCAAGCCATTGATTATTTCCTTGGAGTGGACTTGGCTATATTGTATGCCACTTTTGTATGGTTGGGCGGGCTTAGTCTTAGCAAGTGCCATGTTTTACTCTTGAAGCAGAATCTGCTCTCCTCTTTGCTAGCGGACTTCCTTCTCTCTTTCCCAAGCTTTGTCATGTGCTAGAATGGCTGGAAGAGATCGACGAAGCTACTAACATCAACAGAATTGTGGTAGCTTGATATACAAAGTCTATTGATGCCAGGGTTCAATTTGTATGATATTGAGAGTGGTAGCTTAATATAGGTCCACAATACCTTTTTGTAATATCATAGAATAGGGCTCATAGACCGAACTCTAGTCAAAATGTCTCTCAAATGCACAAAAAAGAATGAAATTACTTCAAACCAAGTTTGTGAAGAAGTTAACTATGTTGCCCACTAGTTTCCCTTAAGAGTCCAAAGTGCTAAAAGGAAACAATTTTTCAAGGGCTATTTCTCAGAGACCGTGAGGCATACAGATTCTCTGTCGAAGGCTATGGGATCGCGTTGGGACCATATACAAAAAACTCTGTTAGTTTTTTCTATCTCAGAGGCATTTTCCTATGGTGATGACTTTACACTAGAGGGAAAAGTTGCCAGATGCAAGCAGTGTAAAGTTGCAAAGTGGTGCAACTTTCATTCCACAACTCGTACAACCAAACAGATTGTTCCAACACGTCCATATGGGTACGTTTACACTAGGTATGGTCCTCTTTTACACCCAAATATGCCAAATCACTCTGAGCTACATTGGACCGACAATTTCTTTTAAGCATCCAAAGTGCTAAAAGGCAGCAATATTTGAAGGGCTATTTTCTTGGAGACCATGAGGCATACAGACTCTCCATTAGAGGCTATGGGATTGTGTTGGGACCATCTACAAAAACCTCTCTCAGTTTTTGCTATCTCGGAGGTGTTTTCCTGTGGTGATGACTTTTCAGTGGAGGGAAAAGTTGCCAGATGCAAGTAGCGTAAAGTTGCAAAGTGGTGCAACTTTCATTCCACAACTTGTACAATCAAACGAACTATTCCAACATGTCTGTATGGGTACGTTTACGCTATGGATGGTCCACTTTTGCATCCAAATACGCCGAATCACTCTGAGCTACATTGGACTGGCGATTTCCCTTAAGAGTCCAAAGTGTTAAAAGGCAGCAATATTTGAAGGGCTATTTCTTGGAGACCGTGGGGCATATAGACTCTCCATCCAAGGCTATGGGATTGTGTTGGGACCATCTACAAAAACCTCTCTCGGTTTCTTCTATCTCGGAGGTGTTTTCTTGTGGTGATGACTTTTCAGTGGAGGGAAAAGTTGCCAGATGCAAGCAGTGTAAAGTTGCAAAGTGGTGCAACTTTCATTCTGCAACTCGTACGACGAAATGGACTATTCCAACACATACGTTTGGGTACGTTTATGTTAGGGATGGTCCTCTTTTGCACCCAAATACATTGAATCACTCTGACCTACATTAGACCGACAATTTCCCTTAAGAGTCCAAAGTGCTAAAAGGCAGCAATATTTGAAGGGATATTTCTCGGAGACCATGGGGCATATAGACTCTTCGTCGGAGGCTACGGGATTGTGTTGGGACCATCTACAAAAACCTCTCTCGGTTTTTTCTGTCACGAAGGCGTTTTCCTATGGTGATGACTTTTCAGTGGAGGAAAAAGTTGCCAGATGCAAGTAGTGTAAAGTTGCAAAGTGGTGCAACTTTCATTCCGCAACTTGTATGACCAAACAAATTGTTCCAACACGTCCATATAGGTATGTTTACGCTAGGGATGGTCCTCTTTTGCAGCCAAATACGCTGAACCACTCTGAGCTACATTGGACCAACGATTTCCCTTAAGAGTCCAAAGTGTTAAAAGACAACAATATTTGAAGGGATATTTCTTGGAGACCATGGGGCATACAGACTCTGTGTCAGAGGCTATGGGATCATGTTGGGACCATCTACAAAAACCTCTCCCATTTTTTGCTATCTTAGAGGTGTTTTCCTGTGGTGATGACTTTTCAATGGAGGGAAAAGTTGCCAGATGCAAGCAGTGTAAAGTTGCAAAGTGGTGCAACTTTCATTCTACAACTCGTACAACCAATGGACTGTTCCAACATGTCTGTATGGGTATGTTTACACTATGGTTGGTCCTCCTTTGCACCCAAATACACCGAATCACTCTGAGCTACATTGGACCGACGATTTCCCTTAAGAGTCCAAAGTTCTAAAAGGCAACAATATTTGAAGGGCTATTTCTCGAAGACCATCGGGCATACAAACTCTCCGTTGGAGCCTACAGGATTGTGTTGGGAGCATCTACAAAAACCTCTCTCGGTTTTTTCTATCTTAGAGGCATTTTCTTGTGCTAATCACTTTTTAGTGGAGGAAAAAGTTGCCAGATGCAAGTAGTGTAAAGTTGCAAAGTGGTGCAACTTTCATTCCACAACTCGTACGACCAAACAGACTGTTCCAACACATCTGTATGGGTACGTTTACGCTAGGGATGGTCCTATTTTTCACCCAAATATGCCGAATCACTTTGAGCTACATTGGACCGACAATTTCCCTTAAGAGTCCAAAGTGCTAAAAGGCAGCAATATTTGAAGGGCTATTTCTTGGAGACCATGGGGAATACAGACTCTCAGTCAGAGGCTACAAGATCGTGTTAGGACCATCTACAAAAACCTCTCTCAGTTTTCCCATCTCGGAGGCGTTTTCCTATGGTGATGACTTTTTAGTGGAGGGAAAAGTTGCCAGATGCAAGCAGTGTAAAGTTGCAAAATGGTGCAACTTTCATTCCGCAACTCGTACGACCAAATGAACTGTTCCAACATGTCCGTATGGGTACATTTATGCTAGGGATGATCCTCTTTTGCACCCAAATACTCTGAATCACTCTGAGCTACATTGGACCGACGATTTCCACGTTGAGTCGAAAGAGCTAAAAGGTAGCAAGATTGTGTTGTAATTGTAATTGTAAGTGCTAAAAGGTTGGATCAAGCTTGTGCAGGTTATCTTTAATTGTAATTGTGTTGTTTAAAGCCACCTGGTTCATGCATCAAAAAACTCTTACTCAATTAGCTTGAACATTATGCACACCCAAATACCTTGTTTCCACTTTGCTAGATCAAAGACTCAATTACATTGGAAATGACCTTCACATGAATTTTTTTAATTGTTTTGGGAGAAAGTGGCAAGCCACTATAATTTATTATATATAAATAGGAGATATTACAAAACCTGGTTCAAATGAGCATACCGGTAGGAAAGAACCAAGATGAAAACCTCCAGTTGTAGCTCGATTAATTACAATAAGTTACTATAGAATTGTCTCAATACACAGTTATGGCCTTCTAACATTGTTTCACATTTCAAAATTGAAATTTTACAAAATTTTCCTATTGGAGGAATTCAAGGCACAGTCTTCCACAAGAGTAGTATGTTCACGTTCTGGACTGACAAGCACTTGTACAAATCATCAAGCTAGTAGTTAAACTACATACAATAGAAAAGATGCTTAGAATTAAAGATGCTAAGAATAACCAATCCATATTACTATAATCTTTTGCATACCTCTCTGAAAGGATCAAAGCTGGCTATTATTGCAGCAGGTCCATGATCAATCATGCCAAAAATATCACAAAATTTGTCAAATGAGAAATCTATATTGTCACAATAGAAAATATGGTTAGACTAACAAATCTATATTAATCTAAATAACCTGAATGATGATGAATTGGTAATGCAAACTATAAAAATGCTTAGAATAACCAATCTATATTATTGTAATCTTTTCACATACCTCTCACGAAGGATCGGAAGGCTGGCTATTGTAGTATGAAGTCATGATCAATCATGCCAAAAAATATCTACAAAATTTGTCAAATGAGAAATCTATATTGTCACAATAATGAAAAGAAAAGATGGTTAGACTAACAAAATCTATATTAATCTAAAACAACTTTGAATGATGATGAATTGGTAATGCAAACTATAAAAAATGCTTAGAATAACCAATCTATATTACTGTAATCTTTCGCATACCTCTCTGAAAGGATTGAAGCTGGCTATTGTAGCAGCAGGTCCATGATCAATCGTGCCAAAAATATCACAAAATTTGTCAAATGAGAAATCTATATTGTAACAATAGAAAATATGGTTAGACTAGCAAATCTATATTAAATTATAATGAACTTAACCATATTGAAATTAAGCATTGTACCTTCCATTCTTGAAAATGCTATTCAAGTGTGCCTAGAGGGTCACCTCTTTTCTTAAGAGTATCCAATATTGCTTCATGATCATCATTACTAAGTGTCCATAGTTGTTTTTTCTTTGGTCTTGCATGATGCTTGAACAACTTAACATTTGTTGCTATAACAAGGTGCAAATACATGAGAATGGTTTTGTGTTTCTCATAGTCTTCAAATGCAGGTATGCCATTCTTTCTAACCATATATGTTTGCAACCAAGTTCCTACAACCACAACTGAACCTATAGGATACATGAACCCATCATCATCTTCCATCGATTGTGTTAGCTTACGCTTTACCTGCACACATCGAGCCAACGAATAGCCTGATCTCTCTTCATTCCCTTGTGGTGCAACAACTGCAAAAACATGTCCTAGTTGTAGTAGATCTGAAAGTCGGTCGTAATCAACTGAACTTTCCATTATGTTATTTCTCATGGATATTGTTTGAGATAATGGAGTTAGATACTATGGAACCCATGTATCCACCCACTCACTTGACTCACATTGATCCCACTCGCATTGAATACAACTCTGAGAAAAACAAGCCAAATCTCGTGTCCAAATGGTCCATGTGCTTGCATCTGAGCTTCGAAATGAATACATCTTTGAAGAATCTTTGATTGTAAAACAATCCAATCTTCCTCCCACTGTACCCTCCTCAACCAACCAAAAGCATATGTGCACTATTGAATCAAGTGTCCCTCCCTGTGACAATGTTGAACTAGACCAATCAATAATAGAACGTGCATCACTAAATTTTTCTCCTAAAATCTTCAATTGCTCCTTAACTAGAGCTCTTTTTACACATGCACCTACTCCATCATGCTCCCCTTTCCCATGCCCAGCTTAAAAAAAACTCCAAATATGAGGTGCACCCCTCTCTACATGCATTCTACTAAACCAATAAAACATACGAGCATTCTTGAATTGACCTGTGCAGTTATCTAACCAAATGAGATGTCGGCCCATTGCTATATCATGCTTTTGCAAGAACTTTAAAAAAATCTCAAAACAATGTTGGACATACTCGGATGAGTGAGATCTATCATCACTCATATAAAAATGATACTCTCTTATTATCTTTCAATCCTCCTCTATACTATCAAGTGCATGTCTAAATGTTATGTGGACAAATATAGCAATTTGAATGGAATTGTAATACTGAGATTGCACCTCGTTTTGTGGTTGCAATGTGTACTTTTCTACAAAATCAACCACTGATTTTATAGTGCCAATCAAAAAAGAGTCCTTACACATTCTAAATTGTTGATCCAACCACTGAGACCTATGACTATGCCCTGCATACTTGTAGAAGAGATTGTCCTTAAAATCTGAAATAAAATCAGCAACACTGCATTCTTTTGAAACCAACTCACATCTAGAACCTTCACCTCCACTCTACAAAGTATATTTGACTATCTCATATCTCTCTTTCTCAACAAGCTTCTTTCCAAATTCATGTTCAAAACCCTCATGAAAAAATTGAACAAACTTTGACAAGCCACCACATTGTGAGCACTTTCCATTTAAACAATCATTTCTATAGAAAAAAACCATCATCTCTAGAACATAAAAAAAGATCTAACAAGTCCCTTGATGATTTCGGAAGATGCATTGCACCACACTCCTGCAACATTTCATTAGTATGCAAAGTAGAATGGATATAGCATAATAGCTCATGGTACATTGAAAACTCCACATGGTATTTACAACAACAAGTATTACGAATCTTAAGAGGCACACAATAAAATGGCTTCAAACCCTCAAAAGTCCTTTGCGAGATTTCCATATTTTTATGTGTTTCAATAAATTTTTTGAACAACATTGTTTGGCTTGATTCCAAGAAATGTTTAGGATGTAGTGTATGGTCTCGATTGCCAATTCTTAACTTTAAAACATCCTTTGCATTGGGTGATACTCTAGAGTT
>VDFB02047230.1:116184159-116205708 GCA_007258455.2 Sequoia sempervirens
AATTTCCCACAAATTCTATTCTTACATGTTTTTGAAATAATATAGATAACTTATTCAAATTTTTACGTCAAGTTTCCTAACTCTGATTTTTTTGAATTTTCATTGCCACTTAAGGGCCTGTTTGGCCCATCATGATCCTGCACATACCCTTTTCCTTCATCATCCTTTTGGGTTAGGATAGTAGCGATATTAGACTTGCTACTGAATGCATACATTATAAAATCCTTAGGTAGATCTGGACTAACTAGTACCAAAGTTGTGGAAATAGCTTCCTTGACTTTTTCAAAGGCTTCCCGAGCTTCGGTCATCCATTTGAATGCCTAATCCTTCTTCAGCATCAGGTTGATCAGCTTAATTATTCCCACAAAGTCAGAAATAAACTTGCCAACAAAATTTACTTTGCTCAGGAAAGACTGAACACCTTTCTTATTCACCCGAAGGGGAAGTTCCTTGATAGCTTACACCCATTCGGGGTCAATTGAAATCCCTTCCTTAGATACAACATGTCCTAATAGCTTGCCTTGCGGTACTTTGAATATGCATTTCTTCAGATTTAGGGAAACCTTGAACTCCTGGCACTTTTGAAAAACTATTTCTAAGTGATCAAAATGATCATCCTTAGATTTAGAAAACACAGTAAGATCATCCAAGTAAATTAGAATAAACTTATTGATTAGTTCACTAAATGTGATGCCCATCGCCCACTGGAATGTTGCCCCTACATTGGATAAACCAAAAGGAATTTTAGCATATACAAATGTTCCCCACTTTTTGGTGAACGTAGTCTTGTGCTGATCCTCTTCCTTAACTCAGATCTAATTGTAGCCAGAGAAACCATCCAGCAGAGAAAAAAATTTTGATCCTGCAACCGTTTGTAGGATTGACTCCATTGAAGGCAGTGGATAATGGTCCTTTGGGGATGCTCTGTTTAGGTCTTGAAAGTCCACACACAAATGGATATCACCATTCTTCTTTCAGATTGGGACCAGATTCGATACCCAAGTACTATGCTTGATTGGGAAGACAATGCGCGACTCAATGAGCTTAGTTAGCTCTTATGCCATTAGAGCTTCAATTTTAGGGTTTACTGGCATCTATTTTTGTCAGAATGGTTTTGCACCTTCTGTTAGCTCGATAGTGTGCTGAATGATATTAGGATCGTACCCTTCTAGATCATCATAGGACCAGGCCACTACTCCATATTTTTTGCAGAAATTGATTAGTCTTTGTTTATCATGGTGTGGGACATTTTTCCCGACTCAAAGATTCTTGCCATCTGTGAATCGAAGGCTCACATAATCACTTGTGTCTACTACGAACTTCCGTTTATCATGTCGGGCATCATCACAATCAAAATTTATTTTGAGAGTAACCAATCCTTTCGGAAGCTTGTTAGATTTGAGCTGCATAACTTTTCCTTCATAAGCTTCAGTAATCCTTGGTTGAAGCTGATCAGGAAATTCTCCCGACCGCTAGATGAACGAGGTGATGTGTTCATCACTTTCAAAAACTTGCCAACTGTGATCATTGTCAGGGATCGTTGGTCGAACTAGCACTCGTACTGAATGCTCATTATCTATAAGGTTAGAGACAAGATCAAACTGAGCACCAATCACGGCCATGTGATCTACATTTCTATTTTTTCCTTGGGGAATAGTCTAGATGTTGAAGGCTTCAAAAACCTCAACCAAGTCCCAGACTCGGTGCCGATAGGATCTCATGCAGACATTCTTTTCCACAGAAATTCCTTGGACTTGGTTGACTACTAGTTGAGAATCTCTAAACACCATTAATTGCTTAATACTCACTCATTCCGCAAGGCTTAAACCTTAAACTAATCCTTCATATTTAGCCTCGTTGTTTGAGCAGGCGAAATGAAAATGGAAAGACCTTAACAATTTTTCATTTTTTGGGGATATTAGATATATCCCTACTCCAACACCCACTTTACTTCTTGCTCCATCGAAGTACAACACCTATAGCTCATTTTCTTGGCTACCTTCATACTCTTTGGCGATCTTCGGAAGAACTTCGTCTTCATCATAAATTACATAGGTGCCCAATCCTGTAGCATGATAATTGCCAAAAGGATCATTTTCCATGTGCTCACTCAAAAGAGCATTATTTTGTCATTTCGGTCTCTGCTCACCTTTTCTTCCTCTAGTAATTCAACGCCATACATTTCTTGCTTGGTGATAGAGGTATGCACGGCTTCAAAATTGATCAAGGCTTCATCTGCTACATGTTCAGAATGTAAAGCCTCCAATTATATTTTCATTTTTGCATCATGTTTGGTCCTGAGTATCAAAAGTGACTAATCCAAGGACAGGTATCATCTGGCCACCTTTCAAGTAAATTCTCGGGATAGATAGAGACCAAACATAGGAGGAACATCTATGATCACAGTGTCTTGCGGCATCATGATACTAGGACAAGCAAATAGAGTTAAATGAAGTGCTTTGATGAAACCTACGGTTTCAACTTTGTTCCCATCAAGCTACATTACCCCCTTTTCATAGGTTCATAGCTGAGTGCTAAAGTTTCAGCTATCTATTTTGGCATAACCATGGTACTAGCGCCATAATCAATCATAACATTGTGCAATAAATTATTTCCTATAATGAGAGTCAAGAAGAAGGGTTGAGGTTTTAACTTATCCCTAACCTTAGTAGAGGATTCCTTTGTATTTTTTGTAAGGACTTTAGCTGGCAGTATTTGATTAACAACCTCTGCACTAACAAATGACTCTATTGGTGTTGGGTTGACCCCTTCTTGAAGTGCCTTTTGTAATAGCATCTTTTTCTCTGGGATAGCTAGAATGTCCTATAGAGACACATTAGTAGATGATTTCTTCAATTGTTCTACCACATTAAAAGGTGACAACTCAGAGGTTTTTGCTCCTTGGTTCTTGCTATAATAATTTCCTTCTGTGGTTGAGATGGTGACAGGATGGTTGAAGTGCTAGGAATTTGATCAGAAGCACTTTTGAGTTGCGGGTTGACTAGATGTGAAACAACTGACTCACCAATGAATCTCCTCTTTGAGCACGTGTTATAATCAGATTGCACTTATGTTGTTTTGGGTATGAATGCATCATTAGCAAACACCGTTTCTTCTTCCTCCATCCAGGAGAAAAACATGTGATCAGGAGCAATATCAAATTCTTGTTCTAAATACATTCCTTGCATTTGCGCGGTAAGAACCACACTCTCCATTTGTGGTGAGGTATATATATAACCCTCATGATCTACTGCCACGTGTTGGCTACATTGCTCTGCCACCTTTTGTTACAAGTTGCCACGTGGACAGTTCTGGTGGATATGCACATCACTGCAAGGGAAACACCATGGATTGATATCATCAATAAGGTTGTTCTACTCTACGGTTAATTCCCTACTCGAGCTTAGCGAAGCGCTCGCCAGCGGAGTAGGCACCGACACCATTTGGTTTGCAGTTGAAGCTAGTGGATTAGTGCGAGGCGTGCCCTGGTACTGATTCTACTGATATGAGGACCGCCCGCCTTGATAGTTTTGATATGCAGGCTTCAGAGGTGTTGATTGATTTTGCTTAAGAGTGGTTATAGCATTTTCCATGGTTTGCAACATCTCTTTGAGGTCGCTCATTTCATCTTTGGAAGAACCTGATGTAGACGCTACATTTTGTGGGGTTGCCACATATGTATACATCAATTGGGCAGTTGTGGGCGCACTAGTCAACACAACTTCTTGTGCGGGAATCAATATTTTAGGAAATATTGGCATGATAGGTCGAGGGGAAACTTTCCACAATCTATCAAATGATTCTCAACCTTGACAATGACATCGTAAGCATCTGGTAGAGTAGCTCCTCCCAAAGACTTGATCATCATGGAAATGTTAGAATTGATGGACTTTAGATAAAATATGAATGCCAATTCCAGATTCGGGCGTATAGTAACAAGAATCCTCCACCAATTTGTGTGAAATTGGGCATTAAAGTCCATCAGAGCCTCTTGGGGGGCTCATTTTATGATAGATATTTGATAATACAATGAAGAATGATCTTCGTCATTTGAGAACCTCTCATAGAATAGATCTTTGAGCTCATCCCAGCTACAAATAGTATTAGGTGACAGTGTTTGGTACTAATCTAGCACCTTGCTTTTAAAAGACGCGGCAAGAAGCCTCATAGCTACATTCTGCACTATAATCCCGTGTACCAAACATATGTCCGCCACATCTTGCAAATGTTTTGCTAGTGTTCTTGAGCCATCTCTGGTAAATTTTAGTATAGCTTTCATGGCTGAAATCGAGATAGCACCCTCGACAGCGGGTGCTACCGGGGCTGCTAGGGTACTTCCAGTATCCCATGCCATGTAATTTTTGTTGGCGGCTGACAACATGGTAAGAGGAATAAGTGGTGGGAATGGAACGATTACCAACTGATTTGTGACTTGGACTGTTCCTAGTGGAGGTACTAGTAAACTAGGGTTGCTTGCAGTTTGGGATCTAGTTATAGGCCAATGGCTCATACACCCTTCTAAAACACAATTTCATTTAAGCTCTATCCCACCGAGCGTGCCAAAAAAAGAACAAACTATTGATGCCAAAATTTGATGAGGTAACAGTCTCTTATGGGAAACTCAGTTTATGGGGGACCTTTTGGGTTAAATTGAGTGACCTCCGGGTTTTTAGAGAAGCCGACTTCTTCTTCAATGGGGTTTGGAAAGGGAAAAGGAAATAGATATAATAAAATAGAGTCTAACCTAAGGCGATGCACCAAGACTTAATGATAGGAACAATAAATCATAGATCTAAGGGCTTAAATGGTGTTGTAGTGCTCCAGAACATAAAAAACTTAAGATTATAGCATAGACAATCCATTCATTGACATAAAATAATATTTCATACATTCCTACTGCTAAGAAGAGTCATTAGACATGGTCTAGGTCAACAAACTTGCATTCAACATATATAGAAGTTCTTAAATGAAATGTCTAGACAATAAAAACCATAGTTTACAATTTGATCAAATAGCATAAAAAATAGAAAGGTCGAACAATTGGCATAGTCTAAGAGTTTTTGCAATAAAATAAAACAACAAGAAAGGCCTAGCATTTTTAACTAAAACCAACATTTTCCTTCCAAATCCGGACCCTTTTCTCACAACAGAGAAAAGTATATAAAGCAGGGAAAAAACCCCCACCGCTTCGGAGAGCAGCAATAGAAAAGATTACACAATCCCCAGGCAATGATGCTAGAATCAGAATGTTCCCAAATTTATTGCAATAGAATCAATCTGGAACAAAGCATCTGGTCAATCCAGGCACAAGTGCATCCTTTGCAAATAATGGCGCTGGTCCCGACAAGGCCTGATCAGACAAGTGTCACCCTCCTGTGCCAATGATTATGACACACAGTGGCCAATAGCATCATTTAGTTCATCTAGTCTATCATTCAAATATGAGATCCGCTAGCTAGGTACGTGACAGCCTTTCGCTGCCTGTATGAATCCTTTTCTTTTGCCACTGAGGATTTGTGTTAATGCTACACATGTCAAATGGGCTGAGCACTTCATCAACAATGGAGGGAACGATTACCAGTCGGGCACAAAAGAGACATGTGGCAGTATTTCACTACCCATGGTTGCTACTTCATCTCTATGTGGAAAGATTTGCGGATAGCAAACATGTAGCAACTGTACACCACAGATAGCAACTATGGGACCTGCCAATTTTTTTTGGGAAAAATGGCTTCATGGCACCCGATTGGAGCCTGATGAGACATTAAGAAAGCATGATCAAAGCATCCTGCAGTTGCAACATGTGGAAGCATAGCGAAGTTCCCTAGAATGCGAAGGAATGCAAAGACTCGGGGTTGCAAGGAGTAGACATGTGGCATTGTAGAGCAGAACCTAGATGAAAGGTCGAGCTGACTTTGTGATGCATAGGCCGACGTATAGAGGAAAAATACACTCAAAGGGAGCTAGTTAAATATTTATTAACACTAACAATACAAATTTTGGAAACTAATTGAGTTTAAAAAAATAAATTGTAGAATGGATTCTAGTTTCTAAAAATGTAATTTATTTAAAATTTCAATGAACAGTTAATTTATAACGAAAAAAACACCAAACACTGCTTTTTTCCAAAAAAAGACATATAAACAAAAGAAATTATGGATGAAAGGCTTAAAATTTTTAGAAAGTGAAAAAAATTACATCGTTGGATAGCTAGGAGAGAGCCTACCATTACCTAGATGTTCGTTTTTTCTGATATTGAACCATGTGCAATCCTGACGATGATCACAAACCCAATTATGTGAAAAATTGTAGAATTTGCAACAACATGTTTCTAGTTATTGGGAATGCCCTCCAAGCCTTTGGTTTGGTATTCTAAGGTAAATACCAATCCCAAGGCTCAGGGATTCCCAAAGCAAGATATAACGTGCACACATTATAACATGAGTGCATTATAAAGTAGGATATAACACACACACACGCATTATATCTCAGTTTTGACATAGTTTTTTTGTTTGTGGGGAGCATGTCTGGCAAGATATAATGCGAGCGCAGTATACCATACTCGTGTTATGTCTTGCTTTATGTTAAATTCCACTCTATTGAATGTATGTTATATATTTGTATGTTTGTATGCATGTATGTCATGTATGTATGTATGTATGTATGCCTATATGTATCAATGCATGTATGATGTATGTAAGATTGTATCTATGCATGTACATGTATGCTTGTATGTATGTAGGATTGTATGTACATATGTATTATGCTTGCATGTATGTCTTTAGAGGGAGGGATAATTTTAAGAGAGAGAGAGATCTAGAGTTGTTTAGGTAGGGAGACAGGGAGAGAGAGAGAGAGAGAGAGTCTGGAGAGAGGGAGAGGGGATGGAGCTAAGAGTTTAAGAGAGAGGGAGTGAGAGAGAAGGGGTTGGAGTGAGAGGGACTTAGCTAGGTAGGCTAGGAGGGATAAAGGGAGTGAGAGAGAGAGGGGGTGGGAGAGATAATTGAGAGAGAGGGAGAAAGAGAGAGGGTGGAGAGAGAGAGAGATGGAGAGAAGGAGAGAGTTATGTAGGTAGGGTGCTAAAGGGAGAGACTTTAGAGTGTAAGGGGGTGAGAGGGATAAATGGATAAAGTGAGAGTTTAAGAGAGAGGGAGTGGGAGAGAAGGGGTTGGAGTGAGAGGGACTTAGCTAGGTAGGGTGGGAGGGAAAAAGGGAATGAGAGAGAGAGGGGAGAGAGAGAAAGAGATGACGAGAAAGAGAGAGTTATGTAGGTAGGGTGCCAGCGGGAGGACTTGAGGGAGGGGCCGAGAGGAGCACGAGAGGAAGGAGTGAGAGAGAGGGTGTGAATGAGAGACTTGAGTGAGAGAGGAGAGGAGTGGGGTGGAGGGAGGGACTTGTCTAGGTAGGGCGGGGAGGGATAGATAGAGAGAGAGAGAGAGAGAGAGAGTTACCTAGGTAGGTTGCCAAAGGGAGATACCAGAGAGAGAGAGTGGGGTGGGAGGGAGAGACGTGAGAGAGAGGGAGATAGAGGGATTGGGAGAGAGTGGGAGGTAGATAGAGAGATTGATAGAGTGAGCAAGAGAGGGTGGTAGGGATTGATTGAATGAGAGGTACATAGAAAGAGGGAGAGCGTAGATAGAGACAATTAGAGAGGACCTAGGGGAGAGGGAGGGAGGGAAAGGTGAGATGTATAGATAGAGAGAAAGCAATAGGGGTTGAGGGTATAGGGTTAAGGGATTAGGGTGGAGGACCTATAGGGTTGATGGTTTCTAGGGTATTAGGGTTTAAGGGGTGAGGGTTGAGGGATTAGGGTCAATGGTAGAGTATTGGGTTGAGGGTATAGGGTAGAAGGTTTAATGGTTTAGGGTTAAAGGGTTTAGTGTTAAGGGTTTAGGGTTGAGGGTAGATGGTTTAGGGTATAGGTTTGGGTATGTGTAGGATCATGATGGGCCAAAAAGTGGTGATATGATGGGTATTTGTAGGGTATGTGATTGACGACTTTTTTTTTACACAAAATTGATGAAATGAAAAGGGTTTTTAAAGGATATTCTCAGCTTTCCACCAATATAAATTATGCTTTACTTTGAATTTAATAAATAATTATTATTTAGTTTCTATTTGAATTATGACTAAATTCTAGATTGATAGGCTAATTGAAAATAATCTATAGCTTTCAAACGGTATCACATTTTTTGAATCCAAAACATGAATCACATTCTATGCTTCACATACTATAGGATTAAAAAAAGGAAAACTAAATTTCATGAAGTTTTAACCAAGTTAAGGTGGTCAGACATACTATTTTTTATATTTTTTAAAAGTTGTAATAAAAAATCATAATTAATTATTTACTTGGAAAGAAATTACAAAAAAATATGCATCACATCCAAACATTAGTCCTCTACTTATGTATAAAATCATATAATTTTATTTTTATCATTTTATTGTGGTTAGGGTCGTCAAATAGACACCTACTTATTTATTCCCTGATATTTAAGTACTAATGCATTGAAATTTTAATTTTTCACCAAATAGATTTTTCTTTTTGAAAAATAAACCTAATAGTTTAGAAATTACATTAAATTTTCTATAGATTCTATTCTTACATATTTTTGAAATAATATCTACATAACTTATTCAAATTTTTATGTCAAGTTTCCTAATTCTGATTTTTCTAACTTTTTTGCCACTTAAGGGCATGTTTTTTCCATGTTGATCCTGTACATACCCGTTTGAGGGTATATGGTTGAAGGATTAGGTTGAGGTTCCAATGTAACGGGTAGAGAGTATAGTGGTTGAGGTTTTAGGGTTTAAGGACTGAGGGTTGAGGGATTAAGGATTGAGCCTCGAGAATTGTGGGTTGAGGGTATAATGTATAGCCTGGTAGAAGATAAAGGGTTTAAGGGTTGAGGGTTGAGGGTTGAAAGTCGAGGGATTAGGGTTGAGGGTGTTAGCTCTCAAAAATGTAGGTGGGATGCCTCAAGAGGTTGCCAATATCTTGATACACTTTAGGGTAACAGAGAAGGTCAAGAGAACTCAACCTTCTACTCTTCAGGTGCTGCTAAACCTAGGCGGGTGTACCAATCTGAATGAAGAAGACTTAAATTATGATTATTCTTCTTGCAATAATTTGTCCACAATGGCAAATGGAAGTGAACAAATGAATTCAAACTTGATTGCAATAACAATCTTCTAATCTAAATCCTAAAGTGCTCAATTAATAAATGTAAAATAGATGTAAATAAATTGAATGAATCCAAATGATGAAATTGTAGAGACCGGTGCCTTATTGGGTATGCGGAGTCAAATGAAAAAGAAGTGGGCAACTTATTCTAGCAGAAAATCAAATTGTTGGCATATGTTCTATTGACAACTTGTATAAACATACAGGATTATGACTACTAATCTCTACTTTAATAATCCAAATGAATCTCCCTGATTACTGTGATCAACTAAAAGGATTTAATCTCTTCTTGAGAGAACCAATTAATTAACCACACAGATACAACAAATGTGCACTGATAAACTAAAAAGAAGCTTGTTATATCAATTTAAACAACCAGAAAGAATCAACTTGGAGACATCTTAGCAATAATTTTCAATAAATTCAACAGACAATTAACACCATAAATAAACCACCACACCAGCTAAATTTCATTGAAGTCACCATTTGAAAACATGCAACATAGTCTCTGGAATGAGAACTTTATTTTACTATGTCCATTCCTAATCTACTGTATCTATTTTAAGATCTCTCTAATCTCTCATTTACAATTGGGAATGCATATTTATACACCAACATCTAAATAGACATGTCACTTCAAATTCATGTCGGCCAACCAGAGTATTCAGGCAAATTTCATATCGGCCTGCAACGGTATTTTAGCAATTTACATGTCGGCCACAGTATTTGAATTCTTATTAATCATTCACCAAGTCACCCAGATAGTTATGCCAAAGGCAATTCAATCACTGTCAACCCGCACTCTTTGTATATCACCCTGACTCGATATATGTTTCCTTTTTTTTCATTCATAGTCGCTATAACATTCTGATATTGGAGAGACCTTCTGTAGAGTGCACTTTGTTATACCGAAAGACCTTAACCATCCTTGAGTGTCATTGAGATAAATCATTTTTTATGCCGACAAGGTCCCTTTTGTTTTCCATCAGCGAGACTGAAGGTCACTTGCTGAGACCACATGCCGAAAATCTTAACTCATACTGATATCACATCCCTTTATGTTGTCGATCGGCGAGACATAACTAACCTCTCACCGAAAGCCATTTGAGAGAAACCATTTATGCTTCGTTGGTGAGTAATATACACTTCGTTGTGACCACTCACCGAAGACCCTTATGTTTGGCCAAAGTGAAATCCCATATATGATGTCGATGAGACCAAAGTTCACTCGCTGAGACCTCATCTCGATAGCCCCAAATCTTACCAATATGTATCCTCCCGCCACCGATCAGTAAGACAAAAGATACTCACCAAGAGATAATACTGATAACACTTAGCGCTCGCCGATGAACCTCTCCATGCATTAGTTGGGGAGACATATTGAATTTGGTGAAACATCATCCCGACGGTATAACTCCTACCAATAAGTATCATCCTCTATCATCGAAACCATGAAAAACAAAAAAAGTCCTGCCGAAAGCTGCCTACATGTAAACATCGATCGCTGCGACATCAAATGAGTCATGCCAATAGGCAACACACACTCATTAGCAGAAAACACAAAAAGCATCAGGGAGACAATGGTATTCTTACGCTGATACAGACCATGATGTGGATTATGCAAGACCCGATGGAGACAATGGGACCATATGGGAAAAAAATGGGTGAAATATGCATGTGTAGTTGGGGGTCGGATCTGTTCTCTTCTTCTCTGAAGCTTCTTGGGGGTGGGTTTTTTTACGCTATTTGGGGGGAGGCTCTTTTCTTTTGTAGCAGGTGTGTATTCTGGGGTTGGGGGGTTGCGACCTTGGTGTCCAGTGGAGTGTGCCTTCTTCGAAGGGCTCTTGGTTTTATTTGGGCCTTGCTTGCTCATCTTGCGTTGTGTGCTCTTTGATGGATACTGGAGAATCTTCTAGGGTTTGTCCCAATATGGACTTTCGTTCTGCTTTTGGATCGAAACCCTCTCCACAGGGTTCGAAGATTTTTGATAATAATCTTTTCTCGGTGGAACCTGAGAAAGTCGAGATGGGCTCAGTAGGGGGGCCTAGAATTCCGAAGATTAATGGGTGCCTCGAACGGTGTAAAGAGAGGCCGAGCATAGTCATTCCAATGGAGATGTTGGCTGAAGACATTGATTATTATGCACGACATTCTCTTTATTGCAAATTCTTAGGTTTGAAAATTTCTTTGCAATTCTTGGAGATGTGGGCTCAAAAGACATGGATGCCTGAGGGAGAGATGGAGATCCGCCTCCTGGCAAATAACTACTTCATGGTTACTTTTGATTGTTTGGCTGATCGGAATAGGATTTTTGAAGGGGGCCCGTATTTTTATAACCAGGTGGGCTTATTTATTAAGCCATGGCATGCTGGCTTCAACCCGGCAGAGGAACTTCCGAATCGGGTTCCGGTTTGGGTCCGTCTTCCAAGGCTCCCTGTGGAATGCTGGCGAGAGGATGTGTTGTGCCTATTAGCCTCGAAGCTGGGGAAACCTGTGGGTTCTTCTCAGCAAACACAATTCAAAAAGGTAATGACTTTTGCCCGGTTTTGTGTAGAAATTGATTTAAGTAAGCCATTGCCAGACTCGTTAGAAGTGAGTGCAGGAGATTATTCATGGGTGCAACAGCTGGATTATGAAACACTTCCCTTCCGTTGTCGTTTCTGTCATGAGTATGGTCACCTCCTGCGCAGATGTCCAAAGGCCAAGCCTTTGGAGGCTCATTCTTCTCAACCTTCAGCTAATCCACCTAGGGTGGATAAGGGCAAGGACCCCATTCAGGGTTCTGGTGGTAGGGAAGATGGATTTATTCCCGTTAGAGGCCGAAACAGAAATAAAGGTCATAAAAGGACTTTGAAGGACAGGCAGGAGGAGGACACCTTCAACAGGTTTGAGGTGCTAGAGGATCTTAGTCAACAGGAGGTGAACCCAGGATTTTTGGATCTAGATCATGGGACTCTGGATATTGATCAGCATGGCCCTTTAGTTGAGGCAATGCTTACTCCCCAACAGGAGGGGGGTATGGGAGTGCCATGCTTAGATGAGGTTGGGAAAGATTCTAGTCAGGTTTTGCTCAACTCAGAGGGGATTATGGCTCCGCTTACTGATGGGACTTCGGCTCTAGGGACAGATCGTCAAATGGAGGTTCAGGTTGAGTTGGGTGGTAGTGCTGAGGTAGTGAAAGATAGTGTAGATAAGGTTCACCTCTTGCAAAAAGTTGGTCCAGAGGTGGGCAAGAAGAATATTAAGGCGTCCTCTCAGTTGGGTGTTCTGCAAAAAGTTCTCAAGAAGGGGGGGCCGGAGAAAATTTCTAAGCTGGGAAGGAAGAAGGATGAGGAAAAGATTAAGATGATAGGGGAGACTTTGGTGGAGTCAGGGTCAGTCAAGACTCTGGATTCGCATTTTTCATGCCCCTCGAAATGATAGTTCTCTCTTGGAATGTTAGGGGCTTGAACAGTGGCCCTAGACAAAAAGCTGTTCGGGATTTGATTAGGTGTCATTCGCCTGATGTTCTTTTTTTGCAGGAGACTAAGCTCTCTGTGGAGGGTATGATGGATCTAGTTCCTAAGTTATGGGGGAATGGTGGATGCCAATGCATTGGTGCTCAAGGGTCTTCTGGCGGGGTGGCATGTTTATGGAACCCGCGTAAGATTTGCCCCCTTTGGTGGGTGTCTTTCAGGTCCTCCCTTTCCATGGTGGCCTCTTGTTTTATGTCAGGGGAAATTGCTCTCTTCTCCAATGTGTATGCGCCTGTGGAGTTGCAAGGAAAGCAACTTTTGTGGTCCAACATTCGTTTAGTTCGTAGCTTATTTCCCTACCATCCTTGGATTATTGGAGGCGATTTTAATGCTATCACGGAGCTTGCAGAAAAACGAGGTGGTATTGCAAGGTTGGAGGCTTCTGCATTATTGCTCCAGGACAATATCTCTGCTTTGAATCTTGTGGATATCAAACCTGGCAATGGTCTTTTTACTTGGAATAATAGGAGAATTGGCGATGCCTCTATTTCTGAAAGACTTGATAGATTTTTGGTGTCTAGTTTTTGGGTGGGGGACAGGTGGTTGATAAGCTCTGAAATTTTGGATGGTCGTGGTTCTGATCATTGGCCTATTAAGCTAGTGGTTGATGTGCCTCAACGGTGTGCTAGACAGACCTTTAAGTTCCAACTCATGTGGCTTAGGGATGAATCTCTTCATGTTTTGCTCCCTAGTTGGTGGGATCAGGGGAAGCCAGCATATGGCACTGCCATGTACTCTTTCTCAAAGAGGCTCCAGTATGTTAAATACAGATTGAAAAGATGGAATAGGCAGCATTTTGGTAACTTATTTCAGGAAAAGCAAAAGGCGCGAGATAATCTAGACCTAATTACCAGACAAATTCGAGATCAAGGCCTCTCAGAGGAGCTGAGTTTATTAGAGGTTGCTGCAACAAAAGAGCTTGAGGAATGGGAGTTAAGAGAAGAGATTTTTTGGAAACAAAAGTCTCGTATTGAATGGCTCCAGGCTGGGGATCGAAACACTGCTTTCTTCCATAACTCAGTTAAGGATCGGAGACAAGGTAATGCTATTTCCTCTATTCTGTTGCCTAATGGGGAATCTTTGTCCTCTTCAGCCTCTATTTCAGCTGAATGCATTCATATTTCTCTACCCTTTTCTCTGAGGATTCGCCTCCTGCGGAGGAGGATGAAGCTAAAATTTTAGATTGTATCCCGAAGCTGGTGACTAATGAAATGAATGAATCATTGCTTGCTCCTATTACCTTGTCGGAGCTTGAGAAGGTTGTATTCCAGATGAAGAAAGGTAAAGCTCCTGGGCCTGATGGATTCCCCATTGAATTTTTTCAGGAGTTCTGGGAAGTGGTTAAATTGGACCTTTTAGAGGTTGTCCAAGAATCCTTTATGCATAAACAAATGTTGAAGTCCCTAAATGCTACATTTTTAGCTCTTATTCCTAAGAAGGTGGGAGCTAACTCCTTGGATTTGTTTAGGCCTATAGCTCTATGTAATGTTGTGTATAAAATTATTACTAAGTTGATCGCAGAAAGGCTGAAGCCTTGGCTTGATGACTTAATTTCTGAAGAGCAGGGGGGTTTTGTTGCTGGAAGACAGATCATGGATGGGGTAGCTATTGCTGCTGAGGCCATCCACTCTATGGAATCCTCAAAAGATAAATCTATGTTTATCAAGTTAGACATGGCTAAAGCTTATGATCGTGTTAAATGGAGTTTTCTATTTAAAATCCTTGGAGCTTTTGGCTTTGCTGAGGGTTGGATTGAATGGGTTAGGAGTTGTGTCACTTCCTCCTCCTTTTCGGTGCTTGTCAATGGTGAGCCCACTTGTTTGTTTGGTGCTTCTAGAGGCCTTAGGCAAGGAGATCCCCTATCTCCTTACTTATTCATCCTCCTTGCGGAAGGCCTGGGAAGACTCATTCGTGCTCAGGTTGCTAGTGGATTGCTTCAGGGATGGAGTTGGGGAGATGGTATTCCCCCTCAGTCTCATCTGCAATTTGTAGATGATACTGCCTTGATGGGTAGGGCTAAGGTTGAGGAGGCTCTCAATTGGCGCGGTGTTTTGGACAGTTACTTGGCAGCTTCTGGGCAATGCATAAATGAGGGGAAGTCCTTCATATATTTCTTCCACACTCCTAAAGGTATTCAAAGGAGAATTGCTGGTATCCTTCGGTTTCAAATTGGTTCGCTTCCTTTTTCCTATCTTGGAATCCCTCTTGCTGTTCGCTCTCTCCCCAAAAGGTTTTGGCAAGAGACTCTTGATAAGTTTCGAGGATTGGTCAGTCAGTGGACTTGCAGGTGGCTTTCTTCAGCAGGTAGAGTGACTCTTTTAAAGTCGGTGGTCCAGGCTCTTCCTATTTATAAATGCTTTGTTCTTTCTGCTCCGTCAAGTTTTATTAGAGATTTCGAGAAATTGTCTCGTCAGTTTCTGTGGGCTGGTAATCTTCTTCATAGAAAATGGAGTCTTGTGAAGTGGGATGTTGTTTGTAGTCCAAAGCAAGAGGGGGGTCTTGGTTTACGGCGGGCTGATTTGAATGGGCAGGCCTTGGCTGCTAAGTTGTATTGGCGCGGGTGCTCTCAACAGCATATGTGTTGGGCTAAAATTCTGACCTTCAAATATTTGGGGGCAGTAGAAAGTAGGGAGGTATCAAGGTTTAGTATGGAGGGGAGAGGCTCTGTGATCTGGAGTACCCTTAAACGTGGTGCCAAGTTGGTTAAACAGGGACTTTTTTGGATTTGTAATGGGGGTCGAGATGCTCTTTTCTGGTATGATTCTTGGGATGGATACCCACCCATTGTGTCATCTCATCCCCATCTCCAAGATTTGTGCCAGATTTTTGTGGAGGCGGGTTGGAATCATGTGGCGGATTTTAAATCTCAACAATCTTTGGGTCAAATTTCTGTGTCTAGGTGGAAGAGCCCCTTGGATTGGCCTCCTGGTGGTGCAGTGGAGGATCGTCAAGAGCTTGCTAAGATTTTATCGAGTCGTGTCTGCAATTCTCTCCAAGGGGCTGATGTGCTTGCTTGGGGACCTGACTTGAAAGGAAAATTTTCGGTTGCCTCTGGTTATCAGGTTTTGGATAAACAGGTCTTTGGAAGCTCCCAGGTTTCTTGGTGGAAGCATGCTTGGAATAAATTTGCTTGGCCTAAGTGTAATTTTTTCTCTTGGCTCGTGGTTCAAGGTAAGTGTCTTACTTGGGATAATCTTTGCAAACGTGGGTTCCAGGGCCCCTCCATGTGCATTCTATGTGGTCAGCATGATGAATGCTTATCACATCTATTTTTTCAGTGCTCTTTTGTTAAGACTATCTGGCATCACTGGTGGAATCTTTGGAGCTTACCGTGTTGCCATGTCTCTTCTTTGGAGGATTTTTGGAAGAGACAGGGTTCTTCTCCTGCTACAACCTCTTTTCTTAAAATTGCTTGGAGCATTGGTCCTAGTTTGATTGTTTGGAAAATCTGGTTGGAACGTAACAGAAGAATATTCTTGGATAAAAAATTGCTCGTGGGGCAACTTTGGAGGCGAATTCTTGGGGCTTTGCTGGAGACTTTGAATGCAAAGTGTGACTTGTCTGTGCCGATTGCTCCTGGGGACTTGGGTGTTGTAAATTCCCTGGGTCTTGCCATAGGGGGGAAGTGTATTATGAGTAAAGTGCATCGTAGGCGTGGGCGTGAGAGGGTTTCTCGTGAGGGCTTTTGGTGCCCACCTGCTCTAGGGGAGTTGAAAATTAATACTGATGGGTCTTCTAGAGGTAACCCTGGGCATGCTGGGGTTGGTGGTATTGGTAGAGATAGCCTTGGAGTGGTGGTTTTCTTCTTTTCTATGTATCGTGGTTTGCAAACTAATAATCTTATGGAGGCTAGCGCTATTCTCTTGGCGGTTGAGCGTGCGGTTTCCCTTGGATGGCAGCGGATTGTTTGTGAAGATGATTCTCAGGTGGTTATTGATATGTTGAATAATCAAAATTTGGAGGATGTGAATTGGCAGCTAGCTATGGTTGTCAAACAGATTATTTCTCTGTGCTCTACCTTGGAGTCCATTGTTTTCCGTCATATTCCACGGGAGTGGAATAGGGTGGCTGATGGGCTAGCTAGATGGGCGTCGGAAAAGACTGATTTTTGGTCTGTGGATGATTGGAGCAATCTCCCTGTTGATATGGCCCCTGTTCTTGAGGAGTGGGTTGCTGAGGATATGAGGTGCTTCTTGGGTGTGAATTAATTCTTGTTGTTTTGGCCCCTTGTGGCTTCCTTCTTTGGACTTTGTAATGCTGATATGATTCAATAAAGTTTTTACCCTCTTTTATTAAAAAAAAGTGAACATGTTTCTACATTTTCATCACTACAGTTGTATTCTTCATTTTTTTTATCATCAAAAAGAAGTCCAAGATCATCAGAGAATGAGAAATCAGAGATATTACCAACACAGTCATTTATTCCATCATTTTGCTTGTTTGAAATTATCTCCTCTTTATCATAAAGTGGATTTGAAAATACCTGAAGTTCATTCATGGGCATACCTTTGCAAAATATCATCTGATCCTCCTTTATCACTTCATCACATATTGGGTTTAAAAAAATTTGGAAACCATTTTCAGATATACAAACCTCTTTCTCATCGAATGTGTCTTCATAGCTTTCAAATACAGCAAGAGGTATTGTATACTTACTATCGAATGAATCAATATTCCCCATTACCTCTTCATCCTAATCTTCATAAGAGGCAGAAGAATCCATTGAGTGCAGATCAAAATCCTCAGGTTCATCATCAGAATCTGAATATTCACTAGATTCCTCACAACATACACTGCTTTCCCTATCACAATCTGTTGTGCAAGAGAGATGCCTTGCACCTTCATCTTCCTCAACATGGTGAAAATTATTTGAAGTCAAATATACTGTGTGATCTTCTCCACTATTTCCCATCAACATTCCCTCTTCTTGCATTCTCTGGGCTACAACACAATAATCTGGTGAATGTGGCATATCACAAACTTCACATAAATAATTATTACTTACCATATATGTTCCCCTCTTTGTCAATGGATCAGGAGGCTCCTTGTTTCCAGGCCTAGCTGTTATAGGTTTTTTTTCCTTCCAGTCTGTATTATAAGGCATGTAATGCAACCTTAGCCTCTCATTTCTGTAAGTTTTCTCCTGTCTGTACTGATAATTGCTACTTTGCTGAGGAACCTTAGGATTGTCTCTTTTATCAATTATCCCTGTAGTCCTCCTATTTTTTTCAATTGTCATTGCCATCTTCTGAGCCTCAGCTAAGTCTCTTGGGAATCTATTTCTTAGTTCATACCCCATTTTAAGATCAAATGCATTCAAATAAACACTCAGTGCTACAGAGTCTGACAACTTTGATCCAGGAGGTATTTTATTCTGCAACCTATTAAACCTCCGATTAAAGTCATAAAATGTATCATTTTACTCTTTCTAAATCCATATTAATTCATTAAGAGCAGCATCTGGTGCACCTAGATTCCCATATTGCTTAAGGAATTGATCCTAAAATCCTTGGAGAGAATTAATAGAAGCTATTGATAGGCTATTGAACCAATCCCTGGCATCTTCAATAAGTGATATCATGAATAACCTCATGTGTAAATGTTCATATGGCACATCCAAATCTTGGATTAAAGCATTGAAACTTTTTAAATGCTCCTCAATAGTAATTGCATTACTCCCTGCAAACTTTGGAACAAGACCTCTCCAACTGCCATCCATTGGATAAGGGGATAATTGAATCCCTGCCAAATCAAATTGTCTGATCATTGTTGTGTATTGATGAGGGGGGGCGCTAGGTTGGTACTAATGCTGGTATATTAGACCATAGTGCTATGTATGATGATATGGCACATACTGCTGACCATGAGGTGCCTGTGCTGAGTATATATTATATTGTGCATGATATGCATTGCCTTCATTGTGAGAATTTCCAATTGTATTATCTGGCATTTGAGGAATCCAATGCCTCCCTGCATTTGTGTACTCATTCATTCCATACGCAAATTCCATTCTTCATCAAGTCTTTTCAGAGTCACCACCTACTTTTCCAAAAGTAGGAAAATAATTCTTTTTTGATCTTCTCCCCAGCGGAATCACTCTTTATGAATCTTCTCAAATTATAACTTTCCTTCACTAACTCTATATGATGGTCTTCAACTAAATTTTCTGATGTAATCCCTAGTAGAGTCGCCAATTTGTTAGCTCTCAAAAATGCAGGTGGGATGCCTCAAGAGGCTGCCAATCTCTTGATACGCTTTAGGGTAACAGACAAGGTCAAGAGAACTCAACCTTCTACTCTTTAGGTGCTGCTAAACCTAGGTGGGTGTACCAATCTGAATGAAGAAGACTTATGATTAGTCTTCTTGCAATAATTTGTCCACAATGGAAAATGGAAGTGAACAAACGAATTCAAACTTGATAGCAATAACAATCTTCTAATCTAAATCCTAAAGTGCTCAATTAATAAATGTAAAACATATGTAAAGAAACTGAATGAATCCAAATGATGAAATTGCAGAGACCAGTGCCTTATTGGGTATGCGGAGTCAAATGAAAAAGAAGTGGGCAACTTATTCTGGCAGAAAATCAAACTGATGGCATATGTTTTGTTTACAACTTGTATAAACATGCAGGATTATGACTACTAAGCTCTACTTTAATAATCCAAATGAATCTCCCTGATTAATGTGATCAACTAAAAGGATTTAATCTCTTCTTGAGAGAACCAGCTAATTAACCACACAGATACAATAAATGTGCACTGATAAACTGAAAATAAGCTTGTTATATCAATTTAAACAACCAGAAAGACTCAACTTGGAGACATCTTAGCAATAATTTTCAATAAATTCAGCAGACAATTGATACCAGAAATAAACTACCACACCAGCTGAATTTCATTGAAGTCACCATTTGAAAACATGCAACATAGTCTCTGGAATGAGAACTTTATTCTATTGTGTCTATTCCTAATCTACTATATCTATTCTAATATCTCTCTAATCTCTCATTTACAATTGGGAATGCATATTTATACACCAGCATCTTAATAGACATGTCGCTTCAAATTCATGTCGGCCAACTATAGTATTTGGGCAAATCTCATGTTGGCCTGCAATGGTATTTTAGCAATTTACATGTCAGCCACAGTATTTGAATTCTTATTAATCATTCACCAAGTCACCTAGATAGTTATGCCGAAGGAAATTCAATCACTGTCAGCCCATGCTCTTTGTATATCACCCTGACCCGATATATGTTTCCTTTTTCTTCGTTCACAATCACCGTAACGTTCTAATATCGGAGAGACCTTACGTAGAGTGCAGTTTGTTATACTAAAAGACCTCAACCATCCTTGAGTGTTGCTGAGACAAATCATTTTTTATGCCGACAAGGTCCCTTTTGTTTTCCATCGGCGAGACTGAAGGTCACTCGCCGAGACCACATGCCAAAAACCTTAACTCATACCAATATTGCATCCCTTTATGTTGTTGGTCGGTGAGACACAACTAACCTCTCACCGAAAGCCATTTGAGAGAAACCACTTATGCTTTGTCGGTGAGACATATACACTTCGTTGTGACCACTCACTGAAGACCCTTATGTCTGGCTGAAGCTAAATCCCATATATGATGTCGGTGAGACTGAAGGTCACTCGCTGAGACCTCATCTCGATAGCCCCAACTCTTACCAATATGTATCCTTGTGCCACTGGTCGGTAAGACAAAAGATACTCGCCAAGACATAATACCGATACTGCTTAGCACTCACTGATGAACCTCTCCATGCATTATTCAGGGAGACATATTACATTCATTGAAATATCATCCCAACGGTATAACTCCTGCCGATAAGTATCATCCTCTATTGCCAAAACCATGGAAAAAAAAAGTCCTACCAAAAGTTGCCTACATGTAAACATCGATCGCTGCGACATCAAATGAGTCCTGCCGATAGGAAACACAGACTCATATTAGCAGAAAATGCAAAAATCATCGAGGAGATAATGGTATTCTTACGCCAATATAGACAATGATGTGGATTATGCAAGACCCGATGGACACAATGGGACCATATGGGCAAAAAATGGGTGAAATATGCACATGTCCGAACCAATCTGGAAATTTATGAGTAAAATCAACATGTAAAATCATTAGATTTTTACAGTTCTAACAGAGGGTCTAGTGTATAGGGTAGAGGGTATAGGGGTTGAGGGATTAGGGTTTAAGGGTTGAGGGTTCAGGGTAGAGGGTTGAGGGTTTAAGGGTTGAGGGATTAAGGGTTGAGGATTTAGGGATTAGGGTAGGGATTTTTCTTGGATTTAAGGGTGTAAGGGTTGAGGGATTAGTGTTGATTGATTAGGGTTTAGGGTAGAGGGTATTGGATTGAGGGTAGAAGTTAGAGGGTAGAGGGTAGAGGGTTTAAGGGTTGAGGTTTGAGGGTTTAGGGTTGAGTGTTTAAGGGTTTAAGGGTTCAGGGTTTAGGGTTGACGGATTATCATAGAGAGGGAGGGATGGATGGATAGAGAGAAGGAGAGGAGAGGAGGGAGGGACATAGATATATGAGGGTTGAGGATCCAATGTATAGGGTAGAGGGTTGAGAATAGAGGGTATAGGGTTGATGACCTTTGGGGTTGAGGGATTTGGGTATTGGGTTGAGGTTATAGGGTTGAAGGTACATATGGTTGAAAGATTGGGGTTAAGAGTCCAATGTATAGGGTAGAGGGTATCGAAGTTGAGGGTTTAGGGTTTGAGGGTTGAGGATTGAGGGATTAAGGATTGAGGGTTGATAATTGAGGGTTGGGTGTTTAATGTATAGGGTAAAGGGTAAACGGTAGAGGTTTTAAGGGT
>VDFB02047230.1:116205808-116247319 GCA_007258455.2 Sequoia sempervirens
GTAGAGGAGAGAGAGATAGAATTAGGGTATAAGGGTAGAGGGGAGAGATATAGAATTAGGGTAGATAGGGTATAGACAAAGAGAGAAAATAAATCAATTAAAAAACCAACTTTCTCATAACACAAGCACATTTTAAAGAATTAGAGATATGGTCATTTTAGGAGGAAATAACATGCTCACATTATAATGTGAGCATTTTTTTTGTTGCACTAAAAATGCAAAAAAAAATCAATATACCTCTGATCTCAAGGCACACATTCTTCATATTATCTTTTTTTTGCACGTGCTCTGACAAAAAATAGCTTTTTCATGATGTTGTGAAGTGTGCATGCATGTTTTTCACATTCCACCACCTTTTTCATGATCTTTCTACCATATTTGCATGAAATATCAGATTTTTCATGTTGAAAGACATATAATATCAATTCAAGTTTGAATTCCATTGAAAATTGATATATAATTGATGTTTGGAGGGGAACAAGCTTTTGATAAAGTAAAATTGTTGAGGAGTTAAAAAAAGAAGTTAAGGCTAAATAATTGGGTTGAACTCATCCATTTGAAACTTTGGTTTTTTAGGTATGTGAAGTCTTTACACATTTTTTTGCATTCTATTATGGCTTTCTTTCATTTTTGTTATTTTGCATATTCCATGTTGATCATTGTTTGTTTGTCTTTATATCCTTAGGTTCTCAATGCACATTTTAAATTACACAATTCTATATAGTTGCCAATTAAATTTTTAAACCACATCTCTTTGAGGCTTTTTGTTATTGAACAATTGAATTACCTTGTGTATGCTTCCACATTTTCTATACACATATATATGACATACATTTTAAGAAAGTGAAATAAAACATCATTTGTCAATCCTTTATTATGGATGCACATACCACTCTTTGAAGCTTTCATCAAGGTTTTTTTTCAAATAGTTGTACCAAGAAGCTGATTTCCTTGTCTATGCTACCAAATTTTCCATACATGTCTCTAAAAAATTAAAATATACTCCTCCCACATTGGTAGATGTTAGAAACTATTTTGGTTTTCATCTCTATTTCTAAATTTACCTCATCACTAAACCTACCTCATCACTTTTCGTTGTGATATATTTTAAATGTTTCCTTGATTAGTCTACCTACAAGGGATTCTAACCCTTCTCTCCACTATTACAAAACTCTTTATTCAAAGATACATTAGCAACATGGGGAAAGGTGCAGCCTATCTTGCAATCAAAACCAAAACCAAAAACCCTCCTTTTAAGCCAAATTTAACCTAGGGCTTATTGGAAAACACACTTCCCAACTTTATCACAACATTACACCACCTTAAATAGGTCTAAAATGGCCTACACAAACTCAATTCAACAAGAAACAACACTGTCAGCTAACACAATACTCACTTTAGCATGTCAAAACCTCTCAAATTCACATGGAAAACACCAAATTTCACTACAAGGGTTCATGCCCAACTCAACTCTTGACCTCCCTTGTACTTACTCAACATTCCCACACATTTTTAGTGATGTTGTAGACCCATTCGGGTTACATTGGCCGATTGAGAGGAATGGGTCAATGCCACCATTTACCAAAGTGGCTTTCGAGCAAAACTATGTTTGGGGTGGATGGAGGCAGCACTAGCTTGCCAATGCGGTAGGGTTGGTGGTGGGGGAAAATTATGCCTCCTTAAATGAGGTCTCATGGTAGTCACCGCTGAAGTGCGTTTCTATAAGGTATCTACCTACCTTCTCAACAGCATTAACTGCTTGAATGAGTAATTAACTTGCCAACTCTCCCACTAGCTTTACCCAATCGCGGTAGGGTTGAGAAGGTGAGGAATCATATGCCACAATAAGTAAGGTCTCGCGGTGATCCCACATCAGTGAGACTCTATTTCTATCACCGTGAGACTCCATTTCTATGAGGCATACACTGCCCCTACCTTCTCAAACCTACTGCATTGCAAGCTAGTGGAGTGAGCTAGCTTGCCAATGCTCCACTGTCTTTTCAATGTGGTAGGGTTAAGAAGGTAGGGGAAATGTATGCCTCTTAGAAATGGAATCTCATGGTGATGTATATCACCATGAGATGACATTTCTATGAGGCATATGCTTCCCCTACCTTCTCAACCCTACCACATTGGCAAGCTAGTGAGTGAGCTAGCTTGCAATGCACTAGGGTTGAGAAGGTAGGGGTAGCATATGCCTCATAGAAATGGGGTCTCATGGTGATTTCTATGAGGCATACACTTCCCCTACCTTCTCAACCCTACCACATTGGCAAGATAGTGAGTGAGCTAGCTTTCTAATGCTCCACTAGCTTGCCAAGGAATTTGAATTCACATGCCTTTTCCATGCTTCCATTTTGATCCTATCTTGTAATCATGGCATGCCCCTGCACCACCATTGTCTATGCTAGAAATAATCTTGTAAATGATGATTCTAAGTACTTTTATGAAGCCTTTAATGACATATATTTCATTTCTTTGAATGGATACATTTTTTAGGAGCTAATATTTGTCTCATTACCATGCTATAGGTAAAATTATCCACCATGCTGAAGAAACAAACATGAAAAAAACTAACAGACAAAAAGTATGAAACCTTCAAAGCAAAGGAGAGAGAACGGGTGGCGACATGTTGTGAAAAAAAGAAATTGGAAACAATTGAGGAAAAAAATCCAATTGAAGAGGAACCTCAACCATCAAAAAGAGAATAGCCATTGGCAACACAAAGGGCACGAATGTGCAAGAGTCATGGTAGGACATATTTGAATACCATAGTTGGATAAAATCCATCTACCACAAGTGAATACGAAGGGACACCATTAAACACAAGCGAATATTGAGGGGCACCATCTACTGCAAATGAATATGGAGGGAAACCATCTACTGCAAGTGAATATGGTTGGACACCATCCACCGCATCTCAAGGTGAGAGTACATCATCACTCAGATTTGATGAAGAAGGTATGCCATCATCCCCACGTGAACCTTAACGTATGTATTCTACTCCACCCTTGATCGAAGGTATGCAATCTAGCCCAGCTCAATTAAATATTGATGAAATTCCTAATGTTGAGATGTATGTACCTAGGAGAACACTACCTAGAATTTTGCATATAAAGAAAAAGTATTTGATTAATATTGATGAGGATATTTTGTAGTAGATGGAAGGTAAGATTTCAACATACTCTTGTAGAAGATATACTGATAAGATTCAAAATTTCTTCTTTAAAGGATTAATGAGACCGCAATATGTCAACTATTTGTTGAAATGATGTGGGGTATAAAGTAGAAACATCATGAAGACTCTTGGGTTGAGAACATCAAATGCATCAAGTGAAAAAACTATTGTGAAGAATCTAATAGATTCTTATGAGAGTGTGGGAAATACCTTGCACTCAAAGGATAGTAATGTCACCTGGCATGTCATTACATCGACTTTGGGAAGTAGTCAAACAAAGAGAGCTCATCTCATTAGAAATATGAGTTAACAAATGAGAATTAGTTGAATTTATTTTATCAAAATCCATTCAAAGGCAGAAAAGAATTGAGGGCACCGATTCAAATGAATTATGGGAACTCTTGGCGAGACTGCCACAAAAAAGATAAAAAAGTTGTTGAAGCATTAATAACACTAATTGAAGAGTATTGGAAGAATAACACAAGTCCATCTCCAAATAAAATGGATGTGGTAAGAAGGATAATTGGTAATCAAAACCATGAGCCACATCCAAAGCATTTTTTGGATATGACTCAAACCTAATTTTTTCATAAATTTCAAAAGGATTATCCTCAAATTAGTATTTTTCAAAGATTTTTTGAAATTCTTAAACCTTTCTATGTCAAATTGAATCACACATGCACTACTTGTTGTTGTAGACTACATATTGAATTCTATAACCATTATGATGTTTGTCATTCTATATGTTTGGATTTGCATACTAATGATTCTTTTTAGGATTGTGGCATAGAAGCCCTAGCAAAATCTTCAAGAGAGTTCTTATCAAAAAAATTATGTGAAATAGAGGATGGTCAAATATTCTATAGGACAACATGCTTGGATGGTTCATGCCAGTGTTGCAGTGGCTTGCAACATATGCCAGTATGTCAACATATGGAAAGCATAGATGAGGTGGGACAAAAAATAGTAGATTTTGGGAAGTATAAAATAGTGGCATATGCTGCAAAAGATGGGTCTCAAGAAAAAAGGTGTGATTTGGTTATTCAAAAGATTCTAGTGTATCAGTTTATGTCCATGTTTTGTGACAATATAGTGTATGAGTATGCAAGACATACCCATAGAGCCTGATGGCTGGACACACAATTCAATATATGTAAGGAAACCTTTCCAGTTGGAAGCATAGTATCAGTGGTTGAATTTGCAAAGAACTACACTCTACAACCATAGTGTGAGGTGTAGTCATAGTATTACAACTCCACATAGGTTTCGATATTTGTGCACATAGCATTCGTTCATGCAGCTGATAGTACAAAAGACCAAAGGAAGGTATTGAGGGAGTGTCACTTTTATATTAGTGATGATCACACACATTCTCTAGAGTTTATGCAAGGTTGCTTCCAGATGTTCTAAAGTGATTTGGTTCATAGGGGCATAACATACGGTCGACATATAATATGGTCAGATAATTGTGCAACACAATTCAAGAACTTGTGCATGTTCTATTGGTTGAGCAGTATGTATGTCATTATAAGTGTACAACATATATAGACATTTTGTGAGGTTGGGCATGGAAAAGGGGAGCATGATGGTGCATGAGCATGCCTGAAAAGAGCATTAGCACAAGAAGAGTTAAAGTATAAAGATAGTGCAAAGTTGACAGATGCAAGATCAATCATCAAGTGGTGTAATACTTCAATGGGTCCATGTAATGAAGTTATGTCTTTAGCTCATATATTTTTTTGGTTGATGGATGATACTAACATTGCACCATATGAGGATTGTTGTACACTAACAGGATCAAGTTTGCTACACTCTTTTCTTAGCTCAAATGCAGGTTCATGGAGTATCGATACACAAAAGATGGCATGCTTTTGTTCTTCATGTACAATGCAAGCTTGGAATGATTGTGAGTCAGGGGAGTGGGTTAACAAATGGTTGAAAAGTTATCTTATCCCACTTCACATGTATTGCCCTTCAACGACATTGGAACTAATACAGATCGAATCATTAGTCGACTTTGATCACGTATCAGATCTAGTTCAACTAGGTAATATATTTTCTTGCTTAGTTTTTTAAATTCGACATTGTTATCTTACTTTGTATTGTATTTGTAATGTTGACTAATTTCAAGAGATTTGTTGCACATATCAATGCAGGGCATGTTTATGCAGTTATTATAGATGAAGAGAATAAAGAGGGAACAAACTATTACTTGTGTCATTGTGTTGAGGCAAAAAAGAAATTGGAGGCCCTAGTTATAGATGGAGAAAACATCGAATACCCTATAGACTTAATTGTTGTTATTGGAACGTGGCTTAGAAGGTACTCACATAAAAGTGTTAAACATTGGTTGTTTCAAGAATTTGACACGCATCGTAAGATTCTTGATTACTCAAACCTTTCCATGGCTTCCAATGTTTGTTTGACCAAATACGGGGGTAGACCTTTGAACAAGACCTTGTGGAAGGTCCATGAGTTTGACCATGAGACAATAATTGACACAATAAAGAGTAGAGAAAACCTGGATGGTTCGTTGGATTAATTTGTAAGTATGCACATCAGTTCTTATTAATTTATACTTGTATGCACATTAATTTGTTTGATGCCAATGCTAACATCTTCATTTACTTTTCTTATTTGCAAGTAACCTACTAAAAATTGATTGGTTTCCCCTTGCAAAAAATGAAAATTTATGAGCCATGAAAGAGAATCTCAGCTAGGAAAGCAATACAAAATCCTTATTTTGATGATCTTGACAAATCTCGATTATGATTTTAAGCCATTAAAAAAGTATGTGCAAAGCTTGGTGAGGGAATTTCAAGTTATTATATTCATGAGAGGTGTTGTTTGCAATAGGTATCTTGGAACTCCTAGTGAAGATGTATGACTAGGAGTGAGTAAGTTGAGAAACTGGCATTCCTATTTGTAAGTTCCCTCCATCTATTTTCATTTCATTTCCATTTTGGATGTTCTTTATTTTCCTTCTTTTACTTTGTGTATTTGTAAGTAAACTACTAAAAGTTGATTGGTCTCTCATTGCAGAAAATGTTGATTTATGAGCCATCAAAGTGAATCTCAACCAAAAAAAAAAATGCAACATTCTTATTTTGATGATCTTGAGAAATCTCAATTCTAATTTGAAGCCATTATAAAAAAGCGTGTGAAGCTTAGCGAGGGAATATCAAGTTACTCAATTGAAGTTAATGTGCTCATGAGCACCTATGATGTAGACATTTAAAGAGAATCTCGAAAGTATAAGTGATATTGTAAAATATTTGTGAGAACAAAGTACCTAAGGCATTGCAATGAGATTTACTTGTAATGAGATTTACTCAAATATTGAAATTTTGGAGTTCATGTTTGGTGCAGGAGCACCTTGTTCTCTAAATGCCTTCAATAGGAAAATTTGCAAAAAATGAATTTTCAAATGTAAACAATATGAAAAAGGTCATGTAAAGGTCATATGTAATGTATTCAAAGTCTCAAATAGGTCATTAGCTGATTAGAGAAGTGATATTGCAAAAAAGTTGTCATTTGGTGTAAGAAAGAAAAACTTGCATTACTTGCAAAATTGAAAAATTAGTAAATAAAGGATGATGGTTTATGTATTTGCAACACTTGTTGGGGCAGCAATTGTGTGCATAAAAAATGAGCTTCTTTGTTGTCTTAATTACACTAACTAGGCCTAATTTACAAAGGAACATACCTTTAAACATTTAACAACCCCCTGAACTTGTTGGGGAAGCAATTCTCATGTATCCAACCCTCAAATCTACAATTTGTCTCAGGAGAATCTCACTCCACTATGCCAAACCACAAAACCCTTATTTTATGCTAGTATGAGGAGGGTTTACTGAGAGGAATGGTTCCACACCTTACTAGAATATACCACCACCTTAGACCTTCTTAAAATCACCTGCAAAAACTCAAAAGACAATCACCCAACCTCTACATGTAATATTTTATCAAACCGTAGGGTGAAACCTCATTTTTCATGCCTATTTCCATAAAAATATACAAGGGCAACAACTCGGATACCATGATGCTTAGAAACTTCTTGTTTGATCCTATGGGATTGCGTTGGGCCCCTTTACAAAAACCTCTCTTGGTTTTTGCTATCTCAGAGTGGTTTTCATGTGGTGGAAGATTTTCACTTGATGGAAAAAGTGTCAAATGCAAGTAGTGCAAAGTTGCAAAGTGGTGCAACTTTCATTCTGTAGCTCGTGTGACCACACAAACTATTCCAATGTGTATGAATATGTATGTTTATTCTAGGAATGGTCCTCTTTCACATATAAACACATGGAATTGTTCTAAGCTACGTTCAAGTGGATTGATCCCTTAAGAGTCCAAAGTGCAAAATAACTGCTAACTTCAACATGTTGTTACTCGAATACTGTGACACTTACAAAATTCTCATCTAATCTTATAGGATCAACTTGGACCCCTCTACAATAACCTCTATCAATTTTTGTTATCTAGATTGGTTTTCCCATTAAGGAGAATTTTCACTTGATGAAAAAAGTCTCAAATGCAAGCAGTGCAAAGTTGTAAAGTGGTGGAACTTTCGTTCTGCAACTCGTGCAACCACACGAACTGTTCCAATGCATTCAAATAGGTATTTTTACACTAGGAATGGTCCTCTTTTACACCCAAACATGCAGAATCACTCCAAACTATGTTCAACTAGATTGATCCCTTAAGAGTCCAAAGTGCAAAATGGTTGCAAACTTTAACATGCTATTACTCGGATACCGTGACACTTAGAAACTTCTCGTCTGATCCTATGGGATCATGTTGGGCCCTCTACAATAACATCTCTTAGTTTTCACTATCTCGGAGTGGTTTTCTTGTGGTGGCAGATATTCACTTGATGAAAAAAGTGTCAAATGTAAGTAGTGCAAAGTTGCAAAGTGGTGCAACTTTCATTTTGTAACTCGTGTGACCACAAAGACTATTCCAATGCATCTAAAAAAGGTATTTTTACACTAGACATAGTCTTCTTTCACACCCAAATATGCAGAATCACTTTGAACTACGTTCAACCAAATTGATCACTTAAGAGTCCAAAGTGCAAAATAAATACAAACTTCAGTATGTTGTTACTCAAATATCGTGATGCTTAGAAACTTCTCATTTGATCCTATGAGATTATGTTGGGCCCCTCTACAATAATCTATCTCAGTTTTTGTTATCTCAGATTAGTTTTCTTGTGGTGGTGAATTTTACTTGATGGAAAAAGTGTCAAATGCAAGCAGTGCAAAGTTGCAAAGTGGTGCAACTCTCGTTCTACAACTTGTGTGACCACACAGATTATTGCAATGCATCTGAATAGGTATGTTTATGCTAGGAATGGTCCTCTTTGCACCCAAACATGTGGAATCACTCTGAACTACATTCAATCAGATCGATCCCTTAAGATCCAAAGTGCAAAATGACTACAAAATTAAGCATTTTGTCACTCGGATACTATGACACTTAAAAAATTCTCATTGGATCCTATAAGATCACGTTGGGCCTCTCTAAGAAAACCTCTCTCGGTTTTTTTTTTTTTATCTCAGAGTGGTTTTCCCGTGGTGGCGGATTTTCACTTGACGGAAAAGTTGTCAAATGCAAGCAGTGAAAAGTAGCAAAGTGGTGCAAATTTTGTTCTGCAAATCATGTGATCACAAGAACTATTCCAACACATCCAAATAGGTATTACTCCAAGCCATGTTCAACCGGATCGATCCCTTGAGAGTCCAAAATGCAAAATGGCTGCAAACTTCAACATGCTATTACTCAAATACAATGATACTTAGAAACATCTCATCTGATCCTATCAGATCATGTTGGACCCCTCTACAATAGCCTCTCTTTTTTTTTGTTATCTCGGAGTGGTTTTTCTATTGTCATGAATTTTCATTTGATGAAAAAAGTGTCAAACGCAAGTAGTGCAAAGTTGCAAGGTGATGCAACTTTTGTTTTGCAAATCATGTGAGCACACGAACCATTCCAACACATCTGAATAGGTATGTTTACACTAACCATGGTCCTCTTTCACACCCAAATATAGGGAATCCCTCTGAATTACGTTCAACTAGATCAATCCCTTAAGATTTCAAAGTGAAAAATGGTTGCAAACTTCAACATGTTTTTACTCAGATACCGTAATGCTTAGAAACTTCTCATCTAATCCTATGGGATCACATTAGTCCCCTCTACAAAAACCCTCTCAATTTTTTCTATTTTGGAGTAGTTTTCTCATGGTTGTGGATTTCCACTTGATAAAAAAAGTGTCAAATCCAAGCAATGTAACATTGCAAATTGGTGCAACTTTCGTTCTGCACCTTGTGTGACCACACAAACTATTTAAACATTTCTAAATAGGTATGTTTACACTAGGCATGGTCCTCTTTCATACCCAAACATGCGGAATCGCTCCAACCTACATTCAACTGGATTGATTCCTTGAGAGTCCAAAGTGTAAAATGGTTGCAAATTTTAGTATGTTGTTACTCAAATACCGTGATCCTCAAAAAATTCTCATCTAATTCTATGGGATTGCATTGGGCCCCTCTACAATAAGTTCTGTCATTTTTTGTTATTTTGGATTGATTTTCCTATAGTGGAAAATTTTCACTTCATGGAAAAGTGTCAAATGCAAGTAGTGCAAAGTTGCAAAGTGATGCAATTTTCATTCTGTAACTCGTGTGACCACACAGATTGTTCCAATATATCTAAATACATATGTTTACCCTAGGAATGGTTTTCTTTCACACCCAAACATGTGGAATCACTCTGAACTACATTCGACTAGATCGATCCCTTAAGATTTCAAAGTGCAAAATGACTAGAAATTTTAGCATGTTGTTACTCAGATACCGTGATGCTTAGAAACTTCTCATCTAATCCTATGAGATTTCTTTGGGCCCCTCTACAAAACCCTCTCTCGGTTTTCACTATCTCAAAGTGGTTTTCCTGTGGTGGCAGATTTTCACTTGATGGAAAAAGTGTCAAATGCAAGTAGTGCAAAGTTGCAAAGTGGTGTAACTTTCGTTCTACAATTTGTGTAACTACACAGACTATTCCAACATGTTTGAATAGGTATTTTTACACTAGGCATGGTCCTCTTTCACACCCAAACACCCAGAATCACTCTGAACTGCGTTCAATTGGATCGATCCCTTAAGAGTCTAATGTGCAAAATGGCTGCAAACTTCAACATATTGTTACTCGAATATTGTGACGCTTAGAAACTACTCGTTTGATACTATGGGATGTTGTTGGGCCCCTCTACAAAAATATTTCTTGGTTTACACTATCTCATAGTATTTTTTTCTCGTGGTGGCAGATTTTCACTTGATGGAAAAAGTGTCAAATGGAAGTAGTGAAAAGTTGCAAAGTGGTGCAACTTTTATTTTGCAACTTGTGTGACTACGCGAACTGTTCTAATGCATCTAAATATGTATTTTTACACTATTCATGGTCCTCTTTCACACCCAAACATGCCGAATCACTTTGAAATACGTTCAACCAGATCGGTCCCTTAAGAGTCCAAAGTGAAAAATGGCTGCAAACTTTAGTATGTGGGTATGTGCAAGATCATGGAAAAAACAGGCCCTTAAGTGGCAAAAAAATTCTAAAAAATCAGAGTTATACAACTTGATGTAAAAATTTGAATAAGTTATCTATATTATTTCAAAAATATGTAAGAACAGGATCTGTAGAAAATTTAATGTAGTTTCTAAACTACTTGGTTTGTTTAAAAAAACAAAAATTCTATTTGGTGAAAATTTTAAATTTCAATGCAGTGGTACTTAAATTTCAGGGAAAAAAGAAGAAGTAGGTGTCTGTCTGACCACCCTAACTACAATAAAATGACAATATTTTTTTATAAGATTCTAGATATAAGTAGAGGACTCATGCCTCAATGTAATGCATATTTTTTTGTAATTTTTTTCCAAGTAAATAATTAAATATGAATTTTTTATTAGAAATTTTTTTAAAAAAAAAAAAATTGTATGTCTAACCACCATAACTTGGCCAAAACTTCATGAAATTCAATTTTTATTTTTTTAATCCTATAGTATGCAAATAATAGAATGTGACAAATTCTTTGGATTCAAAAAATGTGATACCGTTTGAAAGCTATAGATTTTTTTCAATCATCCTATCAATCAAGATTTTAGTCATAATTTGAATAGAAAATGAATAATAATTACTTATTAAATTCAAATTAAAGCATAATTTATATAAGTGGAAAGTTGAGAATCTCCTTTAAAAACTCTTTTTGTTTCATCAATTTTGGGTTAAAAAATAGTCATCAGCCACATACCCATCATATTGCAACTTTTTGGCCCATCATGATCCTACACATACCCATGTTGTTACTTAAATATCATGATGCTTAAAAAATTCTCGTCTGATCCTATAGAATCACATTGAACCCCTCTACAATAACCTCTCTCAGTTTTTGTTGTCTTAGAGTGGTTTTTTTGTGGTGGTGAACTTTCACTTGATGGAAAAAGTGTCAAATGCAAGCAATGCAAAGTTGCAAAGTGGTGCAAATTTCATTCTACAAATTGTGTGACCACATGGACTATTGCAATACATATGAATAGGTGTTTTTATGCTAGGAATTATCCTTTTTCACACCCAAACATGTGGAATCGCTTTGAACTACGTTCAACCAAATCGATCTTTTAAGAGTCCAAAGTGCAAAATGGCTGCAAAATTAATCATGTTGTCACTCACATATCATGACACTCACAAAATTATCATTAGATCCTATAGGATCATGTTGGACTTCTCTACAAAAAAAATTGTTAGCTTTTTCTATCTTGTAGTGGTTTTCCTGTGGTGACTTATTTTCACTTGATGGAAAAAGTGTCAAATGTAAGCAGTGCAAAGTTCCAAAGTGGTAGAAATTTCATTCTACAGCTAGTGTGACTGCATGTACTATTCCAACACATTCACATAGGTATTTTTATGCCAAGAATGGTCCTCTTTCACACCCAAACACATAAAATCGATCTGAGCCACATTCAACTAGATCGATCCCTTAAGAGTCTAAAGTGCAAAATGGCTACAAACTTCAACATGCTATTACTCAAATACCGTGATGCTTAGAAATTTCTCATCTAATCTTATTAGATCATGTTGGACCCCTCTACAATAACCTCTCTTGGTTTGTATTATCTCAGAGTGGTTTTCCCTTAGTCAGGAAATCACTTGATGGAAAAAGTGTCAAATGCAAGTAGTGCAAAGTTGTAAAGTGGTGCAACTTTCATTCTACAAATCATGTGACTACACAGACCATTCTAATGCATCTGAATAGGTATTTTTACACTAGCTATGATCCTATTTCACACCCAAACATGAGGAATGTTTTTGAACTACGTTCAACTAGATCGATCCCTTAAAAGTCCAAAGTGCAAAATGGTTGCAAACTTTAGCATGTTGTTACTCCTAATACAATAATGCTTAGAAACTTCTTGTCTAATATTATGGGATAGCGTTGGGCCTTTCTACAAAAGTCTCTCTCAGTTTTTTCTATCTCAGAGTGGTTTTCTCGTGGTGGCAGATTTTCACTTGATGGAAAAAGTGTCAAATGCAAGTAGTGTAAAGTTCCAAAGTGGTGTAACTTTTGTTCTGCAACTTGTGTGACCACACAGACTATTTTGATGCATCTAAATAGGTATGTTTACACTAGGAATGGTCATTTTTCACACCCAAACATGTAGAATCACTTTGATCCATGTTCAACCAGATCAATCCCTTAAGAGTCCAAAGTGCAAAATGGCTGAAAACTTCAGTATGTTGTCACTCAGATAACGTGATGCTTAAAAATATATCATCTGATTCTATGGGACCACATTGGGCCCCTATATAATAAGCTTTCTCAATTTTTGTTATCTTGGATTGGACTGTTTCAACATGTCCAAATAGGTATGTTTACCTTAGGCATGGCTCTCTTTCGCACCCAAACATACGAAATCACTCTGAACTACGTTCAACTGGATCGATCCCTTAAGATTCCAAAGTGCAAAATGATTACAAACTTTAGCATGCTATTACTTAGATATCATGACACTTAAATTTTTTTTGTCTAATCCTATGGGATTGCTTTGGGCCCCTCTACAAAAACCTCTCTCGGTTTTTTCTATCTCAGAGTGGTTTTTCTGTGGTGGTAGATTTTCACTTGATTAAAAAAGTGTCAAATGCAAGTAGTGCAAAGTTGCAAAGTGGTGCAACTTTCATTATGCAACTAGTGTGACCAAAAGGATTGTTCCAACATATCTGAATAGGTATGCTTATACTACGCATGGTCCTCTTTTGCACCCAAACATGCAGAATTATTTCAAGCTATATTCAATCATATTGATTCCTTAAGAGTTGAAAGTGGAAAATGGCTACAAACTTCAATATGTTGTTACTCAGATACCGTGATACTTAGAAACTTCTCATTTGATCCTACAGGATCATGTTGGGCCCCTCTATGAAAATCTCTCCTAGTTTTTGCTATCTAGGAGTGGTTTTCTTATGGTTGCATATTTTCACCTGATAGAAAAAGTGTCAAATGCAAGCAATGCAAAGTTGTGAAGTGGTGCAACTTTCATTCTGTAGCTTGTATGACCACATGGTCTATTCCAATGCTTTTGAATAGGTATGTTGACACTAGGAATGGTCATCTTTCACACCCAAACATGTGAAATCACTTCAAGCTACATTCAACTAGATCGATCCCTTGAGAGTCCAAAGTGCAAAATAGCTATAAACTTCATCATTTTGTTACTTAGATACTATGATGCTTAAAAAATTCTGATCTAATCCTATGGGATCTTGTTGGGCCCATCTAAAAAAATCTCTTTCAATTTTTGCTATCTCAGAGTGGTTTTCTCGTAGTGGTCGATTCTCACTTGATGGAAAAAGTGTCAAATGCAAGGAGTGCAAAGTTGCAAAGTGGCACAACTTTTATTCTACAACTCATGTGACCACATGAACTATTCCAACATGTTTGAATAGGTATTTTTATGCTATGAATGGTCACTATGAGCTACGTTCAACCGAATCAATCCCTCAAGAGTCCAAAGTGCAAAATGGTTGCAAATTTTAGCATGTTGTTACTCAGATACTATTATACCTAGAAACTTTTCATCTTATCCTATGGGATTTCATTGGGCCCCTCTATAAAAACCTCTCCTATTTTTTGCTATCTCAGAATGGTTTTCCCATGGTGGAAAATTTTTACTTGGGAAAAAAGTTGTCAAATACAAGTAGTTGAAAGTTGCAAAGTGGTGCAAATTTCATTCTACAACTCGTGTGACCTTATAGATTGTTTGAATGCATCCAGATGGGTATTTTTATGCTAGGAATTGTCTTCTTTCACACCCAAACACACGGAATCACTCTGAGCTACATTCAATTGGCTTGATCCCTTAAGGGTGTAAAGTGCAAAACAAAAGAAAACTTTGACGGGCTATTACTCAGAAACCATGATGCTTATGAACTCTTCGTCTGAGCCTATGGGATCACATTGGTCCCCTCTATAATAATCTATCTCAATTTTTGTTATCTCAGAGTCGATTCCCTATGGTGTCCAATTTTCATGTGATGGAAAAAGTGTCAAATGCAAGTAGTGTAAAGTTACGAAGTGGTGCAACTTTCATTTTGCAATTTGTGTGACCAAACAAATAGCTCCAATGCATCCCAATAGATAGGTTTATGCTTGGCATGATCCTCTTTCGCACTCAAACATGCATAATTTCTCTGAACTACATTTAATCGGCTTGATCCCTTATGATGTCATGCAAAACAATAAAAAAGAGAAACATACACACGACGATTGAGAAGTTTGATTTTTCTACACAAAAAGTGTATGATCATTGGTCCAGAGCACCTTGTTCCTCCATTTGGTGAAGAAGGTCTAGTTTAGTGGTTTTAGTCATGATAATGTCAAATAAGGCTGTGATAGGTGATTTTGTAATATTTATTTTATTTTTGAGTTAGTGTGGGGTCATTTGAGTCAATTATGTAAGTACAATAAAGAGTATGAAAAAGAAAATAGTATTGGTAAAGGAATTGAAAGAGATTACTAACACTGCTCCTCTTGAAAATTTAGAATTTAGGCCTTAAAAGTAAGGCTAGACAAGGTGAAAAGAAGATATTTTTTGAGAATAAGTTATAATAGGTTGGAAATAGGGTGAGGTTGTAGATTTTGACGTGTTCAAAAGGTCTACAGGGACAAGCAAGGTCAAAAGTATGTTATGGCATGATGCCCTAGTTGAGAAAAGAGGGGTTTTGAGTGAAAATGAGAGGTTTGAGGGAGTAAAAGTGGGTAAAGTCAAGGGGCAGCCTAATTTGGTGTTCAATTAAGTTTGTGTAGGAAAAATAAAGTGTTGGAAAAGGTTTTGAGGTTTTATGAGGTCCAGATATGGGGTTTTCAATAAACTGTAGTGAAATTTGAGAAAGGTGAGGGTTTAAAGGATAGTGGGGTTAGAGGGCCAATCACACCATAAAAATTATGGATTTTGTGGATTTATAGACTCATAAATGTTTCCCAATGGTGTTTTTCAATTTGAATAGTGATTGAGAGGGTGTTTATTTGTTAAATAGACCTATTTGGGGGTCTAGGACAATGTTGAGTCCATTTATTATTTGTATTATAAATTATAACTTCCTTTCTCCTAAGTCCATTTCCTATACAAGAAATTATATTGCAAAAAGTTGACATATAAATCTTTTGATGTGTTTATATGGTGACAGATCAAGAACATAAAAAATTCATTTTGCACTATCAAGATTATACTATGAAAATGTTTAAAGACTAATCAAGATAAATGTTTGTATGATAATGTGTCAAGAAGTTAACTACTTCATCTACTCTGAATATTATTTTTTGTAAGTGTTGTGAAGATTATGTATCCTTTGCTTAATTGATTTGTTCCAAACAAAGGATTAAATATACGGGAATCTTTTTATGAATCATTTCATGGAATACCAATTGAAATCATATTTTTTCTTTTAGATAAAGTTGTTTAGCATCGATCAATTATTAATCAAGACAAATCATGAAGGACAACAATGATCAATGCTAGGGCTAACCAATTAATGAGTATACACGTGAATAAGTCAAGAATGTACATGTGAATAAGGGAAGCACAAGTACTCATAAACATGTAAGCCTTGAAGTATACACACAAATACATATTATACATAAATTAATACAAAGTATATGCAAGAATACAAGGTATAGTAATGAAAAATGTAAGTAACAAAGTATACATTGAAATACACATAAGTTGTATAGCATACACTTGAAAACAAGTAACTCATATCTATTGAACCGTGGATTTATAATGCAAATATGGAAACCATCGATAATATAGATTTGTATTAACCAAATATTCATGTAGGCATACATCATTATATGTCGATATAAGTATAAAATATAGGTACAAAATAGCCATATAGGCTTACGAGAATGCAATATAGGCATACAATGTCAAATATATCCAATACAAAATATGTACAAAAATGCCATATAGGCATACAACAAAGGGATCTAAAATAAAAAATCATTGCTCTCCAGGCTCTCGAAATAAACTCTTGCCCTTTGCTTGTTGATCAGATGGTGATAGGTCTATCACTTGTTTGTGTTGCACTCGAGGAGTGCTCCTACTACTCCTCCTAGTGTGTAGTTCTTGGTGAAGTTTTAACTATTACAATAAGAAATAAAGAGATTAATATATAGAAATTACATTATAAAAAATGATATATTTAACAAAATAATCACTTACCACCATCTCATGATCACTCTCCATGAGGGAAATATTCACATGCCCATGCTGAGGTGTGCTCAAGCCCTGTATAAACCATCCAAATAGAAATTAAACTATGAATCAATAATGGTTTGTTTTTTCACTAACATCTAAAAATAATGAATATAAATTGAAATTTAGTAATTTGCATCATACCTCCTCTGTCAGAGCCATCGACGATTGTATAACAGATGAAACATTGATCTCCATTTCCCTCGTCACATTTAGAGGTGTTTTCGGTTGCAATGTTCATCTAAAAAATAAAACAAGTTATTCAATCATGAAAACTACAATAGTGATCCACGTCATGACTTATAATCTATGAGATAATGAACAAAATTTTGAGTACTTATTAGACTATATATTTATGACTATCATGCTTACTATTTTCCCTATCCATATATTGTTTGAAAGCACATGTTTTTAGGATTTTACCCATAGCAACAAGCCAGTGAACTATTTGATAAAATGATTTCATAGACATGTATGATAACTATGGTGGCACATAGAAGGCAGTGAACTATTTGAAAAAATGCCTCAAAGAAATGGGGTCTCGTGGTGATGGAATGCACCATTACAAACAAATGCATGCCATGGGATTCCATCACCATAAGACTGCATTTCTTTCAGGCATTTTTTCAGACAGTTCATTGCCTTCTCTATGGTATTAGTGCTTACTATTATGCTTTAATAGAAATATTTCCAAGCATCCATATTTTTTGGAAATCACCTATTTTAGGATTTTAGCCATAGCAGTAAGGAAGTGAGTAGTTTTATAAAATGCTTTGGTACATACGTATGGAAAATGTGGTATCATAGAAAAGGTGGTGAGATGTTTGAAGAAATTCCTCAAAGAAATGTCATCTCATAGTGATGGAATGGCATTCCATCACCATGAGATTGCATTTCTTTAAGGAATTTTTTCAAACTACTAACTGCCATGTCTATGCTATTTCTTACTATTATGCTTTGATAGATTTTTTCAAGCATCCATAGTTTGTTGGAAAGCGCCTTTTTTAAGATTTTAGCTATAGTAGTGAGGAAATGAACTGTTTGATAAAATGATTTGGTAGACATGTATGGAAAAAGTGGTAGCATAGAAAAGGAGGTGAGCTATTTGAAAAAGTGCCTCAAAGAAATTGGGTCTCATGGTGATGGACATCACCATGAGACTGCATTTCTTTTAGGCATTTTTTCAAAAAACTCATTGCCTTGTCTATGATATTGCTTACTATTATTCTTTCATATATATTCCTTCCAAGCATCCATAGCATAGACAAGGAACTAAACTATTTGAAAAGATGTCGAGCGATAAAAAGTGGTCTCATGGAATGCCATGACAAGTAAATTCAATTGGAAGCTTCTCCTAGACTTATTACTTAGGCTATGTGAAAGAATTGCATCAGTGCTTATGTTGACTTTCTAAACAACTATATTTTAGTTGAAATTTTGTCATCTATCAACATCTAGTTATTAGTTATGGAATGTGAATTAATGCTTTGAGTTTGAATGATGTACAATGAAACGTAATCAACGATATGAATATAAACAACACAAATCTATAAAATACATTCCATTAGTTATACTCTTTATTCTATTACTTGCATGTAAGTTTGAGTAAATCCACTAGCACTGGGAGGTGTTCCCTCAAAACCTCCAATATTAGCTTTTTCAACATCCAAAATCACATATTAAAATACCATTTGTAAAACAATGTTATTAACATGTAATAAATTTATAATTGTTTACTAGTTACATACCCCACAGATAGGTGTACTACAGAAAAAAGTAGGTGGAGGGCCGGTGTATCCAGTCTCAACACTATGACCCTGCAATTTTATTAAAATCATAAAACTAAATTAGTGAATCTTGAATTTCAAAATTGAAATTTAATAAATTAAATTCAATGAATATGCTAAATTTTACTTGAGAATCAATACCATACGCGTCATGCAAAATGTCAACTTCCCTCTCCATTCCCATAGCTATAAATGGATCCTATGTAGCAGTATCCTGAGTGTCAATGGGGTAAAATGAACAAGTCACCCCGCAAGATTGACACACATGGGTTCGAAAGCCACCACTTGAAGACTCCCCTGGATGGCACTGTAGAATAGGGATAGCATTCTCAATGACACTATAGGTCAAAGTGTTGATCACCTATAATGTCTCTACGTTAGAACTCTCCTTCGTGATGGAAGGGACAACAACGTGCTCATGAGGCAGCCTAGTGAGAGGTCGTCTCCCATATCATGTACGATCTCACTGTGCACTAGGTCTATCCTGAGCCGACCACCCACCTCTCCCTTGGAAGTCCCTCATATCAAAATAATTTGGGATTTTATTCAATATGAACTCACAGTATAGTTTCCTAACGAAATATTGTGAGACTTCACAATTGTTGAATAGTGGGTAATCAAAAACCATGTACCACCTATCATGAAAAACATTCCTAATCTGTTGGTGGTGGCACCAATGAATAGGAAACCTATTCACATTGAGGGTAAGATTTTTATGTGCGTGTGGGTCAGTGAATAAGGAGCATAAATCACCTTTTGTAATTTTTCAATCTTTTACATCTTTATATGATAACTTATCCATGTAATAAGCCCTACACGCTTGCCTCCTATCTTGCCATCCAATTATTTGCTTGCTAATTGAATCTACATTTTTTAACATATCTTTCAATGATGTTGTGAGTGTCATTATTTCTGTGATTGAACCATTTGGATCACTCAACATACTGATTAAATCCTCAAGTTGTTTTTTGTTCTCAATTTCACTCATTAAATTTTTTTGAGTGCTAGGAGGGTGTTGAGGGATTGGTGGAGGAGGTTGTTGTTGTTGCAGTTGATTTTGTTGTTGAGGATTTTGAGGATTTGGTGGTTGATTTGCATCTCTTGCAAATTCAAAAAAATAAATATCAAATAGAACCTAAAAATAACAAATTCAAAACAAAAAGAAAACAATACTTACCTATCACACCTCCTCATCAACGTGGCAACATCCTCACGATGAAATAGCAACCGATGATGAATATTTTTGCACAATACCTCCTCCTATAATGCAAGTGCAAAAGATGGGGGTTTTGGCCACAGGAAAAAGGTAAAACACAATCGAAATGCAAGAATGAATTTTTTTTACTATTTTTTTGGTTTTAATAGTTCATAACATGAGCGCTTTATAATGCACTTGCGATATGAGTTTTCATAACTTTTTAAAAATGTTGTCCATAAATTGGCTACCCATATTTATGCACCTACCCACCTACTACATGCAATAGAAAGAGATATAGGTAATATATTTTAAACATGAAAAATTAGGTTGAAACTTAAAATACACTTATGTTTGAGCTGCTCTACCAGTTTCCTAGGTTGTGTGGATATGTTACTAAGCAATAGCATCCACTTTATAAAAAAAAACATAGTGAATGTAAAAAACTTGTTTACTATTGCATTTGCTAAATTTTCTTTTGAAATTGCCACTTGATGAATGAAATTGAAGTGTTTGCAATATTTTAGTATTTTTCCTAGAGTTGAGATCTAAAGACATCTTTTATGTCTTTGAAAACTATAATTTACCTATTCTTCTATTTGTTGGAGTAGGCCTATTATTTGTTTTCATGGTAGGGCAATGTCTATGCAAACAATGAATATGGAGTAAATGCACTATATGCTTGTACAAGGAAGAATACCTAGCTCAAAGATCTAAAAGATTATTGCTTTTCCTGATAATAATAGACTGTTAGACAGTGGGATTGGTCCCTATCACTAGTATTATAGTGACGCCTTCAATGCAATGTTATGATTATAGAATTTGATTATAAAATTTGATTATAGAAATTTTTATTTTATTCTTTATTGTTACAAGCGCTAACAAGCAAGGTGGGTGTAGTAAATTACATATGCTTGAAGCAAGGTTTTGTTGACATTAGAGACAATGAACACACTAATTTTCTTTATTGTTCACTGAATTCATTATGAACAAAGAGAAAAAAATGTACAATAATATGATCTTCCACTTACTTGTTCAATTGCCTTTGCAAATATATATAATGTCGTATTCTACTAATTTACTTAAACAAAATTGAATAGTGGACTTAGTAGCATTTGATGCAATAGCTCTAGATTGATAGACAAATGTACCATATACAACACAAATTATACAATTGAAAAGTTGACCTACTCCAACATCTAGTGAACGTATAAATAATTCATGAAATATTAGGTTAATCCATGAAAGCTTAGGTTAGTGTTGGATTTTGTTTTTTCTTATTCTCTTTTATTTATCATTTGTTGAAAAGCTTGTGGATACTTTAGCCTTTTACATGTTCATTACTCTGTAAAGTCTACTACAGATGAATGGATTTGTTGTGTATTTGGGTATGTGCAGGATCATGATGGGCCAAAAAGTGGTGATATAATGGGTATGTGTAGTGTATGTGGATGATGACTTTTTTTTTACCCAAAATTGATGAAATGAAAAGGGTTTTTAAAGGAGATTCTCATCTTTCCACCAATATAAATTATGCTTTACATTCTATTTAATAAATAATTATTATTTACGATACTTGATAACTAGAAGTATTGCTTGTTGTCCTTAAATGTTGACTATAGGAAAAAGGAAAAAATATTTTAAATCATACAATTTCATTGGCCATGAAAATCTTTGAAAAGCAAGTGCAATCGATGCAATAGTAAACCTCCCATTTAGAATACAAATGAACATAGTCAATCACATATAACACACTATTCATAAATATAAACCACAGAAAGATCAATACAATTTGCAAAATAATAGACCAACATGGTAATTATTTTGTGAAAATTCCCTATAATCCATTGTAACAGCAAACAAGTATCATAAACACAGAAGGGTATGTGCAGGATCATCATGGAAAAAATAGGGCCTTAAGTGGCAAAAAATTCAACAAAATCAGAGTTAGGCAACTTGACATAAAAATTTGAATAAATTATCTATATTATTTAAAAAATATGTAAGAATAGAATCTGTAGAAAATTGAATGTAGTTTCTAAACTACTAGGTTTATTTACAAAAATAAAATCTATTTGGTGAACATTTGAAATTTCAATGTAGTAGTACTTGAATTTCAGGGAAAAAATAAGAAGTAGGTGCCTGTCTAACCACCCTAACCACAATAAAATGATAACATTTTTTTATAATATTTTAGACATAAGTAGAGGACTCATGCCCAAATGTGATCCATATTTTTTTGTAATTTATTTCCAAGTATATAATTAATTATGATTTTTTATTACAAATTTTAAAAAACATAAAAACTTGTATGTTTGACCACCTTAACTTGGTCAAAACTTCATGAAATTCAATTTTATTTTTTTTAATCCTATAGTATGTAAAACATAGAATGTGATGCATGTTTTGGATTCCAAAAATGTGACACCGTTTGAAAGCTATAGATTTTTTTAATCAGCCTATCAATCAGTACTTTAGTCATAATTCAAATAAAAAATGAATAATAATTATTTATTAAATTCAAAGTAAAGCATAATTTATATTGGTGGAAAGTTGAGAATCTCCTTTAAAAACCCTTTCCATTTCATCAATTTTGGGTAGAAAAAAGGTCGTCAGCCACATACCCTACAAATACCCATCATATCACCACTTTTTGGCCCATCATAATCTTGCACATACCCAGAAACCCAATACTTGCATCATATTTCATAAATTAACTGTGCACTCATTGTTTCTCTACCAACCAGGTGTTTAGCAGATCTCACACATTTTTCTTTCCAAGGCTTGTTGGTACGCTGCAACCCACACAAGCAATAACCACATGATATATGCATGCACTCACTCATTATCACCTTTCGTGCATATGCAATTCAATCTACTCATTTTCACCATTACCCCTTGTAACAACAAGCAACACTTCTAGTGATCAAGTGTCACACACAGGTAGGCCATTCACCACTAATGCACTTTTGCAGAATAGAAAAATATGAAAAAGTGCAACCAATAGGTATGAAAACCCAAAAGCTTTTCAACAAATCATAAACAAACAAGAATTGACATAAAAAAATTTGAGTGGTCACCTAATATTTCATGAATTAACCATGCATTCATTGCATATATACTGACATGCAAAAAATGCAATGAAGGGATGCAAAGCACATAATGTTTCAAGCAAATGATAATAAAATGAGAATAAGCACAAACAAAATCCACCACTTGTCCAATATTTCATGAACTAGTTATCAATTAACTACATGTGCATCCATAGACTTATCAAGTATGACAAATACACAACCTAGCCATGCACCAACAATGTACTTTTGTAGAATAACGAACATAGCTAAAAAAAATCACAAGCTTTTCAACAGACGATACAAAAATGACAATAGGCACAAACAAAACTCAACACTTTCCTAAAAATTCATAAATTAACTATGCATTCACTACATGGATACTGACATGGAAAAATGAAATGAAGAGCTTAAATACCCACAAACTTTCCAATGAACAATAGTTAAATGAGAATAAGCACAAACAAAACATGGAACTTCACTAAGATTTCATGAATTGGTTATGCATTCACTGCATGTGTACCCACATTAGAGTTATTAAGTTTCAAAAAAAAAAAGAGGTGCCACTCACTAGTTGCACACCAGAAGCATTGCATAGAATGAAAAATGTCAGACATGGCAACTCACGGCCAAAAACATGCAATCTTCTCAACAAACAATAAAAAAACAACATGCAAATTAGGCAAGCATCGTTTGCTTGTCTTCATACTAGCTCTCCAACACTTATCACAAGTTTTTCATTAAATGCTTTAAACATGCATTTGCTACTTTAGTTCTAATACATTTCCAGAAGGCAGGTTACAATTGCAAGAGTGTCATTTGTAGTTGAGTGATAATAAATATTTAATTTGTCTCTCTATTGCTTCATGTACACATATTAGTTTTTGGTGTTACAATTTTTTTTGAAAATAAGATCATGTTATATATTTTGCAAATATTCAGTGTGTCAATGCAAATTATGCCACCTTTCGCAACAAGATAGCAAATGTTGAAATAGTCATTGCATATTTCATGCATTGAACAGTATGTCTGACAGATCATAAACAACAGTGTATTGGATGCAAGTTGGACAACATAATATGTTATCCATAGACATGAAACACAAAATCATATGTATATGAACAATGTGTTATTGATGATTGGTTAGTGTGTTTGTTAAGTATATTTGCTAGCTACATGTGTTGCTAATTATTACAAAGAAAACTTAGCAGAAATAAAACCCAGTGCATGTGTAACATCTCACAAATTAGTGTGCACGAGCTCTCCAACACATGCTGTGAAATTTGCATTTGATGGATTAAACATGTATTCACTACTTTGTGATCGAATATTTCCTAGAATTTATAATGTGCCCTTATTTTGATAATCTAGTGAAACAAGAAAGAATAGACCATAATTTTCAAGAACAAAAAATATGAACATAAATCTGGACTATAGGGAGAAGACAAAAAAAATTAAACAAAACAATGTTATTGGCCAAGCAACTAATTGGAAAGGGATGCAATAGATACAATAGTAAACTCATGGACTACATGCATTTGTTTCCTTAGACCTTGTAACAACAAGCAATATTTTTGGTTCAAAGGTTTTACATAGGAATAGATAACATGAAGAAATAAAAATATACAACCTTTTGAACAAGCAATAAACAAACAAGAATTAGGTATGCGTTTTCTACTTGTATACTTGCTAGCTTCCAAATACATCTTCAACATTTTGCATTTAATGGATATAAAAGCCAAAGTGTCTAAATTATAGAATTTGACTTGTTTGCAAGTGTTATATGTATTAATTGCATTGACTGCAATGTGCATGTTAAAGCTCACACATATTGGATTTAATTTTATAACATTTGTCAAAATTTATTGTGTGCTTTTATGTTTCATGTTTATGGATAGCATATTCTATGTCATGGACTATGCTCATCTATCTATTTTCTAATTGTAACAGGGACTATTGGTTGTAACTAGAGTGGGTGACAAAGATTTATATTGCTACAAATAGAATTGGTTCTTCAAGAACAAGTTGTAAGGTTAGAGTCTTGTATCATTCTGTTTCTTTGCTTACAATGATATTTAAGTCTCTCAAGAAACTGGATTTATGGATAGGCATATGTGCATAGTAAATGACATGCTGTGTAACTCATAAACATGAAACTATTTTTTCATCATGGGCATGTTGCTTTTGCAGAGATAAATCTTTATAATTGTAATCATGGGATGTGCAGTTCATTGATTAAATATTCATGAAACATGTATTACTTCTAAGATTATAGGGAAAAGGAAATAGAGGAGTTGTTTTGGTCTGCAAAGAATATGGAGAAGTGCTATAATTTTTTTTGCATTTTTCATGACTTTAAAATTCTTGAGATTTTTCAAGAAGTTACAATTCATGGTGTTTTCCATGAGTTTTATAGCACTTTTTACTACATACGTTGGAGGGAAAGAGTGCTTTGATGCACGTGCCCCATATTGTTGACATGGTCATTATGTGCATAACATGTGTAATCATCTACTTCATGATGGGTGATTCAAAAAATGTGCTCATCACTCTCAACTATATAATGTTCACATGTTTTGCTATTTTCAGCATGCATTAATGAATGGTACTCTTGTTGCAAAAAGGACAAAATTAGATTGGCCAAGTAAATATTACAAATACGCCTACAAAAATAAAGAAATAAAGTATTGTGTATAGAAATAAAACCATGTGTAACTAGATCATAAAATTTCGCTCATTTTCAAGTCTTATGTGTCAAATGCACTAACCACAGGGTATGTGCAAGATCATCATGGAAAAAATATGTCCTTAAGTGGCAAAAAATTCAAAAAATCAGAGCTAGGCAACTTGACGTAAAAATTTGAATAAGCTATCTATATTATTTCAAAAATATGTAAGAATAGAATCTATAGAAAATTGAATGTAGTTTCTAAAATACTAGGTTTATTTTTATTTTTTTTAAATTATTTGGTGAAAATTTAAAATTTGAATGCAGTAGTACTTAAATTTTAGGGAAAAAATAAGTAGGTGTCTATCTGACCACCCTAGCCACAATAAAATGATAAATTTTTTTTATAAAATTTAGTCCTGATATAATTAGAGGAATCATGTCCCAATGTGATGCATAATTTTTTGTAATTTTTTTCCAAGTAAATAAATAATTATGATTTTTTTATTACAACTTTTAAAAAATATAAAAAATCCTATGTCTGACCACCTGAACTTGGTCAAAACTTCATGAAATTCAATTTTTCTTTTCTTAATCCTATAGTATGTGAAGCATAGAATGCGACGCATGTTTCAAATTCAAAAAATGTGATAGCATTTGAAAGCTATAGATTTTTTTCAATCAACCTATCAATCAGGACTTTAGTCTTAATTCAAATAGAAAATGAATAATAATTATTTATTAAATTCAAAGTAAAGCATAATTTATATTTGTTGAAAGTTGAGAATATCCTTTAAAAACCCTATTCGTTTCATCAATTTTTGGTAAAAAAAATTCGTCAGCCACATACCCATCATATTGTCACTTTTTGGCCCATCATGATCCTGCACATACCCCACAATTTGTGCATGAGAGTTCATACAAATTTGATTTAATGCTTAAAGGAAAAATTTATGATGCGCTTTCTTGTTTCATGTTTATTGATAGCATGTTATATGTGATGGACTATGCTCATTTTCCTAAATTGTACTTGTAACAAGGACCACTAGTTGAACACGAGTTGGGGACCAAAGATTCATATTGTTGCATGTGGATTTAGTTGTTGAAGAGCATGCTCCAAGGTTAGATTCTTGTACCAATCTCCTACATTATTTGCAATGAGATTTAAACGTTACAATCCATGTAAGTATTATCTATTAGGATAGTTGTGAATAACAAAGGACAACACTTGTTCAAGAAACTGATTCCCAAAATAGACAGACAAACATAGTTACTAGTTAATATGTTATGTAGTTCATAAATATGAAACTATTTTCCCTTGATAGGCATGTGACTTTTGCAAACAAGGATATGCATAATTGTAATGATGAAATATGGAGTCCATTGGTTAAATATTCATGAAGAACTATGATTTTTTCCTAGTGTTCATATTTTCTTAAACAAAACATGGTTTTATGACATAAAAAACATGTCCATGAGCCCCAAGTAGACAATGTTTCCATAATTTACTACTTTTCTAGGACTATGATTATTAATAGACTTACTGCAAGAAAATGAAATTTGATTAGGAAGTGAATATTACAAATGCAAATGACTAATTGAGTGACAAAGCCTATACAGTTTGGATTTAATTCTTCAATATCTCACGAAATTTATTGTATGCTTCCCTCTTACATGTTTATCAATGCCATGTTCTATGTCATGCACTGTGCTTATCTCTCTTAATTGTAGTTGTCACAAGAACCATCGGTTGCAATTGAAGTGTAGGAAAAAGATCCATATTGGTGCTATCGTATTTCCTTCTTTAATAACAATCTAGAAGGTCATAATCTTCTATCATGCTCCTGCTTTGTTTGCAATGAAATTTAATTCTTCCAACTATTGCACATCTCTTAATTGCAATTCATAGATAATAAAAAACCCTTTTTTTCTATTGCTTGGATCATGTCTACTATTTATTTTTGTTAAAGTAAATTATGAAAATAGGAGAAAATTATATATTTTGCAATTTATTTTTTAGTTCTATAACATTTTTAATGCATTAAACAAGATTAATAGTGATTCAAAGACAATAGTTTGTTAAGCACACACTAATTAGTTTAATTTGTGCTAAATTTCATGTTTTTATTGTCTGTGAAAAAACTTGTATTTTTTTAGGGACCAACATTTCCCTCTTACATGTTTCATAAGTTTGTTAGCCCTTACAATTGTGCAAAGACTATATAGTTTTCTTTCAATGAATTTCACAAATAGCATAGTTTTTTGTGGCTAAATCAATAAGCATCAAAACTAAACACATTAGCTACCATGATTCAAACTATGTAAGCATTTGAAGCATTGACTATGTATTGAGTGCTCCAATGGCTATTAGCCTATCACAAAAAATTGCAAAATTTGTGTTTAATGCATCAATGTTTACAAAAAAATATTGTGTTTCTCTATTTATTACAAAAAAATATCATTTGCTTCTATGCTTGATGCTTTTGGAGAACATACAATGCATTTAACATGTATTGACTGCATCAATAGTACTGCCTTCCTCTTTTATCAATTTAGTTTATCAAAAATCAATAAAAGGCATACTTGAGCAATAGATAAAGAGATAAATTCCTTATTATCTTTTAGTTGGAAATGAAACCATTGCAATATGGCATTCAATTCCTCCATATCCTAGTTAGTTGTTGGATAAACAAACTCTTCACAATTATTGTCAACAAATATTTGTCTTACAAATGTTCTTTGTCCTGTAAACAATAGAAATTTTTACAATTGGTAGTTTGTGTCAATAGGGAGTTTTACAATTGCATTTGTTCAATTTTCTTTTCAAATATTTGCTTGCTCTTCTTAAATTTCCAATGAATTTTAAGTTTTCCAGTGTCCATAAAATTTATGCTTTCGAAGAGTTGTGAACAATAAAGGAGAAGCTTGATTCAGGAAACTAACTTACTCAGTAGACAACTAAGCATAGTGGATGGTATGTCATTTGATTCATAAACATCAAACTTATTTTTGTTCAAAAGTAGGCCACTATTGCAATTGATAGTTAGTGTCAATAGGAAGTTTAACAGTTACATTTGTTGAATTTCCTTTTCAAATAGTTTCTTGTTGTTATTAAATTTCTTTTTGGTTTATTTTTAGCTTCTTAAAGAGCTTGTGTGGTTTTTGCTTTCTATGCTCTTATTGTTGGAAGTACTATGGGGACAAATGGGTACATATAGTTGGTCGTTGTACAAGGAACTAGAAGGTCATATTCTTGTATCATTTTGACAAATGAGCATAGTGAATGAAATGCCATGTAATTTGTAAACTTGAAGCTATTTCTATGCAAGGAAATAGGCTGCTATCACAATTGTTAAATTTTCTTTCAAGTTTCTTTCTATGCCACCCAAATTGCATTGTTTAAAGTATTATTGTGTTTTTCCTATGGTTGGGATTTAAACATATATTTTGGATGATGGGTTTTGAAGCCGTGAATGCATGTTTAATCCATTGGATGCAAATTGTGTGAGGCATGGTGGAGAGCTGGTGGATATTGAAGCAATGAGCACATAGTTAATTCATGGAAACTTAGGCCAGTGTTGGGTTTTGTTTATGCTCATTATGTTGGAATTTTGCATGTTTTTTATTTTGTAAAAGTGTGGTGGTTGTGAATGGCTTGGCTATTTGTTTATGGTACTTGATAATACCAAAAGTATTGGCTATTGTTAAAAAGGTTAAGGTAGCAAGTAGGCACATAGAATTATATATGCTTTGAGCAAGGTCTTGTAGGTTGTGGCAGTAATGAATGCATTAGTCATGTCTTTATTTCTTGAGTAGCTATTACCATATCAGTAAACATGATAGTTTATTGGTGTTAGAAGGGCTAATGGGAAATGCTTGCAGAAATTTATAATGTTTGTGTATTGTTTTGCAAATTTTATTGTTGTTTTTGTGGTTCAGGTATATGAATAGTGTATTTTTTTTCATGGATTATGCTTTTTTTTTAGTTATTTCACATGTTTCTAGCATTCATTTTTCTCTAAGAAAAATAGAAAAGTAGAAGCAAATGATGCATAATTGATGCATTAAATACTATGACAACAGTGGCACAATTGTTATGTTTTCTAGGTCTATGGTTACATTGTATAGTTCTTATGTTACGTTGGTTGTGTTCTGCAAATACTATACACAAAATTTTCTAGATTAATTTTTATGGCTCAATAGAGTTTGTCAGTTGTCAAATATTTGCAAAAATACATAGCGTTCTATTTTATTTTTTTACTTGAATAAAAATGAATATTACACTTGGTACCATTTAATGCAGTATCTATAAACAGATTCACAAGCGTCCCATTTGCAATGTGCATTATATAATTGCAATAGTGAACTACTTTGATCATAGCAGTGACTTGCCTTTGAGAAAAATGCCATGTACATTAAATCCATGATGGCAGTGAAACTTGCACAATTTGCATTCAACAATTAATTTTAGCATTGTCATTTGTAATACTTGTTTGGCTAGTGAGATTTGAATGTCTTACAATAGGTCTACTATTGATTTTAGTTTCAATATATTAGAAAAATAAGGGGACATTATATACTTGGCATCTATGAACATGTTTTTGGTGTTTGGAAAGCATTACTTTTGTGTTTTGCTAGAGATATGGGGCAATTAGAATACCTTGTAATATGTGAATTGTGAACAATTGTAAACGACAATGCTTCTATTTTCTTTACTATCCTGCACACGTTGTCAATGTCAAATGAGTACACAGATGGTGAGAATGGAAAAGATGTTACATGTGAACATGTGAGAATATGGGCTTGGAACAAATTTTTCCATTGATTGCTACATTAGAATAGTAGTATGTTATTGCAATATAGAGCAATATTGTTTAAGATCTTTGTCCATTTGAGAATATAGTGTCACATGTTCACATGTAATACTTTTTCCATTTTTTTAGTTTATGCACTTCGTCCAACAAGACATGGAGAAGCAATTTTTTATACACATGTTTACTATTAACAAATTACAAGGTATTTAGATCGATGCATACCAGTAGGCTGACTTTATTGTGTTAGTTGGTACTTTCCAATACTGTAAATAAATTAGAATTTTAGTAATTTTCTTGCACAAAGAAGAGTAGCACATCTAATTTACACAATAAAAAAAGAAATCAATGATATAATTCACACATGAAAAATAAAGTTCATAGTTGAATAATTTTTCTTTCATTCTCTTGATCGTATTAATAAGATTTTGAAAATTGTCAAAACCTAGAAGAACTTTGTTATCTGTTATTAAATATATTGTTCATTTGTACAATAAAGTTCTTATTAATTATAGAATTCATTGACCATTAATTTCTCTATGTTTATGGCTTTCTTTAAACATGTCATCGAGTATGCTCTTTTGTCTCATTTTCCCCTTTGACAGGACTTGTTGTTTACAAGTTGAGTGTCAAACAAAAATCTACATTGTTGCAAATACAGTCGATTGTTTTACAAGAAAACATAAGGTTAGCATTTCATAACACTATTGCTTCATTGTTTGTAGTACAAAATTTAACATTTGTAGAAAACAACAACTTTCCTATCCTCCATTTACTTGCATACTGCAAAACGTTCAACATATATGCATATTAAGGCCTATTAGCATTTCCAATGATCTACTGATATGAATTTTGAATAGAAACAAGAAATCAAAATATGGATACAATAGATGTCAATAGGTATAAATATGCAAAGTGCTCATAGGTCTATAATATAGACAATGCACTAAAAAAAAATGGACTATTTAGACTAGGTACATTTAATTATAACGTTAGAGACTGTTTGGTTGATTCATTACAAACACTATTAAACAATCAGTACGCATTGGCTGAGCTACGTAGAGGAGCAGTAGATTACTTTTTGACTTCTCTAGCAACAAAAGATAGAGATGCAATTAGAACATATGACCTTGCACTAGACCTCGAAAGTCTCTATAGATTGCACAAAGTGCATGACCAGAGCACATACTTGCATAGGATGTGCCTCCCCACAAGCACACAAGGTGCAAATGACGAAAGTGGCTTGTGGGGAGATGTGTTTTGTATTCAATGGCTATCCAAGTGGCTGAATATACAAATATTTGTTTGGTCTACAACATGAGGAAGAAAGTATTTTCACTTTAACAATGTTCTTGGTTTACTAGAATATTCAATTCTGTTCCATGATACAACTCCCCAGAGAGGGAATTTTCAATTGCTGCTAAGAATACAACCACAAAATCCAAATGCGAAACAACATAATAACTAAATCAACTTAAAAAACTAATTAGAAACAATATACAATACAAAAATACAAATGATAACAAAAAGAAAAAGTTAGAGAGTGGCAACAACAATTCTATTTATAAAATTAAACATGAGTATCTGGATCACAATTGTATTGTAAGACTACAACACCTTAAACACTTTAATAGGAAAAAAATAAAGAATACCAACCTATGCCTGTTAGATCAAAGAATGGTAAAAAAAATTCACCGATTGAGCTTTATAGAACAACAATTCAAGATACACCAAAATACACATGTACAATCTGTCAGATGCTATGTTTTGGAAAAGATACTAAAAAATTAAAAGACAAGCAAAAGGAAATATATTATGAACTAGTACAATCAAGATCCACAACATTGACAGATTGCATATGTCATATATGCTACTCTACACTAAAAAACCTCATTATACCAAAATATGATGTACCACAGAAGATACAAACTAATAAGCCATTGCCATATGTCCAAATTTTTTCCCAACTAGAGGAACAACTTGTATCACTTAGAATTGCATTTGCACAAATCTGGGAACTAGGGTACAAAATATCACAAATAGGTATAACAAGATCTATCATTAATCTCCCTGCTGACATTAGCATTATACAAAGAGAATTACCACAGTCAACCAATAACACACAAATGATTGTTGTTTCACTCAAAATATGATTGGAATACAAAAATGCATTCCAAAAGGGCATGGTATGGCCAAACCTCATCATGGAAGCTTTGGGACAATTTTCAAAATCAATACTATAAAAAATGCAAAATGTCCAAATAAACAAAGATTGGGAACATTTTTTTCATACCAATGATGAACTTGAAGAAAATACTAAGCCTCTCACAATTGAAACTAAGTCAGACAGTGACATGGAAAATGAGAATCCATCTAATACTTTGGTTCATGGATTCACATAATTTAGAAATATACAAAGCATGAAAGATAAAATCATTGAAGTTGCACCTAGAGAACACAACTATCCCGTTGGAATATTTAAAGGTAAATATGCTAAGGAAATGAATTTCCCAGCATTATTCGTTGGCAACGCATGTGATGATGACATACTAAAAAACTTTACATATCACAAAATTGTACAATGTGAAGTTTTACAATTAAATAGAAATTTTTTATCACACGACAAACATATTTTTCAAAACTATCAAGATACTAATCCTACTGTAAGTCTTGTCTACAATTTCCATAAGAATATGAAAGGGCCAACTAAAAGGCCATAAGCTAGTTGTAAAGGACATGAAACATAAGCCAAACCTTGAAAGAATTCTAAAATCAAATATTGGATATGTTGACTTCAAAAGCATAAGAATATCTCCAAATTATACATAACAACTCAAGAATTTTTTTTTTGCAATGATACAACAGCTAGGACCACCAACATTATTCCTAAATTTTAGTAGCGTTGAACAAAATTGGGGTCCTTTAATAAACATGTTACAAGAATTACATGAAAAACATCAATTTGATCAAAAATAACAAGAACTGATTGCTCAAATGAACATTCAAAAATTTGAATTGATTAGAAAGGATCCTATTACTTGTGTTTGATATTATAGACATAGAATAAATGCAATGAAAAAGTTGATTCTCACATATGACTCCATGTTTGGAAATGCTATTGATTAATTTTCAGTGATTGGGTTTCAAAATCAAGGAAATGAACATGACCACATGCTAATATGGGTCAGAAATGCACTATTCTATATAGAAAAAAATGACACAAACATCATAGCTTTTGCTAACAAGTACATTACTTGTAGCACTAATCATTTGCACGTTGATTTGGCTAGTTTACAAAGGCGTCACCACACTAAAAGATGTAGAATACCAAGAGAAATAGTTTGTAGATACAATTTCCCTTTACCACCAATGCGAAAGACACAAATACTTTCACCAATACTAGAAAAGACTAAAACAATAACTTCAAATGTTGTCAATGTGTACTTAACGCTGCAAAAAGAAAACTATGACAATTAATACACCTTAGACATGTTTTTAAATGAAATAAACATGTCTGAAACTGATTATATAACAAATTTGAGCTCTACATTAAACAAGCCAACAATTTTTCTACAAAGAAAACCATCATAAATATGGAACAATAGTTTCACAAGGACAATGCCATGCCTTTGGAAGGAAAATATAGATGCCCAATTTGTGCTCAATGCATATGCTACAACAATGTATTGCAACTCTTACATTGCAAAAGACAAATCAATGACATATGCATTCAAAAGAATATGTAAGGACCACCAACAAACAAATATCGATGCAATATTAAGAATGATTGGTAGACTTGGAAATGCATTATTGAAATTGTAACAAATGTCAGCACAACAAGCTGCACACATTGTTTTATCACTTCCACTAAACTTTAGCTCAATAAAATGCATTTTCATTGATACACGGTTCTATAGCGATGTACATTCATTCTAAAATCTATTAAATAGTTAAGCAATGAACCAGATGATTTAGAAAACATTCTCTCAAAATATATAGTCAACTATTATTTAATATGTCCTCAAGCATTGATAGACATATGTCTTGCAGTTCTTTTTCTAGCTACAATAAAAATGGAACTACAGTTAGTCTAAGAGCTAAACAAAGAGCAATACACTTTATTAACTTCAACAAGCACTTGGATCTGCAAAATCATTGTAGAGAGGAATTGATGCTCTATGTACCATTTGCAATAAATGTGACAATATTAAAACACAACTTTGACACATGGGAACATGCATACATATACCATAAAAATACCATTATAAAAAACCATGGGAAAAGTTCACCTAGAACATGACTCTTGCATGGGGTGACATAGAAGAGAAACTCAAAGATATTGACTCACTTGATGACAAGAACAACAATAAGTCATTTGCACCAAGGAAATCTAGCCAGTCAGAACAATATGACATCCAAGTAAACCTTCCAAACATACAATGCATAAAACCAAATACAATGTCACACAATGCATTTGAAATTGCTAAACACCCATAGATAATTGATAACAATGAATACTATGAACTAAGAAAAATGTTAAAAAAAAAACAACAAACAATTGTTAAAGATGTTATAATGAAAAAGATGAATAACATTAACAAACCTTTGCATTTTTTCTTGATTGGAGGAGCTAGAACTAGAAATACTTTCATAACAAAAGCTATATACCAAGATCTTATTCACATTTATAGTAAATCAATCGACAACAATCTAGACAAACCAAATGGATTATTAACTACATATATAGGTAAAGTAGCTTACTAACTTAGATGGATTCATGTTACATTCATCATTTCACATACCATCTTATACATCATATTTTATGATGTTATCATCTGAGGCATTGGACAATATGTCCAAGTACTATGATCAGCTATGTGTGCTCCTTATCAATGAGATCTCATTAGTAGGCTCAACATTCATACGAATATTGATAGATAAATACGAGACATTATGAAAATGCCCAAAATGTACTTTGGAAACCTTGATACAATATTTTGTGGTGATCTTTACCAGGCACTTGACCTATACTTGACTCCAATGTATTTGAGAATAGACCCACTATAACTGAATTGTTTCCTTACAATTTTTGGAGAGACAATGTAAAATTATACTCACTGGTCAGAATTATGATACAAAAGAATGAAAATTTCATTGCAATTCTCAATAGAATAAAAAAATGCCTACAAACAAGTGATGAAATGAACTTTCTTAATGAACTTTGCTTTCCTCCTGCACCTTTAGACCCAACACTTCCATACTTGCTCTATAGGAAAGCTGATGTAGAGGTGCATAACCATAAAATGCTACTGTCCATTTCTAGTGAAATGATAGTGCTTAATGCAATTGACAAGTACGAGGACAACCATAATGCATTATGAATCTATAGCCGTACAACTACTCTTACATCTCAAATATTCTTAAAACAAGATATTCTAGTTGAAATCTATGTAGCGAACTATAATACACAAGATGGCTTGGTGAATGGGACTAATGGAGTGTTTAAAGCATATAGAACAAATAACAACATCAATATTGTCTAGCTCAAATTGTTAGATCCCATAATTGGGTAGCAACAATGCATAAAAATAGCACAATATTACACTAATCTAATTGACAAGCAATGGGTTCCTATATTGCGCATTTCTAGAGCTATTCAAAAAATTTCAACAAACAAGAAAATTACAATTAGAAAATAGTTTCCAATATAGCTAGCATGTGAAAGAACCATTCACTGGTCACAAGGACTAAGAATGCAAGATTTAAATAGCTCTTGACCCAACAGGCATAAGACAACATGGCTTAACTTACACAAAAATATCATGGATAAAGACAATAGATTCATTTTTTTTGCTAAAACCTTTAACCATCAAAAACTTCAAAGTGAAGCACAACATACATGAAGAAATGCATTGTCTACAATTAACTGCATAATGGCAGCTTGATATCCAAGAAACATGTGCACATGACACACTGCAATTACTTCTATGCAAATTAAACAATCATTCATTAATGCCATATATACATGATATTGTCAATGACTATGACATAATGTAATCTGAAATTTTATGTTTACAAGAAGTACATGTGCAAGATTTCCAGCCTAGTATATTATTGCAATATTTTAATATCTTTTGTATGAACATAATGCATTGTGTAATACCCCTCCTGTTATTGTTTAGACTTGTTATTTTTCTATGCTTTTGTTTGATACCTTGAGACTGTGATAGTACTATTTATTGGTTGGTTTGGTGGATTGGTTAGTTTAGAATGATTGGTGAATATGATACTTCAGTGGATGAAATTATGATTACATTTGTTTGGTGATGTTTAATGTGATTTCAGTAATACATTGTGATGCAGTAATTTAGTAATTGGTTTATGATGTGATCAGTTAGTTTAGAAATGTTATTTCATTTTTGATATTGTAATTGTTAGTATAGTTTGGTGAGAGGATAGTGTAGCACCACTTGTTTGAGAGTGCCTTGCTACGCTGTAGTTCCTTCTCACAATGTGATGTTTTGATTTTATATATATATATATATACATGTTGTAATACCCCCATGTTACTAATACTTGTATTATTATTTCTTACTCTTATGTGTGAGCTTGATTCTATTCTCTATTGGTGATTAGTTCACCGTCTTGGTGTGGGTGGATGCCTCCCGTATTAGGGAATCTTATTTCCTTTTGTTTACCGGCTTCCAGGAGTAAGCCGATTTTATGAGGGGGAGGATGTAATACCCCTCCTCTTACTGGTAGGATTTAGTATTTTTCAATGCGGTTGTTTGCTACTTGTGACGATGATGATATTGTTTGATTAGTTAGATACTATGAGGATACTGTTATTGGTTAATATGGTTAGTTAGATGCTAGATGATGCTGTTATTTCATTTTGGACATGATTACCTTATATGACATTATGGTTGATTATATCAGTTGACTTTCTGAATTATGATATGATGCAGTGATTAATTTAATATGTTGTGAGATGATTATTAGTTAGAAATGTAATTCATGGATTATGTTATAATTGTTAGAATAGGTGTGACGAAGGACAATATAGCATCACTCATTCGCAAGTGCCCTGTTATATTGTGATTCCTTCTCACAATGCAGTATCTTGATTTAATGCTTTGATATATATGTATATATGCACATGTACACAACTTCGTTTGTATGCAGGATTGCAGGTATAAGTCTCGATTCCACCTGCTTCAGCAGGACAGGGCGAGCACCAAATAACCCAACGGAGAAATGTTGATACAGAGGTGACGATGAAGTCCTTCCATTCCATGATGTCAGGTCATCTCATTGTTTGGTATGGTTGTTGATTTTGTGTAATTGTCGTCTTTGTCTGTTGTGTTTGTGTTTTGTCTTATTTTATGTGGGCATTGATAATTATGATTTATCTTAATGATTGAAATAGATTATTTATTTTAATTTGCTGGATTATATTGTAATTAAATATTTAATTATTTTTATTATTTTTGAAAATCTGATATTGCAATTTAATTAATAATTAAATATTAAATATGCTTAATTATTTTAATCAATTAAATTGGTGGTGGATAATTATGTGAATAAATCATTTAAAATAAATATGTAATGTGAGGTGCAAGAAAAGTTGTAAAACAGGAATTAAAGCAATAAAAGAATAAAAAGATAGTGTGAGCCAATAGGAATTGAGAGTTGGGAAAAAGCTAGTTTTAAAGAATTGATTTTTCTTTTAATCTTGGATTTTTGGAGAGTTTTGAAGAATGGGCAATATATTTTATTTAATTATGAATTTTTGGGAAGTTCTCACACACACACAGAAGAACAGAAAGCTGAAGTGCTCCAGGGATTGTTGAGTTCGTTCGGGACTACGGATTGGAATCGGATTCGAGGGCATCTTCAAGTTTGCATTGGACTCCAGGTTCCTCTCGTAGTTTTTTCTTCTCGTACCTTTTCTATTCTCTGTTGTTTCTGAAAAGAAAAATAGATCTTATTAAAATAATTTTTGTGAACATAGAGAACTTCTGTTGAAAACTGAAACTAGGGCAAGTTATTAGACTGGAAATCAAGAGGATATCGTTATTGTACTGTTTCTCAATTTGTCAAAAAAAAAAAACAAAACCAAACCGTATCTTCTGAAATATTCACAAAACAAAAATAGTGTTTTTAAGAAAAATGATTTCTTGTTGAAAATTATAAATTTGAAGGTTTAAATGTATATTCTTTTCTTTAAGCCTGGCTAGATATAGTTATACTCATTGCTCTGTGTTTATCTGTTATTTTATTAATTATTATTGCCTCTGTATTTTCACTCAGTTATTTAAATAAATAAATATATATAACATAGATATATTTATTTTGGTTTATATGGTTCTAGATATATAATTATTTTAGGGTGGTTGGATCTATTTATTTTCTGTAATTACCTTTTTATTCTGGCTTTCACCCTCTGTACTTTTATTCAGTATACTTAAATATATATATAAATAATATATATATTGATTTATATTGTTATATGTATATATATTAAATTTTACGTTGGCCGTCGCGACATCTAAACGCCTGATAGTTGGATTCGGATTCTGTGTTTATTTCCTCAAAATTCCTTGCAGATTTTTAATATTATAAATTTTTCATTTTTAAAAAATTAAATAAAAAATTATAGAGGCCGTGAGTGGGGGCTGCAGGTCGGCCTAAGCCACCCGTCCCACCTCTTTCACCGCACCACAGCGGTGACCCAGGGCACCATCGCGGTCAAAGACTACGCCCTTGCGTTCCGTCAGGCTAACCTTGATCCGAGGGCTAACGCGCGCGGTGCCGGGACTACTTTACATGCGCCGATCCTTTTAGGGGCTACCGCCGTGTTTCACCTATGCGCCTCGGCCGTATACCTTATTTTTTATTTTTTCTATTTTTTTTTTTGTTTTTTGTTTATTTTTTTTAGTTTATTTTTTTTATTTAATTTTAATTATAGTTTTGGTATTTTTATCATGTAATTTATATATGCATATTAATTCAATTTAATTTTATTTTTTATATATATAGATATTTATTTTGTGTTTTTTATATTAATAAGTTTAAATTTATATATAAATATATATAGCCGCCTAAAATGATCCTCTAAATTCAGTCGTCGATCTTTTAATTTGTATTAATTTGTAGTTGTGAAAATTATAAGAATGTATTATTTTGTAAAAGATAAAATTATAATTGGAATCGGTAATTTCTTATTAAAATTTATTGTTGAATTATTTTAAAAGAAATTAAAGGAATTGGAATGAAATTTTAAGAACTATATTAGCTTTGTGTGAATGTTCTTATGTCTGTTTTATTTTATTTATACATCTGTTGATTTTGTGTTGATGTTTCTTGAAACATCGTTTGACTTTTGTGCTGTGGGAACCTCGTTGTATTAAGGAAACCAATTATGGTTATTGTTAAACCTTGTTCCAGAGGCTTGTTGTTTTAGAGTGTTATTCTCCTCTTGTATATGCTTTTGAGCGTTATTGGGTTATGTTGGAAGGGTTGAACGGTTAGGTAGGACTTTTGACTTTGAGTAATCGCGAGAGGGTTAATGCCTCGTGTGTTTAGATTGTTTTATGCTTTATTAATGTTAGTTCAACCCTTGCCTATTTTGGAGTTATGTTAAGGGTCATAGGGAGAGTGGCTCTTCGTGGGCACCGGCGCCTCGGGTAAGAGGAAGTGCCAGGGGAACCCACGTAAGAGTAGTTAAACAAGTGATAACCTAAAAATAGAATTTAGGGGGATGGGTAATAAATCACACAAGATAATTAAAAATGGATTCCTCGGCTATGCATTAGGGCTCACAGCAGACTAGTGATAAGTTTGAGGCGAGGCCGTGGTCGAAAGCAGAAGTCATATGCAGTCTTCATGAGATTATCGACACCGCATTAGCTACCCTATGGTCAACATGGCGCCTCGGTGGGAGGAAGAACTGTGATCCATAGATGGGTCATTTTCAGGATTGGGAGGAAACACCGAGGATTGCAAACTATCATTAACACTCTCCACTAGACATCTTGCTTGTTCTTATTTCTTATTTGCCTCTGGATATTGTTATTTTTATGTTGTTCTGATGATAGGGTTAGGGAATCCATAGGTGGGTGCCGGTGCCTCAGTTGGAGGAAGAGCCAGGGGATCCCATGAGAGTTATGTGATGACCCTCCCTACTTGACACCCGTCTGACTTGTTCTTGTTGCCTATTGGAATGGTGTATTGAATGGTTGATTCAGAGTTATTATGGAATCATGTTCTTTATATTGGTTCTGATTTAATTGGAAATGTACTTTGGGTGTTGGTTCGGTTCTTCTAGATGTTATCTCTTTTGCGATGTTTCTTTGAATTCTTGTGAATTTGATTCATGATTGTAAGTGATAGTGTTTCATGTTATCGTGATGAGTTCTTGGTTTTACTTATTATGTGTCTTGAGAAAATTGATGGTTGTGCATTGCATTCTTGAGTTGTACTTGTTATGTATCATGTTGTTGAGTCGGTTGACGTTCATGGTCGGGTTCACTTCCTCGTCACCTCTGAGCATGGGGGGTGAGTTACTTTGTAATTCACATGGTTGGGTGGAACGTGCTCCGCACCTATTGGGTTCCCCATCAACGTCTTGTCATCTCAGCTTTCCGCAGTGCAGATGTTCCAGTGATCAGTTGTACTTCATATTCATTATTCTTGTATCAATCCCCATGTTGGGAAATTCAATGTAATTCATGTATCAAAGAAAATTGTAATGTAATATTATTTCAATGATGTAATAGTTAGGTTTAAACTAGATCTTGTTAAAAGATTTATCATGGATGTACTTATGCGATGTTTATCATACTCGCATCATAGCTATCAGTTGTATCATTGTTTATGGTTTTTATAAATTAAATGGTTATGTTATATTCTTTATCTGTTCTTATGTTTTGTTGTTGCGATGTAACCTCGCGTTCCCTAGAGAACCAAGTGTGTTAATGTGATG
>VDFB02047230.1:116247419-116327662 GCA_007258455.2 Sequoia sempervirens
CCCTCATTATACATCATCCGATCCCTAGAACAATTGAAGTCTCAAGGGTTTGTTCTTGAGTGAAAGGTTGGAAATTGGTCTTTCTCCTTTTAGGTCTAAAACACTAGAAGAGAAAGAAAGCCCCCCTATTTTATTTTATTCATTTTGCATTTTCCAACAATCAAGCAATTGCTATCAAAATTATGGTGCCCTTTAGTTATGGTGATCCAAAAATACTATTCACTCCCTTACCCGATACCCTTCATAACATAATGTCCCAACTGCTAGAACAAAAAATGATTACCTTGCCACCTATCAAAACCCTTGGCCCTAATAATCCTTTACCCCCAAGCTTTAAACCTAATGATTATTTCCACTAATACTGGCAATATGGAAATGACGTAGAACATTGCAAGTGTTTTAAACATCTTGTGCAAGACCTCATTGATTATAGTCGTCTATCCATTGGAGGTGTTAGTGATCAAGGCAATAAGTTTGTTGCCCCTCTAAACCAAAACTTGCAAATTTTCACAAATCCAATGCCCAAACACAATATTTCATTTTTCAAATCCAGTGAAACTACAATGAATGATGTGATGAATGTTGATACAGATGATGAAAACAATGCTTCCTTTTTAAATAATGCTATCAATATCAATCCTATGGATGAAATGATAGGGGAAATAGAAGTCATCCCTCGTAAGGTCTGACCTAAGGGTCCTCTTGACATTTCCCTCTTCTCTAAGGGTATACTTAAACATTTACCTGATGGTCCTCTCTACAAAGCCAAATGTATCTATGACAATCCCACTAATGAGATACTAATAGATCCCACCTATGGAGAGAATGTGATCACCAAGTAATTTCTAATTTTGCATGAGCTCTATCAAGATGAATACAATAGACTAAAAGCATGGATCAAGACACACAATGGATTTTCATGCCCTACGATAGGATCAATCACTCTACCATTGCAAATAGGACCAAAAATGTTAGATGCCACATTATCCATCATCTTGTAGTCAGACCAATTTCTTGTGAAGCTAGGCCACCCATGGATTTTCTCCATGAAAATTTTCCCTTCAGTTGTGCATAAATGCTTAAATTCTCCCTTTGAAAATGAGATATTCACTATTCACCATAGTGGATTTAACCCTTTTTAATCTAAAGGAAACCTTTCTCTAGATGCCTTTTCGCCCAAGCCCATGGAACCTATCAAGACAAGGGAAGAATTATTTTTCTTATCCTATCAAAAGTTCAAGGAAAAGAAGATAGAAAAATTATCTCTCCAAAACATGTCCCCATCCACCCTTGAATCTTCCATCCTTGATGAAACCATTCTTTAACCTAAAAAAGAACAAAATAATCTAGACCAACCAAAAATAGAAACTTCACGTACATCCTCCAAAAGTCCAAGAGACAATTGAAAAAAACCTGTCACACCTCCTAGAATAAAAAAAGTTTACAAATCAAAACAGAAAGTGGTTGAAAAAAATCCTATGGTTCCTTTTGTTCCTCCCATTAGGGAAGGAAAGAAACCTATGGTTGATCAACTTGCTCCTACAAAAATGCAACTTGAAAAAAAAAACAAAAGAAACTAAGGTGTTAGAGAGTGTAGGTAAAGACATCATGCCCTTGCTTGCAAGTTTCATGAAGAGTTAAACAAAGAAAATCAAAATCTGAACTTGATTGAAGTAATGCGTGATGACCCTCCTTCCCAACCAAAATAAAGTGACACAATACAAAAATCACAACAAGAGTTGAACTCTTCAATGGACATTATCATTCAACCTCCTATTGTGGTTAACTTGGATGAAGATGTCGAGACCACTAAACTTGATGAATAGGTGCATAGTGAATTGAACTCATTATTTTCCTCTTACATGAGCTTAAACGACAAATATCCTATAAATATTGTTGAACCTCTAGTGCTTCTCTGAGTTCGACACATGCTCTTTTCCCTTTGGCTATTTTCCCACCTTTGGTATACACATAACATGATTGGGAGGAAATTAACTTGCTCATACGTTGACTCACATTTTCCTTACTAGTCCTTTCCATTTTCTTTTCTTTTTTAATTTCTTTTTCTTTTTCTTTTCTGTGTGATTGCATGTGTGTAATGTGATCCTCCATGATGTTCTATTTCATGTCCTCTCTCTTTATGATATTCTTCTATTTGTAACTTCACTCTTCTCTATGTCATTGCTTTCACTTTTTATCCTTATCTTTTGCTTGTGCTTTCCATTTTGGGATGATGCAAGGCATCAAGACATTCATGTATCCTACATGTTGACCCAAAAGGATTTATTTTTCCTTTTCCATTTTATTTTATCTTTATATTTTTCTTGTGTTTTCCTTATGGGGATGACACAAGGCATCGAGACATTCATGTCTCCTTCATGTTGACCTGAAAGCTTTTCCTTTCTCTTTCACATTTTCTTTTTCATTTGTCTTGTGTTATCCTTTTCGGGATGACACAAGGCGTCAAGACACCCTATGTCTCTTCCATGTTGACCCAAAAGGTTTTTCTTTGTTTTCTCTCTTTGTGTCATTTCTCCGGTTCTTTTTGTCTTGGGGGATGATGATAGTTCCAAGCTCTCTAAAAAACATTGCAACAAAGAACATACTGACCCCAAATCCATATATCCCTTATGTGTTTGGTGTTCTCATTTCGGGGGAAACCCATTTCTTTTCCTTTTCTCTTGCATGATGTAGCCTTACTCAAAACATAGGACTTGGCATAGGGATTTCCAAGTTAGCTCTCATGTCTCCTTCTTTATTGGAATTTTTCATTTTCTACTATAACATAATTGCTCATAGTATGGTGTTTAGCAATTCCTTTAAAGTGGGGGCATACATTGGCATTATTATTTTTCATTTTTCCTTTTCTTGGTTCTTAGTACAGCCTTCTTACTTCATACGATACATCTGTCACTTTGTGGATGAAATTGTGTGTGATGTCCTTCAGGAGCGTGATCTCTCTTAGCATATTACATTCGTCTTAGTGGCTTGATGCAACACACTGCATCCCCTAAGTGGTGAATTTTCTATTCTTTGATTGCTCCTCTCTTGGAGACATTAGGCACAATGTTCCCTAAGTTAACAACCTTGCATGAACTAAGCAAGATTCCTTTGAACATCCTTTGCATGTTGCATATTGCATTTTTTATAGGGGAACCCTTCATAATACAAATTTCATGCCTATGAAGCCATCCTATTTGTTCATGAGCTCCAAGCATACGAAATTTTTCTTGTCTCATGAAGCTCGAAAAATAATTTTTGTGTGGTGCCTTATTAATGTTTCCAGGAGGTATAACTTTGGTATGGTTGAGTAGGAAGTCCAATATGAGGCATGACTTTCCCCATAGCCACTTGTGTGTGTGTGTGAGTGGATACCAACCATGAGTGTATGTTTCTATGAGATAAGAGGGATTCACTACACACGGATCTCTTCATTCTTAAGAGATCACTAGGGAATGAACTAGCCTTATCCACCTCAGCATGAAGGAATTGTGAAAGAGATGGCTATACATTAAATTTTATAGGAAAATATTTAATAATTCGAGAGAGTGAAACTTCTTGATTCCTACCTCTAAGAGAGGAGCTCTTAGCCAAAAGGGAAGTGCAGATTCAAGATGCTAGCATAGTGCGCTATTGTCCAAATAGAGCATTGGCCTCCTAAGCAACATAAATCTTAGGAACTCAAGCAGGCAAGACAAGGTTTCACTTACTGGCTCAGGTTAGAGGTGTATTATATGAAATAACTAGACAGAAGGTAGAAACTTAGAACAAAGTACAAGGAGAACTTGGAGAAAACTTACCTTCCACTGGATGTTTAGGTCTTCACTCCAAGCTCCACTTTGAAAACTGCACACAAAAGAACAAGGGGAGAATTTTGGGGCTATATAGGGGTTTGCCTCAGTCAGACTCCCATTTTGGTTTTCCCACCTCCATGGAAAGCCAAGTTGGAAAGGAGTGTAAATGAAGTAAACAAAGTGTGTGTTGAAAGAAAAACCCACTCTAGGGGTAGAACTTGCACTACGAAGTAGTAAATGAACAAATAGAAGAAAAGAGTAAAAGAGATAGAGAGAGAGAGAGAGTGTGTGTTACGCATGGACCTAGACCCTCTCCAGAGCACACAAACTCACCCTGAGAGCTTGCTTGAGTGTTGTAGCTGTTGGAAGGACCTCAGTCTAGCATGGTGTCACTTGTGAGAGTGTTGCTATGAAGAAATGAAGAGAACTTAGGAATGAAAGTGTAGAGAGAGCTTCATTGAATGCTTTAAACCCCCAAATGAGAGCCAAGGAGAGCTTTTTTTTGCATGCAAGGGTGACAAAGAGTCGTTACACCTAAATTCTGACTGCTAGGACGCATGTCATGAGAATCAAGATTTGATATTTCCCATTTCAACTCAGAAAACCACCAAGACATTAGTGTGCCACACAGATGTTTGTGCACTGTATAGACATCTAAGGCCTAGATTTTTGGGAAATGTGTCATCATGTTTCTGCTGCTTTTCCATTAGTCTGCATGGAGTCAAAATCACGAGATTCCTACTCATGGGATTTTTTTCATTAATGCCCTAAGGTGTCATAAATCCTAAGAAAAGTGTAAAAATTTGGAATTTCCCTTAGGTGCAATTATGTGACATTACATTTTTCCCCCACTTTAGTGGGCTCGATATTGAAAAAATCAGCCAAACTAAAGTAGAGAAGAAAATTTTTACCTCAAATTTTGAATTTTATAGATTTTTGTGCCAGGAAAAGGGGCCTCAAAGGCCACCAAAATCGAGCTAACTAGTACTGAAGGTGCCCCCACCAACCAAGCTTAACAAGTAGTGATAAGGAAGTTGTTAAAAATCACGCAAAACTTTAACCTACAAAACTCAAATTTTGGATCAGCTACAAAAATTGGAAGCTACCATGGCGAGAAGAATGGTCAAGAAAAAGTCATTGGTTCAAAATAAAGATATGATCAAGAGGTGACTATATGCCCCTTCCTGAGTTTTCCCCCAACTTGGTGGGGTAAATTCAGGACAAACTAGGGAGCCAAAAACTATAGGAAAAATGGGCCCCAGGGGGCCTATATATACCTAGGTGGGCCCCTAGAAGGGTCATTTTCACTATTCACTATGAGTAAATTCTTGACTTTTGTGAGAGAAAAATTAGTAAAATGTCAAGTAGGAGGGAGTATGAGGTGACTAGATTGGAGCATCTGCGTGACGACATTATTGAGGGTTGCGAGGTGGACTAGGTAGGCCTCTAAACATCATTTTTTGTGATTTAAGACCCTTTTTTAACAATTTTAGAGATGTGCTACCACAAGCAGATGCTAACAAAGCTGATGGGGTAGTTGGATTCCACCACATTATCTTTCTAGTTACCTACTAGGGAGATGACCATGACATTGGAGGACATCTATCAGATCCTAGGACTACCTATCCATAGACAACGAGTGGCCATTGATGATACTCGATCTGCATGGGAGCGAGTGAAAAGATTCTGTTACTACTCAAGATAGATAGATAGCGATGATGAAATGTACCACATTTACACACACTGGTATGATCATACATGGACCACTACACTACTATTGCGTTGGGTGATGGTCGTGACTATTGCTTTCCAAATCATGATAGATGAGTGAGGCTCTCAGCTTCATGGGGGCCTCGTCCGCACTATTAGAGAGATGGTGGAGCATCAGATGGTTTTTTCTTGGGGGTGAAACATGCTAGCACACCTCTACCAGGAGTTAGGCTAGTACATCCATTATGAGTATCGTAGTCTAGCAACATGCACACTTTTGAAGGTGTTGACCTTCACCCACATCATGTGCACAAAGTCGGTTAGTTTTCCCCATCGATAGCCATATTTTGTCCCAATGGACCACTAGTACGATATGACAGGCTAGTGGAGTTTTAGAGATTTACAGTTTTGGTGGCTATAGTTTGATACTCTTACTACGGATGGGATCAGATGGAGACCCTACTAATTTATCCAATGGGTAGATGATGGAAGGTACCTAAGGAACCTATACTGGGACCATTTTCTCATAAGTCATTGTGGCCACATCATCATACCATACTACTGGAGTCGACTCATTCGACAACATGGCCATATACAAACCATTCTCCCAAGCATACCCACATACACTAGGGATTATAGGAGTGTAGCTAGACCCAGGGATCACGCCCAACCCACCATCCCTGATTTTGTTCCCTCAGATGATGATGAGCCCAAACACGATCTGCTACCCATGGTGATGGTGGATAATGTCGAGATTGTTGTGGATTCCAAAGGGTGGTGGGATAGGCACCGTCCTCCTCCTGTGTTTGGCGAGGGTTCCCCCAAAGGGGATTTGGGCTCATAAGGGGACGTGCCACCTCCACCTCCACAAGATAGATGGAGAGGGTGGAAATAGGTCGATGAGGAGGAGATGCCAAAGGAGGAGGAGACAGTGCCACAGAGGTTGAGGTAGTGAACGAGGTCAGGCCCCCCAACAACTACTCCTATTTCATCAATTCCACCTACACCCATACTCATAGTGGTGGCAGCCCTGACAGCTCTAGGAATGGCTACTGAAGTCAGCGGCATGGGTCCCAATTCCCTCCTCACCTTGATCTCGCATGGCAGCTAAGGGACCCAGGTATACAGGGCATGTTGTTCATGTTTCAATACTTCTAGTTTTTCTATTTATGATTATACATATATGCCATGTGATACTAATTTTTCTCTTTCCTTTTGTGGTTGCAGACGATGCACAAGGATGGACTGGGTTTATGGCTCTATGCATTTTAGAGGTGGATCCTGATGTTCCAATCTAGGGAACAATCCTCGAGGCTTTCCAGCTGGTGTCTATAGGGTTGCATGCGTATATTTTTGAGCCAATAGCATACCTGAGGACCGCTTATGAGGAGTGGGGATCAAATATTTTTTAGCTAACTATGAAGCTCACCACTATTTGGGGGTAGCATGACCAACTATTGGGAGAGCTGTAGATGGTGCTACATGAGCAAGATGTGATAGTGAGAAGGTCTAACACCATTGAGAAAGCATGTGACACCCTTCAGAGCCACTTCAATGACCTCGATAGGTAGCCAGTAGTTGTGATCCTGACAGATGTTCAGCAGTTGCAGCAGGAACTGACACAAGCGTAGATGAAGATATACTTCTTCCAGGGAGAGATCAGGGGGATGTTGATGGCTCTGTCCATATCAATCTTACATCAATCCCATTCTATGACCACCATGTAGCCCTCCCTAGACCATAGTAGTAGTAGTAGTAGTAGCTAGAGCTTGAGGGCTCGGGGAGCCACACGCCATAGCCATAGGGGCTCATGATTTTGTATATCATTTTTGTAGTAGGAGATACATATATATATATATTTTTGTAGATCTTCTGTATATACATATATTTAGTAGCCACTCATTTTTTATAGTAGTGGCTCGATACATGTACATGACATTTGATACATATACACATATATATAGATATATATATTGGTTTTAACATCATGGTGTTGTATATTTTGATGTGCATGCTTTTTATTTTCACGTATGTTGATGTTAAGGATATTACATGCTTATATGGATGTATGTTTACATTAGATGCTAACATAATTTAATAAACACACATGGTTGTATGTTAATTAAATGCAATGATGATCTAATCACCTTAAAAGATGTAATGTGATACATGTATACTTAGAATAGCAAGACACATGTATGTATATTGCACACATACATGTGGTCATATCATAACACAAATTTTTTTTATAATGTGCCAATGAACAATGTCAACCTATACAGTGCTACTACCCTTTCAAGGAGAGAACACTGCACACATGACATATGGGACATTATGCATAGTATCGATGAACATGCATCACATTAATGAGCTCTTTTAGAGGCATTCCATGCATAGATAATAATCCATAGGCACCTAAAACATACATAGAGACAACAATGTAAGGTCCTAACTAGTTAGGACTAAATTTCCCTCTCTAATCAGGTGGTGCATTCACATTTCTCTGATTCTCATAAAGAACTAGGTCTACTATTTTAAAGGTCCTAGGCAGCACATTTTGACTATATTCTCTCAATAACGACTATTGATAAGCTTTAAGATGGTCGAGGGCCTATAATTGGTGCTCATCAAGAATCTCTAACTGATGAAAATGATTAGCTTGGTAGCTTTCATTGTCAATTACCCCTTTAAGGGAAACCCATAGAGATGAAATTTCCAACTCTAAATGCATGATAGCTTCAGTACTGTACACAAGGTTGTAAGGCGTAGTTCCCGTAGCTGTACAAATACTCATGTGATAGGCCCACAAAGCATATGTTAATTGAGTATCCCAATCCTTAGCATGTTTATTGACTGTTTTATGAAAAATGAGCTCAAGAGTCTTGTTAGACGCTTCCACTTGGCCATTGTATTGTGGGTAGTACAATGTAGAAAATCTATGTTGAATGTGAAATTTCTCTAAGAATTTCTTTACTTCCTTATTCTTGAATGATGTACAATTGTCAGGAACAAGTGTAGAAAGAAATCCAAAATGATAAATAATGTTGTTGAGAAGAAAACTACATATGGCCCCAGTGTTCATGGATCGGAGTGGGATAGCTTCAACTCATTTCATGAAGTAATATGTGGCGATAATGATAAAATTATGTCCCTTGGAAGAAGGAGGTGATATGATCTTTTTAGTAATATCGAAACCCCTTTTTTGAATGTCCAAGGAGAGGTCTGATTTTGTAACTCTTGGGTGCATGAATGAGACAACTATGTTGTTGACATTAAAGGCACTTTTTAACAAAATTGAAGGAATCTTGCTCCACCATTTTCCAATAGTACATCATGTGTACTAGTTTCCTTACTAGGGATTTACCTCCAAAGTGTCCACCTCCAGAGCCTAAATGGGCTTCTTTAAGGCTAAGGGGTGTCTCTACTTTAGTGAGGCATCACAGAAGCAAGTCGTTATAATATTTTCGATAGAGAACATTAGATAAAATGACATATCATGTTGAAAGCCTTCATATATGAGTGCAATCATTCCTTGTTTCATCATTGGAAAATTTTCTATTCTTTAAGTAGCTATAGATATTATAGAACCATTCTCCCGAGTCTACATGAGAACATAAAGGGGCTTCAGATTCAGGTTGATTGGAAACTGTCGGGTTTCACAGGACTTGAAGCATGAAGTGGTATTCTTTTGTATCCTCTTCCAAAGGTACCAAGGAAGCAGTTCTTTCCATGGCATCAACATGTCTATTCTCCCTTCTAGGGATGTTTTCTATCGTGAAAGAGGAGAACCGGTCAAGCAAGGAAAAAGCGAGGTCTCGATATTGAGACAACTTATCTTGTTTTTCTTGATAGGTCCCCACAATCAGATTCACAATAAGCTCAGAATCACCTAGTATGCTGATATCTTTTATCTTAAGTGCGATCACGACATGCAAACCATGAATAAGAGCTTTGTACTCAGTGATGTTGTTAGTGCAAGGAAAATCCAATCGAAAGGATAGAGGGATTGGTTTTCCTTTGAGGGATATCAAGACCACACCCACTCAAGAACTAGTTTAACACCTCGATCCATCAAAATACATCTTCCATTCAAGATCATAATTAATTGTGAAAATATTCTCATCAAGGAATAAATCCAACCCTAGGAAGGAGTGAGATGAGGGAGCGTCTGCCAATTGATCAGAAACTACTTGACCTTTTATTGATTTATGAGTAACGAACTTTATATTGAACTTAGAAAGCAACATAACCCATTTCACTAATCTCCCAACGAGGTCAAAACTAGATAATAGATGCTTCAAAAGGTTAGTGTTTACAATGACGTGCATTTCAAAATGGAGAAAATAGTGTCTCAACTTCTATGTAGAAAAGACAAGAGTGAGGAATTGTTTCTCCATGGAGGAATAATGAGTTTTGTAATCAACTAGGATGCGGCTAATGTAGTAGACCACTCTCTTTCCTGGAATTGTCATACTAAGCCAACAAAGTTGCCAAAGCATAGGGTGATGCTATGACATAAAGCCAAAAGGGTCTATCTTGCATAACCAACATCAATATAGGAGAATTGGCCAAATAGGCTTTGATTGAATTGAAAGCTTTCTATCACTCTTCATCCCATATGAATCAAACATCTTTCTTCAATAAATGAGTGAAAGGAAGCGTACGATCAGCCAATTGAGATATAAACTATGAATCACCTGAATTTTCCCCTGTAAACTTTGTAATTCAATAATATTTCTAGGGGGAGGCATGTTAACAATGGCATCAATCTTATTCGTGTCGACTTCAATTCCACAATGAGAAACTATAAATCCCAAAAGCTTGCCTACATCTACATCGAATATGCAGTTATGGGGATTGAGTCTCATCTTATAGAGTTGAAGCCTTTCAAAGATAAGATAAAGGTTCTTCACATGATCCTGAAAAGTTATCCACATTTCCAAGATGTCATCCACATAGTCTTCCAAGATTTTGTGGATAAAATCATGAAATATCAAGGTCATCACCTATTGGTAAGTTGCTATTGCATTCTTTTTAGCCCAAAGGGAATGACCACATAATAGAAGGTATCCCAAGGGGTAGTGAAGGGTGTGTTGTAGTAATCTTCTAGGTTAATACAGATCTGGTTGTATCACAAGAATCCATCCATAAAAGATAACAATACATGACCTACAGTCGAGTCTACAATCATGTTTATATTAGGCAACAAAAAATAATCTTTAAGAGAAGACTTATTAAGATCATGAAATTAAATGCATATACAAATACAACCATCAGGTTTAATAACAACAATGATATTTGAGATCCAAGTGGAGTAGTCAATCAGATAGATAAAGCCTACTTTCAATAGCTTCTCTATCTTTGTCTTAACTGTGAACACCATCCTAGGATTGATCTTTCAATTTTTCTATTTAACCGGCTTGGCATTGGGAGATAAGATGATATTTCGAACCACTATGGAATCATCAATATTGGACACATTCTCATACATCCAAGTGAAGATATTAGGATGAGAATGTAAGAGATCAAAATTTTCATCTACTTCCTAAGAAGAGAGACACTTCCCAATCCTAATTACTTTTTCAAAGGACTTAGGATCCATAGGGATTTCAATAGTATCCCCTTTAAGGAGGGAATTATGATCTTCAAAATGGGATATTGGAACATCATTATTAAAATTAGATAGAGGGTTTTCCTCATCAATGCTCAAGATAGATTCACCAAAGTATGCTTGTTTGTGCAAGTGATTGGGAATCGTCTCTTGTGATGAAAAGGAGGCAACAAGGAACAAGAACCTAATAATTCCTCAAGTGCTTCATCTAAAGAGAAGAAATCTAAAGGAAATTTCTCGGCCTATTCCCTCTCCTCTATCAATTCAGGATAGACCAAGTTTAGTGGCTCAACTAAAATCATGTTAACACTCCACCAAGGTTTCTGCTTAGATTGTTCAATAGAACATCCCAAACCAAAATAGTGCTTGTACAGATTAAGCTAGATAGGGACTTGGATTCCTTTTTTGATACACCCCAGGCATCTCTTCTCATAACCATATCGAGAAGCAAGCTCATATCTAAAACCGTAACGAGTTTGCAAAACTTTGGGAGGTGGGGGCTCTACGTAGATTGTTTCATTCCACCAATGAATGTCGAATGTCTCCATAGGAGCACTCCCAACTTCTTCACTAAGTTCGTTGACATTAACCTCATTTGTAGGAGTGGGAGCACCCTCTTCAGTAGAGGAAGGAGTGGTATCCTAAATAGGGTCACACTTCACTTTCTCAACAAGAATATCATCCTTCACATTAGAAGTACATGGAAACTCTATGCAAGAAGGGTTTTCCTTGTATTCTATGATAAATAATTCAGAGAATTCCAAGGATCCCCAATCATGACCAAGGAAGGAATTTGATTGAGAAGGAGAAGGGGAAGATGAGGGAGACTTGGGTATGTGCAGGATCATCATGGAAAAAATAGGCCTTTAAGTGGCAAAAAATTTAAAAAAATCAAAGTTACACAACTTGACCTAAAAATTTGAATAAGCTATCTATATTATTTCAAAAATATGTAAGAATAGAATCTGTAGAAAATTGAATGTAGTTTCTAAACTACTAGGTTTATTCAAAAAAAAAATCTATTTAGTGAAAAATTTAAATTTCAATGCAGTAGTACTTAAAGTTCAGGGAAAAAATAAGTAGTAGGTGTCTATCTGACCACCCTTACCACAATAAAATGATAATATTTTTTTATACAATTTTAGATATAAGTAGAGGACTCATGTCCCGATGTGATGCATATTTTTTTTTAATTTTTCCAAGTAAATAATTAATTATGGTTTTTTTATTACAAATTTTAAAAAATATAAAAACTTGTATGTCTGACCACCTTAACTTGGTCAAAACTTCATGAAATTCAATTTTTTTTTTAATCCTATAGTATGGGAAGCATAGAATGTAACACATGTTTTAGATTAAAAAAATGTGATACCGTTTGAAAGCTATAGATGTTTTTCAATCAGCCTATCAATCAAGACTTTAGTCATAATTCAAGTAGAAAATGAATAATAATTATTTATTAAATTAAAAGTAAAGCTTAATTTATATTGGTGGAAAGCTAAGATTCTCCTTTAAAAACCATTTTCATTTCATCAATTTTAGGTTAAAAAAATTTGTTAGCCACATACCCATCATATTGCCACTTTTTGGCCCTTCATGATCCTGCACATACCCACTTATGATCTTCTACTTTAGGTGGTTCGCCTTTAACAATACTCACTCTAGGGACAACTTCCACAGAGTATATCGATGAAGAACACACCATAGAATTAGTGGTTAAGGATGGAATACAATTCTTATTAGTGGATACGACTGAAGCACGATTGACAACCACTAGCTCACAAAGGTGAAAATCTTTTGGATCTTCTTTAACCATGAATACCCAATTTTTTGTGATGAACTTTAAAGAACAATGTAAAGTAGAGGTCACAACACCCATATCATGAATCCAGGGTCTTCCCAAGAGAATATTGTAAGGTACAGGGCTAGGAATCACATAGACTAAGGTAGGTAAGGTAGCAAGAGCTAGCTACAAAGGCAGTATTATCATGCTTAGAGCCTGATGGCTAGTGTTATCAAACCCATGAATATACAAGGAAGAAGCTGCTAAAGAAGATGAATCGACTTTAATCTTTGGTAATAGGTTGATGCCACAGACGTTGAGATTTGAACCAATGTCAATGAGAGTACACCTAATACTAAGATTCTTAACATTAATTATAATCATCAAGGGATCTACTTGCAACTACACATCTGGAGGCAGGAGTTCTTGTAGATGGAATGTAATATTCAGTGAATCTACTCGAATATGAGCCAACATTGCATTAACATACATGGGACTAGTAGGGATAGGAAAGAGAATATTTTTCTATGTTTCCTAAAGCATCTCCTAATAAACTGGAGTGATGTAGAGCAAATCCCAAAGTGATATCTTAGCCGAAGTAATACAAAGTTGCTCGACAAGATTATAATCACCTAGTGCTTTGATTGCAAGTTTAGGTGTTATAGGAAGGCTTGGTTGAGAAGGTGGTAAATAAGTAGGCTCCTGAGTAGGTTGAGATGTAGGAAAAAAAGGTTATTGATCCAAGTTTTGTTTGTTTCTTCTTGTATTATATGTGTTCCCAACAACATTGTATGAAGGGGACTCTAAAAAATTTATGAACCTTGAATGTAGATACAATAAATTACTATGACATGAGATATTAGAGATAGAATCATCCTCCCTAGAAGAGGAGTCATTCGGGGTCACATAAATGATGGGTTTCTTAGGGCTCGAAGGAGCCACACAGACCACTACTATATTTACCAAATCCTCAGCTAGCAGAGAGTAAGCTTACTTGAGAGATTTATAGATATGGGAGGGAACTTCTGAGAAGTCATCTAGAGTGTCATTCAACATATCAAAATATTCCTTAGAGAAGGTATTATCATAAATGTGAAAACACTGTAAGTCTATATCCAACATGCTTCACGTCAAGCTCACCAAAATGTGAGATAAGAGGGATTTGTTGTACACATGTCTCTTCATTCTCAAGAGATCACCAGGGAACGAACTATCCTTATCCACCTTAGCATGAAGAAATTGTGAAAGAGATGGGTATACGTTAACTTTTATAGGAAACTATTTAATAATCTGAGAGAGTCAAACTTCTAGATTCTTGCCTCAAATAAAGGAGCTCTTAGCCAAAAGAAAGAAGCACAGATTTAGGATGCCAACACAATGTATTGTCATCCAAATAGTGTGTTGGTGTCCTAAGCAACAAAAATCTTAGGAACTCAAGTGGGTAGGACAAGGTTTCAATTACTGGCTCAAGTCAGAGGTGTGTTAGACGATATAGTGAGATAGGAGGCAGAAAATTTGAACAATGTACAAGGAGAACTTGGAGAAAACTTACCTTCCACTAGATGTTTGGGTCTTCACTCCAAGCTTTTCTTTGCAACCTACACACAAAAGAACAAGGAGAAAATGTTGAGGTTGTATAGGGGTCTGCCTTAGTCAGACCCCCATTTTGGTGTTCCCGCCTCCATGGAAAACCAAGTTGGAAGGGAGTGTAAATGAAGTAAACAAAGTGTCTGGTGAAAGAAAAACTTGCTCTAGGTGTAAAACCCACACCAAAAACTAGTAAATGAAAAATTAGGAGAAAATAGTAAAAGAGGGAGAGAGAGAGAGAGAGAGAGAGAGAGAGTGTGTTACCCATGGGCCTAGACCATCTCTAGAGCACACATACACACTGTTGAGTGCTTGCTAGAGTGTTGCAGCTATTGGAAGGACTTCAGTCCAACATGGTTTCAATTGTGATATTGTTGTTATAAAGAAATGAAGAGAACTCATAAATGAAAGTGTAGAGAGAGCTACACTGAATGGCTTGAACCACCAAATGAGAGCTAAGGAGAGATTTTTGTTTCATGTAAGGGTGGCGAAGAGCTGTTACACCAGAATTCTAACTGGTAGGATGCATGTCATGAGAGTCAAGATTTGAGATTACCCATTTCATCTTAGAAACTCAAAAGGACGTTAGCACACCGCACAAATGTCCATTGCCGCATAGGTGTCCAAGGCCTAGATTTTTGGGAAACGTGTCATCAGGATTTTGTTGCTTTTCAATTAGTCAACATGGAGTAAAAATCATGAGATTAGGACTCATGGGACTTTTTTCATTCATTCCCTAAGGTGTCATAAATGTTAGGAAAAAGTGCAAAAATGTGAAATTTCCATTAAGTGCAATTCTCTAACATTACAATTTCTCACCTTTTAGGATTTCTCACTTGGCCAATAGCCAAGAGTTTCATTGCCTTATAGTGAGTATGTGTTTTTTTGGCCAGAAAACCTAGATCTAATCTACATTGGGATGGAAAAATGGTCGAAGCTTGATCTGATTTTTTTCTTTCTTTTCTTTTCCCTTTTCCATCTCTCAATTTGTATGGCTGACCTTATCATTGTTCTTTATATCATTATCATGTGTGTTCCTTTGTGCTTATGTTTCGTTTACCATGGGATCTTTATCTTGGGGGCTTGATCACCCTTCTTGATTTTTGTTCTCTCATCTTGCTATTATTGGTTCATTATAACCCCTCTTGGTGAATTATTGTCTACTTTAGTGTGAGTTTGAAGGAGGTTCATCCTCTCACTAATGTGGGGGCTAAATGTAGTGTCAAGAAAAGGATCCTTTGACATTTTTCGCTCTTTTTTGGGTCATCTTTATGGATTTTTTCTTAATGGTACCTTGATTTAGTGTTGTAATATGGATAATACATTCACATTAAGTCTTGGGAACTTGTGAACTAATGGAATTTAATGGTGTGTTGCAAAAGTGTTGTGAAGTGTTGTAACACACTTTCACACTTTTCTAGGGTTTTATCAACCTAAACATAATTTTCATCATAATTAATCTTAATCTTTCCTTATTTGGAGTGTTGTAAAGTGTTGTAACACACTTTCACATTCCTCTAGGCTTATTATTAATAATTTGGCTTTCTTATGCTTTAATTGGCCCTATTTTGCATCCACAAGCCTCATTTATTGCATCTTTTTTAGGATAATCTTGACACCAATGAATAACCATTCATAATTCAAGTGTTCGTAGCTTGTGTGGCCCAGATTTAGTATCTAGGACTCATTCGCTACCTTGTTTGAATTAGTTCCACCTAGGTTTTTTGGCCTCGATGTAGGTTTCACACATTTCTAGACACTTTATATTTTGGTCCCATACATTATGTGTGATGGGACTCATTCGCCACCTTGAGTGAATGAGTCTCATGTGACAAAAAATCAAATTTTATTCAAATTTCTGGTGGGATTTTATTCTCCTATATCTTATGTTTGCTTGTAGTGTTGTAATTTTGGGAATTCTTACATAATCAAGTATAAATACAAGGTTCTTTCACTCATATTCAACACGTAGCAAAGTTTACAACCATTCAAGAGTTCAAAAGAGCATTCAAGGAATTCAAAGAGAAAATTATCAATCATTCTAGAGCATCTTTCAAGTGCCATTCATTATGGAAAAGGTTGTTTGCATCATGTTGTTTTAGAGCTAACAATTGTGGTGTACGGTTTTGTGATATGAGCAAGCATTGCATTCAAGATCTATCAACATCAAACAAGAGTCAAGAACCACATCCATTGGATCCATGACTTACATTTTTGCAACCTCTTATTGCAAGGGTTTGGTGAGTTGCAACATTGTAATTTGTTCATTCATCATTCTCTTTCCATATTTCATTGTATTTCAAGGTTTAATTACCAACAAGGGGTTTGACCAAGGAAAAACCCTATTCACCAACCCACACAACATTAATTCCTCTTCTTGTGTGTGATTTGCATAGATAGGTTTCAGATTTTCCAAGAAGAAAGGGTGGAGAAAATTTTTCAAGCAATTCAAAGTTGTCATCAAGCCTTGGAGACGCTTACAGAAGGTCTAGAGGCTGAATTTTGCAGTTTCGGACCTAGATCTAAATCAAGAATAGAAAAGTAGACTGAGAGCTATTGAATCTAGTTTTGAATTCCCATAAATCCAAGAGTGGACTGATTCACCACTACTGGTGAATGATTCCCACTGTACCTATCTATCAGGTATTTTTTGTAGATCTAAGTACCCATTTGTCTGAAACCTGTTCTGACACAATTTGCTCAAAATTGGACTAATTCACCTAGCTTGGCATATGAGTCCTAGTTAGCATTAAAAACTGAATTTTCAAGATTCTAGACCTCCATTTTTCCTCCTTTGGTTTCCTAGGTGCACATTTCTAGTTTCATAATTTTATGTTACCTTTTACTTGCATTTCTAGCTCATTTAGCATTTATTTTCATATCACACTGTGTTTTCAAACATTTTTTTTCCAAGTTTATACTTGGTGGTGAAACCCGCCATTAGACATTATTCAATCCCTAAAACCTTCCCTTTGCCATATTTTAGTCTCCTTTGCATTGAAGTCTCAAAGGTTTTTTCTTGAGTGAAGTGGTTGGAAAATAGGTCTTTCTCCTTTTAGGTCCAAAACCCTAGAAGTGAAAGAAAGCACCCCACCCATTTTTTATCTCATCTTGCTAGCATTGGTTCATTGGAACCCCTCTTGGTTTTTTTTTTGTCTACTTTAGTGTGAGTTTGAAATAGGTGGGTGCTTTCTTTTGGTTCTAGTGTTTTTGACCTAAAATAGGGTATGTGTAGGATCATCATGGAAAAAACAAGCCCTTAAGTGGCAAAAAAATCAGAAAAATTAGAGTTAGGCAATTTGATGTAAAATTTGAATAATTTATCTATATTATTTTAAAAATATGTAAAAATATAATTTGTAGCAAATCGAATGTAGTTTCCAAACTACTAGGTTTGTTTAAAAAAAATCTATTTCGTGGAAAATTTGAAATTTCAATGCATAGTACTTAAATTTTAGGGAAAAAATAAGAAGTAGGTGTCAACCACCTTAACCACAATAAAATGACAATATTTTAATAAGATTTTAGATATAAGTAGAGGAATCATGTCCCAATGTGATGCATATTTTTTTGTAAATTTTTTCCAAGTAAATAATTAATTATGAATTTTATTACAACTTTTAAAAATATAAAAACATGTATGTCTAACCTTAACTTGGTCAAAAATTCATGAAATTCAATTTTTCTTTTTTTAATCCTATAGTATGTGAAGCATAAAATATGACATGTTTTGGATTAAAAATGTGATACCTACTTTGAAAGTTATAGATGTTTTTCAATCACCTATCAATCAAGACTTAGTCGTAATTTGAATAGAAAATGAATAATAATTACTTATTAAATTCAAAGTAAAGCATAAATTATATTGGTGGAAAGATGAGAATCTCCTTTAAAAACCCTTTTTGTTTCATCAATTTTGGGTAAAAGAAAGTCGTCAGCCACATACCCATCATATTGCCACTTTTTCGCCCATCATGATCCTGCACATACCTAAGGAGAAAGACCTATTTTCCAGCCACTTCACTCAAGAACAAACCCTTGAGATTTCAATGCAAAGGAGACTAAAATATAGAAAAGGGAATGCTCTAGGGATTGAATAATCTTTAATGGAGAGGTTCACCACCAAGTATAAACTTGGAAAAAAAAATGTTTAAGAACATAGTGTGATATGCAAACAAATGCTAAATGACCTAGAAATGAAAGTAAAATGTAACAAAAAATTATGAAATTGGAAATGTACACCTAGGAAACTGGAGACAAAATGAAGGTCTAGAATTTTGAAGAATCTGCCATTAATGCTTACTGGTACTTATATGCCAAGTTGGGCGAATCAGTCAGTTTTAGGTAAAATGTGTCGGAACAAGTTTCAGACAAATGGGTACTTAGATCTGCAAAAATCCTTGACACATAGGTACAGTGGGACTAATTCACCAGTAGTGGTGAATCAATCTAGTTCTGGATTTTTGGGAATTCAAAACTGGATTCTGTAGCTCTCAATTTTCTTTTTTGTTTCTGATTTAGATCAGAGTCCAAAACTGCAAAATTCAACCTGTAGACCTTCTCAAAGCTTCTCTAAGGCTTGATGACAACCTTGAAAACTTTGAATTTATTTGAAAAAAATTCTCCACCTTTGCTTCTTAGAAAATCTACAAGCTAGCTCTGCAAATCACACACAAGAAGAGGGAAAAATATTGTGGGGGTTAGTGAATAGGGGTTTTCCTTGGTCAAACCCCTTGTTGGTAATTAAATATTGAAATGAAAACAAATATGAAAGGAGAATGATGAATGAACAAAAGGAAATCTTGAAACTCACCAAACCCTTGTAATAAGAGGATACAAACATGTAAGTGATGGCTCTGATGGATGTGGTTCTTGACTCTTTCTTGATGTTGATAGATCTTGAATGCAATGCTCGCTTGAATCACAAAACCCTACACCACAATCATTAGCTCTAAAACAACTTGATGCAAACAACCTTTGACATGGTGAATGACACTTGAAAGATGCTCTAGAATGCTTGATAATCTTCCCTTGAAATTCCTTGAATTCCCTTATGAATGCTCAAATGTTATTGTGAACTCTTGAATGCTTGTAGAATTTTCTAGGTGTTGAATATGAGTGAAAGAACCTTGTATTTATACTTAATTATGCAAGAATTCCTTAAATTACAACACTACAAGCCGACATCAGATCTAGGAGATTAAAATCCTGCTATAAATTTGAATTAAATTTGAATTTTGGTCACACAGGACTCATTCGTCCAAGGTGACAAATGAGTCCCATCACACATAATGTATGAGACCAAAAATCAAAAGTGTCTAGAAATGTGTGACACCTACTTTGGGGCTAAAAAGACCTAGGTGGGACTTATTCGCTCGGGGTGGTGAATGAGTCCCAGTCACTAAATTTTGGCCACACAACCTAGGAACACCTAAATTATGATTGGTTATTGATTGGTGTCAGGATTATCCTCCAAAATATGCAATAAATGAGGCATGTGGATGAAAAATAGGGCCAATTAAAGCATAATAAAGCCAAATTATTAATGATAAGCCTAGAGGAATGTGAAAGTGTGTTACAACACTTTACAACACTCCAAATAAGACAAGATTAATGTTAATTATTATTAAAATTATGTTTAGGTTGATAAAACCCTAGAAAAGTGTGAAAGTGTGTTACAACACTTTTGCAAGGCACCATTAAATTCCATTAGTTCACAAGGGCCAATGACCTAATGTGAATATGTTATCCTCATTACAACACTAAATCAAGACACCATTAAGCCAAAATCCACAATGAGGACCCAAATGAGTGTGGAAAATGGCAAAGGATCCTTTTTTTGACACTATATTTAGCCCCCACTTTAGTGATAAGATGAAATTGCTTCAAAATCACACTAAATTAGACAAACATGCACCAAGAGGGATTCTAATGAACCAATGTTAGCAAGATGAGACAACAATAATCAAGAGGGGTGATCAAGCCCATAGGATCAAGATCCCATGACAAACCAAACATAAGCACAAAGGAACACACATTAAAATGATGTAAAGAATAGTAACAAGGCTAATCATACACTACCAAAGATGAAAAATAGGAAAAGAAAAGAAATAAATAAAGAATTGGATCAAGCTTCGACCATTTTTCCATCTTGATGTGGATTAGATCTAAGTTGTTTGTCTGAAAAAACACATACCCACTCTGATGCGACAAAAGTCCTAGTTTTCCACTGGGTGGGAAGTCCTAAAAGGTGAGAAACATACACTCATGGCTGGTAATCACTTACACACACACACACAAGTGGCTATGTAGAAAGTCATGCCTTAGATTGGGCTTCCTGCTCAACCATACCAAAGTTATACCTCTTGATAACTTTAAAAGGTGCCAAACAAAAATGATTTTCGTGTTTTAGGAGACAATAAAAACATCATATGCTAGGATCACATGAACAAAAATGATGGCTCCATAGGTATGCAAGTTGTATTATGCAAGGTGGCCATATAACAACAAATACAAAAATTGGAAATTTTCAAAGGAGTCTTGCTTAGTTCATGTGAGTTCTTTAACTTAGGGAACATTGTGTTTAATGTCTCCAAGAGAGGACCAATCAAATTATAGAAAATTCGCAACTTAGTGGATGCAGTGTGTCACATCAAGCCACCAAAAGGAATGCAATATGCTAAGAGATCATGCTCCTGAAGTACATCACACCCAATGTCATCCACAAAGTGACAAACACATCGTATGAAGTAAGAAGGATACACTAAGAACCAATAAAAAGAAAAAAAATTCAAAAGAATAATGCCAATGTATGCCCCCGCTTTAAAACAATTTCTAAACACCATACTGTGAGCAATTATTTTAAAGTAGCAAATGAAAAATTCCAACATAGAAGGATACATGAGAGCCAACTTGGAAAGCCTTATTCCAAGTCATATGTTTCTGAGTAAAGCTATGTCATGCAAGAGGAAAAGTAAAGAAATGGGTTGCCCCCAAAATCAAAATACCAAACACATAAGGGATCTATAGATTTGAGGTCAGCATGTTCTTTGCTACAATGTTTGTTTAGAGAGCTTGGAACTCTCATCATCCCCCAAATACACATAGAATTGGAAGAATGACATAATGAGAGAAAAAACAAAGAAAAAACTTTTGGGTCAACATGGAAGAGATATAGGGTCTCTCAATGCCTTGTGTCATCCCCAAAAGGAAAATACAAGACAAATGAAAAAGAAAAGGTGAAAGAAAAAGGAAAAGATTTTGGGTCAACATGAAGGATACATGAATGTCTCAATGCCTTGCGTCATCCCCAAAAGGAAAACACAAGAAAAATATAATGATAAAATGAAAAGGAAAAATAAATCCTTTTGGGTCAACATGAAGGAGACATGAATGTATCGATGCCTTGCATCATCCCAGAAAGGAAAAACAAGCAAAAGATAAAGATAAAAAGTGAAAGTGATGCATAGCATAGAGAAGAATGAAGGTACAAATAGAGGAATATCAAAAAGAGAGAGGACATCAAATAGAACTTCGCAGGGGATCACATTACACACATGAAATCATAGTCAACCTATGAGCAAGACATCACCCTCCCAATCTCAGTATGTATAAGTTGAAGGTAAATGATGAGCCTAAGGGACATTGAAAACTACATTACTAGGACAAAGCTAACAATTGCTTGCCTCCACTGAGCGTGAGACAAGAATGAGTTGAGCTAGGTGATGGGAAAGGTCATGTAATAATGAAAATAGAATATTCTACAACTATTACATGACAAAGGGTGAAGAAATATTAAGCTAGGAAATCACACGATGGAAATCATTGCCATCAAAATGAAAATTTTCAATACTACTTGAAATAAATGACATTCATCAGTAATATGTCTGAGAACTTGATGATATGTGCAATGTGGGACTTTTTCATCTCTAGGATATATAACTAATAGATTCATATGTGGTAATGTTATGAGTTCCTTGTTCAAAAGCAATTGTAGTTTCTTTTCACTTTTAGGTGGTGGGCAAGGAGACTTTAGTTTTTCTAACTTGTAAGGCCTCTTGCGTTTGCTAGATTCACCAAATTCTCTAGATGGGATTAAAGCAGGAGGTCTTGAGATGATCCTATATTTATCCTTGTTATTGTTTTGATTTATTGGTTGTTCTTTAGGAATAAGGATATTCAAGTAAGAATCAAAGATCACCATAACATTATGTCAAATCCTTAGATATTCTCTAGCATGCTTGTTGCTATGAGAGGGATCTTGATATCCTAACCCCTTTGTGTTTTCATCCATTGGTTTTTTCTCTAAGAGTTGATGAATTTCATGTTCACTTGTTGTGTCGCATCCTTGTCTACTCAAGATTGTGAAACCTTTCCATATATGTTTCCTCAAGGTTGTTGGGAGTGTTTGTTACTTTGTTATCATACAATGGTTGAGTGTTTTCTTGTCTAGAGGAACTAGATTCACCTGTTGTAGGGAACTTAGGTTCAAATTTTGTTTTAGGATGTAAGTAACAAAACATCTCAAGAGGTGGTATTATAGAAAAATTTGTTTGATTCATGGATAGATAAAAGGATGCATTAGCTTCAAGGTTGTCAAAACAATCATTTAGGAACATTTTCATGTTGTCATCATCTTCTCCAATGATGTCAACATCATGAGGAGAACATGCATTAGGAGATGAGTGAGTGTGAGTGAGTTCAATGTCATTATGGTCAGTGCCAAAGGTACAACTTGACATATCTACTAAGGACTTTAATGACATCGAAAGCTTACTAAAACACATATCCCTGATGCTAAATTGAAATTCTAATCTATGCAACAATGTTGTAAATACAATTTTGATTTTAAGCAATGTAGAAGATGAATGGTAAATGCAATGAATTGAATGAAACATAAATTCTTCTAACTGAAATAGAGACATAACAACAAAAAATAGAAACTTAGAAAATGAACTATCAATGCTAAAAAATGTAGTGAAAAATATGCAATGGGACTGATTCTCCCAAGGTGACGAATGAGTCTAGGTACTAATTTTTTTGAAATTTTTTAGAATTTTTGAATTGAATTTTATGCTTTTTATATTTTTTGATGCGAATCTAAGATGCAAAGGTAGAATTTTACTATTTTTCAATGAAACTAAGTGCAAAAACACAAGCTAAATGAGCTTTTCACTAATGCAAAAATTCAAACCCTAGAATGCACATTGAACAATGCAAAACCTAATGCAATGTTAATAAAAGCTAAATCTAGCATGTAAATGCACTCTAAATTAGATATGATGCTCTATATGATGGTTCACAAAAATGAAATGATCAAAAATGGGTGTGGTGCTTTCTTTCACTTCTAGGGTTTTGGACCTAAATGGAGAAAGACCTAATTTCCAACCACTTCACTCAAGAAGAAACCCTTGAGATTTCAATGCAAAGGAGATTGAAATTTGGAAAAGAGAAGGTTCTAAGGATTGAACAATTTCTAATGGAGGGGTTCATCACAAATTATAACCTTGGAAAAGAAAATGTTTGAAAATGTAGTGTGATATGCAAACAAATGCTAAATGGCCTAGAAATATGCAAGTAAATTGTAACAAAAATTTATAAAAATGGAAATGTGCACCTGGAAAACTGAAGGAGGTAGAATGGAGGTCTAGAATCTTGAAGAATCTACCATTAATACTAATTGGGAGTCATACGCCAAGCTGGGCGAATCAGTCCAGTTTTAGGTAAACTGTGTCATAATAGGTTTGGAACAAATGGGTGCGTAGATTTGAAAAAATCCTTGACAAATAGGTACAGTGGGACTCATTTTTTAGTAGTGGTGAATCAGTCCAATTTTGGATTTCTGGTAATTCAAAAGTAGATTATGTGGCTCTTAGTTTTCTTTTTTGTTCTTAATTTAGATTTGGGCCTGAAACTACAAAATTCAACCTGTAGACCTTCTCCAAGCTTCTCCAACACTTAATGACAACTTTGACAACTTCCAATTTCTTTGACAACTTTTCTCCACCTTTGCTTCTTGCAAAATATATAACCTAGCTCTACAAATCACACACAAGAAGAGGGGAAAATGTTGTGGGGGTTAGTGAATAGGGGTTTTCCTTGGTCAAACTCTATGTTGGTAATTAAACATTGAAATAAAAGCAAATATGAAAGGAGAATGATGAATGAAGAAAGGAAAATTTTCCAACTCACCAAACCCTTGCAATAAGAGGCTAAAAAAATGTAAGTGATGGTTCCAATGGATGTGGTTCTTGAATCTTCCTTGATGTTGATAGATCTTGAATGCAATGCTTGCTTGAATCACAAAACCCTATACCACAATTGTTAGCTCTAAAACAACATGATGCAAACAGCCTTTGACATGATGAATGACACTTGAAATATGCTCTAGAATGCTTGATAATATGCTCTTGAAATGCCTTGAATGCTCTTGTGAACTCTTGAATTCTTGTAGAATTTTCTAGGTGTTGAATATGAGTGAAGGAACCTTGTATTTATACTTAATTATGCAAGAATTCCCAAAATTACAACACTACAAGTTGACATTAAATCTAGGAGAATAAAATACCACCATAAATTTGAATTAAATTTGAATTTTAGTCACACGAGACTCATTCGCCCAAGGTAGTGAATGAGGCCCACCACACATAATGTATGGGACCAAAAATCAAAAGTATCTAGAAATGTGTGAAACCTACATCGAGGCTAAAAAGACCTAGGTGGGACTCATTCACCCAAGGTGGTGAATGAGTCCTAGACACTTAATTTGGGCCACATACACCAAAACACCTGAATTTTTGATTTGTTATTGATTGGTGTCGGGATTATCCTCAAAAATATGTAATAAATGAGGCTTTTGGATACAAAATAGGGTTAATTAAAGCATAAGAAATCCAAATTATCAATGATAAACCTAGAGGAATGTGAATGTGTGTTAAAACACTTTACAACACTCCAAATAAGGATAGATTAATGTTAGTTATGATTAAAATTATGTCTAGGTTGATAAAACCCTAGAAATGTGTAAAAGTGTTACTACACTTTAGAACACTTTTTCAAAGCACCATTAAATTCCATTAGTTCACAAGGGTCCAAGACCTAGTGTGAATGTTTTATCCACTTTAAAACATGAAATCAAGGTACCAATAAGCCAAAATCCACAAGGAGGACCCGAACGAGTGCAAAAAATGTGAAAGGATCCTTTTTTTGACACTACAACAAGGTTACCTTCCCAACTTTAATCTAGGTAATGTGATGACTCCAAGCAGTTGTTTCCCTATTTTGTCAAACCCATGGATAAACAAAGAAACAAGGACAATGTCACTCTTATCCATATGAATCCTCTACAAAAGGATCACATTACAAACATTAAGGGTAGAACCATTATCAACAAGGGTTCTCTTTATCCCATTTCAACTAATGTGATCTTTTATCATGAATGCTTCATTTTGGTTTTGAACTTCCAAGTAGGGTAACTCCCTTTGGTGAAAAACAATATCTAAATTAATCTCATTCATTCCTTGAGCTAGTGTTGCCACATCATTTATATTTGTATTGCGAGGGACCATGACTTGTTGCAAGGTTCTTTGAAGCATACTATGGTAATTTGGCGAGGCTTGAATAAGATCCCATAGGGATATCTTAGCAGGTGTATTCTTAAGTTGTTAAAAAAGATCATACTCCTTTCAACTATTTGAGGGTAAAAAAGGAGAACTAGGAAAGATAGGTTGAGGCAAAGGTAATGAGAAAGGAGTGGTTTTTTTTTGCCTATTTTTCCTTGTATTGTATGTCTGATAAATGGTATTATAACCCATTTTCTATGAAGAATTGTTATTATCAAGTGAAGGCTTATTTTTTGGTGGTTCTAGGATGAGCACGAGTTTTCTTTCAACTTAAGGTTGTTGCGAGGGAGGGTAAATTACGATGAGTTGAGGTGTGATTGTGTTAACATCTCTATGTTTCATTTTGTCATGACACACCTTAGTGGATGGACCTTGTGAGATGAAGTCCTCCAAGGCTTCATCTAACATATTAAATTCATCACTACTAAAGGGCTTGAGGGATAAGCTAACTTTGAAAAAGAGATTGGACACAATCAAATAACTTTGCTTTCTCTAAGGGTTTTGTTTGTTTCTTTTGATATTTTTGGTTTTTATTTTAATGCTACTTTTAACTAAAATACCTAAAAAAAAAATTTCCCAAATGTTGCAAAATCTTAACTAAGTGAACAATGATTTCAATGCACAAGAAAACTATTTTAGGAAACTAATTCTCATGTCTTATAACAAAAACAAAAATGTAGATCAAAGACTAAAAACCACTCAGAATTTTTGCTGAAAATGTCTGTACAAGGACTCAATTTCCCTAGGGTGAATGGGTCCCAAATTAGGGTTTTTTAAGTTTGACTTTTGTATTTTTGAGTTGATCCTTGTGTTTTTTGTTGCCAATTTGTAACATACAATTTTGTAACATATTTTCTAGATTTGATGCTTCTAAATGCAATGTAGAAAAAGGTTGAATGAGGAAAAATGTGGCTAATTTTAATGTGCAATATGAATCTAAATTATTGAATGATGACTTATATGCTAATAGTAGGCAAAATAAATTAAGATCTAGTGCAATTTTTATGATTTTTAGCTATTTTGAGCAATACAAACATGCAATTTTACCCCTAAATACAATGTTCACTAATGTACAATTAAATAACCCTAAATTTAATGCAACTAATGAAAGGCTAATACAATCTATTGAAAAACAAGGATCTAGTGTTGAAAGGAGTCTAATTTTTTTAATTTTCTCGTACAAGGTCAAGTTTACAAAATTGAAATAAATAAAAATAGGGTGGGGTGTCCAAAAATGGAAAAAGTAGATCCAAAGAGAGACAAAGGGATGCTATTCTTCCTCGATTCATTAGAAAATGAGATCCATACCAAGAATTGGCATATAACCCTTAGGTGAGTCAACCCAAGATGTGAATCTCCAAATTTCCTTTTTTGCTAGGATGGGGGTCTAGGTTAAATAGCACTTTGGGAAGAAAGATTTAAAATAGCAATACAAATCCAATTCTAGATATACAAAGTACATTAACAATGTTTAAGATAAAACAAAAGGAAACAATAAAATTTATGGAAAAATGAGGGTAACGAATGTTGTGCTCCTGTCAAAACTTGTTGTTTCTACAACCCTAATAGGGACTCATTCACCCTATGGTGAATGGGTCCTGGTATGTTTTTTTGTGAAACTCTAAATTTGATATTGAAGCTTAGGAACTATGAAAAATTGTTTCCTTTGTAACCCTAATAGGGACTCATTCCCCCTATGGTGAATGGGTCCTAATAGGCTCTTCCAAAAAAATCTAAATCTAAAATTGAAGCTCCAAACCTGCATTCCCTTCCTATAACTTGAAATTCCCACTCTTGGATTTGAATTTGTCAATAATATGTGAAAAAAAATTGGTATTTTTTTGGTGGATAGGGTTTTCCCATGGTCAAACCCCAATTTTGGCAATTAAACCTTGATGATAAATATAAATTTGAAACACAAAATGTGTGTTTGATCCTAAATTCTAATCCTTAGGTGAGTCAACCCCAAATGTGAATCTACAAATTTCTTTTTTTCTAGGATAGGGGTCTATGTCAAATAGCACTTTGGGGTGAAAGATTTGAAATAGAAAAAAAAATAAAAATTTAGATCTACAAAGTGCATTAAACACATTTAAGATAAAATAGAAGGAAATAGTAAAATTTATGGAAAAACTGAGGGTAATAAATGTTGTGAACCTGTCAAAATTTATTGTTTCTACAACCCTAACAAGGACTCATTCACCCTACAGTGAATGTGTCCTAGTATGATTTTTTGGGAAACTTTGAATCTAATATTGAAGCTTAGGAACTGCAAAAACTTGTTTCCTTTGTAACCCTAATAGGGACTCATTCACCCTATGGCGAATGGGTCTTGGTAGGCTCTTCCAAAAAAAAAAAAATTTGAAATTGAAGCTCCAAACTTGTAATCCCTTCATGTAACTTGAAATTCCCACTCTTGGATCTAGATATATCAAAAATATGCAAAACAAATTTGGTGTTTTGTTGGTGGATAGGGGTTTTCCTCAGTCAAACCCAAAGTTCAGTAATTAAACCTTGATGATAAATGGAAAACTGAAAGATGAAATGTGTGTGATCCTAACCTTAAGTGTGTCTAATATCAATATTTCTAACAATGCAAAGAAACCCTACTCAAGTGTGTTAGAATAGGATCCTCCATGAAAATGAACAATGCATAAGACCTACTTTTGGAGACATCTAATCTCCTTAAGATTAATTCTCAAAATTTAAATACCACAAGCTGACATTGAATTATAGATTTTGAATCATTACAATACCACCAAAAATATATTTGAATGGGGGGCTTAGGTCTAAGTGAGGACCCATTTTCCAAAGGGCGAATGGGTCCTAGGCCACTTACCTAGGATAGATATCAGACAATGTTAAATATTATCCTAAATCAGGGTCCTAGATCTAAGTGAGAACTTATTCGCCATATGGTGAATGGGTCCTACATCACTTACCTAGGACACACATCTTCCAAAGTTGAGTGTTGCATGAGGTAATTTATGAATTTTGAATTTTATCCCTCAAAAATTACATTTAATTAGGCTTGGAATTGAATTAAAGTGACTAATTAAGGAAAATTAACCTCAATCAATTAATAAATCCCCAGATTAGTGTGAAAGTGTAAAGGTACACCTTACAACACCCTAAAAAAGGCACAATTAAGTCCATTTTATTAAAAAGGGCCCTAAAATCAATGTGAATATGTAAACCATATTATAACATTAAATCAAGGCATAATTATGCTTATTTTAATATTAATTATTCCCAAATTAAGTGTGAGAAGGGATACTTTTTCCTACACTACACCCATATTTTTCATTGCTTTCCTGATCTTTTTCTTCCTAACAACATTTTCCTTGGTGTGGGATGGTCCAAAGCACCCGATTTCAAGAATTCATGTCAACTAAGGAGCTCTCTAATTGACAGTTGGAAAGATTCTTAGAGTTGTTCATTTAGATGATCTAGTAAGGAGTGCAATATTTTGGATTACATTTTGACTAAGAGGCCTTGTATCTCTTTGGAGGAGTATAATATTCTTTCCTAGGGTGACAATCCAAAAGACCTATGTACTAAATCTCTCTTGGTTACAATTCTTTGGCCTTTGTAGAGGGAGGAGAATGTTAGGTTTCATGTTGGTAGGAAAAATTTTAAAACATTTTTTATTAGCCTAAGTGTAATTTTTTCTATGGTTCCTATGTCATAAGAAATGTCTCACTTGGGAAAACATTAGGAAGTATGGGTTCCAAGGTCCCTGTTTTTGTTATTTATGTGTCAATCAGGAAGAACTCTCTAGTCATCTATTATTTCAATGTCTTTACTCTTTGGAAATTTGGAGTTGATGGTGGATGGTGTGAAATAGATATATTATTCACAGTTCCTTTATTGAGCTTTGGAATAGTATGGGAATACTCCTAGATTTTTCTTTCTTCCTCCTAGTTGTATGGGATTTAGGTCCTTTTATATATTATAAAATATGGCTATAATGTATTGAATACGTCTTCTTCAAGGGTGTCAAAGTAGTGTCAAAAAAGTGTGGCATAAGATAAAAGTTGTGATCAAGGAAATTTTAGAAGTTAAATTTTCTTTGAATGAACCTCTTACCACTTTTGATATATGCATTGTAAATATTTTCAAGTTATGTCTTCCATATTCTAGTCAAGTTAGGCATAGGAACATAGTTCAATCTTCTATTAGAGTGAATCGGGTGGGAAGGCCAACCCCTCCTTTGATTGGAAATTTTTAAAAATCAACAAAAATGGCTCTTCCTAGAGGGGTAATTTAGGTGCTACTAGTATTGGAGTTTTTGGCCATGATAATAGTGGTTTGTTTCAATTCTTGTTCTCAATTCCTATGGGATTTCACTCTAATAATAAAATGAAAGTATGGGTGTTTTTTCAAGCTTTGATTTGTGTTTGTTCTAAGGGCTGGTCAAAAATTGTCTATGAAACTAATTCTTTCATTTATCTTGCCTTTCTAACCAAAAATAACTTTTAAGAGTCTTGAAAGCTAAGAATACTCTTCAACTTTCCAAAAAAGATGATTTTATTTCTTTTGTCCATATTCCCATGGAATGGGCTAATGCACTTGATTGTCTTGTTGAGTGGGTTCTTGAGAGTCCAAGTACTTCTAAGGCAAATGGTTGGGTAGATTTTTCTCAAGAGAAGGTTCAATAGTTTCTTAAGTTGGTTTAGGGTGACCAAAGAGATTGAGTGTTGTAGGAAGGGGATCAAGAAGATTGTTTTTGGTGAATTTCATGTTTTGACTTGGCTTTATTTGTTTAGTTTTGTGAATAGCCTTGGTGGGATATTCTTTTGATGTTGGTAATTCTAGCTATTGATATCTATAATTCTTTATGGCTCCCATGTAATTGATTTTCCCTAATTGATATATTATCCTTCCCCCCCCCTCCCAAAAAATAAATAAAAAATTAGTATCTCCAATGTTAAAATGAGATACGGGCTATCCTATTCTATGAATACTAAGAAGAAATAAAGAGAGGTAAATTGTATTTCTATAAGCATCTTAATTATATGTTTATTCTTAAAATTTCATTTTGATTGGTAAAAATTAAGGTAAACCACCTAACATTGGTTGTTGAGGATTGGTCCATGAGCCTAAGGAGGTGGGAGTTTCTATGAAAGGTTAGGATAAATTTTTCTAGCTAAATCTAGTGTTTTTCCTTGTAATAATCTCAATGATGTATGGTTTTATGTGTAGAAAAAGGTTACTTTTCATATAACCTAGTGGATAGATCCAGTCGATTGATTTGGTGAAAAGGAATAAAAGTGGTTTTGAGAGAGGGTAAGGGAATGTGATAGAGATAACACCTAGGGGAGTAATAGAAGGGGGAAAGATTAATTTAAAAATAAACATAGTAAAAAGGAGAAAGTTGACAAGATAGAATAAGGACAAGGCATAAGAGGAGGAGGGGGTTAACATAAGAGTTGAAAGTAATAAATTAAATGATTTTTTTTATTAGATAAGAAGGGAAAGGGCCCTGACCCCTTAAAAAATGAAAAAATAGAGCTAAACAACTGAGCAAAATAGAGCCAAATAGCTCAACAAAATAGACTGGTGAAACACAGCTAACTGAAGAGAAATAGCCAGTCAGAACAAATAATGAGAAACTATTCAAGAAGTAGCACTTGAACCAAGTATAGCCATTGAGGGTGAGTTGAATGAGACCATGACCTTCTTAGAAGGATGTTTCTTCTTTCTATGAACCATAGTCCAAGGAGAATTAGAAACTAAAAATGAGAAATTTTGAACATAAGGGGAAGACTCCCCTTCATAGTAGCAAACTAGAGGAACAACTGAAACATTAGATACAACATCCTTAACCAAGCCTAAATTAGTAGGACTTACTACAACATTTTCCAATACATGGGCCTCAAAGGAGGCAACACAAATAGCATCAGCCAAATCTAAAGGCCTCATGACAATATCCACAGAAGGAACAACACCCACCACAACCGTGTCAGGTGGAGCAAAAATTGGCATTTGAGGAGCAACATCCATCACATCACTTCTATTAAGCCTCGTAGAAGGGGAAGTAGGCCTAGAGTCATCATCAGAAGAAGCAGAATTAGTAGTAGGGAAAACTATTAAGTTCTTATGGAGTGAGTTCTTCCACTAGGTAGAAGAGGAAACAATGCGAGAGCCACGAGAACATTCACGAGCCAAGTGATTAACATCAAAACAATGTCTGCAGCAAAATGGAAGACCCTCATAATCCACCATCTAAGACCATGACCAATCATTAACCTGAAAAACTACCTCACCAAGTAGAACCTTCGAAAGATCAACCTCCACCAATATCCTAATAAATGAGGTATGAGTAAAATTCTTGGAAGCAATATCCACTCTCAAGAATCTACCAATAGCATTACCAATGCCCTCATAGGAAAAGGAGCACCTGAACTATAAGGGAAGATAAGACAATCTTACTCAAATAGGCATAACATCTAAGGGTTCCTTCAAAGGATTAAAAGAATAAACCCAAGGTCTAATTCAACAAATGTTAAAATATTGACAAGACACAATAAAATAATTATAAAGTATGCAATTTTTAATATGACATAAGAAACTTATCTTATTATTCTAAATACATTGCATATGTGAACTCATTTTGTACATATATTAAATTATTAGAATTATGTCTACTCACCAATCAAAAGTAAAAATATATTAAAATCTATTTTAATTTTAAAAATTGTTATAATTACATTGTGTAAACATTCTTAACTACCATGAAAAGTTTCTTTAAGTAGACTCGATATTAATTATTAATTTTTTATTTAATAAATAATATATTTTTCTTTTATTATAATACCAAAAGTAACTTTTTCTCATTTTTATTGCATTTTATACATCCATTCGTTAACCTTTAAACTTTTCAAAACTAAGTGTCATTTAAAAAACATTACATATTTAAACTCATTTAATATATTTATTAAATTATTTAATCGTATTCCAAAATAAATATGTATTTCAAAATCTATTGTAATTTAGTATCATTATGTTACCATTAGAACTGTCATTGTCTATTAAATTATCTTTCAATTTTGAACTTCACTTATATTTTAAATACTTTGAAAAATACATATAAAAATCAATAAAATCATTTATTCACTTCAGAATTCCTTAAAATATTAATTATTATTATTTTTAATTAATAATCAGAGAATAAATATATTAATCAATGAATCCTACAAAATTACATCAAGATTTTCAAACAGCGTCATCTGTTAGTAAAATTCAAAAGAGAAATTTTTTTACCACAAAACTATATTTCCAAGAAAAAATTAAAACCAATGAAACATTACTTAAATACTAATCATTAAACACCAAAGAGAATAGAATCCTTCAATAATCTAAAATATTGACGACCTCTTTTTCAGCTTATGTATGACCTATGACAAATGAGAATACCCAGTACTCCCAGTATTCATTTTGACACCCATTGGAGAAGATAACCCATACTCCGCAGACGCTGGGTTCAATGGTGGAGCGGAAGCCTGCAATGGAGTCCACGATGGAGGAGGAACCTGCTGCGGGGCAGGCGGAACGTGGGGAGGCGCGTCCCACTGTGGAGACGGAGCTTGCAATGGGTTCCACTGTGGAGGCGGATCCTGCATTGGGGGAGGCGGAACCTGCGACGGGGAAAGCGGAGCCTCCAACAGGGGACGCTTGTTTCTCCTCCAGATGCAACAGCATATGTAAAACCCTATTATTAAAAGAACAAAAAGAACAATTCCAATAATCAATCCGATTAGAAAGTACACTTTTCTTTTACGAGCAGGGTGAGAAGGTGGGCTTGAGGTTGGAACCGGAATTGGCGATGAATATTGATTTACAAAATTCCAGGTGTGCACAGCGTGAGTCTCAACTGCAACCCCAGTGGAGGCCGAAAAGCCAACCTTGACGTTGGGGGCAAGGAACTGACTCAAATCTATATCAAGCCACATGACCGGACTTTCCGGTTTAGATGGAGTAGCACCGCCGGGGTTATATAAAAGGAAGACTTGAATCTGTGTGCCGTTGTAATCAACCCATGCTTCCCATTTTTCTCCATTGTTGAGAGTAGCGCCTGTGTAAAGATCTCTTACTGGAACAGTTTTATCTGATATGACGCTGTTGACATCGATTCCCACATGGTTGTCATCTGGATCGAATTCATTCTTGTATGTGTCGAACTCCACAGCAACAATCTGATTCGATGAGTCCCCATTTGTTTCAGATGCAAACAGGCCAAGCCATTCGCCGGGTTCAGCATAGGAGGATTGAAATTCGAAGGGAGCGAGAAAGAAAGTTAGACCGTCTCCACTGCCATTGACTGAAACCATGCTGAATTGGAAATGGGTTGAAAATTTTGCCAGAGCTTGGTAAGGAATAGCGTTGGAATAAGTTGCCCAGCCGAGGTCTGATCGGCCCTTGGTAAGCTGTATTACATTCCCGTAAATGGAAGCATCTTCCGACAACTGGATATATGTTTTGGGAGGAAAACTGCAACTAATTTTCCCTCCGTCTGACACGTAAGAAAACACAGAACGAGTAATAGACAAGAACAAAAACAATCTCGCCGCCTGTAGTGGATGGATGCAAGCCATCGGGATTTACCTGGGAATGAATGAATGCTTGCTATAAACTGTGCCCACGAGAGCTGCGGAAGCCGTAGCGAAATTGTCCCCATCTCCAATGCCGCCTTGTTATCTTTCGACGAAGATGTAATTAAATGTTTAAATAACGTGAACATTGTCCAATAGCGAAGTTTTCTTTCTCTTGCGAGATACAAGAATTTTTTTTTTTTTAAATATAATTTAGTTCGATGCAAATTATGTGTAATGGTGAAAATTATACACCCATGTCCTTTTTTCCTATGTTTTGGTTAGCTTTGAATGGGTGTATTCAATATAATAATTTTATTTAAAATAGTATATTTATATATCTTTATTGGCTTTTAGTGTTTTGTTCTTAGCAAATTATAATGAGATTTGTGATTGTAGAATTCAAATGGGTTAGTTTTGTACTCATGAATCTTTTATACTTCTACTTTTTAAATTTTAAAATCTAAATTTCCTTCTTGATTAACTATATTACTACCCTTTGTAAGACGATACAACACATTTTTCAATCATTATTGTGCTTTGTTATTGTAGTTAAAGATATTTCCTCATTCATTTGAAAACATCTACAATCATCTAGGAATCGATTTGACATGTATAAGCTTTAATTTTTAAAATGAGTTAAAAATAATTTATTGCATAATTAAAGTATTTAAAGCTCACTATCCTAGTTCAATTATGAAAGAATCTGTGATTGGGATCCCACAAGCCCTAGATGATATTTTGAAGAAAACCTGTGACACACAAATGAGTAATTATACAACAAAATATGTGAAACAATAATGATTATTGATTACTGAATGAATACAACGAAGGATTGAATATCCTTATGTAGACTCAAGTGAACGCAACATGAGACCCTAAATGATGAAGTTCTGACTAAGAGAGGAGCGAGATAATAGAGTGCATGAATCAGTTAAGTGACTTTATCTTTTGTGCAACACAAAGAATAAAGCACATGACTGATTGAAATGCATAATTAATGCAATAACACTCACAATCAGAATTAGATGACCTTTTCCTAAGTTTGCATTAAGTACTGGAGTAAATATTAACTAATTTGTTGGAGTGGTGAAGACACTGAGAGAGGGGGGTGAATCAGTGTCTTAGATTACTTTTTGCCTTTAACAAAAAATGAAACAATATGTGCTGTTACTATTTCAATGATTAAAACATTCATAAACTGAATGCAATCACAAAACTGAAAATGACAAACATCAAAGTAATTAAACACATAATATCATCAAACCAAAACAATAAGATTATAACACTATATTTGTCCTGAGTGGAAAACCCTCATGGGGTAGAAAAACCACTGAAAAAATCCTCACCGTCTTAATCTAAAAAACTCATTGTTTACAATGCCTCACTAGCTGATTGACATGTCTCACTGATAGAAATGTGCCTCACTGGCTGAAAGTGCCTCACTGGCAATATATCAATCAATATCTTCCAATCATTGTTTAAATTTCATACACAAAATATCATCTTTGTTTCTCTCTATAACATCCTCTGATCTTGCATCACTTATGATTTAGAGGAAAAAGTACAAATACTTTGTCAATGCACTACAAGTGCTTTTCATCCTTTTTGATAATGCTTTCAAGTATAGATACCAAATCTCATGTGATACAAATCTTTACATATTACTAAGAAGAATAACTCTTAACAGAGTATAAAATCAACTACTACTGATTATTTATCTCTTAATCAACAACTCTTGAATACATTCAACCAAGCATAAAAATGTTCAAAATATTTGAAGAGAAAATGAATCAAAGACACCATAATTGTCCTACAACCACTTTTACTAAATAATTGTTTTACCACAGTTTACACAACAAAAAACTACAAGAGTTAACAAGAATCTAGCATAATCAACTCACATAACCAAAAATAGATTGCAAATAAGTAGTGAAATCAAAACTCCTTAAACCTTAACACTTGACAACAAACGGGTAACGAAATTGAAAAAAATTAATCCTCAACATCCAGTCAAGTCACAAAAAGGTTTTGAGAGTAAACGCACTTTAACCATTTAACAAATTCTGGATAATAATATCTTCATTATAAACAAGCATAAAGTTGAAAAATGGTTAGAGAAAACTTACATTTCCTTCTAGATGTAAAACAAGAATCACAAAAAATGGATTAGAAACACCTAGAATGCATCAAAAACTTCCATCTCTGGCTGAGCAAACTCATGTCCAAGTTAAACTTCCATTTTCACCTAAGAGTAAACCCTAGCTAAATGTGCATGTGCCCTAGCTAGAGAGTTTCTTCAACAATAACTGTTTGAGCATTGTCATTCCATCAAACTACCAACATTATCATTTCACCTATTTTTTTCAACTACCCACAACAATCATGAAACCCTAAGCCATGATATCCAATAGTATTTCATTCATATTTACCATGTGATCAATGTTGAAGCCTAGCCATCTCCTTTTACAAAATTAATTTCACCTTTCAAAACAAGCTTCAGGTTTTATATATGCTTTTATGTTATATGTGTTAGGAGTCTAGTGGTACCATGTGAAACTTTAGAATTTGCGAATTCTATAACCCTTAGGAAAGGTCTTAATGCCAAAGTGTCAAAAATATGAAAGATTATCAATGAAACACAAGATTAGGAGTTTCCCAACAATGCAAATCATGCTAGTGCCTTGTAAATAATACAAGTGCCTTGTAAAGCATCAAACATAGTAAAAAATCCTTAGCCATAAAGAACATATAAATATCATCACCATCAAACCTTGCAACCATATTTGACACAATGCCAAATAAAATTATAAATATCACCACCATCAGACCTTGCGACCATATTTGACACAATTCCAAATATAATTATAAATATCATCACCATCAAACCTTGCAACCATATTTGACACAATTCCAAATAAAACTATAAATATCATCACCATCAGACCTTGCAACCATATTTGACACAATGCCAAACAAAATGCCATCAGGGTCAACAAAATCCCCCTTTGGCATTGGTGTCAAATAAGCCAACCTGTTTAAACACAATTTTGTAACAATCCTAAAACCATAACCACAACCATTAGTACCATTGCCATAAACATAACCAAGCATGAACATGAAAGCATGAGCAATAGAAACCTTCTCAAAACCATCTTGAAACCTTTGAAACCAAGCAACACTTTCTCCCTCTTTTAACAACAATGCCAAAGGAGAACACAAACTAAAAAAAACTACAAGATAACCAACAATATCAACAATGCCAAACAAACACCAACCGGGGTAAGAATAAGCATGAAAAGCTCCTCCTATCTCCATGAAGAGGAGTTAAATCACTGTAAGCTTGTAGATTTTGCCAGTGTCAAAGCATGCAAATATCAATCTGCACCAAAAAAAAATGAAATGAAATGTGAAATCAAAGACTCACTATTTTGCACACACTCCCCCACTACTACATAATGGGAGGGTTTACGACACTAATTTAAGACAAAATATCAATTTTGTCTTAAATATATATATTTAATTTAAATTATATTTTTAATTTTTTAATTGTCTTAAATTAACACAATAGAAAAAAAAAACTATTTCTAAAATAATTTTATTATTTCCCTCCAAGTTAAACACGTATTTTCCTTTTCCCTCCCTTATTTTATTTTAGTTATTTTCGAGGTCATTTTCATGAATAGGGCGAGGTCATTTTCTAGAACAGGGCCACGTGAAACTAGGTGAAAGTGAGGTTTTAGAAAGGTGAAGGTTGCACAACCAAAAACACGGTGCATGAATTAGAATCTAAGCACCTTTGCTTTTTTTCTTTTAGTATTTATTTATTTATTTCAATTTTGGAAAATTTGGTTAACATGCGAGAGTGTAAAATTGTATTTTTTAGCACCCACAATTCCCATAATTTAAAGGTTACAGACAATAGTTTACTAATTACACTTGTTAAGCATATTTGATAGTCCTCGACAGAAGTTAAATCCATCCAACATTGAAGAAGACTATATATTGTATAGGATGTAGAGGTATTTGTTGATCCAGAAGAATATCTAATTAGGGATTGAAGGGTTTCATTTGATAGATTTCTACAAAGCTCCTTAACTGCCTCCCTTAACACATTAGGCTTATTTGTACCTTCCCTCTATTGTAAATAATGCTTGTACTATTGGTATCTAGTTTTTCGATGAATGGATAATTCTCGTAGCACATGGAGCACTTGTCTAGAAAATCTCTACTGCCTGTGGCATTACCACAAAATTCAAGAACTCCATCAATTTTTTTTGTGAACAGCTAGTGCATTTCTCTGGTGTTGTGCCTCCAATACATTTGAGGAGACCATAAACTATGTTTGGACTTTGGCCAAAGATATAGGTAGAAAAATCATTTGATGATGATGCAAGAACTTTACGAACTATTTTAAAATTACTCTGGAATCCTGCACTTGTAGACTAGCCACACAATGTGGATGCAAAACATAAGGATTGAAACCTAGAGTCACATAGACACATTTAGGTGTATTTCAAATTAGGGTTAATTTTGATCTATACAGTATATTCTGCATATGAGGGGCATTGCTCAACTATAATCATGAATCCCTTGCAGACGAGCCCTTTCAAGTTCTCAGATTACGCCTTTTTTGCTTGCGAGTCCTCTATCTAGAAGGCACTTGAATTCTACAACTACATCGCAAAATTATGCACCTGTGAGCTGCTATGAGCTCTTCTGCTTGCCTGGTTGGACCATGTCTAACTTTGTTCACTTTCTTGAATAGTCATTGCATTCTTTGCAATCTTGGTGATTCCACCAAGTCTTCATCCTTTGTGTCCCCCATAAGACAACTGATTACTAAACCTGTCCACCTTGAACTCTGAGTTCACACTTCACACAGATTGGCTCCCTAAGCACTCCTAGATCCAACATCAAACTCCCCATGAGTTCCTTTTTAGCTCTTTGAGGACTTGACTTCCTCCTTACTACATTGAGCCCGAGATCCCTGACTCACTTAATCCAATGACTTCAAGGACTATGCACCTTTGATCTCGCGATACCTACTTAGCTGCTTCCCAAGTCTCGCTTGGTTCCACCTTTCTAATAGCATCCCATTGCCTCATGCAACCCTTCTGAGATCCTGCACCATCGACACCAATACGGATCTTCTGAATCCCTACCTTGCTGTCCCATTCCTAGGTGACTAGCAACCTTACTGGTATCCATCCTTGCACTAGCTGTACACCATACAGATGAGTTCGGTCCTTGAGTTCCTCACTTGGTCCTACTGCGGAGGACTGAGATCTTCCCAAAGCTTACATCGACACTCGATAACACTCATGGTACCCATGTGTGTCCTGCACGACATGGCCCACCTCTTCTTTTGGGGAGCACACCTTCACATCGTGGGACTCCTCGATTTTACACACCCAATGCTGAGAACTAGTCTTCACTCTTATCTCCCCAGGCTCATATGAGATTGGCTTGCTAAAACCCCAAACATAACTTCCAGTCTTACTTGACTCTGCTAGAATCTTGGCTATCCGAGACTAACTGCTGACAACTCGATTACATAGCTCACCCAACCTTACGTCTCGCTTTACCTCATCACTTGGGATGAGTTCCAACATCTAGCTCCCTTTGGTAGCACACATTAGAATTATCTCATGCTGGCCATGTTACTTGCATTCACAGGGTTCGAGATGTCGAGTTTACCACACAACCTCTCCCATCATGGCTAAGGCAGAATAAGATCTTACCTCGTCCCTAATAACCATAATGGACACCTGAGTCACTTGCTTGACTTGAGGCAGGAGTTACTTCTATTTCGCTCCTAGAAGGAAGAGCACGAGATACCCTTTCCATTTTGTATAATGTCGTGAACTCTCAGTGCAACTTGACTACATCCCTATGGTGCTCCTTCTTTCAAATGACCATACCTCCCTATATAAGCTATTAGTACTAATCCCAACCTACTGTAGGATGACACTGAGAAATGGGAGAATTCCCTAATTTCTGCCTTACTGTCCTGTACTACTTCATAGCCCATAGGGTCTTTCACTTTGCAATGCAGAATATTTAACTAGTCTAACTAACTCTTATGCCATGGCTTGGCATGACCTCTGCAGACCTTCATTGCCTGACTAACTCTTGGACGAGTCCAACTCACCTTGTAGAGTTGCACCCCTGATTGGTACAACCTACCTTAACTCGCCATGACTTGGCATGACTCGGCACTTCTTTATGCTCCATGTTGCATTCTTCCCATGCTACCATGTGTAACTCGGCCTTCCCACTAGAACCATACTGTCCCAACTCACCTCAACACTTTCTGCAACACTAACACCAAGCACCTAGCTTCCAATGCAAATCGGCCCACTCACATAGACTATGGACTTGGATCACGCCTCATGGCTTAGCTAATTCCCAATGGTTCGTCGGATGGCTCCTCGACTCAGTGTGACCTGGGACAAGTCCTAGACCTTATGTCCATTTGAATCCTTGTGTCCAACTCACCTCACCGCTGTGACTTGTCTTAGCTCACACATTGACACACGCACCACGCATAACTCGCAATACCAAGGGTACAACCATGTTGCACCACACTTATCTTAGGTCCAGTGCTCCTCGAGCGCACTACTCACTTCAACCTTGTGACATTCTCCCCCGCTTAAAAATAGGCGACGTCCTTGATGCCAAACATATTGGCGTGAGAACCATCCTTAACTGCTTGCTGATGAAGACTTAAGCACCTATCTCTGGGATCTACAAACACTAAACTTTTAGACATCTTGACTCATCTGAAGTGAAGCTTGGTTGAGTGTCCCTGACACTACAACAACTTTGCAAGGTCATGCTTACCTTGACTAACTCACTGAGCTGCCTCCTTACTGAGAACATTTGCATCCATGCTTGGACAACCTTACTGCTCAACCACTTCTAGCATCCCCTGAAAGCTCACTGCATCAACCCTATTGTGCAGGTTCAGTACCTAGCCTTTGTCGACCATAATACCCCTCTTCTGACACTTTTTCTTGAATTCCTGCCTTCGACTTTCAGCTTCGCAGGTTCAATCCACCGAGCCATCCTATTTACCCATGAAGCCCCTTCGGTACCGTAGCCTCCTCCAACTAGTATACCCTTTCGAGTATGGATTTGTGGTGTGCCCTACACCCACTTGACTGCTTGGAGTCTCTCACTTGTCATAAAAGCTCAAGACTTAACAACATCTATCTGCCGATACACATCCTGTTTCTGATGATCTTTCAATAATTTGTCATACATTTTTCCACCTTACATGGTGTACTTCTGCAAATAGCTTGGAGTCTGCCTTGGTGTCTGCCTCAACACCCTTGCTTTGCATACTTCATCCACATTGAGTGCACCTTTTGCATCTGCCTTGTTTCTTTTGAGTACGTATAATGCTAACATGGAACACCTTTCATGCCTATCATCTGACACCTTTACGCCCATCTTGGTCCCATTACATTGTACAAAAAGGTCAACCAACATCTGCCTTTGTGACCTTGCTCAGCTCCAAAGCCTTTATCCTTTTACATTCTTAAATTTGTGACTTGATTGCTTCATTCTGGATCTTCCAACCTAACTTGCCATCTTGTGACTCGGCCTACTTTGATTGCCAAAATATTCCAACCTTAGATGCCACTCGATTTCGCTTCAAATTCAATGTCCCAGGCAATGGTCCTACACCCCAAGCGCTACCTTGTGTAGGTCCCCCATCGACTTCACCTCGGATCTGACCTTGCTGCCAGGATCCTACACCCTATACTCTAAGACTTGGCTTAGGTACCCCTTTACAACTGCCATGAAATATGCACAACACTGCTGCAACATCTTCCCCGTGTCTGGTTCCTTGCTGACTTATGATTTTTGTGACCATTCCACAATGCTTGCAAAATCTTAACCTAGCTTGTAGGTCACGTCGACTTCCTTTTGAACTCCCCACCATTGAGGATCACTTGCAACCACTTGCTTGGTTGACTAACTGCACTTATGTTTACGGATCTTGCCTCTATCCGGCGTCGACACTGCTGGTGTCCAACTTTGAGGGATACGGGACTGGCTCACCCCGATGCACATCCTTGTGATGCGACTTAGAAGAGTTCCTTGAGAACTACTTTGATGCATACCCCTTGCAATGGGTCTGACTTGATGCACATGCAACACTGTACTGATGTGACTTCTCCAAGGTTCAAAACCCTGGTGCGACCTCTTTGCTTAGATTGACTTCTACAATGACTCACTATGTCAACTTGGTACACACATCTTTATGGTAATACCAAGCTCAGCTTTGGTTCCTATCCCAACACTACTTACACTTTGTCTGCTTCACTGCTCATGAGCTACTAAGACCTTTAGCATGCAAGATTTCCTTAATTCACTCCACTTTAGCAACACACCAACCAAACCTCCTATGTTTGTCTACCGCAGGAGTTCTGCACAACTCCAGGGGTGCACTAGCCTTCGTTGCCCCCTCCCACACTTGGAAAGGTCCCATATTCCTTCCCGGTATCTCCAAAGGATTAAAGCCCATAACAATGACTAAGGAGATACACATACGCACAAACTTGATTCTTAACTATGTTGCACTGAAACTCAGCCATGGATCACCTTTGTATCCTAATCCCTTCATTTAGATGGGCCTTGCACCTCTTCTTAGATGCTCTGCATGCCTTTCCTCGCAGTGACAAACTTTGGACCATGCCCTCATGGCTCGCACGATCTACTCACAAACATGACTGCACTACTAGAATGAGACCCAACTCGGTACTCTGTTGTCACTCCATATGCAAACCTATCCCTCGAAACCACATTGGCTTCACAACTTTGACACCCCTGCTGGATGTACCCTGGCCTGACTCTTTCTTAGTCTCTGATCAAGCCGTTCCTTACTCAGCTCATACCGGCTAAATTTTGTCTGGCTCAGAGGGAGGGAACCTGCCTTCTCCGATAGTACCCAAACTCAAACCACTTCCAATACTAACTCGGGGTATTAGAAGAGAGTAACATAATTTTATCTGAAACTAAATGTCACATGGCTAGACTAGAGCACAGATCAAATTCCCCTTTTCTACCTGAGAAGTCAACCTTGTGTGACATTGCTCAACTATACTCATGACTCCCTTGCAAATAAGCCCTTTCAATTTCTCAGATTATGCCTTTTTTCTTGCAAGTCCTCCATCTGGAAGGAACTCGACTTCTACAACTACATCATGGAATTATGCACTTGCGAGCTGCTATGAGCTCTTCTGCTTGCATGGTCCGACCATGTCTAACTTTGTTCACTTTCCTGAATGGCTGCTGCATTCTTTGTAGTCTTGGTGATTCCACTGAGTCTTCATCCTTTGTGTCCCCCATAAGACAATTGATTACTAAACCCATCCACCTTGAACTCTGAGTTCACACTTCACATAGACTAGCTCCCTGAGCACTCCTGGATCCAACATCAAACTCCCCATGACTTCCTTTTTAGCTATTTGAGGACTTGACTTCCTCCTTACTACATTGAGCCTGAGATCCCTAACTCACTCGGTCTAATGACTTCAAGGACTACACACATTTGATTTCACGATACCTACTCAACTACTTCCCAAGTCTCGCTTGGTTCCACCTTTCTAATAACATCCAGTTGCCTCATGCAACCCTTCTAAGATCCTGCACCATCGACACCAATACAGATCTTTTGAATCCCTACCTTATTGTCCCATTCCTAGGTGACTAGCAACCTTACTGGCATCCATCCTTGCACTAGTTGTACAGCATACATATGAGTTTGGTCCTTGAGTTCCTCACTTTGTCCTACTGCGAAGGACTGAGATCTTCCCCAAGCTTACACTGACACTCAATAACACTCGTGGTCCCCATGTGTGTCCTACACGACATGGCCCACCTCTTCTTGTTGGGAGCACACCTTCACATCGTGCGACTCCTCGACTTTGCACACCCAATGCTGAGAAGTAGCCTTCACTCTTATGTCCCTAGGCTCATATGAGATTGCCTTGCTGAAACCCCCAACATAAGTTCCAGCCTTACTCGACACTGCTGGAATCTTGGCTATCCTAGACTAACTACTGACAACTCGATTACATAGCTCGCCCAACCTTATGTCTCACTTTACCTCATCACTTGGGATGAGTTCCAACATCCAGCTCCCTTCGGTTGCACACATTAGAGCTATCTCATGTTGGCCCTATTACTTGCATTCATAGGGTTTGAAATGTTGAGTTTACCACACAACCTCTCCCATCATGGCTAAGGTAGAATAGGATCTTACCTTGTCACTAATAACCATAATGGACACCTGAGTCATTTGCTTGACTTGAGGCGGAAGCTACTTCTGTTTCACTCCTGGAAGGAAGAGAACGAGATACCCTTTCCATTTGGTATCATGCCATGAACTCTCGATGCAACTTGAATGCATCCCTATGGTGCTCCTTCTTTCGAATGACCATACCTCCCTATATAAGCTATTAGTACTAATCCCAACCTATGGTAGGATGACACCGAGAAACGGGCGAATTCCCCAATTTTTTCCTTTCTGTCCTGTACTACTTCATAGCCCATGGGGTCTTTCACTTTGCAATGTAGACTCTTTAACTAGTCTGACTAACTCTTATGTCACGGCTTGGCATGACCTTTGCAGACCTCCATTTCCTGACTAACTCTTGGACGAGTCCAACTCACCTTGTAGAGTCGCACCCCTAATTGGTACAAACTACCTTAACTTTCCATGACTTGGCATGACTTGGCACTTCTTTATGCTCCATGTTGCATTCTGCCCATGCTACCATGTGTAACTAGGCCTTCCCGCTAGAACCATACTGTCCCAACTCACCTCAACACTTTCTGCAACACTAACACCAAGCGCCAAGCTTCCAATGCAACTTGGATCGCGCCACATGGCTTAGCTAATTCCCAACAGTTTTCTAGATGGCTCCTCAACTCAGTGTGACCTGGGATGTAACACCCCACCAAGCAACCCTAGGGGAAGTTGCAATTTACATACACAAACGAACTATTTTTTTTTTTTTTTAAAGGAACAATAACATGCAAAATCACTAACCAATTGCTAACTACCCCTAAGGTTACGAGACCGAGATACTTAAACCCCCAAAAAGAACATGAATTAAACATAATATTTAAATGCTTAACGAAATAGGAACGCATACATTCCATACAAAATAATTTACATAAAGAATAAAAGATACCACTTGATTCCAATAACAATTAAATTTTACAATAAGATTACAATGCTCATTCCCCAAATGAGATAAATCCAATAACCATGATTACATATTACAAATTCCACCTCGATAACAATGAGGGGTAATACAATACAATATACAACTGAAGAATTCCACAAGGGAGAAACTAGAACCCACGAGCTCTCCAACTAAAAATCTCATCCGCATGAACAAGAAGACGTACCAACGGATTAAGGTGCACATGCCACCCGACCGTGTGGAACCCCAAAAGGTCCACTCCCTCCATGCTAGGAGATAGTAACAAGGAATTCCTACACAAGACCATCTACCACTAGACACAGGCTAAACATAACTGAAATGAAACAACTACAACCACAATAACACTTAACAAAAAGTTACAATACTTCCCGAGAACAATGATCATGTATACCACATAATAACTAACTAACTGTTGAAATAGGAAGAGTGTCATACACAAATTACCATGAGTTACCCTAGCTCAACCTTCCTAGGCTACCAGACCCCCATCTTGGGCTACCCTGGCTTGCCTCTACTAGCCACCGAACCCTCATGCAAAACTATGCATCTCATCTCATCTCGAGCGATATCAAACACAAGCTTCAAGAGAGAGGCATTCATTATCTTTATTAGTGTGAAAGATCCCCATTAATTCTTTTATATTATCACTTGATTAAACCTTAAATGAGTTACCTTGGCGCCCCTTTGTGTGTCGAACCCCCACGAAGAGCCACTCTCCTATCGACAACACACACGGTACAAAACCACACTAGGTATCTAGATAATATGACCTCTCCAATCCAAGGAGGTAACACATCAAGGAAGCTCACTCCAAACACTTGAGGCAACAAGGTCAAAACCCTCTCCAAACATAGGAGGTAACAAGGTCAAAACCCTCTCCAAACACTGGAGGAAACCAAAATACAAAACCCACTCCTTCCAAAGGAGGTACAAACCACATAACCCTCTCCCATTCCCAAGGAGGTACAAATCATCCCCATTTGTGAAAACCAGGTGAAACCACATGGTGTAACTATACACACTATCCACGACAGAACAAAAGTTGACTAACATATAACAACCCAAACCAATAACGAACCCCTATCTAGAAGACTTTCAAAACATTCACTCTAATTCCACAACCTTGAAGACGAACAATTAAACACTAAAAACATTTCAGACAATTAAGTAAGCTAATGTTCGGATTTCCTAAATCCAGTCAAACACAGTTTCCATGACTTGCATTTATCCAATCAAATAAACCCATTTCTTTTCATGACATTGAAATATTTAACAACCATTCATTTACTCTAAGTTTCACAATTACATTCCATAATCAAAGCGTCTTAATAACTATAGTCATTTGATTAAAATAATTCAAACATTAACTCTATGTTTAACAGTTATTTTCATAATCGAGATATTTTAGTAAATAAACTCATCTGATTAAATTAAATCGTTCATTATCTCTAAGTTTAACAATTATATTCATAATCAAAATATTTTAATAAATAAACATTTAATTAAATCCCTTAATCTATATTTCAACATAGAATCAATAAATTAATCAAAATCAATATTTTAAATAAAACATTTGATCATACATCAATTTTATTTCCTCTATACCAATGCGATAATCATTTCAAAGTTCACATCCTTTAAACATATGCCTCTACGACATTATTTTATATTCTAAGGTTTACTGATTATTCAAGATAATCCAAAAATGAAATTTCTAAATAAAGATATTTGCTTATAAAATCAACTTTTTAAATAGTCATTAAATTATCTAATATTCACTTGGCACCATTGAGAAATTTAAATTTAATATTTTGATTCTCTTTGTTCACTCATAGATAAGGATTAAAATAATCTTTATAAAATAAACCCATTTAATCAACTTTTAAATAAATCACTTGATTACAAAGCCAACTTTTAATTAAAACGTTTGATTATATTTTCCACCTTTATATATACAACATAAGAACAATCTATATTCAAATCCGACTATACATTAAATATACATATACAAGTATATATATATTCTTAATGTGTATACATATATACACTTATAATATGTAGCTGTTTTAATTATATAATTATTTAAACATATTAATATTTTAACTCAGCTAATTAAAATTTTCCATATTACAAATTTTTTAAACATAAAGAATAATATATTCATTTGATATTCCCACACAAAATATATACATATTATATATAAATATATATATAAGACATATATATATTATATATATAACTAAATAATTATAAATATTATAATATATATACATATAATATATATACATTATATATATATAATATATTATTATAATATATAACATACATATATTATATTAAATATATATAAAATAATATATATTAAAAAAATAAAAATAAATAAAACTAAGTTTTAATAAAATAAAATTGTATTAAAACAAACAAACAAACGAAAAAAACAAAGGCTTTTGCCTTTGGCTGCAGCGCAGCCCCCAACAGGGGACGTGCCCCTGTGGTGGCTGCTTGTAGCCCCTCCCCAACCATGGGGAGCACTGCACAACCAGCGCCCCCATGGATGGGGGGTGGCTGTGGGCAGCCCCCACAAAAAAAAAAAAAATATTTTCATTTAAACAATTTCGTTTGAAAATGAAAAAACGAAAAAATGAAAATCTAAAACCCTATTCTGGTAAAAACCAGAACGAAAATCTTCACAAGGTGAACAAAGTTATTTCAATGGACATTTCCAGCCAGCATGAGGATTTAACAAGCAATTTACATGTGCACAAATATATATATATATATATATATATATATATATTTCATTTCACAGCCCCAAATTGGGCAAATTATTTTCAAAAAAAATCACACACAATTAAAACTAAATTTCAAAAGAAAATGAAAATTTCTCAACTACAAAACAAGGTATTCTGGTTTCTATTGTTTCATTTTTCATTTTCTACAAGATTCTATTTATTTTTGTCTTCTAGATTTCAACAAGATTTTGCAAGTTCTCAAATAGATTTAATATGGGTTTTAATTGAATTCAAACAGCATTTCAAAGATTTTCACACAGCCAAACAAAGATTGAAACTTATTTCCAAAATGAAAGAAACAAAATAAAATCAAAGAGGGAACCTGGTTTTTCTCCAAAGCTTGAAGATTCCAATGGAGCTTCCAAATCCTCTTTAAACTCCAGCTCAAGCAAACTTTCAATCTCCTTCCCAAATCCAAAACAAACCACAGCCAAGAAATCTTTTCCCCAAATTGGAAGATTGAAAATTAGATGAGATTCCATTTTCTAAAATAGGGTTTTTCCCCAAATTGGTCAAAACCGTAAAAATCCCACTCACTAAGTTTGTTTTTAAAACATTTTGAGGATATTTCCATTTTTTAATTTTAAAACAAATTTCTAATTTCTAATTCAAACTTCATGAATTTTTCGAAATTCATTAAAACAAAAGAATACAAATTTGCAAAGAATTTACTTTATCAACAATTTTCAAAAGTGAAATTAAAAACACATTATCATTTATTTATTTATTTATTTTAATTTACTCTAACTATCCAAATATGATTTATATTTATATTTTGATTAAATCTTAATATCCAATAATTTCCCAAAACAACTATCACATTTAATAAAACACCATTAATATAATTACTCAATAAACTCAATCTAATTTTATTAATTAATTCAAATCAATCAATCAAATAAATGACATTTCAACATTGCAAATAAATACATTTAAACATCAATTTAACTACACAAGCCATTTAATAACCTTTAAAATTTTCAATTAAATAAATACTCAAGATGCAAGGGACCGAATTAAACAACCAACCCAACAACAACTCGACAACATGCTATGACTATGGTGACGACTTGGCATGGAAAACCTAGCTACTATTTCCCAATCAATTTCCGTTGGTCAATGGACACGCTCAAACCTGTGAACCAGGTGGAGTCGATGTCATGTACCTGTCAACCTGCAACAAAGAGTACATCGAATATGTATATATATAATATGATCAAACACACCGTGAAGAGGAAATCTCAGAATCGTAGGGCACTCACAAGCGAGTGATACAATCCCGTCCCCTTCACCAATACTATATCACTAACTGACGCATCTAACATCAATAATATGATCAACATCATAAAACATCATTAAATCAAATATCTTCTAAGTTAATCCAAAACATGCCATAAAGATAACATCAGAATAAATAGCATCACATCAAAATATAATGTTTACATCGCTTAATAGATAAGGGTCAAAAGTAACCAAGTTCCAAAGTCAAAGCATAGTCAAACACAATCATTACAAAGAAAATACTGTTGATCAAAGAGCCAAAATGGAGGGATGTTACATGGGACAAGTCCTAGACCTTATGTCCAATAGACTCCTTGTGTACAACTCGCCTCACCACTATGACTTTCCTTAGCTCACACATTGACGCACACACCACGCATAACTTGCAATACCAAGGGTACAACCCTGTTGCACCGCACTCAGACTAGGTCCAGTGCTCCTCGAGCACACTGCTCACTTCAACCTTGTGACATTCTCCCCCACTTAAAAATAGGTGACATCCTCGATGCCGAACATATTGGCGTGAGAACCATCCTTAACTGCTTGCTGATGAAGACTTACACACCTATCTCTAGGATCTAAAAATGTTGAACTTTTAGACATCTTGATTCATCTGAAGTGAAGCTTGGTTGAGTGTCCCTAACTCTACAACACCTTTGCAAGGTCTTTCTTACCTTGACTAACTCACTGAGCTGCCTCCTTACTGAGAACACTTGCATCCATGCTTGGACAACCTTTACTGCTCAGCCACTTCCAACATCCCCTGAAAGCTCACTACATCCACCCTATTGTACAGGTTCAGTACCTAGCCTTCGTTGACCATAATACCCCTCTTTTGACACTTTTTCTTGAATTCCTGCCTTCGACTTTCAGCTTCGCAGCTTCAATCTACCGAGCCATCCTATCTACCCATGAAGCCCCTTTGGTACTATAGCCTCCTCCGACCAGTATTCCCTTTTGAGCATGGCTTTGTGGCATGCCTTGCACCCACTTGACTACTTGGAGTCTCTCGCCTGTCATAGTAGCTCAAGACTTAACAACATCTGTCTGCCGATACACGTCCTGTTTCTGACGATCTTTCAATACTTTTTCATAATTTTTTCCACCTTACATGGTGTACTTCTGCAAACTACTTGGAGTTTTCCTTGGTGTTTGCCTCAACACCCTTGCTTTGCATACTTCATCCACACTGAGTGCACCTTTTTCATTTGCCTTGTTTCTTCTGAGTACCTATAATGCTGCCATGGAAAGCCTTTCATGCCTATCATCTGACACCTTTACGCCCATCTTGTGCCCATTACATTGCACCAAAAGCTCAACCAACATCTGCCTTTGTGACCTTGCTCAGCTCTGAAGCCTTTATCCTTTTACATTCTTAAATTTGTGACTTGATTGCTTCATTTTGGATCTTCCAGCCTACCTCGCCATCTTGTGACTCGGCCTACTTTGATTGCAAAAATCTTCCAACCTTAGACGCCACTCAATTTCACTTCGGATCAAATGTCCTGGACAATGGTCCTACACCCTGAATGCTGCCTTGTGCAGGTCGCCCATCGACTTCACCTCGGATCTGACCTTGCTGCCAGGATCCTACACGTTGTACTCTAAGACTTGGCTTCGGTACCCCTTTACAATTGCCATGAAATACCCACAACACCGCTGCAACATCTTCCCTGCGTCTGGTTCCTTGCTGACTTATGGTTTTTGTGACCATTCCACAATGCTTGTGACATCTTAACCCAGCTTGCAGGTCATTTCAACTTCCTTTTCAACTCCCCAACATTGAGGATCACTTGCAACCACTTGCTTGGTTTACTAACTGCACTTATGTTTACGGATCATGCCTCTATCCGGCGTCCACATTGTTGGTGTCTGACTTTGAGGGGTATGGGCCCAGCTCACCCCAATGCACATCCTTATGATGCGACTTAGAAGAGTTCCTTGAGAACTACTTTGACGCATACCCCTTGCAATGGGTTTGACTTGATGCACATGCAGCACTATATTGATGTGACTTCTCCAAGGTTCCAAACCCTGGTGCGACCTCTTTGCTTAGATCAAGTTCTACGCTGACTCACTGTGTCAACTTGGTACCCACATCTTTATGGTAATACCTAACTCAGCATTGGTTCCTATCCCAAACTACTTACACTTCGTCTACTTCACTGCTCATGAGCTACTAAGACCTTTAGCATGCAATATTTCCTTAATTCGCTCCACTTTAGCAACACACCAACCAAACATCCTCTATTTGTCTGCCGTAGGAGTTCTGCACAACTTTGGGGGTGCACTGGCCTTCGCTGCCCCCTCCTGCACTTGGAAAAGTCCCATATTCCTTCCCGGCATCTCCAAAGGACCAAATCCCATAACAACGACTAAGGAGATACATAGACGCACAAAAGTGATTCTTAACTATGTTGCATTGAATCTTGACCATGGATCACCTTTGTATCCTAATCCCTTCATTTAGATCAGCATTGCACCTCTTCTTCGATGCTCTACACTACCTTGCCTCGTAGTGACAAACTTTGGACCATGCCTTGATGGCCCGCACGATCTGCTCGCACACTTGACTGCACTACTGGAATGAGACCCATCTCGGTACTTTGTTGTCACTCCATATGTAAACCTTCCCCTTGAAACCACATTGGCTTCACGACTTCGACACCCCTACTGGATGTACCTTGGCCTAACTCTTTCTTAGTCCCTGATGAAGCTATTTCTTACTCAACTCATACCGACTGACTTTTTTTTGGCTCAGAGGGAGGGAACCTGCCTCCTCCAATAGTACCCAAACTCAAACCACTTCAAATACTAGCTCAGGGTATTACAAGACAACTTAATTTGCTCTAAAACCAACTATCATACAGCTATACTAGCTCATGGATCGAATGCCCCTTTTCTCCCTAAGAAGTCAACCTTGTGCGGTATTGCTCAACTATACTTGCAATTGCCTTGTGGATGAGCCCTTTCAAGTTCTCAGATTACGTGTTTTTGCTTGCGAGTCCTCCATCTGGAAGGCACTCGACTTCTACAACTGCATCATGCAATTATCCACCTACGAGCTGCTATGAGCTCTTCTACTTGCATGGTCCAACCATGTCTAACTTTGTTCACTTTCCTGAACGGCTGCTACATTCTTTGCATTCTTGGTGATTCCACCAAGTCTTCATCCTTTGTGTCCCCCATAAGACAACTGATTACTAAACCTGTCGACCTTGAACTCTGAGTTCACACTTCACATAGACTGGCTCCCTGAGCACTTCTGGATCCAACAACAAACTCCCCATGAGTTCCTTTTTAGCTCTTTGAGGACCTGACTTCATCCTTACTACATTCAGCCTGAGATCCCTAACTCACTCGGTCCAATGACTTCAAGGACTACGCACCTTTGATCTTGTGATACCTACTCAACTGCTTCCCAAGTCTCGCTTGGTTCCACCTTTCTAATAGCATCAGGTTGCCGCATGCAACCCTTCTAAGATCCTGCACCATCGACACCAATACGGATCTTCTGAATCCCTACCTTGTTGTCCCATTCCTGGGTGACCAACAACCTTACTGGCATCCATCCTTGCACTAACTGTATGCCATACAGATGAGTTCAGTCCTTGAGTTCCTCACTTGGTCCTACTACGGAGGACTGAGATCTTCCCAAAGCTTACACCGACACTCGATGACACTCGTGGTGCCCATGTGTGTCCTACACGACATGGCCTAGCTCATCTTGCGGGGAGCACACCTTCACATCGTGCGACTCCTCAATTTTGCACATCCAATGCTGAGAACTAGCCTTCGCTCTTGTGTACCCAAGCTCATATGAGATTTCCTTGCTGAAACCCCCAACATAAGTTCCAGTCTTACTCAACACTGTTGGGATCTTGGCTATCCCAGACTAACTGCTATCGACTCGATTACATAGCTTGGCCAACCTTACGTCTCGCTTTACCTCATCACTTGGGATGAGTTCCAACATCCAGCTCCCTTCAGTAGCACACATTAGAGCTATCTCATGTTGGCCCTGTTACTTGCATTCATAGGGTTTGGGACATTGAGTTTACCACACAACCTCTCCCATCATGGCTAAGGCAGAACGAGATCTTACCTTGTCCCTAATAACTATAATGGACACCTGAGTCACTTGCTTAACTCAAGGCGGAAGCTACTTTTGTTTCGCTCCTGGAAGGAAGAGCACGAGGTACCCTTTCCATTTGGTATCATGTCGTGAACTCTCGGTGCAACTTGACTGCATCGCTATGGTGCTCCTTCTTTCGAATGACCATACCTCCCTATATAAGCTATTAGTATTAATCCCCACATACCTTAGGATAACATCGAGAAGTGGGTGAATTCCCCAATTTCTGCCTTTCTGTTCTGTACTACTTCATAGCCCATAGGGTCTTTCACTTTGCAATGCAGACTCTTTAACTAGTCTTACTGGCTCTTATATCATGGCCTGGCATGACCTCTGCAGACCTTCATTGCCTGACTAACTCTTGGACGAGTCCAACTTGCCTTGTAGAGTTGCACCCCTAATTAGTACAACCTACCTTAACTCACCATGACTTGGCATGACTTGGCACTCCTTTATGCTCCATGCCGCATTCTGCCCACGCTACCATGTGTAACTCGGCCTTCCCACTAGAACCATACTGTCCCAACTCGTCTCAACACTTTCTGCAACACTAACACCAAACGCCTAGCTTCCAATGCAACTCGGTCCACTCACGTAGACTACAGACTTGGATCGCACCTCACAACTTAGCTAATACCCAACGGTTCACCAGATGGCTCCTTGACTCGGTTTGACCTAGGATGAGTCCTAGACCTTATGTCTAATAGACTCCTTGTGTCCAACTCGCCTCACCACTGCGAGTTTCCTTAGCTCACACATTGACGCACGCACCGCACATAACTTGCAATACCAAGGGTACAACCCTGTTGTACTGCACTTAGACTAGGTCCAGTGCTCCTCAAGCGCACTGCTCACTTCAACCTTGTGATAATGAGGGGCCTTCTATATTAGATCTATGAATTCTATCATGCATTTTTAGCATTTCTAAGATCCTTCTTCTCTTGTCTGTGTTAGAATATTTTTAAATTAATCAATAATATCAAGGCAGGTTGTTTGTTTGGACCTGTAGTTGCATCCTACAGTTTGGGTTAATTTAATTGATTGGACAAAGAAAAGATTTTTTATTAGTGTTAATTTAATTAATTATAATTTATTTTTGTGAGTGCATGATGGGCTTCCTGCATTGCTCATGCAAATAGGTTAGGCCTCGAGTAGTCCCTATGGAAACATTGTACAATTATTCCCATGTTAAAATTTATTTATTTTTCTTTTGAATCCCAAGCTAGTAAACAGAACATGCAACACCATGCAATATACACATAGTACCATGGAATATATACACACCCGCCCGCATGACAACCTGCAATAAACACACCTATATAGACTGCCTGTCATACAGATTCACAATATAGGTATATATTGTTGGCTATTCATTCAAAGCTCTAACAAATACTGGACTATAATTTATAAGTGCCTAAGTTAGTGAATACCAAACTGGTGTAGGGAAAATGTAGATCCATTCAGGGACTGCAGGACAAATTTGAATGTTTGCTGGATTAGTGAGCCCTACTTTGCATTCCCAGAACAGGAATGTCAGACTCTTCTATCAAGCATTACCCATTCTTGTTTCATGGAAATTGTGGAAACCGAAAAATATTAAAATACAAGTTCCAATAGGAGTGTTATAACTCATTATCACTAAAAATCCTCTCTGGAAAACACAAGGAAATAGTCTCACTATGGATCCAGCCTCCTATTTCTAGCATAGCTCAAATTATCAAAAAAATTAAAAGGGTTTAGGGTAAGGTCCCACGGAGGAGTCTTTCTAAAAAAATTTACTGGGTGTTGCTAAGATTTTTTTAGGAATTAGTTCATTTGAAAAATTGGAAATGGTTGTATGAGTATCTTTTGTAACACAGTTGGAATAGTTACCAACATCTTCAAAGCACCAGTTATGTAAATCTCTACACACCCTTTCAATCCCAGGGATACCAGCATCTTCAAAGCACCAAGTATGTAAAACTCCACACACTCTTTCAATCCCAGGGATTTATGGATTATTGCCATTTAAGCTCTTTGAATTAGTTGGCTTGGCTTGAAGACAAATTAAACTCATTGGAAATAAAGAGAAAATACAAACAATTATTCCCTTGCAATCTCATTCAGAAAAATGTTCCATCCAAACAAGCCAAATTAATTAATTTTGTCACACATATCCAGGAGAACGCACTATCAGTTGGCTTTGCTTATCAAATTCTAGGTTCATTCTCTTGACAATTTCTTATAAGAGGAAGCATTTTTAGGCATCACGAGTTTGGCCTAAAAGCAAAGGATTTTTATGGCAACTTCAACACAACTCCCTTATCACAACAGAAAATCTCCAAAAGCAGGGTTTTGTTAGGCCAGGAATATGTAATCTTTACTGCACAACTCACATACAACAATACAATGGTGTTTGTACATGTAATTAGGCAACCACAGAACAAATGTAAGTGTAAAAGCTTTAGGAGTCAAAGTTACGTTGCTTGCTTTGGAGGGAAACTTTTGATGAAAAGTTTTAGGTTCTCTTTGACTAGTTCGACCCTTAGAATTTCTTGTTATGTTTGTTTTGCTTTTGCAGTTTTTGTAGCCTACAATGGTGGTTCAGTCATTTATGGGAGCATCCAAGAATATTTTTGGAAATAGTCACAAAAGTGTTGAGAGTCATTATTATCCCTCAACTCAGAACCATGCACGTGGAAGACAGGAGAATACAATATGGAATTTCAAGGAGAGTGGTGAAGTGTTAGAAGCCAGGAAGGATTAAGAATAAGAGATATTAAATGAGTTTTCAGAGGAAATAGAGAGCAACCCAAACCGTACTTTTTCCTTGTTGAAAGCTAGAGGTATGACCTGGTGATTGTTGTTTTAGATATGTTGCATCAGTAAGGTCATGGATATTCCATAATAAGAACAATACATATATGTATTAGTGTAGCTTTTGTTTGCATCAGGAATATTTGGAAATTTGGGTGATTCTGTGAGAAGCTCGAGAATAATTCCACATCAATAATGACATAACATAGTCAATTTGCATTACTGATGTTTCCATCTCCAATAATTCAAGTACCTTATCTAAACATTATTGGTACTCAAGCAAATCACATTCATCCAATGCTGCAATAGTGCAATAGAGGGGAAGTTCTGTATACAACATAAGACCATTTTCTATTGTCACTTAACAAAGTGAAAGCTAGCAAAAAAGAAAAGGGGATTTAAGGATAAAAAATATTTAATATAAGTAGCATAAGATGTTCAAGGTAGAAACTATCCAGGGTACAGAACTATAGATGGTTGCACAAATTTGTCCAATTGGCAAGGTGATTTCTTCCTAAGCTAATGCACATTACTCTCCAGCTTCTACCCCAAAGGTGGCATCCAACTCCCATCTTCAACTACTTTAATTATATAAAAAAATTTACCAAGTACAAGTAGACATCGTTATCTTGGACTAGATAGCTCTGCGGTGGATACTATGGGAATGCTACCATATTCCCTCGCATATCCAATCAATGAATAAGCCTCACTTCTCTCTGTAGGCTCATACCCATATCCTTCCAAGAATTCAGGATCCCTCTGCACCAGCCATAAAAGTGATTCAAGGACATCCCACTCCCCTTCCAACATCTTCAATGCAAAACTCATCCATGGCCTCTTGTCAGGATTGTCTTGGATACACCAAAATGCCACCTTAGTCATCCTTATAATAGCTTCCCTATCAACATTGGTTGTCACCCAAGGAACGTATATAGAGAACCTTTCATAAAGAAAAAACTAGATGCATTTCATTTTTGTCTATGATGTTAAGAAATTTTTCTCATCCTATATGATAGATTGGGTGAGTAGTCAATAAAGTTAAATGATGTGTAGGGAAATTTATGTGGATAACTTTGTTATCTTGTATGAATTTTAGCATATATAAATATATCTACATAGATATTATCATATTTGTATTAAGTTAAACTTGTACACAAATGCCCATACAGATGGATTGGACCATTAATGTTACGAAAATTCATTGTCTAAGCCATCATACCAGAACAAAAATGTTATACAAGTCCCAAAACTAGTAACCATAAAGGGAATTAGTCACAATGTCAAAAAAGTACTAAATTAACCATGGCACTTGGTATCTTCTTGACAAAGTTGACTATAGTCCCTTAGAATCCTCCACACAAAAAAGATGCAACATCGTGCAGTAATTGACTACCCACCTAACATCATGACACTTGTATAGCTTAAATGCAATGGATGCTAGAATTACAATAATGATAATTAACAATTAGAGTCAAAGAAATTGCACTCTATCCCCATTTTGCTATGTTACCAAGTTAAGCTCTTTTCCTCTATGAATTTGTTGACTCCAGTTTGGGTCTGGATATGGGGCTAGGACAGCGTTGGGTTCACTCAAGGTTTACTGGCTTGAGGACCACTCAGGGTTTACTAGCTTGAGGACCATAGTTATTACATAGAAGGAGCAACAAAATAATCAAAAGAAGAGAAACAAATACCATAAAAAGAGCAGCAATAAAGATAGTCATAATTGCAGAATTGAAGTGCCATCATAACACATAAAAGAGCAACAAATAATGGCACTAAAAAGTGTTACAATCATAGACAAAATGAGCAGCAATAATGATGATGAATAAGCAGTAATGTCAACTTTTCATGAACAACAATATCAATTTCAATGTGCAGCAATATACTGTCAAAAGGAGCAGCAATAGTACCATAAAAGTGTAACAAAAGATCAGAAAAGTATGTCCCCAAAATACGTACCCCTGTATAAGTTGCATAGGTTATTCTTCAATGGAGACTTGGCTATAGCTATGTTGTAGAATGACTTTTTTGATAGCTATCACATTGCTCTTGTATATGATTTTCTATATTATTGCTAACTGGTTTGTGTTGATCAGTCATTTTTCTGATTGTAAATAAGTTTTAGAAGCCTATTACAACTTATTTTCCCTTTAATAAAAAACATCACCACTTTGTCATATCTCTCAAATAGTTATATTTTTGTTGTCCCTAAAATATATCTCAAATCATTGTACCTCTTTTCCCAAAGGTTCAAGTTGTTTTTCCAGGTTTCCTCTTATTTGTTTATAGATTTCATTTATTATATATCATTGTTCATATTTCTAGATTTTATTCTACATGTATCTTTTTGTTTTCCAGACTACAACATCCTTGTTGTGCGATGTTCTATGCCTATATGAATCCTAAACATGGCCACAATTGAATATATTCTCACATTGAAGGGTATTATATGGTGATAATCAACATACTATCTCATAATTCTCAGCCAACTATAAAATAGAATACATTTTTATTAGATTAAAATTCTACAACAAAGTTTCAATTACTATGAATTCCAACACTTATAGAGAAGAAAATCTCCTAGTAGACACTCTTGCTAACTAGGCAATAGGAAAAAACATCAATTACTGGGAAGTTGGGAACTAATCAAATAAATTTAGCAAGATTGATGATCAACTAAATAAGTCCTTTGATAGGAAATTTTTTATTTCTCTTCAATTGACGTTCAAAGTTGTGTATTCTCAATGTTGAGTGTTCAATACTATGTATGGTAAATGACTCCGACTAGATTCATCTAAAATTAATGGATAGTTTTCCCTTCTGAGTTTGGTGATAAATGGACCTCTCATAATCTCTGACCTGTTAGAGATTTGAATTGCATTAATTCCTTCATGGAAATCGTACACTTGACAATCAAGATGGGAAAATATTCTAAGTGGATGGCTAGTATACTGCTAGATCGTTGAGCTGGGATTGGTACGTGTTACCCCTCTCACATCTGCCACCATTTCTCTCTCAATAGATCTTCAATATCTAACATATGCTTTTAAATTTTGTAGGTTTAGTTTCAATACTTTATAGGCTTGTCAACTACAGTGTAATTTTCTACTTTCTTTGCTGGGAGGAAATTCGTTCTACTCCCTTCCTAATTTTCAGTTGTGTTAGTGATTCATACATATCTTTTTGAGATCTTCAGCCTTACCATCATTTCTTTACATGCCATTATGAACTTGTTAATTCATTATTCCTTTCCGCTGCTCTATTTTTTTGGCTATGTTTTCCAAGCATGGTAAAGCTACCTATTTGCATCGAGGCCCTCAAATGGGCTCCTACAAAAGTTGGAGCATTTGACACGCTTAAACTGAAAAGGGTTTTAATTTTGACTGTGAATTGATTGAAGGTGCTATTCGAGTTAGTTAGTTAAAACAAAGAAGTTGTTGGACCCTCTTTGTTATCTTTCATTCTTGGAAGTGGGATCATGTTTCCTATCAAATGTGATGGATATAGTTCAATGTCATTATTTGTTGAGACTTATTTGTAGGAAATACATTCATTAACACTTGTCAACGATGCTCTACTCCAACAAGCTCTTGATGAATATGTTCCATAAGATGGTCAAGATCTGATTGGAGGTATTTTTTCAAAGTTCTTCAAATTTAATTCTAAGATCAAATGTATATTCAATGCCATGTTTACTAATTTGAAAAATGACTACCCTCTAGCTTTCAAGATTCTCATCTTCACACATGGTGGTCAGATTGATCATCAGCTCCTTCTTAAGTTTAAAATGATGTTAAAATTCCCATCCAACTACCTCTAGGCTATTTCTTGCTATCCTACGATTGCTTTTACTGTGAACATTTTCTTGAACTCTAGTAGGAATTTTTGTTACAAGTTCTCATCCATTTTAATAACCATTTTTCTTGGATTCATTGCAAGGCCATTCATTGAGTGATCCCAATGACATCGTGCATTCCTTTTTATTAGTTCAACTATGAGAGGAAGGATGAAGTTTCAATTTTATGCTATGGTACTGGAAATGCAACCATTGCTCCAAAAGAAGAGAGTTTGTTTTACTTCCTATTGCTCTACTCTCTTAGAATTCAAGGCTGGTAAAGAGAATGGTTTTCTAATATGTATGATTTTTCAGAGCCCCTATATAATACAACTTTGCAAAGCTTGAAAAACATAAGCAAGTGAAGATCTCAATCTCAGCTTCACCATTAGAAAGAGGGAAATTCCTTCCAAAATTGGATCTACCTTATGTCTCCTACACAACCATGTATACGAATGAGGTGGTGGCCAAACCAAGTAACTCTCTTCTCTATTCCCTTAATGTAAGACCTGAGTTAGTTTGTGATAATGCAAACCTTATTTGTGATGCCCAAATTTGTACCAGCCCTACCTCACTTAGTTATGGTGCATTCCAACACTGTAAGGTTGCACTTGGGAAACACTATATGCATGCCTCTAGTAACCATGTTGATAGAATGTGGACTTCCTATCTACCCAAATTCCTTTTTCCCATTGTGCACCCATGCCCAAAAATAGTTATTGCATAATCTAAGTTGTTTGACCTTACCTCCTACACCGTTAAAGGGAAGGATACCCAGTTCAAATGCACCATTTAGGGGAGATGATAAGAAGGATGCTTGGTATTCCCTTGGGCTCCTTCAAATGTGATGCCAGTACCCTAGCTAATTCCTAGGATAGCATGCATGAAATTATCTTTTGCAAATAGACTTTGCTTGTAGCACACATTTATAGTTCTCCTTAAATTCGCACTATCACTCTACAATTTCAATAGTGACACTTAGTATGTTTAATGGTGGCCTATTTGTTGGGCATTGAGGACAATAAGTTGGTATTTTAGAGTAGCTAGTAGTTGCATACATGCTAAATAGAATCACTATGAAGAATATCCTATGGCTATATTTCTCATGACACTTGGAGGAGAAAATAGCCACTCAGCTGCAAAATATAGAAGCCACATAGAAGCTTCAGATATCCTTCCCTCCTCATACATATCCTCTTGCACCAATGCTATTAGCTATACCCTGGCATATATGCCAAAATCTGCCATGGGCCATTAGGATATGATCCAAGTACTTATATTTGAATTGGACTGAATATGCCCTTAATCTATGGAGGTTTCTTCATGTAAGTACTTGCTCCTCAAATAGTTTTGTTATTCAATGTTAGTTTTCATTATCAAATAATAGGTCCTTTTTTTTGCAATTCAAATTATTTTTGGAGGAGACTAATTGGAAATGTATATGAATGAATGGCTGCAAAGGTTGAATTCAAACTTGAAATGTAATCTAGAGACAAGGAATGTCTTGGATGTGATTGTTTGTTGCATATTTTTAATCCTAGCATTTAGTTTATAACTTTATTTTGATTTTGGTAGATACTTTGCAGCTAGAAGTGCAGATGCTCTTGTGAGCCTATGGGATCTCTCTGAGATGCTGTGTGTGCTGACCTTTACTAAGCTAGAGTATGTTATGTATTAATATAATAAATTATTTCAAAAGCATGCTAAAAGATATAATGCAAACTGTGGCTATAGTTGAAGATGTTTTGTTTTCTAAACTTGTTGTTTTAGAAGATTTTGATATTATAATATAGTCGAAAAACTAAAATGAAGTTATTAACACATTAATCATCATCAATTGTTTGTTAGGGCTACCTTTCTTAGGAATTTACAGGTCAATGGAAACACTCTTTGTGGATTCCAAAGCTCTCTATTAAAGATTGTATTTTTCCTCTGATGATAATTTATGCTCAATTGCACGGATCTTTCTCATCTATGTGAAAGATGGATGTGTCTTTTTCCATTTGACTTTCAATTATTCTTAAGTTGCTCTCTTAAGTAGTATTTTTTGTTTTTAACCGACTTGCAAGAAAACTTTGTCAATATTGATGATGAAAAAATCATTATCATTTCTAGTTTCAATAATTTAATTGAAATTCCATGGTTTCACATCATGTGCATGGAAATAATTATTGTTCAAGAAATTTAATGTGAGGCTTTTCCAGGTGGCTAGTGAGGACAATTAGCTTCAATCACGATGGGAAATACATAGCTTAAGCCAGTGAAGATCTTTTAATTGATATAGTATGTTGTATTCTCTTCTCTAATTGTAAATTTTTATTTGATGCATGTTTTGCTGACATCTGACCTTTTCAATGTTGAATTGCTTTGAAAACTAACTAGCAAGAATTTTATACTTTTTGTTGTAGGTTGACGTTCAGACTGGATGGACGGTGCATCAAATACCCTATCGAGCAACCATGAATAGTGTTGAGTGGAATCCCAAGCACAAAGCATGTGAGTGAACTGATGATAAAAGCTCCAAAAGACAACCCAAACATTGATGGTATTCATCTACAGGGGGTTACCAATGCTAAAGTTTATAATTGTGACATTGGAACAGGTAATCTATCTAAGTTTATATTTTCTTTGAATGTTGGATTGCCATACTATTAACTTTATTTTGAAGTAAGTGGGAAAAATATTTGATTTAAATAAATAGTTAAGATATCTAGAATACATTTATCTAAAGGTTCTTAAGAAATATCATTAATTTATTTTATCTATGTGAGCATCATTTAGATAGCTCTAGGAAAATTCACCACCAGGAGAATCATTTAGATGGTTATATTAGAATGGGAGAAGGCTGGTTGTCATTTATTATTGTTGGATAGGAAGTGGTCTTGATTTACTAATTAATGTTGTGTAGAGGTCATTAGGTGCTTAGGTTTGGCTATTAACCTCTTCTTGGAGATAAGAAGATTTTCGATGGTTGCAAAACACTGCAAGGTAATTCAATGTTTGAATTGGGTGTGGGATGACCTAATTTTTGAGGTTGTCAAAGTTTGACTTTGAACTAGTGTAAGGATTCTTATTCTCATGATAATATGTTTTGATATGTTGTTAAGACTACAAATTTCTTGGTTGGATGTAATGTACAAGGAATTCATTGCAAAAGTTGTAAGGTTATTTTGTGAATATCTTTATGATGATCAGGTTATGAGTAAATTTACCTATTTGTTTTAGATAGGGATTTTTATTGAAATTCAAAATATTGTTTTCTACAGGAATTCGGTGAAATATATGAAGCTGAAGAAAATTTGGAACTAGATTTGGAATAGTTTGAGCGAGTTGCAGAGCTCTATCGAGGTGAAGAAGTTACTAGTACAGTTAACCAATGCCAACTTAATGTTGCACAGTTTGCAACCCAGCCTGAGTAGTAAGTTAATATGAAAGAAAATATTTGTAAAAGGTTTTTGGGATCACATATTTTCACTTTTGGGATATCAAGTGACCATAGTGTAGTGGCTACATATAATTGGATTTTTCTTGGGGTTTGATTTGCAGATTTATTATTTTCAGTTCATTTGTAGAGACTTGTGGATTTGTGGTTCTTTAAACGAATAATGTAAATGGATTTACTTGTTAAATCTAATATTGTTTTCCTACAGGAAAATTTTTCTTTCACCCTATTGATTATCTTAAAGGAAGAATTCAACTCTCTCCAAAATTGTATCAAAATCTCGAAAGGTTTTGCTATGCTCAAAGATGATTTGGAAATCCTATCATTCATCAATAACAAAGTACATGATTTAGTGGATTGTTACAATGAAAGGTTATTAGCCTTTGAGAGGACCAGAAATAGGCACACAAAAAGAAGAAAGTTGAACCCACTCTAAAGAAAAACTGTCCAGTCTAAACAATTGAGTCAACTCTTTGTCAAACTACCTTGCCATGCTCGAAAGAGTTATGCCAGTAGTTGAGTATATTCCACTGGCTTTTAGGAAAATATTAACATTTTCTCTTTCCTAGAAATGAATCATTTTCTCATGCCATGTTATGATGTACATGTTGTTCATGATTGTATGAACAATTTTATAAACTATAAATAAAAAAACTCTTTGGCATTAACTTTATGAATCCAGATTATGATGCATTATTTTCTTTGTTTTTTTATGAACATTATGCTTTGCGTATTCAAGCTTCAAAATCATTGATAATTTATGTCATAGTTTTCCATCGTATTTGGAAAAATAAAAATAAAAACTCCAACCAATAGGAGGACGACAAGAATTTGAAAACATTGAATGTCGAAAACCACACTAAAAAATATTTAAAATAAATTGTTTATTTTTTTAATACATTTTTACATATTGTCTCTAGAGACAATTTTTACATATTGTCTCTGTATTTAATCCCAACCATTGTCTCTAAAGAGACAAAAGTGAAATTGTCTCTAAAAAAAAAAAACCTTCTATTTCATATTGTCTTTATAGAGACAATTTTTAAGACACTCACTTAAAGACAATACTTGAGATAATAAACATTTTTTTTTGTCTCAAGTTAAGACAATTTACTCAAAAATTGTCTTAAATCGCCCCTCTATGTAGTAGTGCCTTGTCAAGAAGACCTTCAAAATCCATTAACACAATTCTTACAAATGCCACCATCAATGATTGTCAATGTCAAGACTAATAGCTCTAATAAGTAGTCATGTCAAACTGCCATATAAATCATCAACCAAATATCATTGTACTATCAAAAAAATGAAACCAAACTACCAATGTAAATGTCATATCACAGTCTTGTGATACACCCTCTACAGAAAAAATAGGTTTAGTATAATCTGACAATTTTTGTGAGTGAGTATTCAACCACTACCTCAACACATTGGAAAACACAGTTCATCCGTTAAGATCTAGATTTTTGTACATTTAAGATCTAGATTTCATGAGATCCAGATGTCAGATAACCTATTTCCGTGACTTTATATAAATCTGCATAAATGTAAGTCCTTGATACCAATACTACCCTTGTGAATTTTTGCAACATGATGTAAGGTCTTAGCAACATAAACATGAGGACAATGATGATAAAGTTAGAATTGAAGAATGATGATTGCTATCAAAATAAGGTACCTTAATTTACCAAAAATAGTACTTGGATCATAGTTTATGCACTGCCTTCGACTCCATTGAACAAACTCAGTCAACAATGTCACGTTGTCATCATTGTGCTCGAAAATAGATATACACTTCATATGCCAGCTTTATCAAAACATTGAATAATTGTATCAAGTGTTGAATGCACATACCAAGTTGATTCCCCTAAAAAAAATATCTTGAACACACTTGATGAAAATAATCATGTGTAATCTAAACATGAATATTGTGAGATGATAAAATCATATGAAATAGCACAGATCAGGTACCAATTGTCAACATAAGAATAGGAACCATGAAGATCAACCATTTTCAATAGTCAAAGTATCACTTACCACCTTTCTCTGCAACTTATGAAATGTCCATTGTACTACCCTATCTCAAACCCTGTTTCAATGCAACTTTACAAATCTACCAACACTAAGCAAGAAAATGTGAAGTCATGATACAAACTGATCTAAGCATTCACATAGATGTTTCATGGATTTTTTGTTGTCACACAACAAAAAAACCATTGTCCTAGCAACAAGAACATCAAATCAGGTATACTCCACTGTAAGCACTAAATTATAGACTTGTCATTTGTCTAACTATCCAAGCAACTCCCAAGCACTACGAAACTCAATTTCAAGTAGCATTCATTGTCATTGTCCTTTTAGCTAGCTACCACTATCATTACATTTTCACAAAGCCAAATATTGTATCCCAACTAAGATCTTAAATAATTATCAGTCCACTATCTTATCATGCTCTATCATTAAAAATTTACTCATATAAGATGAACCAAGCATTATATTATGTGCACATCAAGTAATTTTCAAGCATGATATTAAAGTGTTAAGCAATGATGAGACTGTTCAACCAACATAACAAGCTTAATGACAAAGAAAAAGAAGATGAATACTTCTTCACTGTCCAGGCCACCATTACTCCATCAAACAACTTTATATCTCATGAAAATATTTTTGACATCAACTAACTCATGCACCTTCTAAGAAAAAAAAGACCACTAAAGTTATTAAGCCACAATTTCAAGTAAGGACAAGATGCATAATGAATGTCAAATTTCCATCAATTAAGCAGAATTCACAAGCAATCAACCACAGGAAAAGTATAGGGAAAAGAGTATTGTAACCACTGTCATTGTCACTATGTTGCAACAAAGCAACGCTCAAATTTTTTCTACAAATGGCATGTAGGGTTATTGTGTTTCAAGCATCCTTCACACATTTTATACTATGTTTTTATCATAGTCACTTTCAAAGAAACATAAAGCATCCACTGCAACTTCAGTAGAAATATGGGGAACTATCATCCACCAACATGATGATCTATATGAACCATAACATTATGACTATTATCATCAACTCATTGTCACTATTATTCCCAACACAAACAAGAATTGAACATGGAGCACAAGCAAAAAAAACATGATACTTTTGTGCCTTAACACTATGACCTACACCTTGACATGAGAATCATGATAAATATGTCATGAGGCAACAAAATGCAACTCCTAAAGAACATATAACCAAAAAACTTCAATTTGATCAGTTCAAACTTCCATCAGTGAAAAATAATTTGAAGAGATGAATTTTAAAGACAAACTGAACTCAAGTAATCTCTTAAATATGATAGACTAATTATTTAAGTTGTGAATGTCACTAAGAGAAAATTTGTAGAAGATAGAACAACTAATATAACTACAAATTTTACAACCTTCTTGGTTGATATCAATGGGGTTTGATTTATAATGCACTAATCATCTTCCCCTACCTTTGCGCTACCTTTTAATTGCTTATAAATGATTCTTGTGTAGCATGCACAAGATTTAGTCCTTGCTTTCTTCTCTAGACCTCCAAAGATTCCTTCCTTGGCTTACACAGGTTATCTAACTCTTTGTTGTTTCTAGATGATTTCTTCCATTGACCCCTGCAAAACTTTTCTTTATGTCCAAAACCATTACATATATAGAATACAACCAAATATTTATAGTCTCTTATATCACCCTTTAGAGATAATTTACCATAGTTTCTTGCAATATGACCCATATGGTTACATCTAAAACATGTGGCATTATTAAATTTCTTTTTCCAATCATTTTTTCTCACATTCATCCAACATATAGATGCTTTATGACCATGTGCAAAACATGAATAGTAGTAACCAAAAAAAGAACAATTGTACCTCATTGATTGACCTTGCTAAGTAGGAAGAAATCCTGTGAATTTTGTTTGCTCTACTTCTTCCTCCTCTGTTGATTTCCTCAAATTGTTTACAATCTATAGTTTTAGAGTCAGTAGCATGAAAGTTTAAATCCATCTTTGTTCTGGGTCTTTTTCTAACCTTAGAACATCAACCTTCCTCTAAGCCCAAACCACCTTTGTCACCTAGAGCTTTTTGTGCACTAATAATCTTGTCCAAAGACAGAGTTGTTCTCATTGATCTTCTCATCACATAATTGCTTTGATGTTTTATCTATGTTCCTCAGTGAAATCACTTCCCATTCAAGTCTTTCTATATTATGTTCTTTTACCTTAAGTTGGTTTCTAACTTCTTCCTCAATCTTTCTAGCTTCTTCAACTTGTATCGTTGCTTCTACAAGATCTGAACATATCTTATCTTTGATATCTTTTTCTTGTTGATGTTTCCTTTTTAAATTTTGGTTCTATCTTCGAAGTTGTTTAATTGTATCTAAAGCACATAGGATTTCACCATCCAAATGAACCTCACTTTCTTGTTCATCCTATTTCTGTTCAGAGTTAAGTTCACCCAAAAAATGATCTTCTTCTTCATTAATTTCTTGGCCATTTGAATGTTCATTAGTAATATCTATAGACATGGACCCAGTTTGATATTCCTCATAACTATGAATATTTGCACCATCATCACTCTCAAATGAGCCACAACTTATTTCAGTCTTCAAAGATATCTCCTCTTGCAACTCACCATTCTAATTCATTTCAATCAATATGTCCCAAACTTCCTTTGCATCCCTGTAATGCATAACCTTAGCAATAGTTTCATTTGAAAAACTATTGAAAATAACATCTATATCCCTAGCATTGAATTCAAGAGCTTTCTTCTCCTCATGTGTGGAAGGTGATGTCATAGATACAATGCAACCTCTCTTTATTGTTGCCCACACATCAAACCCTAAGGAAGAAAAATATGTCTCCATCCTACGTTTCCAAAAAATAATGTTGGTACCTCCAAACTAAGGTGTTCTAAATGTAGGATACTCCATCATTTCTAAGTTATTGTTTATGGTCTCTTCTTCATTACTCATATTAAGTTCAGGTAGGGCTTGATGGTTAGTATTTTGCTGTGAACTTCTTTTTCCCTTGTTCCTTCTACTTTTTTCCATATCATACACAACACTCCAATAACATGAAGCCTTGAATCAATTAGAATTGATTAATCAAGGTTTTGTCTCTAATAACACTTGTTGGAGTGGTGAAGACACTGATTTGGGGGGGGGGTGAATCAATGTCTTAGATTACTTTTTCCCTTTAGCAAAAAAAAGAAACAATATGTGCTCTTACTATTTCAATGATTAAAACACTCATAAACTTTATGCACTCAAAAAACTAAAAAGGAGAAGCATTAAAGTAATTAAACACATAATATCATCAAACTAAGACAATGAGATTATAACAGTATATTTGTCTTGAGTGGAAAACCATCATGGGGTAGAAAAACCACTTGAAAATGCCTCACTGGTTGAAAGTGCCTCACTGGCAATATATCAATCAATATCTTCCAATCATTGTTTGAATTTCATACACAAAGTATCATCTCTATTTCTCTCCATAACATCCTCTGATCTTGCATCACTTAAGATTCATAGGCAAAAGTAAAAATACTGTCTCAATGCACTACAAGTGCTTTTCATCTTTTTTGATAATTCTTTCAAGTACAGATACCAAATCTCATGAGATACAACTCTTTACATATTACTGAGAAGAATAACTCTTAACAGAGTATAAAATCAACAACTACCAATTATTTATCTCTTAATCAACAACTCCTGAATATATTCAACAAAGCATAAAAATGTTCAAAATCAATGAAGAGAGAATGAATTGAAGATATCATAACTGTCCTGTAACCACTTTTACCAAATAAATATTTTACCACAATTTACACAACAAAAACCCACAAGAGTTAAGAAGAATCTAGCATAAGTAGCCTACATAACCAAAAATAGATTCCAAATAAGTAGTGAAATCAAAATTCCTTAACCCTTAACACCCAACAACGAATGGGTAATGAAACTGAGAAACATTAACCCTTAACATCTGGTCAAGTCACAAAATGGTTTTCAGAGTAAACACACTTTAACCCTTTAACAGATTTTGGTTAATAATATCTTCATTATAAACAAGCATAAAGCTAAAGAACGATTAGAGAAAACTTGGATTTCCTTCTAGATGTAAAACAAGAATAACAAAAAATGGACTAGAAACACCTAGAATGCATCAAAAACTTCCGTCTGTGGTTGAGAAAACTTGTGTCCAAGTTTCTTCAACAATAACCATTTGAGCATTGTCATTCCATCAAACTGCCAACATTATCATTTCACCTATTTTTCTCAACTACCCACAACAATGATGAAACCCTAAGCCATGATATCCAATAGTATTTCATTCATATTTACCATGTGATCAATGTCGAAGCCTAGCCATCTCCTTTTTCAAAATTAATTTCACCATTCAAAATAAGCTTCGGGTTTTATATATGCTTTTATGTTATATGTGTTAGGAGTTCGGTGGTACCATGTGAAACTTTAGAATTTGTGAAGCCTATCATCCTTAGGAAAGGTCTTAATGCCAAAGTGTCAAAAATATGAAATACTATCAATGAAACAAAATATTAGGAGTTTCCCAAAGATGCAAATCATGCTAGTGCCTTGTAAAGCATCAAACATAGTAAAAACTCCTTAGCCATAAAGAACATATAAATATCATCACCATCTGACCTTGCAACCATATTTGACACAATGCCAAATAAAATTATAAATATCATCATGATAAGACCTTGCAAGCATATTTGACACAATGCCAAACAAAATTCCACCAGGGTCAACCTAATTTACTCCAAAAAATTACACATTTTCTTATAGTCTTTGAATCTTCATAAAGAACTATATAATTGACACTTATAGGGGTGTGACTAATGGGAACTTGACCATTGTTATACAAAAATTCCTAAATATGTTTATAAAAATTGTTAGTCCTTGTAACACTAAAACATTAGAGAAGTGGCATGAATAAGTTGTAGGTTCTAGGAATTGTTGAGATCAATACCATGAATTATAGGATCTTTTCATGTAAAAGATCACTTTTGTGCTTATAGAGACTAGTTTTATTATCATGGATCTAAAGCCAAGAGATTTTTAATAATTTTTGGAACCGATAATATTTGTCAATAACATCCATAAAAATATAAATGCATTATGAAAATCATTTTCTAGCATCTATGAAAAAACAATTATTAGGTTTTTTTGTGTCCTTATAAATGTATTGTGTGAGGATTTATTTCTATATATTTTTCTATAGACCTATGTCTCTCTATATTTATTTCTTGACCCTTTGATTAATTTTGTAATATTTATTGCTTGTCTATTTTTCGTATTTTTATACATATTCATGGTTATGGTGGTCTATGTGTATATGCCCTCATCTTTCTTTTGCATCTTTATGCTAAGCACTAATACATTTATTTTTATGCTCACACTTTATTCATATTGAAGTGTTGACTTATTATTGTTTGTCACTTACAATGTATGTGATTTTTTTCATTACTAAGTAGTGATTGAGAACCTAGTAGTGGACAAACAACAATAGGATTAAATAATGTAAGATTCTTCTTTGATTTCTTGAGATTACATGATTATATTATTGAATTATTCATATATGTGTGATTCTTAAATATGGTATTATTTAATGGCGATTTCTATATTTTCCACATGTTTATTGGTTAGAGAAGAGTTACATAAGAATATCAACGGACCTATGGGAGAGTGTTGGCTTACTATATAAATGAATATATGCATAGGATGGTGATAAGGAATTTTTTCACTTAGTATACTTTAATAAGGACTCAAACTCCCAAAAAATTAACATTGAAATATTCTTTTAAAAAATTTCATTAAAGGTTGAAGAATTTGATAATTAAGTTCTTTACAATTGAAAAAATGACTTTTTTTCATATGTCTGAATGAAATTAGAAAGGCATGGAAACCCTATGATGGGTACTTATAAATGTTAGAGAGCATTATGCAATAACTTGAATTTATACAACCAACCAATTTTTAGGGCTTGTTGTGTAACAATGGCTAGTCTACAAATAGTTTAAAAGAAAAATAAAATGAATACAATACTATCCAAGGGACTTGAAACTAGATGTAGAGACTAATAATAAATTATCAACACCCATTTACTTTTAAAAAATATGAAAAAATCATTTTGATGATACTCTTTAGAGCTGTCCATAGAATCTAAAGTATTACATCTAGGCTTGAAACAAGCTTAATCACCTTGAAAATAGAGGTGGAAGATTGCTTTGAATTGTAAAAAAAGTTTTTTTAATGCTTGAATTTAGAAATCAATCCCATATCTTGAGATTTTAATGCATAAAGAAATTCTTGGTTAGCCTCCTATCATGTGGTATAAAGTAAAATTTCTCTATAAAAATGAAGATTCATTCACCTACAAAATGAGGGGAAAAAGAAAGTTCCAATACTATTCAAATTATAAATATCAAAGGAAATTCTACCTCGGGAGGTGCTATCATATGTGTTTAAGAATTGATCTACCTAGCATTAAATATTGATAAAATACTAAAATAAAATTTATGCTATGATATAAAATTGATTTGAAGTATAAGAAACCCCAAATAATGAATAGTGAATGACAACAAGGAGAAAGTCTAAACAATGATAAGGTTGGTGGGAAAGGGAAACTAAGAAAAATGGAACATGAATTAAAAATAATTATATGAATTAAAAGGTATCCAAAGTGGCAAGTGAAAAAAAAATGATTGGGGAAACTAGTGTGAGTTGAAAACAAATTTAAAAAGAAATAAAAAGACTAGGTGTGTTATGATTAAAATGGAAAGATATGGAGAGGGTGAATTTTTTTTTGAATAAAAGGTAAAAATGATTGCTATGGGAAATGAAAAATAGTGATTTGAAAGGTGGTTAATGGAAAATAAGAAGAAATTGAGAAAAAAACCCAAGCTAGGGTTTACTTTGGCTTATAAGGAGGCAAGGAGAGGATGGGAGAATAAAAAAATAATATAACATGGATAGGTAAATTGAAGGAAATGGTTGGAGAATGATAACGAATGTATTAGAAAGGGATGACACATAATAGGAAGGAAATGGAGTTGAAACTAAATGAAACAAATGAAAATGCTATCCGAACTAAGGGAAAACATAAAATATGATTAGAAAAATTAAAGAGATCTATTTTATAATTTATTATAATGCTTAATTAATTTATTGGAGACATTGATATGTAAATTAAAATTCTATAGATGTCAAATAGATCAATAATTACTCACAATTGAAAAATAAGCATCTCCAATGTAAAATGAGGGATAGGTTTCCCTATTTTATGGGTTTGAAGAAGAAATATAAAGAGTAAAACCAGATTTCCATAAGCATCCTCATTAAATAAATATTATGTGTATTAAAAATTCATTTTGATTAGTAAAAAGACTTGGTCAACCACCTAACACCCATTGTTGAGGATTAGTCCCTTAACCTAAGGAGGTCCAATTTTCTATGGAAGATTAGGGTATATGAATTTGCATATAACCTATTGGAATAGTGTCTCATTAATTGATAAGGTTAGAAGGGAAAAAAGTGATTATGAGATAGGGCTAAGGAAATGTGAAAGGGGATCACACCTACGAGAGAAATAGAAGGGTGAAACATTAGTTTAAAAAGAAAACACAATAGAAAGGGAGAAGATTTACAAGATAGAACTATGACAAGGCATAAGAAGATGAGGGGGCTAAAAAAAGATTCTAAATAAGAAAATTAAACACAACCTAAAATGTGTGCATAACACAATAAAAATAATTATAGAGCATGCAATTTTTAATATTACACATGGAATTCCTCTTGTCATTTTAGATATGTTGCATATGTGAACTCATTCTGTACATATATTAGAGTATTTGAAATGTTTCAATTCATACTTAAAATTAATGTATATTTTAATTTTATTTTATTTTTAAGAAATTGTTACCATTACATTGTGTTAGCTTTCCTAACTAGCATGGAAATCTTCTTTAACTACACTCAATATTAATTATTAATTTCTAATTTAATAAATAATATATTTTTCTTTCATCTTAATACAAAAATGACTTTTCCTCTTTTCTATGGACATTTCAAAGATCTATTAATAAGTCATTACACTTTTTAAAACTAACTATTGTTATTTTGAAGACATCACATATCTAAATTCATTCAAATAGATATATTAAATTCTTAAAATTATATTTAACCATACTTCAAAATAAATATATATTTCAATATCCATCTTTAACTCAATCTAATATTATTATAGTTCTTTTATGCATTGAATTGCCTTTCCATTTTGAACTTCAATTACTATTTTTAAAATCTTTTCATCTTATAATTAGCAAAAAAATATTAATCATTGTTTTTTCATAAGTATATAATATAAAAATCAAAGATTTATAGATAATTATACAAAGATTTTCAAATTTTCAAAATAAAAATCTAATTTTTTTATGAGAAACTCACCACTTTCCAAACCAACAATACAACCAATAAAACATAACACACTGAACTAGCAATCATTGATCACCAGATAAACTACTACGTCCTTACATGCACATGGGAAGTTACCTCAACCTCGACGTCGATGATCGGGCTCTGAGGTGGACGCGGAACCTCAACCGGCCGGCTCTGAGGTGGACGAGGAACCTCAACTGGCCGGCTCTGAGGTGGACGAGGAACATACGGAGGGGAAGGCGACTTTGTTTTGCTGTCACAACAGCATTTGTAAACCCCTATTATCAAGCCAATCAAAACAACAAAGCCAACAATCGATCTGATTATAGAGCTCTTTTCCTTGTGAGCGGGGCTTGGGTTAGCGATTCCTGGGGAAGTGTTGGGGGTTAAAATGGGAATTTCTGATGAATATTGACATGAAAAGTTCCAAACGTGCAAGGCGTGATTCTCAATTGCGATCCCCGTGGAAGCCGAAAAGCCGACCTTGACGCTGGGGGGAAGGAGCTTACTCAGGTCTATATCATGCACCAACACCGGATCATACGGTTTATATGAACTATAAGGGTTGGTGTCATGTAAAAGGAACACTTGAATCTGTGTGCCGTTGTAATCCACCCATGCTTCCCATTTTTCTCCATCGTTGAGAGTAGCGCCTGTGTCAAGATCACTTACTGAAAAAGTTATCACTGATTTGACGCTGTTGACATTGATTCCCACATGGTTATCATCCGGATCGAACTCATCCTTGTAGGTGTCGAACTCCACAGCAAAAATCCGATTCGATGAGTTCCCATCTGTTTTAGAATTAAACAGGCCAAGCCATTTGCCCGAATCAGCGCCAGAGGATTGAAAGTTGAATGGAGCGAGGAAGATAGTGAGTCCGTCTCCATTGCCATTGACTCCGACGATGCTGAATTGGAAATGCGCAGAAAAGCTTGCCAGAGCTCCAGAAGGAATACTGTTGGGATAAGTGGCCCACCCGACGCCCCTTTGGCTCTTGGTAAGCTGTATTACGTCATTAAAACTGGAAGCATTTGCAGAAAGCTGGATATCCTTTTGGGGAGGAAAACTAAAGCTAATGGTTCCTTCATCTGAGACGTACCAAAAAGCAGAACAAGTAATATACAAGCAGAAAAGGAAACTTGCCGCCTGTAGGGGATGGATGCGAGCCATCGGCATTTACTTAGGAATAAAGGAATGCTGGCTATGAATAACATACACGAGACCAAAGGATGGTTATATAGGAGCTGCGTAAGATGTACCCAAAGTTGTCCCCATCTCTAGAATCTTGCCGGCGTGGTGTCCTTCGACGAAGAAGAAAATATATGTTTAAATAACGTGAAAATGACCAATGGTGAAGTTTCCTTTCTCTTGCGAGAAATAAGAAAGAAATTTAAAATTGATATTTATTTGAATTATGTGAAATGGTAGAAAATTGTATGCCCGTCATTTTTCCTTATGTGTGGGCCGCTTCCAATGAGTAAATTTTACATATTTTTATTGGTTTTTAGTATTTTATTCTTAAAATGTATTGTTTCACACTTTGGATGAGATTTATGGGTGTCGAATTGACATGTGTTGGTTTTGCATCCATAGTTTCACTTTTAAAATTTGAAAACAAAATTTCTTCTTTGCCTAATTATTTCAGTGTCACTTGTGAGACTATGTAACACATCTTTTTTTCATTAGTATGCATGGTTATTGTAGTTAAAGACGTTTCCTTATTCATTTGAAATCATCTAGGAATGAGTTGGGAAAATCTAAGCTTCAATTTGTAAAATGAATATTTTTTTTCTTTTTTTGTCATAATAAAAGTATTTAAGGTACACCATCCTAGTTCAATTACACATTTTCATAATTTTGAATCTTCACTAAGAACTATAGAGCTGAAACTTCTAGCGATTTGACTAATGGGAACTTGACCTTTGTAATATGTTTATAAACACTATTAATTCTTACAACACTCAAGCATTAGAGAAGTGATGGGAATACATTGTAGATTGTAGGAATTGATGAGATCAAGTCCACAAGTTATAGGATCATTTCATGCAAAAGATCACTTTTATGCTCTCAAAGACTAGTTCCATAGGCATGGATCTAAACCAAGGAGATTGAAAATAATTTTTGGAACAAAAATTATTTGCCAATGTAACTCGTAAAAATATAGAGCATTGACAAATCATTTTCTAACATCTATAACAATATTTTCTTATCATTGAATTCCACTACATTATCGAAATTCATTGCAAATTTACTATTTTCATATTTTATTTCATTTTATGGCCCCCTAGTTGTAAAAAAATTGAGAAACATATATTAGAGTTTTAACCTTCCTATTAATGTATTGTGTGAGGATCTCCTTCTTTGTCTTCTGCTATAGACCTATCTCTCTCTTTTTTTGTTTTCTTACCATTTGATTGATTTTATAATCTTCATGCCTTGGTCAAGTTTCTTATCTTCCTACATGTTCATGGCCATGGTGGCCTATGTGCATGTGTCCTCATCTTTGTTTGGCCTCTTTATACTAATCATTAAGATATTTATTTTTATATTCACACTTTATTCATATTGAAGTGCTGACTTATTATTTTTAGTTACTTGCAACTTACACGATGTTTTCATTATTAAGTAGTGATTGGGAACCTAGTAATGGACAAACAAAAATGGGCTCAGATAGTGTGAGATTATTCCTTGATGTCTTGAGGAATTAAATGTTTATAGTATTGAATTATTCCTATATACCTGTGTAATTTTTAAATATTGTAATGTTTAATTGAAATTTATGTGTTTTTCACATGTTTATTGGTTAAAGAAGAGTTACTTAGGCATATCAATGGACCTACAAGAGAGTGTTGGATTATTATTGAAATGAATAGACAAAGGATGGTGATGAAGCATTCTTTCATATATTGTGGCTTGACAAGGACTCAAACTCTTCAAAATTATATCCCTAACTAATGGGTCAATCTACTGCACATAATGAAGTTGATGAGACTACTTTACTATACATTGGCATTTTTTAATGTTCGTGTGAAGGAATTGACATGTCAATTGATGATAGAAAATATTAAAATGATAAAAGAAATGGAAACCATTTTTTATTAGTGCATTTCATCGTAGGTCATTGAACTTTAATGTTTTCTTCAATGTTGTCTAGATTTTGTGGAGTTTCAAAAACTTCCCTTGGTAAATTCTTGGCTTATGCTTCATATTTTTATTTTTTGGAATGATAATGTTGATGGTTTTATGGGAATATGGTTGTGTTTATTAATGGTTATTTTACATGTCTAATTTTTTAATGTTTGAGGAATCTTCTAACTTTTATTTAATATATGTGCACATAGATTCCTTTTAAAAGCATTTATCTTAAATAATTTTTCAAATAAATATTGGATGAATACATTATCATATGGCACCATCATCATTTTGGTAGATATGTTTTTAACAGTTGGCTTGATCAAACAAGAATTATAATATCTCATGTAGCGTCGTGCAAACCCAGAGAACACACACAAAGCAAATAATTTTTTTTTTTTAAATGATTAAAATTAAACTGTAATATCATTTAACCATAAACACATAGCATATTACACAACATTAACACAACTAGTTTCTCGGGGCACGCGAGGTTACATCGCACAACTAAATGCAAATAAGATTACCATTACAACATAACCATTTATTATAAAAACCATAAACAATGATACATCCATAACCATGATGCGAGCATAATAAACGTGCATAATTACATCCATGATAAATCTTTTAACAAAGATACAAATGAGCCTAACTATTACATCATTGTTTTAATGTTACATTACAATCTCTGATAATTGAATTACATTGAATTTCCCAACATGGGGATTGATACAAGAATAATGAAATATGAAATACAAGTGAATACTGGTACAACTCCAACTGAAATGCTGAGAAGACAGGACGCTGATGGGGAACCCAACGGGAGTGGAGCACGTTCCACCCAACCATGCAAATTACAAGTAACTCACCCCCCATGCTCAGAGGTGACGAGGAAGTGAACCCGACCATGAATGTCAAATGACTCAACAACAACATGATACAAAACAAGTACACTCAAAGCATACGATGAACAACCAATACAGGTTCACAAATCACATAACAAGTTGAAAACTAAGAACCTCATCACAATAACATGAAGTACCACCAATTAACAATCATGAAACAAATTCACAAGAATCAAAAGCATCATAAAGATACAATATCCAGAGGCAACTACAAAATAGAACACAAGAAACAAGTACAAGGGTGTCAAGTGAAGAGGGTCATCACATAACTCTCATGGGATCCCCTGGCACTTCCTCCAATTGAGGCGCCAGCACCCATCTATGGATTCCCTAGCCCTCGAAAACAACATAAATATAACAATATCCAGAGGCGACAAGAAACAAGGACAAGGATGTCTAGTGGAGAGTGTCATCACATAGCTCTCATGGGATCCCCTGGCACTTCCTCCAATTGAGGCGCCGACACCCATCTATGGATCTCCTGGCCCTTCCTCCTAACTGAGGCGCCGGCACCATAGGGTAGCTAATGCAGAGCCAATAATCTCTCATGAAGATGAGACTATGACTTTTCCAACCATGGCCTTCTCAGTCTATCACTAGTCTACGGTAGCCCTAATGCATAGACGAGGAATCCAGTTTTAATTATCTTGCGTGTATTACTACCCATCCCCCCTAAATTCTATTTTTAGGTTATCACTTGTTTAACTACTCTTATGTGGGTTCCCCTGAGCACTTCCTCTTACCCGAGGTGCTGGTGCCCATGAAGAGCCACTCTCCCTATGACCCCTAACATAACTCAAAACTAGGCAAGGGTTGAACTATAACATAAAGCATAATACTCAAACAAACTCATGTGAGGCATTAACCCTCTCGCGATAACTCTTAACCAAAAGTCTTAACAACCGTTCAACCCTTCCTAATGTAAACCATTAAGTATCAACTTCCAAAAGTATAAGCAAGAGGAGAACATTACAATTTAGCAACCCTCTGGAAACAAGTTACAAAATCAACAACGGGTTCCCACATAGACATCACTAAGCGACAAGAAAACATAACATAAAAGTAAAACTCACATATATTTTGCAAGGTTGTACCATTAAGTTTGATTCCAGTCCCAATTAAATAACTAAATAAGATTGTCTCAAAAGAATTCACAATCACAACTATAGGCTAATTCTTGTTAAAAATATTTGTTCAACCAAAACGATTAATAAAATAATGCCCTGTTTAAATATACAAATGCCCATATAAAACATTATTTAACATTTCCAATATATACAAAAATTATATGTATATATATATTTTTAAACCTAATAAAATAATTATAATTATATATATTTTTAATAAACTAAATTATAATTATTATATTTAATAAATTAAATAAAATAATTATAATTATTATATTTGACAAATTAAATATTCACTATATAATAATAAATAAATACATATATATATATTTATATATTAAAAAAAAACAAAATTTAAATACACC
>VDFB02047230.1:116327762-116448056 GCA_007258455.2 Sequoia sempervirens
CGATATGACAGGCTAGTGGAGTTTTAGAGATTTACAGTTTTGGTGGCTATAGTTTGATACTCTTACTACGGATGGGATCAGATGGAGACCCTACTAATTTATCCAATGGGTAGATGATGGAAGGTACCTAAGGAACCTATACTGGGACCATTTTCTCATAAGTCATTGTGGCCACATCATCATACCATACTACTGGAGTCGACTCATTCGACAACATGGCCATATACAAACCATTCTCCCAAGCATACCCACATACACTAGGGATTATAGGAGTGTAGCTAGACCCAGGGATCACGCCCAACCCACCATCCCTGATTTTGTTCCCTCAGATGATGATGAGCCCAAACACGATCTGCTACCCATGGTGATGGTGGATAATGTCGAGATTGTTGTGGATTCCAAAGGGTGGTGGGATAGGCACCGTCCTCCTCCTGTGTTTGGCGAGGGTTCCCCCAAAGGGGATTTGGGCTCATAAGGGGACGTGCCACCTCCACCTCCACAAGATAGATGGAGAGGGTGGAAATAGGTCGATGAGGAGGAGATGCCAAAGGAGGAGGAGACAGTGCCACAGAGGTTGAGGTAGTGAACGAGGTCAGGCCCCCCAACAACTACTCCTATTTCATCAATTCCACCTACACCCATACTCATAGTGGTGGCAGCCCTGACAGCTCTAGGAATGGCTACTGAAGTCAGCGGCATGGGTCCCAATTCCCTCCTCACCTTGATCTCGCATGGCAGCTAAGGGACCCAGGTATACAGGGCATGTTGTTCATGTTTCAATACTTCTAGTTTTTCTATTTATGATTATACATATATGCCATGTGATACTAATTTTTCTCTTTCCTTTTGTGGTTGCAGACGATGCACAAGGATGGACTGGGTTTATGGCTCTATGCATTTTAGAGGTGGATCCTGATGTTCCAATCTAGGGAACAATCCTCGAGGCTTTCCAGCTGGTGTCTATAGGGTTGCATGCGTATATTTTTGAGCCAATAGCATACCTGAGGACCGCTTATGAGGAGTGGGGATCAAATATTTTTTAGCTAACTATGAAGCTCACCACTATTTGGGGGTAGCATGACCAACTATTGGGAGAGCTGTAGATGGTGCTACATGAGCAAGATGTGATAGTGAGAAGGTCTAACACCATTGAGAAAGCATGTGACACCCTTCAGAGCCACTTCAATGACCTCGATAGGTAGCCAGTAGTTGTGATCCTGACAGATGTTCAGCAGTTGCAGCAGGAACTGACACAAGCGTAGATGAAGATATACTTCTTCCAGGGAGAGATCAGGGGGATGTTGATGGCTCTGTCCATATCAATCTTACATCAATCCCATTCTATGACCACCATGTAGCCCTCCCTAGACCATAGTAGTAGTAGCTAGAGCTTGAGGGCTCGGGGAGCCACACGCCATAGCCATAGGGGCTCATGATTTTGTATATCATTTTTGTAGTAGGAGATACATATATATATATATTTTTGTAGATCTTCTGTATATACATATATTTAGTAGCCACTCATTTTTTATAGTAGTGGCTCGATACATGTACATGACATTTGATACATATACACATATATATAGATATATATATTGGTTTTAACATCATGGTGTTGTATATTTTGATGTGCATGCTTTTTATTTTCACGTATGTTGATGTTAAGGATATTACATGCTTATATGGATGTATGTTTACATTAGATGCTAACATAATTTAATAAACACACATGGTTGTATGTTAATTAAATGCAATGATGATCTAATCACCTTAAAAGATGTAATGTGATACATGTATACTTAGAATAGCAAGACACATGTATGTATATTGCACACATACATGTGGTCATATCATAACACAAATTTTTTTTATAATGTGCCAATGAACAATGTCAACCTATACAGTGCTACTACCCTTTCAAGGAGAGAACACTGCACACATGACATATGGGACATTATGCATAGTATCGATGAACATGCATCACATTAATGAGCTCTTTTAGAGGCATTCCATGCATAGATAATAATCCATAGGCACCTAAAACATACATAGAGACAACAATGTAAGGTCCTAACTAGTTAGGACTAAATTTCCCTCTCTAATCAGGTGGTGCATTCACATTTCTCTGATTCTCATAAAGAACTAGGTCTACTATTTTAAAGGTCCTAGGCAGCACATTTTGACTATATTCTCTCAATAACGACTATTGATAAGCTTTAAGATGGTCGAGGGCCTATAATTGGTGCTCATCAAGAATCTCTAACTGATGAAAATGATTAGCTTGGTAGCTTTCATTGTCAATTACCCCTTTAAGGGAAACCCATAGAGATGAAATTTCCAACTCTAAATGCATGATAGCTTCAGTACTGTACACAAGGTTGTAAGGCGTAGTTCCCGTAGCTGTACAAATACTCATGTGATAGGCCCACAAAGCATATGTTAATTGAGTATCCCAATCCTTAGCATGTTTATTGACTGTTTTATGAAAAATGAGCTCAAGAGTCTTGTTAGACGCTTCCACTTGGCCATTGTATTGTGGGTAGTACAATGTAGAAAATCTATGTTGAATGTGAAATTTCTCTAAGAATTTCTTTACTTCCTTATTCTTGAATGATGTACAATTGTCAGGAACAAGTGTAGAAAGAAATCCAAAATGATAAATAATGTTGTTGAGAAGAAAACTACATATGGCCCCAGTGTTCATGGATCGGAGTGGGATAGCTTCAACTCATTTCATGAAGTAATATGTGGCGATAATGATAAAATTATGTCCCTTGGAAGAAGGAGGTGATATGATCTTTTTAGTAATATCGAAACCCCTTTTTTGAATGTCCAAGGAGAGGTCTGATTTTGTAACTCTTGGGTGCATGAATGAGACAACTATGTTGTTGACATTAAAGGCACTTTTTAACAAAATTGAAGGAATCTTGCTCCACCATTTTCCAATAGTACATCATGTGTACTAGTTTCCTTACTAGGGATTTACCTCCAAAGTGTCCACCTCCAGAGCCTAAATGGGCTTCTTTAAGGCTAAGGGGTGTCTCTACTTTAGTGAGGCATCACAGAAGCAAGTCGTTATAATATTTTCGATAGAGAACATTAGATAAAATGACATATCATGTTGAAAGCCTTCATATATGAGTGCAATCATTCCTTGTTTCATCATTGGAAAATTTTCTATTCTTTAAGTAGCTATAGATATTATAGAACCATTCTCCCGAGTCTACATGAGAACATAAAGGGGCTTCAGATTCAGGTTGATTGGAAACTGTCGGGTTTCACAGGACTTGAAGCATGAAGTGGTATTCTTTTGTATCCTCTTCCAAAGGTACCAAGGAAGCAGTTCTTTCCATGGCATCAACATGTCTATTCTCCCTTCTAGGGATGTTTTCTATCGTGAAAGAGGAGAACCGGTCAAGCAAGGAAAAAGCGAGGTCTCGATATTGAGACAACTTATCTTGTTTTTCTTGATAGGTCCCCACAATCAGATTCACAATAAGCTCAGAATCACCTAGTATGCTGATATCTTTTATCTTAAGTGCGATCACGACATGCAAACCATGAATAAGAGCTTTGTACTCAGTGATGTTGTTAGTGCAAGGAAAATCCAATCGAAAGGATAGAGGGATTGGTTTTCCTTTGAGGGATATCAAGACCACACCCACTCAAGAACTAGTTTAACACCTCGATCCATCAAAATACATCTTCCATTCAAGATCATAATTAATTGTGAAAATATTCTCATCAAGGAATAAATCCAACCCTAGGAAGGAGTGAGATGAGGGAGCGTCTGCCAATTGATCAGAAACTACTTGACCTTTTATTGATTTATGAGTAACGAACTTTATATTGAACTTAGAAAGCAACATAACCCATTTCACTAATCTCCCAACGAGGTCAAAACTAGATAATAGATGCTTCAAAAGGTTAGTGTTTACAATGACGTGCATTTCAAAATGGAGAAAATAGTGTCTCAACTTCTATGTAGAAAAGACAAGAGTGAGGAATTGTTTCTCCATGGAGGAATAATGAGTTTTGTAATCAACTAGGATGCGGCTAATGTAGTAGACCACTCTCTTTCCTGGAATTGTCATACTAAGCCAACAAAGTTGCCAAAGCATAGGGTGATGCTATGACATAAAGCCAAAAGGGTCTATCTTGCATAACCAACATCAATATAGGAGAATTGGCCAAATAGGCTTTGATTGAATTGAAAGCTTTCTATCACTCTTCATCCCATATGAATCAAACATCTTTCTTCAATAAATGAGTGAAAGGAAGCGTACGATCAGCCAATTGAGATATAAACTATGAATCACCTGAATTTTCCCCTGTAAACTTTGTAATTCAATAATATTTCTAGGGGGAGGCATGTTAACAATGGCATCAATCTTATTCGTGTCGACTTCAATTCCACAATGAGAAACTATAAATCCCAAAAGCTTGCCTACATCTACATCGAATATGCAGTTATGGGGATTGAGTCTCATCTTATAGAGTTGAAGCCTTTCAAAGATAAGATAAAGGTTCTTCACATGATCCTGAAAAGTTATCCACATTTCCAAGATGTCATCCACATAGTCTTCCAAGATTTTGTGGATAAAATCATGAAATATCAAGGTCATCACCTATTGGTAAGTTGCTATTGCATTCTTTTTAGCCCAAAGGGAATGACCACATAATAGAAGGTATCCCAAGGGGTAGTGAAGGGTGTGTTGTAGTAATCTTCTAGGTTAATACAGATCTGGTTGTATCACAAGAATCCATCCATAAAAGATAACAATACATGACCTACAGTCGAGTCTACAATCATGTTTATATTAGGCAACAAAAAATAATCTTTAAGAGAAGACTTATTAAGATCATGAAATTAAATGCATATACAAATACAACCATCAGGTTTAATAACAACAATGATATTTGAGATCCAAGTGGAGTAGTCAATCAGATAGATAAAGCCTACTTTCAATAGCTTCTCTATCTTTGTCTTAACTGTGAACACCATCCTAGGATTGATCTTTCAATTTTTCTATTTAACCGGCTTGGCATTGGGAGATAAGATGATATTTCGAACCACTATGGAATCATCAATATTGGACACATTCTCATACATCCAAGTGAAGATATTAGGATGAGAATGTAAGAGATCAAAATTTTCATCTACTTCCTAAGAAGAGAGACACTTCCCAATCCTAATTACTTTTTCAAAGGACTTAGGATCCATAGGGATTTCAATAGTATCCCCTTTAAGGAGGGAATTATGATCTTCAAAATGGGATATTGGAACATCATTATTAAAATTAGATAGAGGGTTTTCCTCATCAATGCTCAAGATAGATTCACCAAAGTATGCTTGTTTGTGCAAGTGATTGGGAATCGTCTCTTGTGATGAAAAGGAGGCAACAAGGAACAAGAACCTAATAATTCCTCAAGTGCTTCATCTAAAGAGAAGAAATCTAAAGGAAATTTCTCGGCCTATTCCCTCTCCTCTATCAATTCAGGATAGACCAAGTTTAGTGGCTCAACTAAAATCATGTTAACACTCCACCAAGGTTTCTGCTTAGATTGTTCAATAGAACATCCCAAACCAAAATAGTGCTTGTACAGATTAAGCTAGATAGGGACTTGGATTCCTTTTTTGATACACCCCAGGCATCTCTTCTCATAACCATATCGAGAAGCAAGCTCATATCTAAAACCGTAACGAGTTTGCAAAACTTTGGGAGGTGGGGGCTCTACGTAGATTGTTTCATTCCACCAATGAATGTCGAATGTCTCCATAGGAGCACTCCCAACTTCTTCACTAAGTTCGTTGACATTAACCTCATTTGTAGGAGTGGGAGCACCCTCTTCAGTAGAGGAAGGAGTGGTATCCTAAATAGGGTCACACTTCACTTTCTCAACAAGAATATCATCCTTCACATTAGAAGTACATGGAAACTCTATGCAAGAAGGGTTTTCCTTGTATTCTATGATAAATAATTCAGAGAATTCCAAGGATCCCCAATCATGACCAAGGAAGGAATTTGATTGAGAAGGAGAAGGGGAAGATGAGGGAGACTTGGGTATGTGCAGGATCATCATGGAAAAAATAGGCCTTTAAGTGGCAAAAAATTTAAAAAAATCAAAGTTACACAACTTGACCTAAAAATTTGAATAAGCTATCTATATTATTTCAAAAATATGTAAGAATAGAATCTGTAGAAAATTGAATGTAGTTTCTAAACTACTAGGTTTATTCAAAAAAAAAATCTATTTAGTGAAAAATTTAAATTTCAATGCAGTAGTACTTAAAGTTCAGGGAAAAAATAAGTAGTAGGTGTCTATCTGACCACCCTTACCACAATAAAATGATAATATTTTTTTATACAATTTTAGATATAAGTAGAGGACTCATGTCTCGATGTAATGCATATTTTTTTTTAATTTTTTCCAAGTAAATAGTTAATTATGGTTTTTTTATTACAAAATTTAAAAAATATAAAAACTTGTATGTCTGACCACCTTAACTTGGTCAAAACTTCATGAAATTCAATTTTTTTTAATCCTATAATATGGGAAGCATAGAATGTAACACATGTTTTAGATTAAAAAAATGTGATACCATTTGAAAGCTATAGATGTTTTTCAATCAGCCTATCAATCAAGACTTTAGTCATAATTCAAGTAGAAAATGAATAATAATTATTTATTAAATTAAAAGTAAAGCTTAATTTATATTGGTGGAAAGCTAAGATTCTCCTTTAAAAACCATTTTCATTTCATCAATTTTAGGTAAAAAAATTTCGTTAGCCACATACCCATCATATTGCCACTTTTTGGCCCTTCATGATCCTGCACATACCCACTTATGATATTCTGCTTTAGGTGGTTCGCCTTTAACAATACTCACTCTAGGGACAACTTCCACAAAGTGTATTGATGAAGAACACACCATAGAATTAGTGGTTAAGGATGGAATACAATTCTTATTAGTGGATACAACTGAAGCACGATTGACAACCACTAGCTCACAAAGGTGAAAATCTTTTGGATCTTCTTTAACCATGACTACCCAATTTTTTGTGAACTTTAAAGAACATTGTAAAGTAGAGGTCACAACACCCATATCATGAATCCAGGGTCTTCCCAAGAGAATATTGTAAGGTAAAGGGCTAGGAATCACATAAACTAAGGTAGGTAAGGTAGCAAGAGCTAGCTGCAAAGGCAGTATTATCATGCTTAGAGCCTGATGGCTAGTGTTATCAAACCCATGAATATACAAGGAAGAAGCTGCTAAAGAAGATGAATCAACTTTAATCCTTGGTAATAGGTTGATGCCACAGATGTTGAGATTTGAACCAATGTCAATGAGAGTACACCTAATACTAAGATTCTTAACATTAATTATAATCATCAAGGGATCTACTTGCAACTGCACATCTGGAGGCAGGAGTTCTTGCAGATGGAATGTAATATTCAGTGAATCTACTCGAATATGAGCCAACATTGCATTAACATACATGGGACTAGTAGGGATAGGAAAGAGAATATTTTTCTATGTTTCCTAAAGCACCTCCTAATAAACTAGAGTGATGTAGAGCAAATCCCAAAGTGATATCTTAGCCGAAGTAATACGAAGTTGCTCGACAAGATTATAATCACCTAGTGCTTTGATTGCAAGTTTAGGTGTTGTAGGAAGGCTTGGTTGAGAAGGTGGTAAAGAAGTAGGCTCCTGAGTAGGTTGAGATGTAGGAAAAAAAGGTTATTGATCCAAGTTTTGTTTGTTTCTTGTATTATATGTGTTCCCAACAACATTGTATGAAGGGGAATCTAAAAATTTTATGAACCTTGAATGTAGATACAATAAATTACTATGACATGACATCTTATAGATAGAATCATCCTCCCTAGAAGAGGAGTCATTCAGGGTCACATAAATGATGGGTTTCTAGGGCTCAAAGGAGCCACATAGACCACTACTATATTTACCAAATCCTCAACTAGCAAAGAGGAAGCTTACTTGAGAGATTTATAGATATGGGAGGGAACTTCTGAGAAGTCATCTAGAGTGTCATCCAGCATATCAAAATATTCCTTAGAGAAGGTATTATCATAAATGTGAAAACACTGTAAGTCTATATCCAACATGCTTCACATCAAGCTCACCAAAATGTGAGATAAGAGGGATTTGTTGTACACATGTCTCTTCATTCTCAAGAGATCACTAGGGAACGAACTATCCTTATCCACCTTAGCATGAAGGAATTGTGAAAGAGGTGGGTATACGTTAAATTTTATAGGAAACTATTTAATAATTTGAGAGAGTCAAACTTCTAGATTCTTGCCTCAGATAAAGGAGCTCTTAGCCAAAAGAAAGAAGCACAGATTTAGGATGCCAGCACGACGTACTATCATCCAAATAGTGTGTTGGTGTCCTAAGCAACAAAAATATTAGGAACTCAAGCGAGTAGGACAAGGTTTCAATTACTAGCTCAAGTCAAAGGTGTGTTAGACGATATAGTGAGATAGGAGGCAGAAAATTTGAACAATGTACAAGGAGAACTTGGAGAAAACTTACCTTCCACTAGATGTTTGGGTCTTCACTCCAAGCTTTTCTTTGCAACCTACACACAAAAGAACAAGGAGAAAATGTTGAGGTTGTATAGGGGTCTGCCTTAGTCAGACCCCCATTTTGGTGTTCCCGCCTCCATGGAAAACCAAGTTGGAAGGGAGTGTAAATGAAGTAAACAAAGTGTCTGGTGAAAGAAAAACTTTCTCTAGGTGTAGAACCCACACCAAAAACTAGTAAATGAAAAATTAGGAGAAAATAGTAAAAGAGGTAGAGAGAGAGAGAGAGAGTGTGTGTGTGTGTGTTACCCATGGGCCTAGACCATCTCTAGAGCACACATACACAATGTTGAGTGCTTGCTAGAGTGTTGCAGCTATTGGAAGGACTTCAGTCCAACATGGTTTCTATTGTGATATTGATGTTATAAAGAAATGAAGAGAACTCATAAATGAAAGTGTAGAGAGAGCTTCATTGAATGGCTTGAACCACCAAATGAGAGCTAAGGAGAGATTTTTGTTTCATGTAAGGGTGCCAAAGAGCTATTACACTAGAATTCTGACTGCTAGGATGCATGTCATGAGAGTCAAGATTTGAGATTACCCATTTCATCTTAGAAACTCGAAAGGACGTTAGCACACCGCACAAATGTCCACTGCCTCGTAGGTGTCCAAGGCCTAGATTTTTGGGAAACGTGTCATCAGGATTTTGTTGCTTTTCCATTAGTCAACATGGAGTAAAAATCATGAGATTAGGACTCATGGGACTTTTTTCATTCATTCCCTAAGGTGTCATAAATGTTAGGAAAAAGTGCAAAAATGTGAAATTTCCATTAAGTGCAATTCTCTAACATTACAATTTCTCACCTTTTAGGATTTCTCACCTGGCCAATAGCCAAGAGTTTCATTGCCTCATAGTGAGTATGTGTTTTTCTGGCTAGACAACCTAGATATTATCCACATTGGGATGGAAAAATGGTCGAAGCTTGATCTGATTCTTTTCTCTTTTCCATCTCTCACTTTGTATGGCTGACCTTATCGCTGTTCTTTATATCATTATCATGTGTGTTCCTTTGTGCTTATGTTTCGTTTACCATGGGATCTTTATCTTTGGGGCTTGATCACCCTTCTTGATTTTTATTCTCTCATCTTGCTATTATTGGTTCATTATAACCCCTCTTGGTGAATTATTGTCTACTTTAGTTTGAGTTTGAAGGAGGTTCATCCTCTCACTAATGTGGGGGCTAAATGTAGTGTCAAAAAAAGGATCCTTTGACATTTTTCACACTTTTTTGGGTCATCTTTATGGATTTTTTCTTAATGGTACCTTGATTTAGTGTTGTAATATGGATAATACATTCACATTAAGTCTTGGGCACTTGTGAACTAATGGAATTTAATGGTGTGTTGCAAAAGTGTTGTGAAGTGTTGTAACACACTTTCACACTTTTCTAGGGTTTTATCAACCTAAACATAATTTTAATCATAATTAATCTTAATCTTTCCTTATTTGGAGTGTTGTAAAGTGTTGTAACACACTTTCACATTCCTCTAGGCTTATTATTAATAATTTGGCTTTCTTATGCTTTAATTGGCCCTATTTTGCATCCACAAGCCTCATTTATTGCATCTTTTTTAGGATAATCTTGACACCAATGAATAACCATTCATAATTCAAGTGTTCGTAGCTTGTGTGGCCCAGATTTAGTATCTAGGACTCATTCGCTACCTTGTTTGAATTAGTTCCACCTAGGTTTTTTGGCCTCGATGTAGGTTTCACACATTTCTAGACACTTTATATTTTGGTCCCATACATTATGTGTGATGGGACTCATTCGCCACCTTGAGTGAATGAGTCTCATGTGACAAAAAATCAAATTTTATTCAAATTTCTGGTGGGATTTTATTCTCCTATATCTTATGTTTGCTTGTAGTGTTGTAATTTTGGGAATTCTTACATAATCAAGTATAAATACAAGGTTCTTTCACTCATATTCAACACGTAGCAAAGTTTACAACCATTCAAGAGTTCAAAAGAGCATTCAAGGAATTCAAAGAGAAAATTATCAATCATTCTAGAGCATCTTTCAAGTGCCATTCATTATGGAAAAGGTTGTTTGCATCATGTTGTTTTAGAGCTAACAATTGTGGTGTACGGTTTTGTGATATGAGCAAGCATTGCATTCAAGATCTATCAACATCAAACAAGAGTCAAGAACCACATCCATTGGATCCATGACTTACATTTTTGCAACCTCTTATTGCAAGGGTTTGGTGAGTTGCAACATTGTAATTTGTTCATTCATCATTCTCTTTCCATATTTCATTGTATTTCAAGGTTTAATTACCAACAAGGGGTTTGACCAAGGAAAAACCCTATTCACCAACCCACACAACATTAATTCCTCTTCTTGTGTGTGATTTGCATAGATAGGTTTCAGATTTTCCAAGAAGAAAGGGTGGAGAAAATTTTTCAAGCAATTCAAAGTTGTCATCAAGCCTTGGAGACGCTTACAGAAGGTCTAGAGGCTGAATTTTGCAGTTTCGGACCTAGATCTAAATCAAGAATAGAAAAGTAGACTGAGAGCTATTGAATCTAGTTTTGAATTCCCATAAATCCAAGAGTGGACTGATTCACCACTACTGGTGAATGATTCCCACTGTACCTATCTATCAGGTATTTTTTGTAGATCTAAGTACCCATTTGTCTGAAACCTGTTCTGACACAATTTGCTCAAAATTGGACTAATTCACCTAGCTTGGCATATGAGTCCTAGTTAGCATTAAAAACTGAATTTTCAAGATTCTAGACCTCCATTTTTCCTCCTTTGGTTTCCTAGGTGCACATTTCTAGTTTCATAATTTTATGTTACCTTTTACTTGCATTTCTAGCTCATTTAGCATTTATTTTCATATCACACTGTGTTTTCAAACATTTTTTTTCCAAGTTTATACTTGGTGGTGAAACCCGCCATTAGACATTATTCAATCCCTAAAACCTTCCCTTTGCCATATTTTAGTCTCCTTTGCATTGAAGTCTCAAAGGTTTTTTCTTGAGTGAAGTGGTTGGAAAATAGGTCTTTCTCCTTTTAGGTCCAAAACCCTAGAAGTGAAAGAAAGCACCCCACCCATTTTTTATCTCATCTTGCTAGCATTGGTTCATTGGAACCCCTCTTGGTTTTTTTTTTGTCTACTTTAGTGTGAGTTTGAAATAGGTGGTTGCTTTCTTTGGTTCTAGGGTTTTGGACCTAAAAGAGGGTATGTGTAGGATCATCATGGAAAAAATAGGCCCTTAATTGGCAAAAAAATCAGAAAAATTAGAGTTTGGAAATTTGATGTAAAAATTTGAATAAGTTATCTATATTATTTTAAAAATATGTAAAATATAATTTGTATCAAATTGAATGTAGTTTCTAAACTACTAGATTTGTTTAAAAAAAATCTATTTGGTGAAAAATTTAAAATTTCAATGCAATAGTACTTAAATTTTAGGAAAAATAAGAAGTAGGTATCTCGCCTAACCACCTTAACCAAAAATAAAATGATAATAATTTTATAATATTTTATATATAAGTAGAGGACTCATGTCCTGATGTGATGCATATTTTTTTGTAATTTTTCCAAGTAAATAATTAATTATGATTTTTATTACAACTTTTAAAAATATAAAACAAGTATGTCTCACCACCTTAACTTGGTCAAAACTTCATGAAATTATTTTTTCTTTTTTTAATCCTATAGTATGTTAAGCATAAAATGTGACACATGTTTTGATTCAAAATGTGATAGCTTTGAAAGTTATAGATGGTTTTCAATCAGTCTATCAATCAAGACTTTAGTCATAATTTGAATAGAAAATGAATAATAATTACTTATTAAATTCAAAGAAAGCATAATTTATATTGGTGGAAAGATGAGAATCCCTTTTAAAAACCCTTTTGTTTCATCAATTTCGGTAAAAGAAAGTCAGCACCACATACCCATCATATTGCCACTTTTGGCCCATCATGATCCTTCACATACCTAAGGAAAAGACCTTATTTTACAACCATACTTCACTCAAGAACAAACCCTTGAGATCCACAATGAGGACCCAAATGAGTGTGGAAAATGGCAAAGGATCCTTTTTTTGACACTATATTTAGCCCCCGCTTTAGTGATAAGATGAACTTGCTTGAAAATCACACTAAATTAGACAAACATGCACCAAGAGGGATTCTAATGAACCAATGTTAGCAAGATGAGACAACAATAATCAAGAGGGGTGATCAAGCCCATAGGATCAAGATCCCATGACAAACCAAACATAAGCACAAAGGAACACACATTAAAATGATATAAAGAATAGTAACAAGGCTAATCATACAATACCAAAGATGAAAAATAGGAAAAGAAAAGAAATAAATAAAGAATTGGATCAAGCTTCGACCATTTTTCCATCTTGATGTGGATTAGATCTAAGTTGTTTATCTGGAAAAACACATACGACAAAAGTCCTAGTTTTCCACTGGGTGGAAAGTCCTAAAAGGTGAGAAACATACACTCATGGCTGGTAATCACTTACACACACACACCCAAGTGGCTATGTAGAAAGTCATGCCTTAGATTGGCTTCCCGCTCAACCATACCAAAGTTATACCTCTTGATAACTTTAAAAGGTGCCAAACAAAAATGGTTTCCGTGTTTTAGGAGACAAGAAAAACATCATATGCTAGGATCACATGAATAAACATGATGGCTCCATAGGTATGCAAGTTGTATTATGCAAGGTGGCCATATAACAACAAATACAAAAATTGGAAATTTTCAAAAGAATCTTGCTTAGTTCATGTGAGTTCTTTAACTTAGGGAACATTGCGTTTAATGTCTCCAAGAGAGGACCAATCAAATTATAGAAAATTCACAACTTAGGGGATGCAGTGTGTCACATCAAGCCACCAAAAGGAATGCAATATGCTAAGATATCATGCTCCTAAAGTACATCACACCCAATTTCATCCACAAAGTGACAAACACATCGTATGAAGTAAGAAGGATACACTAAGAACCAATAAAAAGAAAAAAAATGCAAAAGAATAATGCCAATGTATGCCCCCGCTTAAAACAATTTCTAAACACCATACTGTGAGCAATTATTTTAAAGTAGCAAATGAAAAATTCCAACATAGAAGGATACATGAGAGCCAACTTGGAAAGCCTTATTCCAAGTCATATGTTTCTGAGTAAAGCTATGTCATGCAAGAGGAAAAGTAAAGAAATGGGCTGCCCCCAAAATCAAAATACCAAACACATAAGGGATCTATAGATTTGAGGTCAGCATGTTCTTTGCTACAATGTTTGTTTAGAGAGCTTGGAACTCTCATCATCCCCCAAATACACATAGAATTGGAAGAATGACACAATGAGAGAAAAAACAAAGAAAACCTTTTGGGTCAACATGGAAGAGATATAGGGTCTCTCGACCTTGTGTCATCCCCAAAAGGAAAATACAAGACAAATGAAAAAGAAAAGGTGAAAGAAAAAGGAAAAGCTTTTGGGTCAACATGAAGGAGACATGAATGTCTCAATGCCTTGCGTCATCCCCAAAAGGAAAACACAAGAAAAATATAATGATAAAATGAAAAGGAAAAGGAAAAAGAAATCCTTTTGGGTCAACATGAAGGAGACATGAATGTATCGATGCCTTGCATCATCCCAGAAAGGAAAAACAAGCAAAAGATAAAGATAAAAAGTGAAAGTGATGCATAGCATAGAGAAGAATGAAGGTACAAATAGAGGAATATCACAAAGAGAGAGGACATCAAATAGAACTTCGCAGGGGATCACATTACACACATGAAATCATAGTCAACCTATGAGCAAGACATCCACCTCCCAATCTCAGTATGTATAAGTTGAAGGTAAATGATGAGCCTAAGGGACATTGAAAACTACATTACTAGGACAAAGATAACAATTGCTTGCCCCCACTGAGTGTGAGACAAGAATGAGCTGAGCTAGGTGATGGGAAAGGTCATGTAATAATGAAAATAGAGTATTCTACAACTATTACATGACAAAGGGTGAAGAAATATTAAGCTAGGAAATCACACGATGGAAATCATTGCCATCAAAATGAAATTTTTCAATACTAATTGAAATGCATGACATTCATCAGTAATATGTCTGAGAACTCGATGATATGTGCAATGTGGGACTTTTGCATCTCTAGGATATATAACTAATAGATTCATTTGTGGTAATGTTATGAGTTCCTTGTTCAAAAGCAATTGTATTTTCCTTTCACTTTTAGGTGGTGGGCAAGGAGACTTTAGTTTTTCTAACTTGTAAGGCCTCTTGTGTTTGCTAGATTCACCAAATTCTCTAGATGGGATTAAAGCAGGAGGTCTTGAGATGATCCTATATTTATCCTTGTTATTGTTTTGATTTATTGGTTGTTCTTTAGGAATAAGGATATTCAAGTCAGAATCAAAGATCACCATAACATTATGTCAAAGCCTTAGATATTCTCTAGCAAGCTTGTTGCTATGAGAGGGATCTTGATATCCTAACCCCTTTGTGTTTTCATCCATTGGTTTTTTCTCTAAGAGTTGATGAATTTCATGTTCACTTGTTGTGTCGCATCCTTGTCTGCTCAAGAATGTGAAACCTTTCCATATATGTTTCCTCAAGGTTGATGGGAGTGTTTGTTACTTTGTTATCATACAATGGTTGAGTGTTTTCTTGTCTAGAGGAACTAGATTCACCTGTTGTAGGGAACTTAGGTTCAAATTTTGTTTTAGGATGTAAGTAACAAAACATCTCAAGAGGTGGTATTATAGGAGGATTTGTTTGATTCATGGATAGATAAAAGGGTGCATTAGCTTCAAGGTTGTCAAAACAATCATTTAGGAACATATTCATGTTGTCATCATCTTCTCCAATGATGTCAACATCATGAGGATAACATGCATTAGGAGATGAGTGACTGCGAGTGAGTTCAATGTCATTATGGTCAGTGCCAAAGGTACAACTTGACATATCTACTAAGGACTTTAATGACATCCAAAGCTTACTAAAACACATATCCCTGATGCTAAATTGAAATTCTAATCTATGCAACAATGTTGTAAATGCAATTTTGATTTTAAGCAATGTACAAGATGAATGGTAAATGCAATGAATTGAATGAAACATAAATTCTTCTAACTGAAATAGAGAGATAACAACAAAAAATAGAAACTCAGAAAATGAACTATCAATGCTAAAAAATGTAGTGAAAAATATGCAATGGGACTGATTCTCCCAAGGTGACGAATGAGTCTAGGTATTTTTTAGAATTTTTTTAGAATTTTTGAATTGAATTTTATGGTTTTTATATTTTTTGATGCGAATCTAAGATGCAAATGTAGAATTTTACTATTTTTCAATGAAACTAAGTGCAAAAATGCAAGCTAAATAAGCTTTTCACTAATGCAAAAATTCAAACTAGAATGCACATTGAACAATGCAAAACCTAATGCAATGTTAATAAAAGCTAAATCTAGCATGTAAATGCACTCTAAATTAGATATGATGCTCTATATGAAGGTTCACCAAAATGAAATGATCAAAAATGGGTGTGGTGCTTTCTTTCGCTTCTAGGGTTTTGGACCTAAATGGAGAAAGACGGAATTTCCAACCACTTCACTCAAGAAGAAACCCTTGAGATTTCAATGCAAAGGAGATTGAAATTTGGAAAAGAGAAGGTTCTAAGGATTGAACAATTTCTAATGGAGGGGTTCATCACAAATTATAAACTTGGAAAAGAAAATATTTGAAAATGTAGTGTGATATGCAAAAAAATGCTAAATGGCCTAGAAATATGCAAGTAAATTGTAACAAAAAATTATAAAAATGGAAATGTGCACCTGGAAAACTGAAGAAGGTAGAATGGAGGTCTAGAATCTTGAAGAATCTACCATTAATACTAATTGGGACTCATACGCCAAGCTGGGCGAATCAGTCCAGTTTTAGGTAAACTGTGTCGTAATAGGTTTGGAACAAATGGGTGCGTAGATTTGAAAAAATCCTTGACAAATAGGTACAATGGGACTCATTTTCTAGTAGTGGTGAATCAGTCCAATTTTGGATTTCTGGTAATTCAAAACTAGATTATGTGGCTCTCAGTTTTCTTTTTTGTTCTTAATTTAGATCTGGGCCTGAAACTACAAAATTCAACCTGTAGACCTTCTCCAAGCTTCTCCAACACTTAATGACAACTCTGACAACTTTCAATTTCTTTGACAACTTTTCTCCACCTTTGCTTCTTGCAAAATATATAACCTAGCTCTACAAATCACACACAAGAAGAGGGGAAAATGTTGTGGGGGTTAGTGAATAGGGGTTTTCCTTGGTCAAACCCTATGTTGGTAATTAAACATTGAAATGAAAGCAAATATGAAAGGAGAATGATGAATGAAGAAAGGACAATTTTCCAACTCACCAAACCCTTGCAATAAGAGGCTAAAAACATGTAAGTGATGGTTCCAATGGATGTGGTTCTTGAATCTTCCTTGATGTTGATAGATCTTGAATGCAATGCTTGCTTGAATCACAAAACCCTATACCACAATTGTGAGCTCTAAAACAACATGATGCAAACAGCCTTTGACATGATGAATGGCACTTGAAATATGCTCTAGAATGCTTGATAATATGCTCTTTAAATGCCTTGAATGCTCTTGTGAACTCTTGAATGCTTGTAGAATTTTCTAGGTGTTGAATATGAGTGAAGGAACCTTGTATTTATACTTAATTATGCAAGAATTCCCAAAATTACAACACTACAAGTTGACATCAAATCTAGGAGAATAAAATACCACCATAAATTTGAATTAAATTTGAATTTTAGTCACACGAGACTCATTCGCCCAAGGTAGTGAATGAGGCCCACCACACATAATGTATGGGACCAAAAATCAAAAGTATCTAGAAATGTGTGAAACCTACATCGAGGCTAAAAAGACCTAGATGGGACTCATTCGCCCAAGGTGGTGAATGAGTCCTAGACACTTAATTTGGGCCACATACACCAAGAACACTTGAATTTATGATTTTTTATTGATTGGTGTCGGGGTTATCCTCAAAAAGATGTAATAAATGAGGCTTTTGGATACAAAATAGGGTTAATTAAAGCATAAGAAATCCAAATTATCAATGATAAACCTAGAGGAATGTGAATGTGTATTAAAACACTTTAGAACACTCCAAATAAGGACAGATTAATGTTAGTTATGATTAAAATTATGTCTAGGTTGATAAAACCCTAGAAATGTGTAAAAGTGTTACAACACTTCAAAACACTTTTTCAAAGCACCATTAAATTCCATTAGTTCACAAGGGTCCAAGACCTAGTGTGAATGTTTTATCCACTTTACAACACTAAATCAAGGTACCAATAAGCCAAAATCCACAAGGAGGACCCGAATGAGTGCAAAAAATGTGAAAGGATCCTTTTTTTGACACTACAACAAGGTTACGTTCCCAACTTTAATCTAGGTAATGTGATGACTCCAAGCAGTGGTTTCCCTATTTTGTCAAACCCATGGATAAACAAAGAAACAAGGACAATGTCACTCTTATCCATATGAATCTTCTACAAAAGGATCACATTACAAACATTAAGGGTAGAACCATTATCAACAAGGGTTCTCTTTATCCCATTTCAACTAATGTGAGCTTTTATCATGAATGCTTCATTTTGGTTTTGAACTTCCAAGTAGGGTAACTCCCTTTGGTGAAAAACAATATCTAAATTAATCTCATTCATTCCTTGAGCTAGTGTTTCCACATCATTTGTATTTGTATTGCGAGGGACCATGACTTGTTGCAAGGTTCTTTGAAGCATACTATGGTAATTTGGTGAGGCTTGAATAAGATCCCATAGGGATATCTTAGTAGGTGTATTCTCAAGTTGTTAAAAAAGATCATACTCCTTTCAACTATTTGAGGGTAAAAAAGGAGAACTAGGAAAGATAGGTTGAGGCAAAGGTAATGAGAAAGGAGTGGTTTTTTTTTGCCTATTTTTCCTTGTATTGTATGTCTGAGAAATGGTATTATAACCCATTTTCTATGAAGAATTGTTATTCTCAAGTGAAGGCTTATTTTTAGGTGGTTCTAGGATGAGCATGAGTTTTCTTTCAACTTAAGGTTGTTGCGAGGGAGGGTAAATTACGATGAGTTGAGGTGTGATTGTGTTAACGTCTCTATGTTTCATTTTGTCATGACACACCTTAGTGGATGGACCTTGTGAGATGAAGTCCTCAAAGGCTTCATCTAGCATATTAAAGTCATCACTACTAAAGGGCTTGAGGGATAAGCTAACTTTGAAAAAGAGATTGGACATAATCAAATAACTATGCTTTCTCTAAGGGTTTTGTTTGTTTCTTTTGATATTTTTGGTTTTTATTTTAATGCTACTTTTAACTAAAATATCTAAGAATTTTTTTTCCCAAATGTTGCAAAATCTTAACTAAGTGAACAATGATTTCAATGCACAAGAAAACTATTTTAGGAAACTAATTCTCATGTCTTATAACAAAAACAAAAATGTAGATCAAAGACTAAAAACCACTTAGAATTTTTGCTGAAAATGTCTGTACAAGGACTCAATTTCCCTAGGGTGAATGGGTCCCAAATTAGGGTTTTTTAAGTTTGAATTTTGTATTTTTGAGTTGATCCCTGTGTTTTTTGTTACCAATCTGTAACATACAATTTTGTAACATATTTTCTAGATTTGATGCTTCTAAATGCAATGTAGAAAAAGGTTGAATGAGGAAAAATGTGGCTAATTTTAATGTGCAATATGAATCTAAATTATTGAATGATGACTTATATGCTAATAGTAGGCAAAATAAATTAAGATCTAGTGCAATTTTTATGATTTTTAGCTATTTTGAGCAATACAAACATGCAATTTTACCCCTAAATACAATGTTCACTAATGTACAATTAAAGAACCCTAAATGTAATGCAACTAATGAAAGGCTAATAAAATCTATTGAAAAACAAGGATCTAGGGTTGAAAGGAGTCTAATTTTTTTAGTTTTCTCGTACAAGGTCAAGTTTACAAAATTGAAATAAATAAAAATAGGGTGGGGTGTCCAAAAATGGAAAAAGTAGATCCAAAGAGAGACAAAGGGATGCTATTCTTCCTCGATTCATTAGGAAATGAGATCCACACCAAGAATTGGCATATAACCCTTAGGTGAGTCAACCCAAGATGTGAATCTACAAATTTCCTTTTTTGCTAGGATGGGGGTCTAGGTTAAATAGCACTTTGGGAAGAAAGATTTAAAATAGCAATACAAATCCAATTCTAGATATACAAAGTACATTAACAATGTTTAAGATAAAACAAAAGGAAACAATAAAATTTATGGAAAAATGAGGGTAATAAATGTTGTGCTCCTGTAAAAACTTCTTGTTTCTACAACCCTAATAGGGACTCATTCACCCTATGGTGAATGGGTCCTGGTATGTTTTTTTGTGAAACTCTAAATTTGATATTGAAGCTTAGGAACTATGAAAAATTGTTTCCTTTGTAACCCTAATAGGGACTCATTCACCCTATGGTGAATGAGTCCTAATAGGCTCTTCCAAAAAACTCTAAATCTAAAATTGAAGCTCCAAACCTGCATTCCCTTCCTATAACTTGAAATTCCCACTCTTGGATTTGAATTTGTCAAAAATATGCAAAAAAAAATTGGTGTTTTTTTGGTGGATAGGGTTTTCCCATGGTCAAACCCCAATTTTGGCAATTAAACCTTGATGATAAATAGAAATTTGAAACATGAAATGTGTGTTTGATCCTAAATTCTAATCCTTAGGTGAGTCAACCCCAAATGTGAATCTACAAATTTCTTTTTTTCTAGGATAGGGGTCTATGTCAAATAGCACTTTGGGGTGAAAGATTTGAAATAGAAAAAAAAATAAAAATTTAGATCTACAAAGTGCATTAAACACATTTAAGATAAAATAGAAGGAAATAGTAAAATTTATGGAAAAACTGAGGGTAATAAATGTTGTGAACCTGTCAAAATTTATTGTTTCTACAACCCTAACAAGGACTCATTCACCCTACAGTGAATGTGTCCTAGTATGATTTTTTGGGAAACTTTGAATCTAATATTGAAGCTTAGGAACTGCAAAAACTTGTTTCCTTTGTAACCCTAATAGGGACTCATTCACCCTATGGCGAATGGGTCTTGGTAGGCTCTTCCAAAAAAAAAAAAATTTGAAATTGAAGCTCCAAACTTGTAATCCCTTCATGTAACTTGAAATTCCCACTCTTGGATCTAGATATATCAAAAATATGCAAAACAAATTTGGTGTTTTGTTGGTGGATAGAGGTTTTCCTCAGTCAAACCCAAAGTTCGGTAATTAAACCTTGATGATAAATGGAAAACTCAAAGATGAAATTTGTGTGATCCTAACCTTAAGTGTGTCTAATATCAAGATTTCTAACAATGCAAAGAAACCCTACTCAAGTGTGTTAGAATAGGATCCTCCATGAAAATGAACAATGCATAAGACCTACTTTTGGAGACCTCTAATCTCCTTAAGATTAATTCTCAGAATTCAAATACCACAAGCTGACATTGAATTATAGATTTCAAATCATTACAATACCACCAAAAATATATTTGAATGGGGGGTCTTAGGTCTAAGTGAGGACCCATTTTCCAGAGGGCGAATGGGTCCTAGGCCACTTACCTAGGATAGATATCAGACAATGTTAAATATTATCCTACATCAGGGTCCAAGATCTAAGTGAGAACTTATTCGCCCTATGGTGAATGGGTCCTACATCACTTACCTAGGACACACATCTTCCAAAGTTGAGTGTTGCATGAGGTAATTTATGAATGTTGAATTTTATCCCTCAAAAATTACATTTAATTAGGCTTGGAATTGAATTAAAGTGACTAATTAAGGAAAATTAACCTCAATCAATTAATAAATCCCCAGATTAGTGTGAAAGTGTAAAGGTACACCTTACAACACCCTAAAAAAGGCACAATTAAGTCCATTTTATTAAAAAGGGCCCTAAAATCAATGTGAATATGTAAAACATATTACAACATTAAATCAAGGCATAATTATGCTTATTTTAATATTAATTATTCCCAAATTAAGTGTGAGAAGGGATACTTTTCCCTACACTACACCCATACTTTTCATTGCTTTCCTGATCTTTTTCTTCCTAACAACATTTTCCTTGGTGTGGGATGGTCCAAAGCACCCGATTTCAAGAATTCATGTCAACTAAGGAGCTCTCTAATTGACAGTTGGAAAGATCCTTAGAGTTGTTCATTTAGATGATCTACTAAGGAGTGCAATATTTCGGATTACATTTTGACTAAGAGGCCTTGTATCTCTTTGGAGGAGTATAATATTCTTTCCTAGGGTGACAATCCAAAAGACCTATGTACTAAATCTCTCTTGGTTACAATTCTTTGGCCTTTGCAGAGGGAGGAGAATGTTAGGTTTCATGTTGGTAGGAAAAAGTTTAAAACATTTTTTATTAGCCTAAGTGTAATTTTTTCTATGGTTCCTATGTCATAAGAAATGTCTCACTTGGGAAAACATTAGGAATTATGGGTTCCAAGGTTCCTATTTTTGTTATTTATGTGTCAATCAGGAATAATTCTCTAGTCATCTATTATTTCAATGTCCTTACTCTTTGGAAATTTGGAGTTGATGGTGGATGGTGTGAAATAGATATATTATTCACAGTTCCTTTATTAAGCTTTGGAATAGTATGGGAATACTCCTAGCTTTTTCTTTCTTCCTCCTAGTTGTATGGGATTTAGGTCCTTCTTTTATCTATTAGAAAATATGGCTATAATGTATTGAATACGTCTTCTTCAAGGGTGTCAAAGTAGTGTCAAGAAAGTGTGGCATAAGATAAAAGTTGTGATCAAGGAAAATTTAGAAGTTAAATTTTCTTTGAATGAACCTCTTACCACTTTTGATAAATGCATTGTAAATATTTTCAAGTCATGTCTTCCATATTCTAGTCAAGTTAGGCATAGGAACATAGTTCAATCTTCTATTAGAGTGAATCGGGTGGGAAGGTCAACCCCTCCTTTGATTGGAAATTTTTAAAAATCAACAAAAATGGCTCTTCCTAGAGGGTTAATCTAGGTGCTACCAGTATTGGAGTTTTTGGCCATGATAATAGTGGTTTGTTTCAATTCTTGTTCTCAATTCCTATGGGATTGCACTCTAATAATAAAATGAAACTATGGGTGTTTTTTCAAGCTTTGATTTGTGTTTGTTCTAAGGGATAGTCAAAAATTGTCTATGAAACTAATTCTTTCATTTATCTTGCCTTTCTAACCAAAAAGAACTTTTAAGAGTCTTGAAAGCTAAGAATACTCTTCAACTTTCCATAAAAGATGATTTTATTTCTTTTGTCCATATTCCCATGGAATGGGCTAATGCACTTGATTGTCTTGTTGAGTGGGTTCTTGAGAGTCCAAGTAGTTCTAAGGCGAATGGTTGGGTAGATTTTTCTCAAGAGAAGGTTCAATAGTTTCTTAAGTTGGTTCAGGGTGACCAAAGAGATTGAGTGTTGTAGGAAGGGGATCAAGAAGATTGGATTTGGTGAATTTCATGTTTTGACTTGGCTTTATTTGTTTAGTTTTGTGAATACCCTTGGTGGGATATTCTTTTGATGTTGGTAATTCTAGCTATTGATATCTATAATTCTTTATGGCTCCCATGTAATTGATTTTCCCTAATTGATATATTATCCTTTCCCCCCCCCCTCCCAAAAATAAATAAATAATTAGTATCTCCAATGTTAAAATGAGATACGGGCTATCCTATTCTATGAATACTAAGAAGAAATAAAGAGAGGTAAATTGCATTTCTATAAGCATCTTAATTAGATGTTTATTCTTAAAATTTCATTTTGATTGGTAGAAAATAAGGTAAACCACCTAACATTGGTTGTTGAGGATTGGTCCATGAGCCGAAGGAGGTGGGAGTTTCTATGAAAGGTTAGGATAATTTTTTCTAGCTAAAGCTAGTGTTTTTCCTTGTAATAATCTCAATGATGTATGGTTTTATGTGTAGAAAAAGGTTACTTTTTGTATAACCTAGTGGATAGATCCAGTCGATTGATTTGGTGAAAAGGAATAAAAGTGGTTTTGAGAGAGGGTAAGGGAATGTGATAGAGATAACACCTAGGGGAGTAATAGAAGGGGGAAAGATTAATTTAAAAATAAACACACTAAAAAGGAGAAAGTTGACAAGATAGAACAAGGACAAGGCATAAGAGGAGGAGGGGGTTAACATAAGAGTTGAAAGTAATAAATTAAATGATTTTTTTATTAGATAAGAAGGGAAAGGGCCCTGACCCCTTAAAAAATGAAAAAATAGAGCTAAACAACACAGCAAAATAGAGCCAAATAGCTCAACAAAATAGACTGGTGAAACATAGCTAACCGAAGAGAAATAGCCAATCAGAACAAACAATGCGAAACTATTCAAGGAGTAGCACTTGAACCAAGTATAGCCATTGAGGGTGAGTTGAATGAGACCATGACCTTCTTAGAAGGATGTTTCTTCTTTCTATGAACCATAGTCCAAGGAGAATTAGAAACTAAAAACGAGAAATTTTGAATAGAAGGGGAAGACTCCCCTTCACAGTAGCAAACTAGAGGAACAACTGAAACATTAGATACAACATCCTTAACCAAGCCTAAATTAGCAGGACTTACTACAACATTTTCCAATACATGGGCCTCAGAGGAGGCAACACAAATAGCATTAGCCAAATCTAAAGGCCTCACGACAATATCCACAAAAGGAACAACACCCACCACAACCGAGTCAGGTGGAGCAAAAATTGGCATTTGAGGAGCAACATCCATCACATTACTTCTATTAAGCCTCGTAGAAGGGGAAGCAGGCCTAGAGTCATCATCAAAAGAAGCAGAATTAGTAGTAGGGCAAACTATTAAGTTCTCACGGAGTGAGTTCTTCCACTAGGTAGAAGAGGAAACAGTGCGAGAGCCACGAGAACATTCACGAGCCAAGTGACCAACATCAAAACAATGTCTGCAGCAAAATGGAAGACCCTCATAATCCACCATCTAAGACCATGACCAATCATTAACCTGAAAAACTACCTCACCAAGTAGAACCTTCGAAAGATCAACCTCCATCAATATCCTAATAAATGAGGTATGAGTAAAATTCTTGGAAGCAATATCCACTCTCAAGAATCTACCAATAGCATTACCAATGCCCTCATAGGAAAAGGAGCACCTGAACTATAAGGGAAGATAAGACAATCTTACTCAAACAAGCATAACATCTAAGGGTTCCTTCAAAGGATTAAAAGAATAAACCCAAGGTCTAATTCAACAAATGTTAAAATATTGACAAGACACAATAAAATAATTATAAAGTATGCAATTTTTAATATTACATAAGAAACTTATCTTATCATTCTAAATACATTGCATAGGTGAACTCATTTTGTACATATATTAAATTATTAGAATTATGTCTACTCACCAATCAAAAGTAAAAATATATTAAAATCTATTTTAATTTTAAAAATTGTTATAATTACATTGTGTAAACATTCTTAACTACCATGAAAAGTTTCTTTAAGTAGACTCGATATTAATTATTAATTTTTTATTTAACAAATAATATATTTTTCTTTTATTATAATACCAAAAGTAACTTTTTCTCATTTTTATTGCATTTTATACATCCATTCATTAACCTTTAAACTTTTCAAAACTAAGTGTCATTTAAAAAATATTACATATTTAAACTCATTTAATATATTTATTAAATTATTTAATCGTATTCCAAAATAAATATGTATTTCAAAATCTATTGTAATTTAGTATCATTATGTTACCATTAGAACTGTCATTGTCTATTAAATTATCTTTCAATTTTGAACTTCACTTATATTTTAAATACTTTGAAAAATACATATAAAAATCAATAAAATCATTTATTCACTTCAGAATTCCTTAAAATATTAATTATTATTATTTTTAATTAATAATCAGAGAATAAATATATTAATCAATGAATCCTACAAAATTACATCAAGATTTTCAAACAGCGTCATCTGTTAGTAAAATTCAAAAGAGAAATTTTTTTACCACAAAACTATATTTCCAAGAAAAAATTAAAACCAATGAAACATTACTTAAATACTAATCATTAAACACCAAAGAGAATAGAATCCTTCAATAATCTAAAATATTGACGACCTCTTTTTCAGCTTATGTATGACCTATGACAAATGAGAATACCCAGTACTCCCAGTATTCATTTTGACACCCATTGGAGAAGATAACCCATACTCCGCAGACGCTGGGTTCAATGGTGGAGCGGAAGCCTGCAATGGAGTCCACGATGGAGGAGGAACCTGCTGCGGGGCAGGCGGAACGTGGGGAGGCGCGTCCCACTGTGGAGACGGAGCTTGCAATGGGTTCCACTGTGGAGGCGGATCCTGCATTGGGGGAGGCGGAACCTGCGACGGGGAAAGCGGAGCCTCCAACAGGGGACGCTTGTTTCTCCTCCAGATGCAACAGCATATGTAAAACCCTATTATTAAAAGAACAAAAAGAACAATTCCAATAATCAATCCGATTAGAAAGTACACTTTTCTTTTACGAGCAGGGTGAGAAGGTGGGCTTGAGGTTGGAACCGGAATTGGCGATGAATATTGATTTACAAAATTCCAGGTGTGCACAGCGTGAGTCTCAACTGCAACCCCAGTGGAGGCCGAAAAGCCAACCTTGACGTTGGGGGCAAGGAACTGACTCAAATCTATATCAAGCCACATGACCGGACTTTCCGGTTTAGATGGAGTAGCACCGCCGGGGTTATATAAAAGGAAGACTTGAATCTGTGTGCCGTTGTAATCAACCCATGCTTCCCATTTTTCTCCATTGTTGAGAGTAGCGCCTGTGTAAAGATCTCTTACTGGAACAGTTTTATCTGATATGACGCTGTTGACATCGATTCCCACATGGTTGTCATCTGGATCGAATTCATTCTTGTATGTGTCGAACTCCACAGCAACAATCTGATTCGATGAGTCCCCATTTGTTTCAGATGCAAACAGGCCAAGCCATTCGCCGGGTTCAGCATAGGAGGATTGAAATTCGAAGGGAGCGAGAAAGAAAGTTAGACCGTCTCCACTGCCATTGACTGAAACCATGCTGAATTGGAAATGGGTTGAAAATTTTGCCAGAGCTTGGTAAGGAATAGCGTTGGAATAAGTTGCCCAGCCGAGGTCTGATCGGCCCTTGGTAAGCTGTATTACATTCCCGTAAATGGAAGCATCTTCCGACAACTGGATATATGTTTTGGGAGGAAAACTGCAACTAATTTTCCCTCCGTCTGACACGTAAGAAAACACAGAACGAGTAATAGACAAGAACAAAAACAATCTCGCCGCCTGTAGTGGATGGATGCAAGCCATCGGGATTTACCTGGGAATGAATGAATGCTTGCTATAAACTGTGCCCACGAGAGCTGCGGAAGCCGTAGCGAAATTGTCCCCATCTCCAATGCCGCCTTGTTATCTTTCGACGAAGATGTAATTAAATGTTTAAATAACGTGAACATTGTCCAATAGCGAAGTTTTCTTTCTCTTGCGAGATACAAGAATTTTTTTTTTTTTAAATATAATTTAGTTCGATGCAAATTATGTGTAATGGTGAAAATTATACACCCATGTCCTTTTTTCCTATGTTTTGGTTAGCTTTGAATGGGTGTATTCAATATAATAATTTTATTTAAAATAGTATATTTATATATCTTTATTGGCTTTTAGTGTTTTGTTCTTAGCAAATTATAATGAGATTTGTGATTGTAGAATTCAAATGGGTTAGTTTTGTACTCATGAATCTTTTATACTTCTACTTTTTAAATTTTAAAATCTAAATTTCCTTCTTGATTAACTATATTACTACCCTTTGTAAGACGATACAACACATTTTTCAATCATTATTGTGCTTTGTTATTGTAGTTAAAGATATTTCCTCATTCATTTGAAAACATCTACAATCATCTAGGAATCGATTTGACATGTATAAGCTTTAATTTTTAAAATGAGTTAAAAATAATTTATTGCATAATTAAAGTATTTAAAGCTCACTATCCTAGTTCAATTATGAAAGAATCTGTGATTGGGATCCCACAAGCCCTAGATGATATTTTGAAGAAAACCTGTGACACACAAATGAGTAATTATACAACAAAATATGTGAAACAATAATGATTATTGATTACTGAATGAATACAACGAAGGATTGAATATCCTTATGTAGACTCAAGTGAACGCAACATGAGACCCTAAATGATGAAGTTCTGACTAAGAGAGGAGCGAGATAATAGAGTGCATGAATCAGTTAAGTGACTTTATCTTTTGTGCAACACAAAGAATAAAGCACATGACTGATTGAAATGCATAATTAATGCAATAACACTCACAATCAGAATTAGATGACCTTTTCCTAAGTTTGCATTAAGTACTGGAGTAAATATTAACTAATTTGTTGGAGTGGTGAAGACACTGAGAGAGGGGGGTGAATCAGTGTCTTAGATTACTTTTTGCCTTTAACAAAAAATGAAACAATATGTGCTGTTACTATTTCAATGATTAAAACATTCATAAACTGAATGCAATCACAAAACTGAAAATGACAAACATCAAAGTAATTAAACACATAATATCATCAAACCAAAACAATAAGATTATAACACTATATTTGTCCTGAGTGGAAAACCCTCATGGGGTAGAAAAACCACTGAAAAAATCCTCACCGTCTTAATCTAAAAAACTCATTGTTTACAATGCCTCACTAGCTGATTGACATGTCTCACTGATAGAAATGTGCCTCACTGGCTGAAAGTGCCTCACTGGCAATATATCAATCAATATCTTCCAATCATTGTTTAAATTTCATACACAAAATATCATCTTTGTTTCTCTCTATAACATCCTCTGATCTTGCATCACTTATGATTTAGAGGAAAAAGTACAAATACTTTGTCAATGCACTACAAGTGCTTTTCATCCTTTTTGATAATGCTTTCAAGTATAGATACCAAATCTCATGTGATACAAATCTTTACATATTACTAAGAAGAATAACTCTTAACAGAGTATAAAATCAACTACTACTGATTATTTATCTCTTAATCAACAACTCTTGAATACATTCAACCAAGCATAAAAATGTTCAAAATATTTGAAGAGAAAATGAATCAAAGACACCATAATTGTCCTACAACCACTTTTACTAAATAATTGTTTTACCACAGTTTACACAACAAAAAACTACAAGAGTTAACAAGAATCTAGCATAATCAACTCACATAACCAAAAATAGATTGCAAATAAGTAGTGAAATCAAAACTCCTTAAACCTTAACACTTGACAACAAACGGGTAACGAAATTGAAAAAAATTAATCCTCAACATCCAGTCAAGTCACAAAAAGGTTTTGAGAGTAAACGCACTTTAACCATTTAACAAATTCTGGATAATAATATCTTCATTATAAACAAGCATAAAGTTGAAAAATGGTTAGAGAAAACTTACATTTCCTTCTAGATGTAAAACAAGAATCACAAAAAATGGATTAGAAACACCTAGAATGCATCAAAAACTTCCATCTCTGGCTGAGCAAACTCATGTCCAAGTTAAACTTCCATTTTCACCTAAGAGTAAACCCTAGCTAAATGTGCATGTGCCCTAGCTAGAGAGTTTCTTCAACAATAACTGTTTGAGCATTGTCATTCCATCAAACTACCAACATTATCATTTCACCTATTTTTTTCAACTACCCACAACAATCATGAAACCCTAAGCCATGATATCCAATAGTATTTCATTCATATTTACCATGTGATCAATGTTGAAGCCTAGCCATCTCCTTTTACAAAATTAATTTCACCTTTCAAAACAAGCTTCAGGTTTTATATATGCTTTTATGTTATATGTGTTAGGAGTCTAGTGGTACCATGTGAAACTTTAGAATTTGCGAATTCTATAACCCTTAGGAAAGGTCTTAATGCCAAAGTGTCAAAAATATGAAAGATTATCAATGAAACACAAGATTAGGAGTTTCCCAACAATGCAAATCATGCTAGTGCCTTGTAAATAATACAAGTGCCTTGTAAAGCATCAAACATAGTAAAAAATCCTTAGCCATAAAGAACATATAAATATCATCACCATCAAACCTTGCAACCATATTTGACACAATGCCAAATAAAATTATAAATATCACCACCATCAGACCTTGCGACCATATTTGACACAATTCCAAATATAATTATAAATATCATCACCATCAAACCTTGCAACCATATTTGACACAATTCCAAATAAAACTATAAATATCATCACCATCAGACCTTGCAACCATATTTGACACAATGCCAAACAAAATGCCATCAGGGTCAACAAAATCCCCCTTTGGCATTGGTGTCAAATAAGCCAACCTGTTTAAACACAATTTTGTAACAATCCTAAAACCATAACCACAACCATTAGTACCATTGCCATAAACATAACCAAGCATGAACATGAAAGCATGAGCAATAGAAACCTTCTCAAAACCATCTTGAAACCTTTGAAACCAAGCAACACTTTCTCCCTCTTTTAACAACAATGCCAAAGGAGAACACAAACTAAAAAAAACTACAAGATAACCAACAATATCAACAATGCCAAACAAACACCAACCGGGGTAAGAATAAGCATGAAAAGCTCCTCCTATCTCCATGAAGAGGAGTTAAATCACTGTAAGCTTGTAGATTTTGCCAGTGTCAAAGCATGCAAATATCAATCTGCACCAAAAAAAAATGAAATGAAATGTGAAATCAAAGACTCACTATTTTGCACACACTCCCCCACTACTACATAATGGGAGGGTTTACGACACTAATTTAAGACAAAATATCAATTTTGTCTTAAATATATATATTTAATTTAAATTATATTTTTAATTTTTTAATTGTCTTAAATTAACACAATAGAAAAAAAAAACTATTTCTAAAATAATTTTATTATTTCCCTCCAAGTTAAACACGTATTTTCCTTTTCCCTCCCTTATTTTATTTTAGTTATTTTCGAGGTCATTTTCATGAATAGGGCGAGGTCATTTTCTAGAACAGGGCCACGTGAAACTAGGTGAAAGTGAGGTTTTAGAAAGGTGAAGGTTGCACAACCAAAAACACGGTGCATGAATTAGAATCTAAGCACCTTTGCTTTTTTTCTTTTAGTATTTATTTATTTATTTCAATTTTGGAAAATTTGGTTAACATGCGAGAGTGTAAAATTGTATTTTTTAGCACCCACAATTCCCATAATTTAAAGGTTACAGACAATAGTTTACTAATTACACTTGTTAAGCATATTTGATAGTCCTCGACAGAAGTTAAATCCATCCAACATTGAAGAAGACTGTATATTGTATAGGATGTAGAGGTATTTGTTGATCCAAAAGAATATCGAATTGGGGATTGAAGGGCTTCATCTGATAGATTTCTAAAAAGCTTCTTAACTGCCTTCCTTAACACATCAGGCTTATCCGTACCTTCCCTGTATTGTAAATAATGCTTGTACCGTTGGTATCTAGTTTTCCGATGAAGGAATAATTCTTGTAGCGCATGGAGCACTTGTCCAGCAAATCTCTACCGCCTGTGGCATTACCACAAAATTCAAGAACTCCGTCAGTTATTTTTTGTGAACGAGCTGGTGCATTTCTCCCGCGTTGCGCCTCCAATACATTGGAGGAGACCATAAACTGTGTCTGGACTTTGGCCGAAGAAATAGGTAGCAAAATCATTTGTTGATGATGCAAGAACTTTAAGAACTATTTTCAAATTACTCTGGAATCCTGCACTTGTAGACTAGCCACACAATGTGGATGCAAAACGTAAGGATTGAAACCTAGAGTCACATAGATACATTTAGGTGTATTTCAAATTAGGGTTAATTTTGATCTATACAGTATATTCTGCCTATGAGGTGCCTTCTATATTAGATCTATGAATTCTGTCATGCATTTTTAGCATTTGTGAGATCCTTCTTCTCTTGTCAGTGTTAGAAGATTTTTAAATTAATCAGAAATATCAAGGCAGGTTGTTTGTTTGGACCTGTAGTTGCATCCTACAGTTTGGGTTAATTTAATTGATTGGACAAAGAAAAGCTTTTCTATTAGTGTTAATTTAATTAATTATAATTTATTTTTGTAAGTGCATGATAGGCTTCCTGCATTGCTCATGCAAATAGGTCAGGCCTCGAGTAGTCCCTATGAAAACATTGTACCATTGTTCCCATGTTAAAAATATATTATTGTTTTCTTCTGAATCCCAAGCTAGTAAACAATACATGCAACACCATGCAATATACACAGTACCATGGAATATATACACACCCGCCTGCATGACAACCTGCGGTAAACACACCTATATAGACTGCCTGTCATACAGATACACAATATAGGTATATATTGTTGGCTATTCATTCAGAGCTCTGACAAATACCGGACTATAATTTATAAGTGAAGTGCCTAAGTTAGTAAATACCAAACTGGTGTAGGGACTGTATAGATCCATTCAGGGACTGCAGGACAGATTTAATGTTTGCTGGATTAGTGAGCCCTACTTTGCATTCCCTAACAGCAATGTCAGACTCTTCTATCAGGCATTGCCCATTCTTGTTTCATGGAGATTGTGGAAAATGAAAAATATTAAAATACAAGATCCAACAGGAGTGTTATAACTCATTATCACTAAAAGTCCTCTTTGGCAAACAAAAGGAAATAGTCTCACTACAGATCCACCCTCCTATTTCTAGCATAGCTCAATTTCTCAAAAAACTTAAAAGGGTTTAGGGTAAGGTCCCACGGAGGAGGCTTTCTAAAAAACTTTAGTGGGTGTTGCTAAGATTTTTTAGGAATTAGTTCATTTGAAAAATTGGAAATGGTTGTATGAGTATCTTTTGGCAACACAGTTGGAATAGTTACCAACATCTTCAAAGCACCAAGTATGTAAAGCTCCACACACCCTTTCAATCCCAGGGATACCAGCATCTTCAAAGCACCAAGTATGTAAAGCTCCACACACTCTTTCAATCCCAGGGATTTATGGATTATTGCCATTTAAGCTCTTTGAATCAGTTGGCTTGGCTTGAAGACAAATTAAACTCATTGGAAATAAAGAGAAAATACAAACAATTCTTCCCTTGCAATCTCGTTCAGAAAAATGTTCCATCCAAACAAGCCAAATTAATTAATTTTGTCACACATATCCAGGAGAACAAAAATGTTATACAAGTCCCAAAACTAGTAACCATAAAGGGAATTAGTCACAATGTCAAAAAAGTACTAAATTAACCATGGCACTTGGTATCTTCTTGACAAAGTTGACTATAGTCCCTTAGAATCCTCCACACAAAAAAGATGCAACATCGTGCAGTAATTGACTACCCACCTAACATCATGACACTTGTATAGCTTAAATGCAATGGATGCTAGAATTACAATAATGATAATTAACAATTAGAGTCAAAGAAATTGCACTCTATCCCCATTTTGCTATGTTACCAAGTTAAGCTCTTTTCCTCTATGAATTTGTTGACTCCAGTTTGGGTCTGGATATGGGGCTAGGACAGCGTTGGGTTCACTCAAGGTTTACTGGCTTGAGGACCACTCAGGGTTTACTAGCTTGAGGACCATAGTTATTACATAGAAGGAGCAACAAAATAATCAAAAGAAGAGAAACAAATACCATAAAAAGAGCAGCAATAAAGATAGTCATAATTGCAGAATTGAAGTGCCATCATAACACATAAAAGAGCAACAAATAATGGCACTAAAAAGTGTTACAATCATAGACAAAATGAGCAGCAATAATGATGATGAATAAGCAGTAATGTCAACTTTTCATGAACAACAATATCAATTTCAATGTGCAGCAATATACTGTCAAAAGGAGCAGCAATAGTACCATAAAAGTGTAACAAAAGATCAGAAAAGTATGTCCCCAAAATACGTACCCCTGTATAAGTTGCATAGGTTATTCTTCAATGGAGACTTGGCTATAGCTATGTTGTAGAATGACTTTTTTGATAGCTATCACATTGCTCTTGTATATGATTTTCTATATTATTGCTAACTGGTTTGTGTTGATCAGTCATTTTTCTGATTGTAAATAAGTTTTAGAAGCCTATTACAACTTATTTTCCCTTTAATAAAAAACATCACCACTTTGTCATATCTCTCAAATAGTTATATTTTTGTTGTCCCTAAAATATATCTCAAATCATTGTACCTCTTTTCCCAAAGGTTCAAGTTGTTTTTCCAGGTTTCCTCTTATTTGTTTATAGATTTCATTTATTATATATCATTGTTCATATTTCTAGATTTTATTCTACATGTATCTTTTTGTTTTCCAGACTACAACATCCTTGTTGTGCGATGTTCTATGCCTATATGAATCCTAAACATGGCCACAATTGAATATATTCTCACATTGAAGGGTATTATATGGTGATAATCAACATACTATCTCATAATTCTCAGCCAACTATAAAATAGAATACATTTTTATTAGATTAAAATTCTACAACAAAGTTTCAATTACTATGAATTCCAACACTTATAGAGAAGAAAATCTCCTAGTAGACACTCTTGCTAACTAGGCAATAGGAAAAAACATCAATTACTGGGAAGTTGGGAACTAATCAAATAAATTTAGCAAGATTGATGATCAACTAAATAAGTCCTTTGATAGGAAATTTTTTATTTCTCTTCAATTGACGTTCAAAGTTGTGTATTCTCAATGTTGAGTGTTCAATACTATGTATGGTAAATGACTCCGACTAGATTCATCTAAAATTAATGGATAGTTTTCCCTTCTGAGTTTGGTGATAAATGGACCTCTCATAATCTCTGACCTGTTAGAGATTTGAATTGCATTAATTCCTTCATGGAAATCGTACACTTGACAATCAAGATGGGAAAATATTCTAAGTGGATGGCTAGTATACTGCTAGATCGTTGAGCTGGGATTGGTACGTGTTACCCCTCTCACATCTGCCACCATTTCTCTCTCAATAGATCTTCAATATCTAACATATGCTTTTAAATTTTGTAGGTTTAGTTTCAATACTTTATAGGCTTGTCAACTACAGTGTAATTTTCTACTTTCTTTGCTGGGAGGAAATTCGTTCTACTCCCTTCCTAATTTTCAGTTGTGTTAGTGATTCATACATATCTTTTTGAGATCTTCAGCCTTACCATCATTTCTTTACATGCCATTATGAACTTGTTAATTCATTATTCCTTTCCGCTGCTCTATTTTTTTGGCTATGTTTTCCAAGCATGGTAAAGCTACCTATTTGCATCGAGGCCCTCAAATGGGCTCCTACAAAAGTTGGAGCATTTGACACGCTTAAACTGAAAAGGGTTTTAATTTTGACTGTGAATTGATTGAAGGTGCTATTCGAGTTAGTTAGTTAAAACAAAGAAGTTGTTGGACCCTCTTTGTTATCTTTCATTCTTGGAAGTGGGATCATGTTTCCTATCAAATGTGATGGATATAGTTCAATGTCATTATTTGTTGAGACTTATTTGTAGGAAATACATTCATTAACACTTGTCAACGATGCTCTACTCCAACAAGCTCTTGATGAATATGTTCCATAAGATGGTCAAGATCTGATTGGAGGTATTTTTTCAAAGTTCTTCAAATTTAATTCTAAGATCAAATGTATATTCAATGCCATGTTTACTAATTTGAAAAATGACTACCCTCTAGCTTTCAAGATTCTCATCTTCACACATGGTGGTCAGATTGATCATCAGCTCCTTCTTAAGTTTAAAATGATGTTAAAATTCCCATCCAACTACCTCTAGGCTATTTCTTGCTATCCTACGATTGCTTTTACTGTGAACATTTTCTTGAACTCTAGTAGGAATTTTTGTTACAAGTTCTCATCCATTTTAATAACCATTTTTCTTGGATTCATTGCAAGGCCATTCATTGAGTGATCCCAATGACATCGTGCATTCCTTTTTATTAGTTCAACTATGAGAGGAAGGATGAAGTTTCAATTTTATGCTATGGTACTGGAAATGCAACCATTGCTCCAAAAGAAGAGAGTTTGTTTTACTTCCTATTGCTCTACTCTCTTAGAATTCAAGGCTGGTAAAGAGAATGGTTTTCTAATATGTATGATTTTTCAGAGCCCCTATATAATACAACTTTGCAAAGCTTGAAAAACATAAGCAAGTGAAGATCTCAATCTCAGCTTCACCATTAGAAAGAGGGAAATTCCTTCCAAAATTGGATCTACCTTATGTCTCCTACACAACCATGTATACGAATGAGGTGGTGGCCAAACCAAGTAACTCTCTTCTCTATTCCCTTAATGTAAGACCTGAGTTAGTTTGTGATAATGCAAACCTTATTTGTGATGCCCAAATTTGTACCAGCCCTACCTCACTTAGTTATGGTGCATTCCAACACTGTAAGGTTGCACTTGGGAAACACTATATGCATGCCTCTAGTAACCATGTTGATAGAATGTGGACTTCCTATCTACCCAAATTCCTTTTTCCCATTGTGCACCCATGCCCAAAAATAGTTATTGCATAATCTAAGTTGTTTGACCTTACCTCCTACACCGTTAAAGGGAAGGATACCCAGTTCAAATGCACCATTTAGGGGAGATGATAAGAAGGATGCTTGGTATTCCCTTGGGCTCCTTCAAATGTGATGCCAGTACCCTAGCTAATTCCTAGGATAGCATGCATGAAATTATCTTTTGCAAATAGACTTTGCTTGTAGCACACATTTATAGTTCTCCTTAAATTCGCACTATCACTCTACAATTTCAATAGTGACACTTAGTATGTTTAATGGTGGCCTATTTGTTGGGCATTGAGGACAATAAGTTGGTATTTTAGAGTAGCTAGTAGTTGCATACATGCTAAATAGAATCACTATGAAGAATATCCTATGGCTATATTTCTCATGACACTTGGAGGAGAAAATAGCCACTCAGCTGCAAAATATAGAAGCCACATAGAAGCTTCAGATATCCTTCCCTCCTCATACATATCCTCTTGCACCAATGCTATTAGCTATACCCTGGCATATATGCCAAAATCTGCCATGGGCCATTAGGATATGATCCAAGTACTTATATTTGAATTGGACTGAATATGCCCTTAATCTATGGAGGTTTCTTCATGTAAGTACTTGCTCCTCAAATAGTTTTGTTATTCAATGTTAGTTTTCATTATCAAATAATAGGTCCTTTTTTTTGCAATTCAAATTATTTTTGGAGGAGACTAATTGGAAATGTATATGAATGAATGGCTGCAAAGGTTGAATTCAAACTTGAAATGTAATCTAGAGACAAGGAATGTCTTGGATGTGATTGTTTGTTGCATATTTTTAATCCTAGCATTTAGTTTATAACTTTATTTTGATTTTGGTAGATACTTTGCAGCTAGAAGTGCAGATGCTCTTGTGAGCCTATGGGATCTCTCTGAGATGCTGTGTGTGCTGACCTTTACTAAGCTAGAGTATGTTATGTATTAATATAATAAATTATTTCAAAAGCATGCTAAAAGATATAATGCAAACTGTGGCTATAGTTGAAGATGTTTTGTTTTCTAAACTTGTTGTTTTAGAAGATTTTGATATTATAATATAGTCGAAAAACTAAAATGAAGTTATTAACACATTAATCATCATCAATTGTTTGTTAGGGCTACCTTTCTTAGGAATTTACAGGTCAATGGAAACACTCTTTGTGGATTCCAAAGCTCTCTATTAAAGATTGTATTTTTCCTCTGATGATAATTTATGCTCAATTGCACGGATCTTTCTCATCTATGTGAAAGATGGATGTGTCTTTTTCCATTTGACTTTCAATTATTCTTAAGTTGCTCTCTTAAGTAGTATTTTTTGTTTTTAACCGACTTGCAAGAAAACTTTGTCAATATTGATGATGAAAAAATCATTATCATTTCTAGTTTCAATAATTTAATTGAAATTCCATGGTTTCACATCATGTGCATGGAAATAATTATTGTTCAAGAAATTTAATGTGAGGCTTTTCCAGGTGGCTAGTGAGGACAATTAGCTTCAATCACGATGGGAAATACATAGCTTAAGCCAGTGAAGATCTTTTAATTGATATAGTATGTTGTATTCTCTTCTCTAATTGTAAATTTTTATTTGATGCATGTTTTGCTGACATCTGACCTTTTCAATGTTGAATTGCTTTGAAAACTAACTAGCAAGAATTTTATACTTTTTGTTGTAGGTTGACGTTCAGACTGGATGGACGGTGCATCAAATACCCTATCGAGCAACCATGAATAGTGTTGAGTGGAATCCCAAGCACAAAGCATGTGAGTGAACTGATGATAAAAGCTCCAAAAGACAACCCAAACATTGATGGTATTCATCTACAGGGGGTTACCAATGCTAAAGTTTATAATTGTGACATTGGAACAGGTAATCTATCTAAGTTTATATTTTCTTTGAATGTTGGATTGCCATACTATTAACTTTATTTTGAAGTAAGTGGGAAAAATATTTGATTTAAATAAATAGTTAAGATATCTAGAATACATTTATCTAAAGGTTCTTAAGAAATATCATTAATTTATTTTATCTATGTGAGCATCATTTAGATAGCTCTAGGAAAATTCACCACCAGGAGAATCATTTAGATGGTTATATTAGAATGGGAGAAGGCTGGTTGTCATTTATTATTGTTGGATAGGAAGTGGTCTTGATTTACTAATTAATGTTGTGTAGAGGTCATTAGGTGCTTAGGTTTGGCTATTAACCTCTTCTTGGAGATAAGAAGATTTTCGATGGTTGCAAAACACTGCAAGGTAATTCAATGTTTGAATTGGGTGTGGGATGACCTAATTTTTGAGGTTGTCAAAGTTTGACTTTGAACTAGTGTAAGGATTCTTATTCTCATGATAATATGTTTTGATATGTTGTTAAGACTACAAATTTCTTGGTTGGATGTAATGTACAAGGAATTCATTGCAAAAGTTGTAAGGTTATTTTGTGAATATCTTTATGATGATCAGGTTATGAGTAAATTTACCTATTTGTTTTAGATAGGGATTTTTATTGAAATTCAAAATATTGTTTTCTACAGGAATTCGGTGAAATATATGAAGCTGAAGAAAATTTGGAACTAGATTTGGAATAGTTTGAGCGAGTTGCAGAGCTCTATCGAGGTGAAGAAGTTACTAGTACAGTTAACCAATGCCAACTTAATGTTGCACAGTTTGCAACCCAGCCTGAGTAGTAAGTTAATATGAAAGAAAATATTTGTAAAAGGTTTTTGGGATCACATATTTTCACTTTTGGGATATCAAGTGACCATAGTGTAGTGGCTACATATAATTGGATTTTTCTTGGGGTTTGATTTGCAGATTTATTATTTTCAGTTCATTTGTAGAGACTTGTGGATTTGTGGTTCTTTAAACGAATAATGTAAATGGATTTACTTGTTAAATCTAATATTGTTTTCCTACAGGAAAATTTTTCTTTCACCCTATTGATTATCTTAAAGGAAGAATTCAACTCTCTCCAAAATTGTATCAAAATCTCGAAAGGTTTTGCTATGCTCAAAGATGATTTGGAAATCCTATCATTCATCAATAACAAAGTACATGATTTAGTGGATTGTTACAATGAAAGGTTATTAGCCTTTGAGAGGACCAGAAATAGGCACACAAAAAGAAGAAAGTTGAACCCACTCTAAAGAAAAACTGTCCAGTCTAAACAATTGAGTCAACTCTTTGTCAAACTACCTTGCCATGCTCGAAAGAGTTATGCCAGTAGTTGAGTATATTCCACTGGCTTTTAGGAAAATATTAACATTTTCTCTTTCCTAGAAATGAATCATTTTCTCATGCCATGTTATGATGTACATGTTGTTCATGATTGTATGAACAATTTTATAAACTATAAATAAAAAAACTCTTTGGCATTAACTTTATGAATCCAGATTATGATGCATTATTTTCTTTGTTTTTTTATGAACATTATGCTTTGCGTATTCAAGCTTCAAAATCATTGATAATTTATGTCATAGTTTTCCATCGTATTTGGAAAAATAAAAATAAAAACTCCAACCAATAGGAGGACGACAAGAATTTGAAAACATTGAATGTCGAAAACCACACTAAAAAATATTTAAAATAAATTGTTTATTTTTTTAATACATTTTTACATATTGTCTCTAGAGACAATTTTTACATATTGTCTCTGTATTTAATCCCAACCATTGTCTCTAAAGAGACAAAAGTGAAATTGTCTCTAAAAAAAAAAAACCTTCTATTTCATATTGTCTTTATAGAGACAATTTTTAAGACACTCACTTAAAGACAATACTTGAGATAATAAACATTTTTTTTTGTCTCAAGTTAAGACAATTTACTCAAAAATTGTCTTAAATCGCCCCTCTATGTAGTAGTGCCTTGTCAAGAAGACCTTCAAAATCCATTAACACAATTCTTACAAATGCCACCATCAATGATTGTCAATGTCAAGACTAATAGCTCTAATAAGTAGTCATGTCAAACTGCCATATAAATCATCAACCAAATATCATTGTACTATCAAAAAAATGAAACCAAACTACCAATGTAAATGTCATATCACAGTCTTGTGATACACCCTCTACAGAAAAAATAGGTTTAGTATAATCTGACAATTTTTGTGAGTGAGTATTCAACCACTACCTCAACACATTGGAAAACACAGTTCATCCGTTAAGATCTAGATTTTTGTACATTTAAGATCTAGATTTCATGAGATCCAGATGTCAGATAACCTATTTCCGTGACTTTATATAAATCTGCATAAATGTAAGTCCTTGATACCAATACTACCCTTGTGAATTTTTGCAACATGATGTAAGGTCTTAGCAACATAAACATGAGGACAATGATGATAAAGTTAGAATTGAAGAATGATGATTGCTATCAAAATAAGGTACCTTAATTTACCAAAAATAGTACTTGGATCATAGTTTATGCACTGCCTTCGACTCCATTGAACAAACTCAGTCAACAATGTCACGTTGTCATCATTGTGCTCGAAAATAGATATACACTTCATATGCCAGCTTTATCAAAACATTGAATAATTGTATCAAGTGTTGAATGCACATACCAAGTTGATTCCCCTAAAAAAAATATCTTGAACACACTTGATGAAAATAATCATGTGTAATCTAAACATGAATATTGTGAGATGATAAAATCATATGAAATAGCACAGATCAGGTACCAATTGTCAACATAAGAATAGGAACCATGAAGATCAACCATTTTCAATAGTCAAAGTATCACTTACCACCTTTCTCTGCAACTTATGAAATGTCCATTGTACTACCCTATCTCAAACCCTGTTTCAATGCAACTTTACAAATCTACCAACACTAAGCAAGAAAATGTGAAGTCATGATACAAACTGATCTAAGCATTCACATAGATGTTTCATGGATTTTTTGTTGTCACACAACAAAAAAACCATTGTCCTAGCAACAAGAACATCAAATCAGGTATACTCCACTGTAAGCACTAAATTATAGACTTGTCATTTGTCTAACTATCCAAGCAACTCCCAAGCACTACGAAACTCAATTTCAAGTAGCATTCATTGTCATTGTCCTTTTAGCTAGCTACCACTATCATTACATTTTCACAAAGCCAAATATTGTATCCCAACTAAGATCTTAAATAATTATCAGTCCACTATCTTATCATGCTCTATCATTAAAAATTTACTCATATAAGATGAACCAAGCATTATATTATGTGCACATCAAGTAATTTTCAAGCATGATATTAAAGTGTTAAGCAATGATGAGACTGTTCAACCAACATAACAAGCTTAATGACAAAGAAAAAGAAGATGAATACTTCTTCACTGTCCAGGCCACCATTACTCCATCAAACAACTTTATATCTCATGAAAATATTTTTGACATCAACTAACTCATGCACCTTCTAAGAAAAAAAAGACCACTAAAGTTATTAAGCCACAATTTCAAGTAAGGACAAGATGCATAATGAATGTCAAATTTCCATCAATTAAGCAGAATTCACAAGCAATCAACCACAGGAAAAGTATAGGGAAAAGAGTATTGTAACCACTGTCATTGTCACTATGTTGCAACAAAGCAACGCTCAAATTTTTTCTACAAATGGCATGTAGGGTTATTGTGTTTCAAGCATCCTTCACACATTTTATACTATGTTTTTATCATAGTCACTTTCAAAGAAACATAAAGCATCCACTGCAACTTCAGTAGAAATATGGGGAACTATCATCCACCAACATGATGATCTATATGAACCATAACATTATGACTATTATCATCAACTCATTGTCACTATTATTCCCAACACAAACAAGAATTGAACATGGAGCACAAGCAAAAAAAACATGATACTTTTGTGCCTTAACACTATGACCTACACCTTGACATGAGAATCATGATAAATATGTCATGAGGCAACAAAATGCAACTCCTAAAGAACATATAACCAAAAAACTTCAATTTGATCAGTTCAAACTTCCATCAGTGAAAAATAATTTGAAGAGATGAATTTTAAAGACAAACTGAACTCAAGTAATCTCTTAAATATGATAGACTAATTATTTAAGTTGTGAATGTCACTAAGAGAAAATTTGTAGAAGATAGAACAACTAATATAACTACAAATTTTACAACCTTCTTGGTTGATATCAATGGGGTTTGATTTATAATGCACTAATCATCTTCCCCTACCTTTGCGCTACCTTTTAATTGCTTATAAATGATTCTTGTGTAGCATGCACAAGATTTAGTCCTTGCTTTCTTCTCTAGACCTCCAAAGATTCCTTCCTTGGCTTACACAGGTTATCTAACTCTTTGTTGTTTCTAGATGATTTCTTCCATTGACCCCTGCAAAACTTTTCTTTATGTCCAAAACCATTACATATATAGAATACAACCAAATATTTATAGTCTCTTATATCACCCTTTAGAGATAATTTACCATAGTTTCTTGCAATATGACCCATATGGTTACATCTAAAACATGTGGCATTATTAAATTTCTTTTTCCAATCATTTTTTCTCACATTCATCCAACATATAGATGCTTTATGACCATGTGCAAAACATGAATAGTAGTAACCAAAAAAAGAACAATTGTACCTCATTGATTGACCTTGCTAAGTAGGAAGAAATCCTGTGAATTTTGTTTGCTCTACTTCTTCCTCCTCTGTTGATTTCCTCAAATTGTTTACAATCTATAGTTTTAGAGTCAGTAGCATGAAAGTTTAAATCCATCTTTGTTCTGGGTCTTTTTCTAACCTTAGAACATCAACCTTCCTCTAAGCCCAAACCACCTTTGTCACCTAGAGCTTTTTGTGCACTAATAATCTTGTCCAAAGACAGAGTTGTTCTCATTGATCTTCTCATCACATAATTGCTTTGATGTTTTATCTATGTTCCTCAGTGAAATCACTTCCCATTCAAGTCTTTCTATATTATGTTCTTTTACCTTAAGTTGGTTTCTAACTTCTTCCTCAATCTTTCTAGCTTCTTCAACTTGTATCGTTGCTTCTACAAGATCTGAACATATCTTATCTTTGATATCTTTTTCTTGTTGATGTTTCCTTTTTAAATTTTGGTTCTATCTTCGAAGTTGTTTAATTGTATCTAAAGCACATAGGATTTCACCATCCAAATGAACCTCACTTTCTTGTTCATCCTATTTCTGTTCAGAGTTAAGTTCACCCAAAAAATGATCTTCTTCTTCATTAATTTCTTGGCCATTTGAATGTTCATTAGTAATATCTATAGACATGGACCCAGTTTGATATTCCTCATAACTATGAATATTTGCACCATCATCACTCTCAAATGAGCCACAACTTATTTCAGTCTTCAAAGATATCTCCTCTTGCAACTCACCATTCTAATTCATTTCAATCAATATGTCCCAAACTTCCTTTGCATCCCTGTAATGCATAACCTTAGCAATAGTTTCATTTGAAAAACTATTGAAAATAACATCTATATCCCTAGCATTGAATTCAAGAGCTTTCTTCTCCTCATGTGTGGAAGGTGATGTCATAGATACAATGCAACCTCTCTTTATTGTTGCCCACACATCAAACCCTAAGGAAGAAAAATATGTCTCCATCCTACGTTTCCAAAAAATAATGTTGGTACCTCCAAACTAAGGTGTTCTAAATGTAGGATACTCCATCATTTCTAAGTTATTGTTTATGGTCTCTTCTTCATTACTCATATTAAGTTCAGGTAGGGCTTGATGGTTAGTATTTTGCTGTGAACTTCTTTTTCCCTTGTTCCTTCTACTTTTTTCCATATCATACACAACACTCCAATAACATGAAGCCTTGAATCAATTAGAATTGATTAATCAAGGTTTTGTCTCTAATAACACTTGTTGGAGTGGTGAAGACACTGATTTGGGGGGGGGGTGAATCAATGTCTTAGATTACTTTTTCCCTTTAGCAAAAAAAAGAAACAATATGTGCTCTTACTATTTCAATGATTAAAACACTCATAAACTTTATGCACTCAAAAAACTAAAAAGGAGAAGCATTAAAGTAATTAAACACATAATATCATCAAACTAAGACAATGAGATTATAACAGTATATTTGTCTTGAGTGGAAAACCATCATGGGGTAGAAAAACCACTTGAAAATGCCTCACTGGTTGAAAGTGCCTCACTGGCAATATATCAATCAATATCTTCCAATCATTGTTTGAATTTCATACACAAAGTATCATCTCTATTTCTCTCCATAACATCCTCTGATCTTGCATCACTTAAGATTCATAGGCAAAAGTAAAAATACTGTCTCAATGCACTACAAGTGCTTTTCATCTTTTTTGATAATTCTTTCAAGTACAGATACCAAATCTCATGAGATACAACTCTTTACATATTACTGAGAAGAATAACTCTTAACAGAGTATAAAATCAACAACTACCAATTATTTATCTCTTAATCAACAACTCCTGAATATATTCAACAAAGCATAAAAATGTTCAAAATCAATGAAGAGAGAATGAATTGAAGATATCATAACTGTCCTGTAACCACTTTTACCAAATAAATATTTTACCACAATTTACACAACAAAAACCCACAAGAGTTAAGAAGAATCTAGCATAAGTAGCCTACATAACCAAAAATAGATTCCAAATAAGTAGTGAAATCAAAATTCCTTAACCCTTAACACCCAACAACGAATGGGTAATGAAACTGAGAAACATTAACCCTTAACATCTGGTCAAGTCACAAAATGGTTTTCAGAGTAAACACACTTTAACCCTTTAACAGATTTTGGTTAATAATATCTTCATTATAAACAAGCATAAAGCTAAAGAACGATTAGAGAAAACTTGGATTTCCTTCTAGATGTAAAACAAGAATAACAAAAAATGGACTAGAAACACCTAGAATGCATCAAAAACTTCCGTCTGTGGTTGAGAAAACTTGTGTCCAAGTTTCTTCAACAATAACCATTTGAGCATTGTCATTCCATCAAACTGCCAACATTATCATTTCACCTATTTTTCTCAACTACCCACAACAATGATGAAACCCTAAGCCATGATATCCAATAGTATTTCATTCATATTTACCATGTGATCAATGTCGAAGCCTAGCCATCTCCTTTTTCAAAATTAATTTCACCATTCAAAATAAGCTTCGGGTTTTATATATGCTTTTATGTTATATGTGTTAGGAGTTCGGTGGTACCATGTGAAACTTTAGAATTTGTGAAGCCTATCATCCTTAGGAAAGGTCTTAATGCCAAAGTGTCAAAAATATGAAATACTATCAATGAAACAAAATATTAGGAGTTTCCCAAAGATGCAAATCATGCTAGTGCCTTGTAAAGCATCAAACATAGTAAAAACTCCTTAGCCATAAAGAACATATAAATATCATCACCATCTGACCTTGCAACCATATTTGACACAATGCCAAATAAAATTATAAATATCATCATGATAAGACCTTGCAAGCATATTTGACACAATGCCAAACAAAATTCCACCAGGGTCAACCTAATTTACTCCAAAAAATTACACATTTTCTTATAGTCTTTGAATCTTCATAAAGAACTATATAATTGACACTTATAGGGGTGTGACTAATGGGAACTTGACCATTGTTATACAAAAATTCCTAAATATGTTTATAAAAATTGTTAGTCCTTGTAACACTAAAACATTAGAGAAGTGGCATGAATAAGTTGTAGGTTCTAGGAATTGTTGAGATCAATACCATGAATTATAGGATCTTTTCATGTAAAAGATCACTTTTGTGCTTATAGAGACTAGTTTTATTATCATGGATCTAAAGCCAAGAGATTTTTAATAATTTTTGGAACCGATAATATTTGTCAATAACATCCATAAAAATATAAATGCATTATGAAAATCATTTTCTAGCATCTATGAAAAAACAATTATTAGGTTTTTTTGTGTCCTTATAAATGTATTGTGTGAGGATTTATTTCTATATATTTTTCTATAGACCTATGTCTCTCTATATTTATTTCTTGACCCTTTGATTAATTTTGTAATATTTATTGCTTGTCTATTTTTCGTATTTTTATACATATTCATGGTTATGGTGGTCTATGTGTATATGCCCTCATCTTTCTTTTGCATCTTTATGCTAAGCACTAATACATTTATTTTTATGCTCACACTTTATTCATATTGAAGTGTTGACTTATTATTGTTTGTCACTTACAATGTATGTGATTTTTTTCATTACTAAGTAGTGATTGAGAACCTAGTAGTGGACAAACAACAATAGGATTAAATAATGTAAGATTCTTCTTTGATTTCTTGAGATTACATGATTATATTATTGAATTATTCATATATGTGTGATTCTTAAATATGGTATTATTTAATGGCGATTTCTATATTTTCCACATGTTTATTGGTTAGAGAAGAGTTACATAAGAATATCAACGGACCTATGGGAGAGTGTTGGCTTACTATATAAATGAATATATGCATAGGATGGTGATAAGGAATTTTTTCACTTAGTATACTTTAATAAGGACTCAAACTCCCAAAAAATTAACATTGAAATATTCTTTTAAAAAATTTCATTAAAGGTTGAAGAATTTGATAATTAAGTTCTTTACAATTGAAAAAATGACTTTTTTTCATATGTCTGAATGAAATTAGAAAGGCATGGAAACCCTATGATGGGTACTTATAAATGTTAGAGAGCATTATGCAATAACTTGAATTTATACAACCAACCAATTTTTAGGGCTTGTTGTGTAACAATGGCTAGTCTACAAATAGTTTAAAAGAAAAATAAAATGAATACAATACTATCCAAGGGACTTGAAACTAGATGTAGAGACTAATAATAAATTATCAACACCCATTTACTTTTAAAAAATATGAAAAAATCATTTTGATGATACTCTTTAGAGCTGTCCATAGAATCTAAAGTATTACATCTAGGCTTGAAACAAGCTTAATCACCTTGAAAATAGAGGTGGAAGATTGCTTTGAATTGTAAAAAAAGTTTTTTTAATGCTTGAATTTAGAAATCAATCCCATATCTTGAGATTTTAATGCATAAAGAAATTCTTGGTTAGCCTCCTATCATGTGGTATAAAGTAAAATTTCTCTATAAAAATGAAGATTCATTCACCTACAAAATGAGGGGAAAAAGAAAGTTCCAATACTATTCAAATTATAAATATCAAAGGAAATTCTACCTCGGGAGGTGCTATCATATGTGTTTAAGAATTGATCTACCTAGCATTAAATATTGATAAAATACTAAAATAAAATTTATGCTATGATATAAAATTGATTTGAAGTATAAGAAACCCCAAATAATGAATAGTGAATGACAACAAGGAGAAAGTCTAAACAATGATAAGGTTGGTGGGAAAGGGAAACTAAGAAAAATGGAACATGAATTAAAAATAATTATATGAATTAAAAGGTATCCAAAGTGGCAAGTGAAAAAAAAATGATTGGGGAAACTAGTGTGAGTTGAAAACAAATTTAAAAAGAAATAAAAAGACTAGGTGTGTTATGATTAAAATGGAAAGATATGGAGAGGGTGAATTTTTTTTTGAATAAAAGGTAAAAATGATTGCTATGGGAAATGAAAAATAGTGATTTGAAAGGTGGTTAATGGAAAATAAGAAGAAATTGAGAAAAAAACCCAAGCTAGGGTTTACTTTGGCTTATAAGGAGGCAAGGAGAGGATGGGAGAATAAAAAAATAATATAACATGGATAGGTAAATTGAAGGAAATGGTTGGAGAATGATAACGAATGTATTAGAAAGGGATGACACATAATAGGAAGGAAATGGAGTTGAAACTAAATGAAACAAATGAAAATGCTATCCGAACTAAGGGAAAACATAAAATATGATTAGAAAAATTAAAGAGATCTATTTTATAATTTATTATAATGCTTAATTAATTTATTGGAGACATTGATATGTAAATTAAAATTCTATAGATGTCAAATAGATCAATAATTACTCACAATTGAAAAATAAGCATCTCCAATGTAAAATGAGGGATAGGTTTCCCTATTTTATGGGTTTGAAGAAGAAATATAAAGAGTAAAACCAGATTTCCATAAGCATCCTCATTAAATAAATATTATGTGTATTAAAAATTCATTTTGATTAGTAAAAAGACTTGGTCAACCACCTAACACCCATTGTTGAGGATTAGTCCCTTAACCTAAGGAGGTCCAATTTTCTATGGAAGATTAGGGTATATGAATTTGCATATAACCTATTGGAATAGTGTCTCATTAATTGATAAGGTTAGAAGGGAAAAAAGTGATTATGAGATAGGGCTAAGGAAATGTGAAAGGGGATCACACCTACGAGAGAAATAGAAGGGTGAAACATTAGTTTAAAAAGAAAACACAATAGAAAGGGAGAAGATTTACAAGATAGAACTATGACAAGGCATAAGAAGATGAGGGGGCTAAAAAAAGATTCTAAATAAGAAAATTAAACACAACCTAAAATGTGTGCATAACACAATAAAAATAATTATAGAGCATGCAATTTTTAATATTACACATGGAATTCCTCTTGTCATTTTAGATATGTTGCATATGTGAACTCATTCTGTACATATATTAGAGTATTTGAAATGTTTCAATTCATACTTAAAATTAATGTATATTTTAATTTTATTTTATTTTTAAGAAATTGTTACCATTACATTGTGTTAGCTTTCCTAACTAGCATGGAAATCTTCTTTAACTACACTCAATATTAATTATTAATTTCTAATTTAATAAATAATATATTTTTCTTTCATCTTAATACAAAAATGACTTTTCCTCTTTTCTATGGACATTTCAAAGATCTATTAATAAGTCATTACACTTTTTAAAACTAACTATTGTTATTTTGAAGACATCACATATCTAAATTCATTCAAATAGATATATTAAATTCTTAAAATTATATTTAACCATACTTCAAAATAAATATATATTTCAATATCCATCTTTAACTCAATCTAATATTATTATAGTTCTTTTATGCATTGAATTGCCTTTCCATTTTGAACTTCAATTACTATTTTTAAAATCTTTTCATCTTATAATTAGCAAAAAAATATTAATCATTGTTTTTTCATAAGTATATAATATAAAAATCAAAGATTTATAGATAATTATACAAAGATTTTCAAATTTTCAAAATAAAAATCTAATTTTTTTATGAGAAACTCACCACTTTCCAAACCAACAATACAACCAATAAAACATAACACACTGAACTAGCAATCATTGATCACCAGATAAACTACTACGTCCTTACATGCACATGGGAAGTTACCTCAACCTCGACGTCGATGATCGGGCTCTGAGGTGGACGCGGAACCTCAACCGGCCGGCTCTGAGGTGGACGAGGAACCTCAACTGGCCGGCTCTGAGGTGGACGAGGAACATACGGAGGGGAAGGCGACTTTGTTTTGCTGTCACAACAGCATTTGTAAACCCCTATTATCAAGCCAATCAAAACAACAAAGCCAACAATCGATCTGATTATAGAGCTCTTTTCCTTGTGAGCGGGGCTTGGGTTAGCGATTCCTGGGGAAGTGTTGGGGGTTAAAATGGGAATTTCTGATGAATATTGACATGAAAAGTTCCAAACGTGCAAGGCGTGATTCTCAATTGCGATCCCCGTGGAAGCCGAAAAGCCGACCTTGACGCTGGGGGGAAGGAGCTTACTCAGGTCTATATCATGCACCAACACCGGATCATACGGTTTATATGAACTATAAGGGTTGGTGTCATGTAAAAGGAACACTTGAATCTGTGTGCCGTTGTAATCCACCCATGCTTCCCATTTTTCTCCATCGTTGAGAGTAGCGCCTGTGTCAAGATCACTTACTGAAAAAGTTATCACTGATTTGACGCTGTTGACATTGATTCCCACATGGTTATCATCCGGATCGAACTCATCCTTGTAGGTGTCGAACTCCACAGCAAAAATCCGATTCGATGAGTTCCCATCTGTTTTAGAATTAAACAGGCCAAGCCATTTGCCCGAATCAGCGCCAGAGGATTGAAAGTTGAATGGAGCGAGGAAGATAGTGAGTCCGTCTCCATTGCCATTGACTCCGACGATGCTGAATTGGAAATGCGCAGAAAAGCTTGCCAGAGCTCCAGAAGGAATACTGTTGGGATAAGTGGCCCACCCGACGCCCCTTTGGCTCTTGGTAAGCTGTATTACGTCATTAAAACTGGAAGCATTTGCAGAAAGCTGGATATCCTTTTGGGGAGGAAAACTAAAGCTAATGGTTCCTTCATCTGAGACGTACCAAAAAGCAGAACAAGTAATATACAAGCAGAAAAGGAAACTTGCCGCCTGTAGGGGATGGATGCGAGCCATCGGCATTTACTTAGGAATAAAGGAATGCTGGCTATGAATAACATACACGAGACCAAAGGATGGTTATATAGGAGCTGCGTAAGATGTACCCAAAGTTGTCCCCATCTCTAGAATCTTGCCGGCGTGGTGTCCTTCGACGAAGAAGAAAATATATGTTTAAATAACGTGAAAATGACCAATGGTGAAGTTTCCTTTCTCTTGCGAGAAATAAGAAAGAAATTTAAAATTGATATTTATTTGAATTATGTGAAATGGTAGAAAATTGTATGCCCGTCATTTTTCCTTATGTGTGGGCCGCTTCCAATGAGTAAATTTTACATATTTTTATTGGTTTTTAGTATTTTATTCTTAAAATGTATTGTTTCACACTTTGGATGAGATTTATGGGTGTCGAATTGACATGTGTTGGTTTTGCATCCATAGTTTCACTTTTAAAATTTGAAAACAAAATTTCTTCTTTGCCTAATTATTTCAGTGTCACTTGTGAGACTATGTAACACATCTTTTTTTCATTAGTATGCATGGTTATTGTAGTTAAAGACGTTTCCTTATTCATTTGAAATCATCTAGGAATGAGTTGGGAAAATCTAAGCTTCAATTTGTAAAATGAATATTTTTTTTCTTTTTTTGTCATAATAAAAGTATTTAAGGTACACCATCCTAGTTCAATTACACATTTTCATAATTTTGAATCTTCACTAAGAACTATAGAGCTGAAACTTCTAGCGATTTGACTAATGGGAACTTGACCTTTGTAATATGTTTATAAACACTATTAATTCTTACAACACTCAAGCATTAGAGAAGTGATGGGAATACATTGTAGATTGTAGGAATTGATGAGATCAAGTCCACAAGTTATAGGATCATTTCATGCAAAAGATCACTTTTATGCTCTCAAAGACTAGTTCCATAGGCATGGATCTAAACCAAGGAGATTGAAAATAATTTTTGGAACAAAAATTATTTGCCAATGTAACTCGTAAAAATATAGAGCATTGACAAATCATTTTCTAACATCTATAACAATATTTTCTTATCATTGAATTCCACTACATTATCGAAATTCATTGCAAATTTACTATTTTCATATTTTATTTCATTTTATGGCCCCCTAGTTGTAAAAAAATTGAGAAACATATATTAGAGTTTTAACCTTCCTATTAATGTATTGTGTGAGGATCTCCTTCTTTGTCTTCTGCTATAGACCTATCTCTCTCTTTTTTTGTTTTCTTACCATTTGATTGATTTTATAATCTTCATGCCTTGGTCAAGTTTCTTATCTTCCTACATGTTCATGGCCATGGTGGCCTATGTGCATGTGTCCTCATCTTTGTTTGGCCTCTTTATACTAATCATTAAGATATTTATTTTTATATTCACACTTTATTCATATTGAAGTGCTGACTTATTATTTTTAGTTACTTGCAACTTACACGATGTTTTCATTATTAAGTAGTGATTGGGAACCTAGTAATGGACAAACAAAAATGGGCTCAGATAGTGTGAGATTATTCCTTGATGTCTTGAGGAATTAAATGTTTATAGTATTGAATTATTCCTATATACCTGTGTAATTTTTAAATATTGTAATGTTTAATTGAAATTTATGTGTTTTTCACATGTTTATTGGTTAAAGAAGAGTTACTTAGGCATATCAATGGACCTACAAGAGAGTGTTGGATTATTATTGAAATGAATAGACAAAGGATGGTGATGAAGCATTCTTTCATATATTGTGGCTCGACAAGGACTCAAACTCTTCAAAATTATATCCCTAACTAATGGGTCAATCTACTGCACATAATGAAGTTGATGAGACTACTTTACTATACATTGGCATTTTTTAATGTTCGTGTGAAGGAATTGACATGTCAATTGATGATAGAAAATATTAAAATGATAAAAGAAATGGAAACCATTTTTTATTAGTGCATTTCATCGTAGGTCATTGAACTTTAATGTTTTCTTCAATGTTGTCTAGATTTTGTGGAGTTTCAAAAACTTCCCTTGGTAAATTCTTGGCTTATGCTTCATATTTTTATTTTTTGGAATGATAATGTTGATGGTTTTATGGGAATATGGTTGTGTTTATTAATGGTTATTTTATATGTCTAATTTTTTTAAGTTTGAGGAATCATCTAACTTTTATTTAATATATGTGCACATAAATTCCTTTTAAAGGTATTTGTCTTAAATAACTTTGAAATAAATATTGGGATGAATACATTATAATATGGCACCATGATCATTTTTGGTAGATATGTTTTGAATTAGTTGGCCTGAACACGAATTATAATATCTCATATTATAGGAATGAAATTCAATGGTTAGCCCAAGTTTACTAGCATCAAGGATAACTTATTTTCTTGTCTTCACATCATTGAAAAGTACATGGTGTGTCCTATTACCATTAGAATGATGGAAAGGAAAATATCTATATTCTTTCATATTTCTTTTATCATTTGATTTTGGTGTTTATGCATCTAAATATATAGAGGGATGTGATGTAAATAGTGGTCTATGTAAGAAAAAATATTGGTCTATAGGACCAAAATGATAAATTTGTAATCATTCCTAATGCACAATATCAAATGGAGTGGTGCCACATTTTTCCAACCTAAAAAATTGCATGCTTGATACTATATAATTTATGTGGCTCAAATAGCTTACTAAGGCATTTATGGAAAATAAAATAAAGGTACATATGTTTTCTACTAGAAACAACAAAATAACCTTGTTAATTTTTTAAAAGTTCATCCAATTACATTAGGAAATCTTTTTTTTACGTAAAGGTAATCATTAGAAGTTATTGATTTGAAGGTTGAGTTCAATTTTTTTAACAAGGAAATAACAAACGAGGGTTCTAATGGAAGGTTTTTTCCATAGAATGAATTGAAGAGATAAAGGAAATTAATTTACATAGAAAGGAGCTTTGTGGATATGTACTTTATTGTAGGAGAATTATTTTGAGGTAGGATTTATAGAGTAGAAATTTTATCTCATTTTTCATGATTTTCAATTGAAGGTGGTTGTTATTTTTTAATTTCATGGTATAGAGCCCATTGTCCTAGAAAAAATATTTGTATTGTGCAAATCCTTATGTTAGATACTACTACACAATACTTTGCATGGTGTTATAGGTGAATAGAGTTTCAAAGTTTCTATAGGTGTAGTGGTTTTCATGTCCAAATTTTATTTTTATGAATCAAGGGGTGAATTGGGCCTTGGAGAATATTTTTTCATACTTCCAATATGGGATTATGTATTCATTAATTATATAATCCAATTTTCTTCTACATCATGTCTATTATAAAATATTTCTACCAATAAATAATTTCTTGCTTGAATCAAATTATCATTGCAACAAGATTCTTAAATATATAAGGGAGTTGAGTTATTATTACTAGGAACAAGGTATTCTAATAGCTATCATATACACATGATATATATATATTATCTATAAGACCTAAGAGTCATTTTTACACCCATCCTTTTTGTAAAACATATTTAGTTATGGTCTTGTTGGCTTGAACTTGAAGTCTCACATTTTATTTTCTTTATGAATCTCAAAGTTATACTTTTATTTGTTTTTATTAGTATGTGGTAATTGTATAAGTGACCCATGTTAGTCCTTTAGACTAACACATTATTCAAAATGTGATTAAATGGTAATAATTTGTATTTCAATTAGCTATGAGCATGTGTGTCTAAGGCATAATTTTTTTTTCTTTTAAAAGTACCTTGTGAAGTATTTTTAAATATTAATTATGAGACCAAATTAAACATAATGCCATGATTTTATTTATTGTTTTAATTAATGAAATAATACATAATATAGATTAGGTGGTTTTTAAGGAATGTTTTATTATTATATTAATCCCAATGCAATATTTATGATGGGCCACTTTTTTTGGGTCCATACATTTCAAAATTTTCATGAAATATTTTCCTTGATGTATTTCATTCAATGTAGCTATATATTGCCATGTAAATTTTGTATGTCTATAATTGTTTGTGCATATCTTTACAAGAATGTCTTGGTGTTGTGTTTATACTTATTGGGAGCCTAATTCACCTAGCTACTTTTGGAATGATATATATAGAGCTTACACTTATTATTTATTCTTCTATGGTATTTAGTCATGTTTCCTCATTCTCGTACCTTATTAGTGGGTACATTAATGATCATGGATTTATAGGATCACTATACAAATTGAAATTGCACCAATAACAAATATTTATATTCTTTCAAGTAGGAAAGGACTAGTGACCTATTATAATTCATATTTGAGGTGTAGTTATTGGCCAAATCTTACACACTTAAGTTCTATATTTCATTTATGTTCATATTTAACCCATTTAAATGCATTTCCATATGAATCATTTTCATTTACGACCATTTAGTTGGTGCTATGAATTGATATAAGCTATATAGGGCTAAAATTAAATTTAATATAAATTATTTGTACAACTAATTTCAATTTTATTGACTTGTGTAGCTAGTAGTGGATCTCATCTCTTTCACTAAGTATTATTTTATTGATGATAGTTGTATTTCCCATTATTCTGAATGCAAAATATACTCCATAAAATTATATTTTTATTATGCTAGTTGTTATAGAGGAGCTACATAAATGTGACTTGTACCTAATATGAATAAATATCTACATGCATAGGGATAAATTATAATTGAATACTATACATACAAGGATGTAATTTATAAAAAGGGTTGGTCCTTGAGATAATTTGAGAGGATTAGATTTTCACATTAGTTAAGGAAATGAGGTGATGCAAGTCAAGTTTTTCTAGGTCTAAGAACATACTTTATAAATTAGAGGATGGCTATTGAAGAAATACTGTAACTATGACTAGTATCTTCATGATATATTAGAATGATTTATAAAAATAATTAAGACTAGCTAGTATTTCACCCTTACTACAATTGTCACCCTAACGTAGTAAGAGAATGAGTAATGAATGATAGAATTATAATAAATCACAAGATATATTTTAATGGTCCCTTTTGTTGCATGTAGGTTTTTTAGTTCTAAGATGGACCTTTGAAGAATATTTAACTGTAATATCATAAAATTACACCCTTTATGCAATTTCACATTACATCAATCTTCACTTTAGCCTAATGATATGATAATGTGAATTCCCTTCTTCCTTGCCTTCATTTTCACCCTTATCCTTGTCATTTTCTATCGGTGGGGGAATTTTCATTAGGGATGCTTCGACGTTGCGTAGACTTCCACACGCCATGTGAACATCCTAACAATATTCTTGATCCTATTGTCATTGAGACATTACACTTCCACTTTTCTGTGAAGTATAATGCCTCTACAATCATAGGAATGCTAAAAAATGACCCTCTTAAATGTAATTTCTCATTTGAAATCATATTCTTTCCTCTCACTAATTCATTCTCTCATTTTGTTCAATCAAGCTTCATCTTGCAACTCACATTTTTTTAACCTTCATTCTCTTTTAGCCCTTTTTTTTGTTCAATATTTTCTACATCATGGTTCTTGCACATTCATCTCAATCTCCCTTAAGGAATTTTACTTCCTCCCGTCTTCATGAGTTCATTGGAGGGAGGGAAACCCTTCTTTTTTATTGCATTATCATTTTTATTGAGTAGCATACTATTATCTTGCATGTCCTCTATCATTATCTTCTTATATCTTATCGTCTATTATCTATATTTCTATCCTTTTGTCTTTTTGGCTATCCATGGAGGTAGAAACACCAAAATGGGGTTTGACCAAGGCAAGCCCCTGAAAAGCCCCAACACTTTTACTATTTTTGTAGGTAGTCTGTGAGGAGCTTTGTTGTAGGGTTCATAATTGGACCACCCATGAGTTCATATCTTTTATTTCGCTAATTGTAATTTTTTTAAATATTTTATTTATTTGTTCATTTATTAGTCTTCTTGTTCTACTTTTCCTACATTTTCTCCATTTTCTCAAACTAGTTAAAACTTTCAGACTTCATTTTTGGAGTAGTTAGTGAACCCTAAGAGTTTCTGGTAACTAACTCTATCTCTTTTCCATATGAGACACAAGTTCCCCATTAAGATGTGAGTGTACCACGCTACATCCCTTGTCTACACTCTCATCCTAGATATTTGAAATCTAGTTTTTCTAGATCTTTGAGACCTTTCAGGCTTGCTCACTCAGTTTTTGAAGTTATTTCTTATAAACAATCATAAAACACAAAAACATTGCATAAACGATCACTTAGCCATCCCTCGACAGTTGAGCTTCTATCCCTAAGGTAATCAAGGTTTGTTCACTCCATTTAGCTCTTCCTTATCCTAGAGACTTGGGAGTAGTGAATCCTCTCCATTACATTTTAGTCAACCTTACTTGAAATTTCTTTCTCCTTGTCTTTGTCTCAAAGATTTTCTTCTCTTATGTTAGGGTGTGTTGCTGATAGTGTGTTTTGATGCTTTCATGAGCTTTAAAACTCAATCTACTACCTTTAGACACGTAGTAAGGAGAAGTTATCAAAACATAGATATGGGATATAAAAGGTTTAGTCCTCCCTGTCCAAGTCTAGAATTTGAGGAGTAATCTACATGGCTTCCAACCAAATTCTCCCTATGATGCAATGAAGTTGTAACCCACACCCCTCTATCATCTCTGGGTGGGTGCATGAAGTTGGGTACCAATTTTCTGGCCACTTATGATTTTTTTTTTTAAAAACGCTCTCGCGTTATAATGTGCACACGTTATTTTGTGTTAAAAACAAAGAAAAAATTGAAATTATTTTCCTTGGAATACCAACCCAAAGGCTTGGAGGGCATTCCCAACAAGGCCAGAGATGTGTTTTTGCAAATTCTACAATTTTTCACATAATCGGGTTCGTGCTCACCATCAAGATTGCATCTAGTTCAATATTGAAAAAATTGAAAATATGGGTAATGTTAGGTTCTCTCTTAGCTATCCAACGATGTAATTTTTTTCACTTTTCGACAATGTTAAGCCTTCCATCCATAATTTATTTTGTTTGTATGTCTGTTGTTTGCCAAAAAGTAGTGTTTTGTGTTTTTTTTGTTATAAATTAACCGTTCATCAAAATTTCAAATGAATTACATTTTTAGAAACTAGACTCCATTCTACAAATTAAAAAAAAAGAAAAAAAAATCAATTATTTTCAAAAATTTGTAGGGGGAGCAGGGCCAAAATTCTGCTTTTCAGGAAGTGCTCACTTAGAAAATTAGTAAAAAAATAAATATTCATCAAAAAATTATCAGAAAATGTGTGCACCAACTAGATGCTATTAGCTAACTTCTAACTGTAGCGATTTTAAAAATACTACAAAAAGTTCACCGTGCTCAGGTCGTACAAGAGTTGCTATGGTATGTTTTTCTGACAAAAACAACACCAATTTTTGTACATCCCTCTTTTGAACCACTTAATCTCAACCATTTTCAAAATAAATTAGTAGTTTAGAAAGTAGACTCAGAGCACTTCGATCCTTGTTTTTGTTCCATCTCAAAATTTTGAGTGTAACTATCCTCAATTTCATGTCCAAGGTGAGTATTTCCTGATTTCAGAAAAAAAAGTGGCCACTTAAGCCCCCTTTTTGGGAACCATCTTGGTGCACTTACCCCTCCCTCAAAATCTTCCACTTTTTTGGAGGAGGAATCCGCTCTGAGGGTTCCTGTGGAGCAGGTTCACTCTTTAGAATTAAGGCTTGAAGAATTTGTAGGATTCATGAGGACGGAAGATTATTATGCTCAAGTCACCCCCCTTGTTGATTGTCTAAGGAATTTATTAATTAAAGATTGAAGGGGCTTAGAGCTACTTCATGACATAGTGAATATTGTGGAAACCCATGTCCCAACTTACACCTTCATCTTGAATAATACCTAAGAAATTCAATTAGAGATCACTAACCAACAACTGAATATCCCAATACTCAAAGTGTCTATTTATATGGTTGACATAGGTCCCTCTATCAATGTTGCTAACACCACCGCCACACATGAGGAGATCCCTATGGTTAGGGTAAATTGAGTCCCTCTAGGTTTTTAGAGTTCTACATCTAGGACTCAAAATGTATCCACGTCTTGTGCTAGTGCTAGTGCTAGTTTTGGCATTGTTTTTGGTGCCTCTACTAGTGTTTGTGCTAGTGCTAGTGCTTTTGCAAGTGATTATGATAATCAAACTTCATCTGTATACCTTGTCCTTAATTCCGTCTTACATAATATGGAATGGTTGCAATCTCAATTATTGAACTTGGCTAGCTCATCTTCGTAGCCTATCTTTCAATCTTATTGCCATCACAATTCCTTGTATTTTAATATCTTGAACACCTCCATCCCACAAGGGATGGAAATCCCTAAGTTTGAGAAGTACAATGGCCAAGGGGACCTATGGACTCACATCTTTTCCTTTAACACCATGTGTATGATTTTTTTTCATCACAATGTAGTTCTAGAAAAACTATTCCTATGTTCTCTTAAGAATGCTACCTTTGAATGGTATTTCTCTTTGCCTAATAATTTTATCTTTTCCTTTGATCATCATTTAAATTAGTTCCTCTAGTAGTTCTAGGCCAACATCAGGCTAAAAGTTGCATTTACTAATCTTGTCCAATGTAAGCAGGGGGCTCATGAGAAGGTGATAGATTTCATAGCTCATCATCAAGCACTTTTCTCTTAGATATCCTATCCCTTGCATGATTATGATGTGCAAAAATTGTTCATCAAAAACTTGTAGCCAACACTACAAGATAAACTCCTTCTAATGAAATATTCATCCTTTCCCCATTTGTGTGTTGCTTTGTGTGACTACCAATAAATAATTGCACAGTATGGGGATTCTTCCTTATCCTCCCATGAGGATGGTCAATCAACTATTCAATTGCTGGTGAATCTAAAAAGAACAAAGTAGTGGTGAACATGTTATATGTTCCCATTGATAAAAAAAATTATAGGTCAAAATAGAATATTCAAAAAATTATCTGAATCTTATAGTAATGTCTTGTTAGTGTAATTAAATTAATTATTACACTAGTATAAGTTAAATTAGGTCATTTAGTCCTAGGTTGTATTTTAATAAATCATTTAATAATGGGGTAATGTCCCCTTCCTTGTTTGTAGGGATAAGATTCCTTCTAGAAGATGGGTTGTCCTTCTAGAACTTATCTCAAAATTTAATAATTTCTTAGTTAGTTAGGGTTCATGTTGTCACATGTTGTTAGATCATGACACATGGCAACATTATTTTTCATCTTGTATCTCACTCATGCCTATATATTTAGGCATTTTGTATATTTGTAATCATCTCATCTCATAATGTAGATCAATATAGAATCTCCATTGTGCATGCCTAAGTTCAAACATTTTCTATGTGGTTGATTATATTTCCTAGAAAGGGTCCTCCATTGAAGACTTCAGAGCTTCATGGAATGTGCATCAATAATCTCAACATGGTATTAGAACTTGTCCAGTGAAATGTCAACCCTCGATCAAGAAAGTTGGTGTGCGAGATTCTTTGCAGGCTTGGGTTTCCATTATAGGCTACTTGACTCCACCCAGAGACCAAGCTGATTTCTGAAGCAGATTGAGTTAGATTCGAGCTCACCATTGTCTTCAGAAGGCCTCGAAACCCTAGGATCGCCTGTCCAATCATCAAAATCAGATTCATCAACCCGAGAGCCATTAGAGGTATTTGGGTTTGCAAAATGAACCGTACTATCAGTACAATTTGTAGTAAAAAAATCACCTGGTTAGTTGTCCTTTGAGGAAAATTTATGTTTAGTTGCAGGCACTTTTTTTTCAGAAAAAAATTCGGGCTTATTTTCATATCATCTTGGCAAAATATATATATATATATATATTGTGGGCTATATGTTTTCTATAGTTTTGAGAAAAAATATTTTGGAGCGACTGCAATTATTTACCTCCATCGGCAATCTATGGGGTTTGATTATTCATCGGACTATAATCTGCATAAATATATTATCGATTGACATGTTTTTGATTTTTTAATTGCAATAGTTGCAATATTAAAAATTCATAAAATTATTATTGTCGGCTCCTTTAATCTTTTTTAAAGTTTGCAAAGTTTTTTGTTTGTTAGCCGAATTAAATCCTTGGTAGGAGAAAGTACTATGGTCAACCCATTTGGGGGGCTTGTCCCATCACCTTCATCACTGGTCGGACCCATCACTGACTGTCGGCATTGTCTTGACTAGCCATTGAATCTCCTCCCACAGGCCCGTGTGCAGTTCTACCACTGGCGAAGTCTTACCATTGGAAAAGTCTTTTAGCCAACCCTCACCGACAACCACAGGAATCTACATCAATCCCTCACCAAGGACTCAGTCACATCAATAACCGAAGGCTTCACTCCATCTAGCGGTGCCACTGAGCACATCCGCTCCACCCAGCAGCTCTGCCCCCCTGCCTCCCTATCTAGGGGCCCTTTTTTTTGCCACCTCTAGCACCTAGGTCATATCAGCGACTGGGTGTTTAGTGCCCCGAGGCTAATCTTTTGCTCGTTGTTAGCCTGCTAAGTGCCTAATCTAGGCCTTTTTTTCATTTTATCATAACTTTTCACTAGGGTATCAAAAATTGGCAAATGAGATACCGTCGAAAAGGGAATTTTGAGCACTTTCTAGTGGTGTCATTAGTTAGGTGAAATTTTTCACGTAGAAAATTCTATAGTCAACTAAAGTAAAAACCATAATTTTGACATAAAGGCTCATATCTTTGCAACTGTTCATCGAATTTTGGTGATTCCAGCAGCATCAAGAAGGTTTTTCAGATTTTTTTATTAGTCTAGATTCCTTGATCAGTTTTAGCTCGAAGTACTCTTGCATTGATTTTTTTAGTTTGGTGCATTTGTTCAATAACTTGGATATCTTGAAGCTTGGGAAAAGATTTTTTGATTTGGGTGGCATCACTTCAGTTGTACATCATCCTTGGAAGCTTCTATTTACTGTTGAAGGTCATTTTTCTTTGTATTTTTTGGAGAAATTTCATCATGGGGCTTGCATATTCTCCTTCTCTAGTTATGTTGCACAAGGGTAATTATCAACAATGATGGGATGGGATCATGCACCATCTCCAATCACTTGATTTATTTCCACATCTGTTTGGTATAGTTCCTCATCCAAGTGAAGGTATTCTTGAATTTGGTTGGAGTTGCAATAGATACACTATTTTGGAGTCATTTAAATGCAAGTCGATTGTGATGTTCTGAGTACTATTGATCATTGTGATCATCCTCACATCCTTTGGACTAAGCTTTGGGAGATATATGGAGATTTAGACACTCCATCATTCCCCGATGGTCAAGATTCAAAATTTCATTTATCAGATCAAGTACCTCATGATGATATTGTTTTACATGAGGTTGATTTCCTTGAATCTTCTGAATAGGTTGAAAAGGTTCCTTCAAGTGCTTCTTCTCCATCAAAGACAGTTGGTATCCCTTCACATTCAGTGATTCCTTGTCCAGATTCATTGATTGATGCTTCCATCATCACTCATAAGGAAACATTCAATTTTCTAGACTTGGCATCACAAGATGGCTTTGTTTCAGATATCCCTGAATTGGCTACTTCTACAGGTTTGGAGGACATTCTTGAGGGAATATCACTCCTCTATTCAGATCTCACTTCGAAGAGTTTTCTTGAGTCTTCTCATTCCTTTGTCTCAACCTTGATTGGAGATCCTGAGACTATCTTGGAGACACTTGGTTTCTCTTTAGATATTTCATGTATGAGACTTCTTCCCTATCATTCCATTCAGGATTTGAGGTTTCTTCAACATCTATCATTATATTTGCTTCTTCCTAGCAAGAGACGTGTGGTTTGGACACATTTATTTCTTCAAACTTCTTTCAATGGTTTTGAGGACACTTCATTTAGGGGGGGCTATCAAGTCTCCATCATATCCATCACATCCATCACATCATCATCTTTGGATAGTGTTCAACATCACTTTCTGCATTGTCCTGGTTTGTCACCCTCTTCATTGTTTGGGACTATGGCATCTTCATCATCAGGCAAGGAGACACATGAGTAGAGTTCAGAGATATCATCATCCATCTTCATCCTTCCTTCCTTCAATTCCTATCTAGAATGGGAAGCATCTCATCACTTGTAGTTGGGTTTGGTTCTTCCGAAAGGGAGACAAGTTGTTTGTTGACATTGGATCATGTTATGTCTTCAGACACTTACCATCTTTGTAGGTGATGACATCTTCTGGGGGGATATATTGTCTCTCTCTTTCTCCCTATGGGGGGGCTATTGTATTGTATCCATGTGACAGATGGTGTCCTTGGTGGGTATTTGGGAGTCCTCCATCCTTCCCATCCTATCTCATATTTTTGCATTTTCATCTCCTTTTTGGAGAGGGATTTTTTTCCCATTGGGTTTTCCCCTTTTGTCTAGTGTTGGGAGATTTTCTGAATCATTTCATGTAAATGCATGCATAACATGGCCTCATAGCCAAGACCCATCATTGATCATCTTTGCATAATCATTGCATTTTCCTCCCTAAGTTGAACTTATGGGGGGGTGTTAGAATAATTAAATTAATTAATACACTAGCATACATTAAGTTAGGTCATTTAGTCCTAGGTTGCATTTTAATAAATCATTTAATAATGGGGTAATGTCCCTTCCTTGTTTGTAGGGATACAATTCCTTCTAGAAGATGAGTTGTCCTTCTAGAACTTATCTCAACATTTAATAATTTCCTAGTTAGTTAGGGTTCAGGTTGTCACATGCTAGATCAAGGCACATGGGAACATTATTTTTGCATCGTGTATCTCACTCATGCCTATATATTTAGGCATTTTGTACATTTGTAATCATCTCATCTCATAATGTAGATCAATATAGAATCTCCATTGTGCATGCCTAAGTTCGAACACTTTCTGTGTGGTTGATTATCTTTCCTGGCAAGGGTCCTCCATTGAAGACTCTAGAGCTTTAGGGACTACGCAACCATAATCTCAACATGTCCTACAAAAACTCTTAAAAGATGGTATAATAGCTCTCCTAAAGATTAGAATGCTATCTAAGCTATATCCTTAGTGGTACAATGCATATAGGTTTTGTCAATATCATCGGGTCTTGGGTCATGATACTAAAATATGTTTGCATGTATGCCACGTGATACAAGACCACATCAATAATTGTACAATCTGGCTCCTTGGTAAAAAGTAAAAGTCAAAAAAATCTATAATGAAGCTCAATAGCTAGCTACAAATTTACATAGATTCATTCTCGTCTCATTCCACCAACCTTGTCACCCCTTCTTCTTTTTCTTATGATTGAATACATCTAGAAGTATGTGAATGTAGTTTTATTTACTCATATTCCTCCTTCATATCATGTGAATGTAACTCAAGTATTACATTCACCTTGTGTGACCTATCTTTGAACGAAGAGCCCTCTCCATTTTATATCCTCACTTTCATCAAAAATGGCATTGGAATAGGAATTATGGTTGATCCCATGAGTCAAGTGAATATCATTATGGAAGAAACTCTTTTTATTAAAAAATTGCACAAGGAGAAGTATGAGGAATAATAAATTGCTTCACACACACAATGGATTGTCTGTTGCGTCGATTAGCTCTATTTCTCTATTAATCCTAGTAGGACCTAAGGTCTTAGAAGTCCCATTTGTAGTGATACCCAAGTTCAATATTTTTAGAGTGAGACTAGGAATTCCATGGCTAGTCTCCATGAATGTAGTCACCTTGGTCATCCACAAATTTTTGAAGTTTTCCCATGAGGGTACCATGCATACTATCTAGGATACTAGATATAAATGACTGGTATCACATGGAGGCTTCTCCCTCAATCACTTTTTGCCTACCACGGTTGGACCTTTGCCTCCTAGAGGAGACCTTTTATATAAAACTTATTTTAGGTATAAGACTAGGTGCTTAGCATAGAAAAGTGGTTTTCCTCTATCTGCTCAAGATATCTCTTTGAAAGCCTCTTTTTGTGCACAACAATGTGCTTTATCCTTTTCCCCTCTAAAAGGGAAGGACAAGCAGGATCTTTCCCTTAGTCCATTCCCATCTTATTCTATTGCTTCTTCTTCTACACCTTCTACTTGTTCTTCCCAACCCTTGGTGGTGTCTTTCACTACTTCTACTATGCTTGGCATAGGAAAATGAAAGGTTCCCATGTTGCAGATAGTGAAGCCTCGGGTTTTTTAGTTCTACCCACTATACACCAACCCACCCTTTATGAAAAAGGGAAGCATTCTCATGGGGTTGTTCCAAATATTGACCTTTGAGGCCTCCCCTTATTCCTCCACCTACCCCCAAGGTAGACAAAGGGAAGGAACCCACTTTAGAGACACATGTCCCTCTCTCTATCTTTCTGCCTCCTCCTACTTCTTCTCAAGAGTCCACCCTTCCATTGATAACAATTGTGGAGCTTTCTCCTCTAGTAGAATAGGATCCCTTGACCTCTCCTTGGGCTATATTCTCTAGTTCCCATAATCGTCCTAACCAGATTGCACAAGAGCATAAGCACCAATGAAAGGCCTTGGATAAGTATCATGCTACCTCATAGAAGATCAAACAAGAGCCTTATTTTTTTTCATATGTTACTTTCATCTCTATTTCTCTTGTTGTTGCTTCTTTTTTTTCCTTAGTTCACATTGCCTTCATGCTTCTTCTAGCTTCATTAGTGTATCTTGATGAGTTGCACCCCAAAAGGGTGCAAGTGTTCATTGCTCCCTCTATGGAGCCACCTCTTATAACCTATCTTCTTGATATTCCTCCTTTTTTGAAGCCTATTAACATTCCTTTCACAAAGGTAGTGTCCTATGTACCTTTGTCTCCTTCTCCCTCTTCCACTTTAGGTGTGAGGTTCCCACATCCTTTATTAAAGTGCAAGTCACAAAGTGACCTCACTTGAAATGATGGCCAAAAAAATTTGTCTTCATCTCTTGAGTCTTAATCTACCTTGGCCTATGCCATCCTTGTGACAGAGGTCGCTCCTTCCTCCCCAAAGTTTGTCATTTCCCCTCTTCCTAAGGATGGAAATGACTCCCAAGTATCTTGTGCTCCTCCCATTCATTTTCCACATGCCACTCTTGAGAAGTGCATATTCAATTTGTTGAAGGATATCTTAACATTATGTTTGATCTTTGCTAGATCGATGACTAGATAGTCTCATAGGAGTTCAATGGCATAGACCTTGAGGGGCATTCTTCCTTAGCTCTTTCTACAGAGAGTCAGCTTGCACCACCCTCACTATCCCTCCTATAGTCATCTTCCCTCCCCTTATGATGATCTACTTTGGGGGCATGATGACCTCCTAGAGGTGTGAGACTAGAGCGGTGCCTTCTTCATCTTTAGCTTAGTGTTGCATGTTTGTTTGTGTCCCCCTCATTCTTGCATATATATGTTTTTGGTCTCACATGGGGGACCCTTTCTAACATTGTAGATGCTTGGATACAAGAAATAAAATCTACCATACACTTCTTATGTTTGTATCATCAATCTTTTATATGTTATAAATTTTTCCTTTCACGTTGGGAAAGATGCAAAGCATTGGAGCATTTAGGCCTCTTCCATGTTGACCTAATTTTTATTTGTATTTTTTCTTCACATTCTCTTATTCCCATTCTAATATATTTTGGGGTTGATGACATTTCATAGACATATTATATTATACTTATCAATTTATATCTATGAGCAATTTTGGCCCTCAATGCTTTGATACCTTTATGATCTTGCATTCTTCGTATCTTCTTTTCTCTTTCATGATGTTCTCCTTTCTATGTGTTTTCCCTCATGTGAAAACATTCCATGAATACATATTGCTATGTATCTCATTCCTCAACGTATATTTTCTTTATGTTCTCCTTAGAATGACATGTGCTCTACATAACACACACCATTCTAAGGGGGGGCTATCATATATGCTTAATTAAGAAAATAATTTTTGAAAGTATTTCTTGATGTCTTATGTCTCGTCGTCTAGCTTGGGAACAACCTAGCTAGACTCATCTTGTATTTTTTGTGACTATCAAAAAACATAGTTTGCAACAACCACAAGCCTATCTACTTACCATATGGACTCTAGCCTTTATAGCCATACCTATCAGTGATGTCTTTTATCCAATCAAATTATGTCTTGTCATTTCTATGAAATTTTATTATGTCCATTTATTTATTTTTCACCTAACATGCTCATGGTGAGATTACAATAAACTTTATAGTCCATCAAAGATCCATTTCCTCTTTGATTCCTAGCTTAGCCTCTCTACATCACATATACTGGATTGAAGGTATTCTTCCTCTTCATCCTAGGTATATTCTCTTCAACATCTTTCTACTTTAGCTTGCACATGTTTAGATACATATGCTCACTAAAGTGGGGGAAAAAATGTAATGTCATAAAATTACACTCTTATGCAATTTCACATTACAAAAATCTTCAATTTAGCCTAATGAGAGGATAATGAGAATTCCCTTCCTCCTCACCTTCATTTTTGTCTTTAACCTTATTATTTTCTCTTGGTAGGGAATTTTTTGTACAGGATGCTTCCATGTCATGCAAACATCTGTGTGTTGCATGAACATCCTAAAAAGATTCTTGATCACATGGCCATTTGGATGTTACACTTCCTCTTGCTCAGGAAGAGTAATATCTCTACAATCATATGCATTCCTGAAAACATCCCTCTTGCATGTGATTTCTCATTTGAATTAATATTCTTCTCTCTCACTCATTCATTTTCTCATTCTATTCATTCCAGCTTCATTCTTGCAACTCACATTCCTTCAACCTTGATTCTCTCATCACTCTCTTACTTCTTCAAGATCTTCTAGATCAAGGTTCTTGCACATTCATTTCAAGCTCCCTCAATGCATTACAATTCCTATCAACTTCACGAGTTTGTTGGAAGGAGAGTAATGCTTCCCTTTTATTAAATTATCAATCTTCTTGAGTTGCATATTATTATCTTGCATGTCTATCATTATCTTTTAATTTCTTATTGCCTATTATCTATCTTTTAATATTGTTTTATTTATGGCTTTCCATGGAGGTGGAAACACCAAAACAGGGGTTTAACCAAGGAAATACTCAAAAATATCCCCAACACTTTTACTATTTTGATCAAAGACCTGACTATATCAACATATAAACCTGATTTCTTCACTCCCCAACATCCTAGCTAGCAAAAGATCCCATGTGGGACCCATTCACCACTTTGGGCCAATGAGTCCCATCCAGGTGGGACCCATTCTCCCAGGATGGAAAATGAGTCCCATTTGGGCCACTTTCAAGGTTTGAGCAGGAAAGATTAGGGTTTAAGTTTAATTTTCTTCAATTTTGGCCATGGGGATCAAATTAGAAAAAATTTAGGTGGATTTACTATATAAAAAGCTTCTCAACCCTAATTAATTACTCATTCATCATTCATTATCCATCTCAAGTTAAAATAAAGCTATGGTTTTAGCATTTTAAGTCATCAAGATAATTTTATAAGGCATTTCGGGGTAGATTCTTCACCCATTGTTGCAACAAATCAAGATCTATCATCATGGAAAGTATATAATTGCATTATTTCATGCTTCATTATCTTATTTCATTATTTTGGTTTACTTACCTCAAAGGGGTTTGACCAAGGCAAACCCCCATGCCTTAACAATCAATATTTTCTCTCTCCCCTTGTGTGATTGCAAATTTGAATACTTTGAAGGTTTAGAAATGGTTGAAGAATAGGTTGAAAACTTGTTGAAGTCATCTCCCTATTTGCTAGGTCAAATTATCCACAAAAAGTCACTCACAATGCAAAAAATTAGGGTTTTGGATCTGGACACCTGGAGGAATGAAAAGAGCAGACTAAGAGCTTGTGTTTCCACTTTTGCATTTTCAGAAAAGCTAAAGTGGAATCATTCACCATTAGTAGAGAATGAGTCCCACTATGCCATTTTTTCAAGGATTTCTATAGATTCAGATACCCATTTGGTTGAAACAGGCTCCAGTGTAGTTTTTCAGATCTGGGACTGATTCGTCCAGAATGGCGAATGAGTCCCAGTAGGTGAAAATTTTAGGATTAGTAGCATTTCTAGTCTTCAACACATTTCCAGGTACACCTTTTCTATTTTACTTTCTTTTTTTTCTTTACTTGCGTTTCTATTCATTTATCTCGGTCATTTTGCATATCACAATGTGTTTACAAACATCTTGCATTTCATAAGTTTTGCATTATTAGTTAATCTCTTTTATTATTTTTCAGCATTTAGGGTATTCCCCTTTAAAAAAATTCAATCCCATTTGCATTGGAATCTCAAGGGCTTATTCTTGAGTGAACGATTAAGAATTTTGCTACCTCTCTCCTTTTAGGTGCAAAACCCTAGAAGTGTAAGAGACCACCCATATCAAAAATATTTGGTAAATTTTGGTGAGCCCAACTTTTGAACATAATAATCATGATTTGGAGTCCATCATCATCCTAGATCTAGCTCACATTAACTTTGCATTAGGATTTGTATTAGTTAATTGACATCTAGGGCTTCTAAAGTTTTGCATTAGTGAAAGTGCATAAAGGTTGCATTTTTTGCATCTCAAATCATTAAAATTTTCTGAAATTATGCATTTGCATCTTAGGTCTGCATCATATTGCATGAAAAACATAAAAATCAATCAAAAATTCTAAAAAAAATCCCCACTGGGACTCATTCGCCACCTTGGGCGAATTAGTCCCTTTGCACCCCTTAAATTGCCCTTTACAACACTGAAAACCTTTTTTTTAAGCTTTTTATTTTTCCATTAACTATCTATATCAGTTGGTTGAGTTTCTATTACATTTATTTCATTATATGTAGCTTAAATTAGCTCATTTCATGCATTGCTCAATTTTGCATTTACAACATTTCATCTTTTAGGTTGTTGCATAATTCAATCAACAAATGACCTCATTTCACATCTTCAAATTGCATTTAAACATCTTACTTTAGGTCATTTCATTGTACTTTCTTTGCTTTTTCATTATAGCATGTTTTATTTCAAGACATGTGTCTTTGATATAGTTAAAAATAGATTCCATAAGTATAACATCCCCTCTTATGAGTTCAATTTTGATTACAACAATGAGGTCATTAAGAAACATGTTAGTCATAGTTGTGATCAAACCATCAACACAATCCTTAATATTACATTTCCCATTGGTGTGGATGGTAGTGTAGACAATCATAGCAATCATACTTATTCTTCTCCTGATACCTCTCCTATTAGTAACAAAGGTATCTTGGTGAAAGAAGGTACAATCATTGAGAGTCTTAATTGTCCCTTTCTTCATACCCCTTTGAAAGATATTGGACAATAAGATGATGTGATCATAGAAAAATTTCTAAATATCACCTTACCTAGTCTTCATAGCCATGACAATCAAAATTGTCCTTCTCCTAATATCCCTCCTTGATGCAAAGAAAATAGGTTGGTGTTAGAAGATATACATATTGAGCATCATGAAAATATTGTCTCTCCCTTCCCTAATGCTCCTACCATTTGGGAAGATCTATTTGGTAAGCATGAAAATCATAGTTTTCCTTCTCTTGATGCCTCCCCTACTTGTGATGAATATGATTCATAAAATTTAACCATGGATGAAAATATTACAAGCTCTCCTACTAGGGTAGATAATTTGGAACAAGAGAATGAGACCTTAGAGAAAAATGAAAATAAAATAGAGCCTTTCCCTAATATCCACACTATTGATAAACAAGACAATTTAACAATTGATCATTCCCCTACTTGTGATGAATTCATCTTAGAAGAACCCATCCTTGAATTTCAAGAACATTCGGTTTGTAGTTCTCCTAAAAAATCTCCTCCTAGGGAGGATATCATGGCGCAAGAAAAGGATAACATTGACAATAATGATATAGTGTCTATAGAGGAAGATGATGAGGCAACATTAGACTCTCCTTCACTAAGGGACATTAATATTATTCAACCTCAACTCATCCTTTAGCCACCTTCAAACAAACCTCCAACTCAAAATAAACCTGAACTCTTCCTTTACCCACCTAACCATAATGTTTTGCAGTAGCCGAGTCATAATACTGTTGTTCATACATATGCCACTAGGAATAATCTGCAACTACCACAACCAACCTTGACAACCTTACCTCTTCCTAATCCTATCCTACCTAACCCTCTCTTACCAGGTCCTCCTCGTAGAAAGGAGTATGATCTTGTCAAGCAACTTAAGGATACTCCTACTAAGATATCATTGTGGGACCTTACTCAAGCCTCTCCTCACTATCATAACATGATTCAAACAACCTTACAAAAAGTTCCTATCCCTTCCAATGTGCAACTAAATGACATAGCCACCATGATCCAAGGAATAAATGCTAACATTGTTTTCCACCAAAGTGAACTACCTCCTTTGGGAGTGAAAAAACAAAATGAACCTTTCATAATAATATCTCAATACAAAAGAATAGGGATAAAGAGAACTCTTGTAGATACTGGCTATGCCCTTAATGTGTGTAGTGTAAGCCTTCTGGATAGACTTGGCATTGATAAATCAAACATTCAACCTAACTCTTTATCTGTTAAGGGATTTGACAATGTTGAAAAAAACAACTCGGTGCGATTAATTTACCTATTACAGTTGGGAAGGCTACATTGGAAACAAAAATCCATGTGTTGCCTCATGAAATTTCATCTAATCTTCTCTTAGGTAGACTGTGGATTCACATAATGAATGGGGTGCCTTCTACTCTCCATTGTAAAATGAAATACATCTAGAGCAACAAAGTGTACACACTTGACATTGACCTTGAGCCTTATAGTGTCATACAACTTGAGAAAAACAAAGAGAATCCCTTGAACACATTAACACCAACCACACAAGTAGAACCCTTCCAACAAAAATACAAAGAAAAAAACATTGAATAAGTCACAAATCTATTAGAACATGATTGGGGTTCCTTAGATTTCGAACATGCATTCATGGGCGAGTACAAGATCATAAACAACGATTCAAATAAGGGATATGAAAATGCAGTATTGTCAACACAAAACTTGAAAGATTCTTCAAGAGCATCTACGTCCACCACTTCACAACACAAGACAAATTACATGACAAATTTTGATGATCTTAATCACAAACAACCACCGAATCCAAAAGAGATGAAGAAGCTTTATGGAAAAGGTTATGACCATATGAAACAACTTGGTATAGCGGAAAAGTATGTGGTGCTAGAGAACAAAGTATCTGTGTCCCCATCAAGCTAAGATGCAAGAAATGACTCATGGTCTTAGTTATTGTCCTTTGATAGAAATAAACAAACCTTTACTTAATATCAACACTATCACAAAATGTTTTTCTAAGTCAACTTTAACAATAGTACATCTTAAAATGATAGAAACTAGCAATATTTATCCTTTGGGAGAAACGAAACAAACAAAGACATCTTCACTTAATGTCAATTTTATCTCACAAAACACTAATGATTTAAATTTTACACCCTCCTATAAAGTTGAGAACAAAATCTCACAATCTAAAGAGTCTTGCATAGATATGACATCTTGTACTAAGCAAGAGACATCTTTGTCGCATAATAAAGGAACACCTTCTACCATTAATCAAGAGGGTATCTTTTCAAGTCTCCTCCAAGATCACTTGATATCTCTCCCTCCACAAACTCAAAAGAAATTCTATTACAAGACTTCATTTTGTTCCTATCGTAGAGTTCATGTTCATGCTACTAATGCATGTAAGGCTTTGAGTAGTAAAATCCAACACCTTAAGGAGTTTGGTGCTCTTCCTTATGTGGGAGAACCTCATTCCTTTAATTGATCCTGATTTTCACTCTAGCATGCTTCTCATCAATCATTTTTGCTCATCCTTGTCTTGCACTAAGTGGGGGAAAGGGTTTAGATAGCCTTTTCCTTGTATGTCGCTTGTTGTTGCCTCTTTTGACTAGTTGTTAACCTTTCATGAACATCAAGAGCAAGCTTGAAACATAGATAACATGCCTTAAGTTGGATTGCCTGTGACATACTACCTTTTCATGATGTAGCTTATCGAAAACATATGACTTGGCATAGGGCTTTCCGAATAAGCTCTTGTGTCTTCTTCTACTTTAAGGAACTTGCTCATAGTAATGGTGTTAGCAACTACTTTAAAGTGGGGAAATACATCGACACTCATGTTTCAATATGCAATTTATTTATTCTTGTGATGCATCCTTTTCTTGGTGGTGTCATTGGACATGATTTCCTCCAAGAGTGTGATATTTCTTTGAATTGTCCTCTCTTGGAAACATTAGGTACAATGTTTCCCAAGATGAGACCCTGCACTTTTCCTCTCTTGGAAACAAGATGAGACCATTTGCACTTTTCCTCTCTTGGAGACATTAAGCATGATGTTCCTTAAGATGAGACCTTGCACGAATTAAGAAAAATCCTTTTGAACGTTCCTTACACTATTTTTCATTTACAATGTCTATGAGTTTCAAGCATACACAGTTTTGCTTGCCTCATAGAGCTCAAAAATCATTTTTTTGTGTAGCGCCTTATTAAAGTTATCAAGAGGTATAACTTTGGTATGGTTGAGCAGGAAGCTCATTTTGAGGCATGACTTTCCCCATAGCCACTTGTGTGTGTGTAAGTGTATACCAACCATGAGTGTATGTTTCTCATCCTTTAGGACTTCTCACTTGCTAGACAACCAAGAGTTTTGATGCCTTGGAGTGAGTATGCTTTTTTTGGACAAACAACTTATATTTGATCTAGAACATGTTGGAAAAATATTCAAAGCTTGATCCACCTTTTTATTTCTACTCATTTGTATTTCTCTTTCTTGTAACTATTGTCATTGCATGATCGTGTATCTTGTTTTGTTGCAGAGCATTCACCTTGTGCATGTCCTATTGTGCTTATGTCGGTTTGTCTTAGGATCTTGGATCCTAGGGGCTTGACCGCCTCCTTCATTTGTTATCCTAGACCATCTGAATTGGTACGATTGTACCCCTCTCAAATGTCTAATATAGTGTGAGTTTGAAGCAAGTTCATCCTCTCACTAAACTAGGGGCTAAATGTAGTGTAGAAAAAAGTATCCCTTGCTTGATTTAGGAATAATTAATGATAAATTAGACTTAATTACGCCTTGATTTAGTGTTACAATGTGAATAACACAATCACACTAGGTCTTGGACCCTTGTAAATTGAATAAAATGCATGTCTTGTAAAGGTGTTGTAAATAACTTTCACACTTTTCTAGACTTTTATTAGGAATTTAAGTCTAATGGACCTATTTTCCCCTTAATTCAATAATGTAAAATATATTTAATTTCATTCTCACATTAATATGGAAGGCTTGTAAATTAAAAATGGTTTTAATCTAGTGATGTAATGTGTTTTAAACATTCACATTGGATCTTGTGCCTTTCTAGGCTATGTGGACCTCATTTTAATGTTGTAAATTGTATTTAATCACACTTTCACATTGGAATTTGGGTCCTTATCCCTAATTACCCTTTATATCATCATTAATAGGCCCTTATGACCCATATTGTGCATCCCAAGGCTTATTTTGATCAAAAACCTGACTATATCAACATATAAACTTGATTTCTTCACTCCCCGACATCCGAGTTGGAAAAAGATCCCCTATGGGACTCATTCGCCACTTTTAGTTAATGAGTCCCATCCAGGTGGGACCCATTTGGCCAAGATGGTGAATGTGTCCCATTTGGGCCATTTTTGAGGTTTGAGAGGGAAAAATTAGGGTTTAAGTTTAATTTTCTTCAATGTCATCCTTGGAGATCAAATTAACAAGAATTTAGGTGGATTTCCTATATAAACAAACTTCTAAACCCTAATTCATTATTCATTCATCATTCATTATCCATCTCAAGTCAAGAAAGCTAGGGTTTTAGCATTTTAGTTCATCAAGATAATTTTCTAAGGCATTCAAGAGTAGATTCGTCATCCATTGTTGCAACAATTCAAGATCTATCATCATGAAAATTCTCTAATTGAATTATTTCATGCTTCATTATCGTATTTCATTATTTTGGTTTAATTACCTAAAATGGGTTTAACCAAGGCAAACCCCCATGCCCTAACAATCAATATTCTCTCTCTCTCTCTCTCTCTCTCTCTCTCTCTCTCTCTCTCTCTCTCTCTCCTTGTGTGATTATAGATCTAAATATTTTGAAGGTTTGGAAATGATTGAAGAATAGGTTGTAAACTTGTTGAAATCATCTGCCTATTTTCTAGGTGAAAATATCCACACAAAAGTCACTCATAGTGTCAAAAATTAGGGTTTTGGATCTGGACACTCGGAGGAATAGAAAGAGCAGACTGAGAGCTCCCATTTCCACTTTCGAGTTTTCAGAAAAGATAAAGTGGAATCATTCACCATTAGTGGTGAATGAGTCCCACTGTACCAATTTTTCATGGATTTCTACAAATTCAGATACCCATTTGGTTGAAATAGGCACTAGTACAGTTTTTCAAATTTGGGACTGATTTGCCTAGAATGGCGAATGAGTCCCAGTAGATCAAAATTTTAGGATCAACAACATTTCCAATCCTCATTCCAGTCTTCAGCACATTTATAGGTGCACCTTTTCTATTTTACTTTCCTATTCTGCTTTACTTGCATTTCTATTCATCTTTCTAGGTCATTTTGCATATCACAGTGTCTTTTCAAATATCTTGCATTTCATAAGTTTTTCATTAGGAGTTAATCTCTTTTATCAGTTTTCAGCATCTAGGACATTCCCCTTTGACAGATTTCAATCCCATTAGCATTGGAATCTAACGGCTTATTCTTGAGTGAGCCATTAAGATTTTTGGTACCTCTCTCGTTTTAGGTGCAAAACCCTAGAAGTGTAAGTGACCACCCATATAAAAAATATTTGGTTCAATAGCATGGATAGGTAAATTGAATGAAATGGATAGATAATGATAAAGGGAGGTATTAGAAAGAGAGGACACATATTAGGAAGAAAATGGAGTTGAAACTAAATGAAACAAATACAAATTTGATATTTGAACTAAGAAAAAACATAAAATGTGATTAGAAAAATTAAAGAGATCTATTGTACATAATTTATTATAATGGTCCAATAATTTTTTGGGGACTTTGATATGCAAATTAAAAAACCATAGATATCATATAGATCAATAATTTATCACAATTGAAAACTTAGTATCTGCAAAGTAAAATGAGAGACATGTTGCCCTATTTTATGGGTTTGAAGAAGAAATATTAAGAGTAAAACTAGATTTCCATAAGCATATTAATTAACTAAATAAATTATGTGTATTAAAATTTCATTTTGATTGGGAAAAAGAATAAATCAACCACTGAACACCCGTTGTTGAGGATTAGTCCCTCAACCTAAGGAGGTCCAATTTTCTATAAAAGATTAGGGTATATGATTTTCCATATAACCTATTGGAATAGGGTCTCATTAATTTATAAGGTTAGGAGGGGAAAAAGTGGTTATGAGATAGGGCTAAGGGAATGTGAAGGGGATCACACCTAGGAGAGAAATACAATGGTGAAACAATCATTTTAAAAGAAAACAAAATAGAAAGTGAGAAGACTTGCAAGATAGAACTAGGACAAGGCATAAGAAGAGCAGGGGGTTAAAACAAGAGTCTAAATAACCAAATTAAACACAAGCTAAAATATGTGCAAAAAATAATAAAAATAATTATAAAGTATGTAATTTTTAATATTACACATGAAATTCCTCATTATTTTAGATATGTTGCATATGTGAACTCATTCTATACGTATATTAAATTATTTGAAATGTGTCAATTCATACTTAAAAGTAAATGTATATTTTGAAATCTACTTTTGTTTTAGAAATTCTTACAATTACATTGTGTTCAATTTTCTAACTAGCATGGAAATATTTTTTAACTACACTCAATATTAATTATTAATTTCTAATTTAATAAATAATATATTTTTCTTTCATCCTAATACAAAATATGATTTTTCCTCTTTTCTATGGATATTTTAAAGATCTATTGATAAGTCATTACACTTTTTAAAACTAACTATTGTTATTTTGAAGACATCACATATCTAAATTCATTCAAATAGAGATATTAAATTCTTAAAATTATATTTAATCATACTTCAAAATAAACATATATTTCAATATCCATCTTAACTCAATCTAATATTATTAGAGTTGTTCTTTTTTTCATTGAATTTCCTTTCGATTTTGAACTTCAATTACTATTTTAAAAACCTTGTAACATAAGGTAAATTAGATAGACTTATCTTTTCATCTTATAATTAGTAAAAAATATTCATCATTTTTTTTTCATAAGTATATAATATAAAAACCAAAGAATTATAGATAATTATACAAAGATTTTGAAGCAACAATAAGTGTAAAAAAATTCTCAAAATAAAAAACTAAGAAATTTTATGAGAAACACACCACTTACCGAACCAACGATACAACAAATAAAGCATAACATACTAAACTACCAATCATTGATCACCTAATAAACTACTACGTCCTTACATGCACATGGGAAGTTACTTCAACCTTGACGTCGATGATCGGGCTCTGAAGTGGACGCAGAACCTCAACTAGTTGGCTTTGAGGTGGACTCGGAACATACAGAGGGGAAGGCGACTTTCTTTTGTTGTCGCAACAACATTTTTAAACGCCTATTATTAAACCAATCAAAGCAACAAATCCAACAATCGATCCGATTAGAGAGTTCTTTTTTTTGTGAGCTAGGCTTGGGTTCCTCATTCTTGGGGAAGTGTTTGGAGGTAAAATGGGAATTTTTGTTGAATATTGACATGAAAAATTCCAAACATGCAAGGCGTGATTCTCAATTGCGGTCCCCGTGGAAGCTGAAAAGCCAAACTTGACATTGGGGGCAAGGAGCTTACTCAGGTCTATATCATGCACCAACACCAGATCATACGGTTTATATGAACTATAAGGGTCAGTGTCTTGTAAAAGGAACACTTGAATCTATGTGCCGTTGTAATCAACCCATGCCTCCCATTTTTCTCCATCGTTGAGAGTAGCGCCTGTGTGAAGATCACTTACTAAAACAGTTACCACTGATTTGATGTTGTTGACATCGATTCTATTAGAAATATTTAATCCTTGTCAAAGGATGTCTGCCCCCATTTCAGATTTTTAGGGATTAGGGGAGAGGGCCCAATAGTCGTGCGGGGTCCAATAGTCGTGCACCCAATCGTGAATATAATACCCAATAGTCGTTTATATAATGTCCAATAGTTGTGATTTGACTACCCATAATTAAACAAAATGTATGCTTTTGATCTAAAAAGCAACCAATCATGTGATACCACATCAGCGCTCAACTACTCATGATGTAATGCACGAGAATTGGTCTCACTATTTTTTGGGGCCTTTTTGGACACCTTGACAAAAACACATGCTGATGTGGCATCATATTTGATGATGTGGCCCTGAAACCTTAGTTATAAGCAGAGAACTTGCCAAGTAAGCTGCTGTAAAAAATTGGGAGTGATTTGAAATTTCGACGTAGGATAATTAGAAGCGCGAAGTTAGGGTGCACAACTACTGGGCCCTCTCCCCTACTTCAAGCTTCCCCCAACGTGTACCTACAGCTAGTTGACCTGCAACAATTAATAGTGGTAGGTGATTTTGAATTCAAAATGAAGTGCTCATTTTTGAGCAAGTAAAAAAAACAAGACAAAAGGAATGTATTTGTTGGTTTAGAAGTTAGTTTTTTTTGTATTTGTGGAGACCCTACAGCAGTAGAAGGAATGTTCAGCATAGAACAAGGAGACAATATAAGGGAATGTTTATCAGATGCAATAACTAGTTACAACAAAGCAGCAGTTTAACAGGAGCAGTTTCAACACTACAGTAAGCAACAATATAGGTGTGAGTGTAGCACCATTGTATTGGGCAATAGTCCAAATTGTTTGTGTTTTATTTTGTAGTGTAAACCTAGCAAGCACTCTATAATTTTGTAATTTTGGAGTGAAAAGGAATATGTGAAAATGAATGCATGAATATTAATTTTTTGTGTGTTATTTTATGTTGTCTATGTGCACTGTGTTTTGTTATTTCTTGTTTCATCCTTCATTCTGTCACAACACAACACTATTTTATGTATTGCTACACCCCCTCCTGCCAACAAGTGGTATCAGAGACCTATTTTTTTGGGAAATTAGTTTATTTGTGGGTGTCTTTAGAAAATCTCTAGGTCATCTAGGCAATGATTAGTCTTCTCAAATTTGAGAAGAATGGCAGGTGGTGAGAGCAAAGGCTGATAGAAGCCATCGAATTTTGATGGGAAGAACTATGACATTTGGGTTAAGAAGATGAGAACCATCTTAGTTGCAAATGACCTATGGGAGTTGGTCATCAATGGGTTCAATGATATCACAGACCTAACAACCTATGCAACCCTCTCAAATGCACAAAAGAATCAATTGAAAGAAACTAGGATGAAAGATGCAAAAGCCCTTAGTTTGATTGAGGTGACCTTGAGTGAGGCTATTTTTGCATGTATTGAAGAATCAAACTATGCAAAAACAAGCTTGGGAAATATTGCAAAATGGTTACAAGGGGACTGATAAAGTGAAGTTAGCTAAGTTGCAGCTCTTGAGAAGAAATTTTGAGACTCTACTAATGAAAGATAATGAGTCTATTTTAGATTATCACACTAAGGTTTCAACCCTGATAAATCAGTTGAGAGTCAATGGAGAAAAAATGGAAGAGCAAAGGATTGTTGATAAAATCATAATAAGTTTTCCTACTAAGTTTGATTATGTAGTTGTTTCTATTGAAGATGCAAAGGATTTGTCTTAGATGACTATAGATGAGTTGATGGGTTCACTACAAACCCATGAGCAGTGGTTGAATAGATCTGATCCTTCTCTAGAGCAAGATTTCAAAGCTCAGACCAATGGAAGAGGTCAGAGAAGAGGAAGAAACAACATAGGCAGAGGTCAAAGAGGTAGAGGAAGAAGCAATATTGGAAGAGGAGACTCAAATAGCCAAGAGGAGCCAAGCAGCTCACAGTCAGCAAACCAAAACCAAAAGAAGAACAACACTTCATATCAAAGGTATGAAAAAAGAAATGTCCAATGTTATTACTATCACAAGTATGTACATTATTCTAGTGAGTGTAGGAAGAATCAATGTGACAATGGGAGTCAAAATGCAAATGTAGAAAATGAGAACAAATTTGAAAATGAAAAACAGTCCAATGTTTTTATTGTTTGCAACCTTACTAAGCACAACGATGATGAAGTTTGGTATTTAGATAGTGGATGCAAAAACCACATGAGTGGTAACAAGAAATTTTCTTCCTCCATAGATAGTAGTATAAAAATAGAAATCAAAATGGGAAATGATGAAAAGGTTCCTGTCATTCAAAAAGGTGTTGTCAACATTAAAACAAAGAATGGTGAGAAGCAACAAATCTAGGATGTCTATTATGCCCTCGACATGAAGCATAATCTATTGAGCATTGGACAAATGACCCAAAATGGTTATAGAATCTTGATGGAGAATGGAGAATGCAAGATATTTGATAGAGAAGGAAACAAGAAAGTGATTGCAATCGTCCACATGACAAGAAACATAATTTTTCCTCTTAGAATGCATATAGTTTATGCGACAGACACAACAAAATGATAGAAACAACAATGTTCACTAGTGTTAACAACATAAGAGAAGCAATCGACTGTGGAACAATAGTTTGTATTTATAACAGTCATCAAATACCAATCCAAACTTTCACATTTAAGGGATAGGCATTTAAGCTTTTCTAGTTTAAGTTTATTGTCTAGGAAAGGAATGGTTAGGGGTTTACCATCCATTGTAGAAACCGATGGAAAATGTCAAGCATGCATTTTAGGAAAGCAACATAGGAAACCCTTTCAATTAGGGTACTCTATGAGAGCAAAAGAACCATTAGAATTAGTGCACTCATATTTGTGTGGACGCATGAAAAACCCCACCTTAGCTGGAAACACATATTTCATGACATTCATAGATGATTATAGCAAAAGAATTTGGGTTTATTTTTTGAAAAACAAATTGGTAGCCTTTGAGAAATTTAAATGGTTTAAGGAAGTAGTTGAAAAGGAAAGTGGACAATATATCAAATCCCTTAGAAAAAATAGAGGGGGAGAGTACATCTCCAAAGAATTTCTAAATTTTTGTAGGAGTAAGGGAATTCATAAACAATTCACAACAAGATATTCCCCACAACAAAATGTAGTGGCAGAAAGGAAAAACAAAACCATTCAAGACATGGAAGAAAGTATGATGAAAGCAAAAGGGTTGTCACAGATTCTTTGGGGTGAAGTTGTAGCAACAACTATTTACATATTGAATAGGTGTCCCACAAAGGTTGTCTATTATAGGATTCGACAAGTAGCTTGGACAAAAAAAAAAGTGGAGTGTTGAGCACCTAAGAATCTTTGGGTGTGTGGCATATGCATTGGTGCCAAAAGAGAAGAGGCAAAAATTTGATGATAAGGGTGAAAAATGCATTTTCATAGGCTATAGTGAAGAGTCAAAAGCCTATAAATTGTATAATCATGTCACCAAGAAGGTAGTGATCAGCAAGGATGTTTTTTTTTATTAAGAATGAAGCATGGGATGGAATAGTGGACAACACCTTGGGTATTTCAGTTACAATACCCCTTTATGATGAGGAAGTTCTAAAAGACAACAACCTAGAAGGAGCTCAAGAGAGAAGCAACTCATGGATAAACTACCACATAGCCTTATATAAAAACAACTCTAGCAGTGTTAAAAAAAAAACCTCTGAACAGACACAACAGAGTAACAACTCTAGAGTACAACAGAGCAGTAGCTCGGATAGTCAACAATACAATAATTCTAGAGGTTAGAGTAGCAACAGCTCAGAAGCTATTTTAGACCCTACACTCGCATCATTAATGCCAAAAAATACAAAGAGTGTAAGGAAGATTTATGATAGCACTAGGAATGTTGATTCCAATGAGAATTTAGAATTTGTGTTATTCTCTTATAGTGATCCAACACACTTTGAGGAAGCAGTAGAAGAAGACAAGTGGTGTAAGGCCATGGATGAAGAGTTGGAAGCTATAGAGAGGAACCAAACATGAGAGTTGACTGATTTACCTAAGGGTAAACAAGTGATTGGAGTCAAGAAGCTCTCCAAGACTAAGTGTACAACAGAAGGAAATATTGAAAGACATAAGGCAAGGCTAGTGGTTAAAGGATACAAATAGGAACCTGGTATAGATTATGATGAGACTTATGCACCAGTTGCAAGGTTGGAAATAGTTCGGGTAGTCATAGAAATTGCAGCCCAACATCATTAGGAGGTGTTTCAACTGGATGTAAAGTCAGCCTTCTTGAATGTAGTGCTGAAGGAGGAAGTGTATGTGGAGTATCCACCTAGCTATGAAGTCCTAGGGCAAGAGGACAAGATATATAGGCTCTAAAAATCTCTTTATGGATTGAAACAAGCACATCGGGCATGGTACAACAAGATAGACTTGTATTTAATGACCAATGGCTTCAACAAAAGCAACAACAAGCCCACACTCTACATTAAAGCAACACAAGGTGATATTTTAATTATTGTTTTGTATGTAGATGATCTAATTTTTACTAGAAACAGTGATAGTTTGATTCTTGATTTCAAAGAAGTGACGAAGAATGAGTTTGAGATGATGGATTTGGGTTTGTTGAAGTATTTTATTGGGATACAAGTTCAACAAACTGAAAATGGCATATTCATTTCACAAACTAACTATGCCAAACAGATTTTGAGGAGGTTCAAAATGTATAACAACAAACCTACACCAACACCAACAACAACAGGTCAAAAATTGCGCAATGAAGACATCAACAATAATGTGAACCCAACCCTCTACAAAAGCATGGTTGGAAGTTTGATGTACTTGACATCAACTAGGCCTAATTTAATGTATGTAGTAAGTTTGATTTTTAGGTTCATGGAAAAACCTAAGGACACGCATTGGAAAGCAGGAAAGGGGATCTTGAGGTATGTGAATGAAAAAAGTTATGGAATTTTGTATGGTGCATCAAATGAGTTCAAGTTAGCTGGTTTCATGGATAGTGATTGGGTAGGAAATGTAGACGATAGGAAGAGCACATCAGGATATGTGTTCAACATGGGATCAGGTGCAATTTCATGGGCATCCATGAAGCAACCTTTTGTCTCTCTCAGCATAGCAGAAACTAAGTACATTGTAGCAAATGCAATAGCATGTCAGGCTATTTGGTTGAGGAAAATCCTTGCAAATTTGAAGGAACAACAAAAAAAATAGAACAATCATACATTGTGACAATGTTTCCTCAATAGCTCTGATAAAGAATCTATTCTTCCATGGATGCAACAAACACATCAAGATCGGATATCATTTTATAAGGGCGCTGGTGGAACAAGATGAGATTGAATTTTAGTATTGTAGATCTGAAGAACAACTTGCTAATATCTTCACCAAGGCACTACCAAGAGAGTTTTGAGTGCTTGAAAGATAGGCTTGGCATTGTGGACAACTTCAGAGATCAGCTCCGAAAGGAAATTGCAGATTCGCATTTGAGTTCAGATTAAGGGGGAGTGTTAGAAATATTTAATCCTCATCAGAGAATGTCTACCCCTATTTCAATTTTTTGGGGATTACTTCAAGCTTCCCCCAACATTTACCTACAACTAGTTGAACTGCACCAATTAATAGTGGTAGGTGATTTTGCATTCAAAATCAAGCGCTCATTTTTGAGCAAGCAAAACAAAACAAGACAAAAGGAATGTATTCGTTAGTTTATAAGTTAGTTTTTTTTTTGTATTTTGTGGAGACCCTGTAGCAATAGAAGGAATGTTCAACACAGAACAAGGAGACAACATAAGGGAATGTTTATTAGATGTAGCAACCAATTACAACAAAGCAACAGTTTTAGCACTACAGTAAGCAACAATATAGGTGTGAGTGTAGCACCATTGTATTAGACAATAGTCCAAATTGTTTATATTTTGTTTTTTAGTGTAAATAGAGCAATCACTCTATAATTTTTTAATTTTGAAGTGAAAATGAATATATGAATATTAAATTTTTGTGTGTCATTTTATGCTGTCTTTGTGCACTATGTTTTGTTATTTTGTATCATGTCCTTCATTCTATCACAACACAACACTGTTTTCTATATTGTTGCACCTCTGATTTCCAACAGATTCCCACATGGTTATCATCTAAATCAAACTCATCCTTTTAGGTGTCGAACTCCACACCAAAAATCTGATTCGATGAGTTCCCATCTATTTTAGAGTTAAATAGCCCAAGCCATTTGTTTGAATCTGCGCTAGAGGATTGAAAGTTGAATGGAGCGAGTAGGAAAGTGAGTATGTCTCCATTTCCATTGACTCCGATGATGTTGAATTCTATATTAGGGTTTTAATGTGGCTATAAATGTATTATGTGAGGATCTCAAGCATTCTTTGTCTTCTGCTATAGACCTATGTCTCTCTTTATTTATTTCCTTAACATTTGATTGATTTTCTGATCTCCATTCTTTGGTCAAGCTTCCTATATTCCTACATGTTCATGGTCATGTGGTGGCCTATTTGTATGTTTCCTTATATTTTTTTGGCCTCTTTAAACTAATCATTCGCAATTTTTTTATGTGGACACTTTATTCATATTGAAGTGTTAAATTATTATTCTCATTCAGTTGCAACTTACATGATGTTTCCATTATTAAGTAGTGATTTGGAACCTAGTAATTTATAAAAAACAATAGACTTTGATAGTGTGAGATTATTCCTTGGTGTCTTGAGGAATTACATTTTTATAGTGCTGAATTATTCTTATATGCATGATGTTTAAATTTAATAATGTTTAATGGTAATCTTTTTATTTTTCACATGTTTATTGGTTAAAAAAGAGTTACATAGGAATATAAATATACTTATGAGAGAGTGTTGGATTAATATTAAAATTAATACCTATAGGATAGTGATGAGGTATTTTTTAATTCATTGTGGTTTGACAAGGAATCAAAATTGTTGTTTATTTTTTATGAACCAAACTTAATCTTATCCCTCATCTATGAATCTGCCAGAACTCAATTATTAACAAGGGTAAGGATTGGCCAATACATAAGTAAGGCTATAAAAGACCTCACTTCTTCTCTTAGGGCTTTGTGAAACCCAGGAGGGTAATCTCACTTATTCTTATAAGATACTTACTTGATCAAAAGCATTTCCACACACAGGTGTATTCCTCAAAAAGTGAAAACAAGAAAAATTCATCAAAGGCTTAGCAAACCTTTTAACAAGTTACTACCTATTGCAAGGAATATAGTACTACTTCATGTTTGTATGGTATAACTAATTTTTTTTTTATGAATTCATTCTCATTTCAAGTCTCTAGCTAGGTTCACCACTAGCTCAGTTAGTTATAAGATAAATTAATGAAAGGACTAGTGCCTTGTATAAGGGAATAATAGAGTCGTGCTTTGCAATTAATCAGTAATACAACTACAATTTAACTAAGTAATCAGAGGACTATATTGGCATGCTACTTTGTGGAATCCAACTCACTGTGTTTAAAATACTACTACTTACCGAACCCTATATTATTTTCCCACAAACCAATGACCTTATTTTAGTATTAAATCAACTCATTGAATTGAAGAAAAAATAGACCCATTCATTCAAAACAAATGACATAAGACAAATGAAATTACTATTAACAATTTCATTCATAATTTGTGAGGAAAATACAGAGAGCATATATTTTAGAACCAACATTTTCTTCCATTACTGATATTACTTTGTAAAACCATTTTAAGATCAAAATACATTATGACTCATACCCTAAAATTGTTTCTCATATATTCATCAACTTATCTATTTACATTCTACTACTCTCTGAGCTTAGATTTTACCTAGACCCTTCTGAGACTCAAAATTTTTGATCTCTTGTAATCATCCATGAAATCACCTTTATAGATATGGGAAAAACAATCATATGATAGAATTATGATTACATTTCATATTTCATTTCAAAAATTAATTTCAACCGATTTTGAGAAACTCCCTAGGTGGTTACATGCAATCATTTAAGAGCAAGGGAGGGAAAAGTACAAAATTCATCCATAGGGTACTATTAGTTGCCACAGAATCCACCTCAAGCAAAATATTCCTTATCATACTAGCCAAAGGACTTCCACATTAGCATGGAAGAGTAAAAGAACAAAACCATAGACATGTTCAAGAGAACACTTATGATGCAGAGGCCATGGTGTCATCAAAAACAAAAACAAGGAGAAGACACTACTCTGAGTCATCAGCATCAGAGTACGCTTGAGCACTCCTCGTTCATGATGAAACTAGAGGAATCATGACCACATCCTCGTCAGAGTCTTCATATGGCACCAGAGAGAAGAGATATTGGCCATATCCTGAGTCAGTTTCACCTCCATCATTTGAAGGGCTATCAGAGAGCACAATGGGAGAATTATGTTTTCCTAGGTAGGCCTTATGACTCTTATCTCTTTTCTTGGCCTTCTTTGTAGGATTAGCAAACTCCTTACCCTTAAACTTGACCAATTCTTCTGAAATGGTCTCATTTCTTAAGTTGTAGGTACTATGGACAAATTGTTTTCTTCTTTTGAACATGGGCCCTCCTTTTACCCTTTGAAACATCATGTGTTTAGGACTTCTTTCTTAGCTACAGACATATCCTCATAACACTCAAACACATTAATCTGACTAGACCTCCTAGTTGGTTGAATTGACACACCAGACCTTCCCATTTCACAGAACATAGGGTGAAAGCTAGAAAGTCTAAATTCAGTAGAAATTGACCAACTTAAAAGCTTTTGAATCAAATTTGTAGGAAAGCACACCCACAATCCCTGACAATCACAACCAACCCTAGAAAAATGGAAATCCCTAGGAAAACAAAAGCATGAATTCAAAGGAGCTCACACGAAACACCAACTTACACAAGATGAAAAATCAACACCTCTACATTTTAAAGATCAACACTTGCACATTCCTTCTATGGCCCACACTTCATAGTTTTAGATCGAACTAAAAATGGTGAGATCAAATGGTAGGCATTCTACATTAAATAGATGATTTAGTGTGCTACAATTAATGATTGAAGAGATCTTCATGTGAATGAGTTGATAACTTAGCATCTCAGTTTTGAATCTGAACCATCGATCTTTGAGGATTTCAAACTTCATCAATGGCAACCTTGAGCATCGTTTATGTCTTTTACAACTTGTTCCTAGAAAATGATGATGCCACCTCTGAAAGTTGCCACGTCTACCCTTAATCCTCATTAGTTGCATGTGATCTGACAATTAACATGCATCTCCAATTCAATCTGTGCTCCTTAATTAATATCAGTGAAGTACACAAAGCTGGCCTTTGAAGAGAATAGTCCTTCATACATTCCATTGCTCATCACAGACTTTCCCCATCTTTCTAGTTTTCAATCAGTGATGAGAGTATTGACTCAATGAACCTTAGCTTGTGGGATCATTCTTCTTTAAAACCACATCAACAGTGCTACTTTCTTCCTTGATTTATATGATTTCCTTAGGTTTTGCCACATTGTCTTCCATTTAGTATCCATCGCTTATCATGGACTTATTTCATCCTTCACTAGTTCTATCAGCAATGCAAGAATCCACGTGATGAAATCTTAGCCCTTGAAATTATGGCCCATCCTTGATCACATTCATTTTCCCATCATGCATCTCTGAGTTAACTTCAAACTCTAGATCACAACAGCAATGAGAGATAAAATGATGAAGAAATATTAAGACACGTGCATCTGCATGAAAATCAATGATACAAAAGACATCGCTCATAAGATCAATTCAAATCAGTGAAAGAAAATTGAATAGATGACTCCATTTCTCATCGCTATTTTGAAACTTAAGTTTTGGAAAGGATCCACGATGAGTGATAGGAGAAAATACAAAAGCACCAGGGATATTGCTTATCTCTAATTATTCTCATAAATTTTGTAAGAAATTAGTGATGAGAGATCCCAGCGATTACATAGAACATTTTCCTCTCGTATCATTAATAAAAAACATAACATTCAAAACCCATCCACGATACACGAAGCATAGGAGAAACTTCATATCGCTCATTGCTATTTTGAAAATTACAATCATACAAATATCTGCAATGAATGATGAAGAGAAGAACAAAATCTCGAAGGTCATCACTAATCACTAATGTAATACTCAATGTTCAAGAGTTATTAACGACAAGCAAAAATTGAATGATATAAGGAGAAGCAAGATCATCGCCGATCTCTAATTCATATCAAGAGCTCTCAAAGCTATCCTTGATGAGTGAAACAAAAGAAATACCACTTTTTGGTTATCGCCAATTTAAACATACCTTTTAGAAACTATTTGCGATGAGCAACAAAGAGAGGTGGCCGATGGGACTTAAGTGAAAACATTTGATCACATTCCCACAAGTTGTTCTAATGAAGTGGACCATCCTAGGATGACATAGGAGAAAGGTCTTCACAAGATATTAAGTCATAAAATGCAAAGGATGTAAAGGAAAAAAAGTCCTTTTATTCAACCTTAAATGAAAAATAAGAAACTTAGACCTAGGCATGAGGGACCGGTTACTCCACGATCGTCAATGACATATAATTTATTAATATGATTGGAAATGAAAAAAAAAGGTCAACGAAAAAATTAGAAAGCTATAAGGGTTTAGACTTAAGGGTTTCCTAGGTGAAATTGACAACAAAATAGCAATACTACAAAACCCAAAAGTCCAAAGATGAGAGGCATGTTTAAAATGCATGATTTTTAGAAATGGAAAAAAAAATTGAGGGTTCCATAAGTGGCTCTAGTTGGGGACATCTATTTCTCCATAATAGAGTGAGAGTCCAAAATATCAGGTGAAGCAGACCAAGAACAAAGAACCAAAACCAAGGACAAAGAAAGAAAACCAAACCCAAATGAAACATCTGTACAAAATTTACACAAGTTACAGGGCCAAACCAACCTTAAAATTGGTGCCTACCTCTATTAGAAACACTATTTTCCATTGTTTGCACCATTCCAAGGAAAAACAAAAACTATCATGAAGGGTCCACCAGCTGATCATGTTGTTGCCACTACTTTCAACCACTATAGACATGTGCCTGAACTTGCAATCATCTCTTTCATTCATGACCCTCTATGAATTGTAGTCAGGTGTTAACTGGAATATATGATTAGTGTGGCATTCTATTTGACTTAGCTTACCATTATATTCCACCAAATTCCCATCTAACTGGTCTGGGAAAGTGAAACATTCATAATCCATTTGATCATTATCATCATTCAAACTAATATCAGATTCATTCTACTCATTAAGCTGGAAATCCTCATATACACTCCTTCCAAGGTTCTTGTTCAGGGTTACACATTCACTTTGTGTGATGAGCATGGAATTTTCATACACAAGCTTCATTTCAAATTGGTGCTCATATTCATCATAGCAGTATAAACCAACTATGTTGCCAATTGTTCCATTATCTTCGGAATTCAACTCATCAAACCCCATAACATTCTTTCTTTCATTCATATTAGGGATATTCCCACAAATACCATCAACCCTACCATCGCAGGCACCAAAGATTATTTTAGTTTCTAGTTCATTTGCATACTCCAGTCATTTACTACATTTATTGCTCAAATTGAAGCTAAAAACTTCATAGGATGAGTCAAGCATCTCAGGCTTGATGTGATTAGCATTATGGTATTCAAGCATGTAATCAATTGAAAAGTTTTCTGATTCATATCTGTGGGACTCATTATACCCTGAGCATTTAACAACCAAACAAGTTTCTCCATCCCTTTCTTCAACAGGCTCCCTATTAAAAACAATCATATCCATCTCTTCAATGAACTTGCACAATCCATTCCTATTTCATATAAGCCATTAAGGAGATTACACTATTGGTTATCATTTTTAATTTCATCACTCTTGATATTTAGCTTGTACACAAGATTCTAAATACAAGCATTCTTATCTTGAAATTCATCATTGATCATATTGTTGTAACACTACAATTCTAATGCTATTGAACTGCATTCCAAGAGTCCTTCATTTTATTTATTTTTATTTACTTATGATGGAAACAACTCATGAAGACTAGTATAGTTGAATCCTTCAGGAAAAATGGATATCTCTAGGTCAGTCTCATAAAGAGATTCATATTCCTCCTTAGAGCAATCAAAATATTTATTTTCATTATCTTGGTCACTGAAATTCAAGGGTATATTATTAATTTTTTGTAAATATGACAATCTCATCACCCACACTACTAGATAGATCTTCTTCTAAGACATCCTAATTCATTGCTTGAGTAAACATTTGACCTTCACCAAGATAATTACCACTATGAGCTTGAAACCTCATTCTTTGTATATAATCATTCTTAGCCTCCTTATCAATCTTGATCCAATCAAGTATCTAATCAAAATCTTGAGGTTTTAATTCCTTTGGCAAGGCACTGAGTCTTGGCTCATAAATTTTGCAAAATATGTCAATGCAATTTGAATATGTAGGTCGTAACCCCTTAGGAATTTGTAGCAAGGCATCTAAGAACTGTGCTAACAACTCATATGGAAACTCATCCTCATATCTCTTCATGTCGGATAGTCTTTGGACTAACAACACCTAATCATTACTAATTAAACTTTGTTGAAGTCTATCCTAAATCAATCAATGATTAACATGTTGTGAGAGTGAACAAGATGAGATATCATTATCACCTTGATCATCTCTTATATCTTTAGGAGATCCACTCACTTGTCGTGAGCTAGGACAAGAAACACTTAATGCCATATATCCTCTTATCATTGCATATTTCACAATGTTTTCAATATCCATAGCAATGTGACAAGCTTGCTACAATATTTTTGGTTCCTTATCCAAATATCAAATAACTCATTTCATTATCAAATGCACCTAAATATATAATCAAACATTCTGCATCACTAGGTCTTAGGTATTCAAGAATATCTCTTACTGGTTGTTCAAATTTGATGTTGAAAGTAGGAACCAAATCATCTTCATACTTTTGTATTTCCATAACTCTTTTCCTTACCAAGCTAGGATTAATCATTTCACCAAATTGCTGCATAAATGCAACCATGAAACCATTCCACAAAGTTATAGAATAGATTGGTAAATATGAAATCTAGTCTCTAGCATTTTCCTTTTAAGACTGAGAAAAAAGTTTCCTAACAATATCCTAATGATCTATCTCAAAATCACCCATCAAATCTATGAATGCATTCAATTGTTTATATGCTAACTTTTAATTGTGCCCTATAAATTTAGGCAAATGATTCCTAACATCACTTGGAATTTTATTAGGGAAACCTTGAATACCATTAAAAATTAATGATATATATCTCTCAATAGAGAACCTCTTTTGATGGCATGATAAGAGATGCATTCCTTGCATGTTTTTATTTGATGTTCCACATGGAAATACAAGAGAGTAATACATTTCTCCTATGCCATTTTACAGTCTTTTAAAATCAACTTCATAATTGATTTGTCTACTACACCATTCCTTAATTTTAATCACATTTTAGAGCTCAAACATATTCATGCTTTAAAATTTCTAAGAGGCATAGTTTATGAATAAGCATGCTTCTTCATCCCAACCCAAATATTATGTTTACACCTTAGAAGTATATAAAATAGCTCTCATCCCTCTAATTGTGCTTAACTCACATAATAGGGAAACCTAATTTTCACTAGATCATTTCAACATGGTCTTCACATATTTATTTCTTCATTGAAAACTAAAATAGGGGAAAAAAAATGGATATCTATGTGTAATTACTTCTAAATTGTGCCGTTGATTGAAAAACTTTACAGATCTGGAACTTTTTGTTGGAAACATGAGTAAAGCTATCTATTTGTTGTCATTGATGTCACCATGTTGGTAGTATGCTGGTAGTTGGGTCTGATACTCTTATACTGGTTCTTATCCTCTCTAGTGGCTGGTCTAGTATTTTGGTTGCCTTTCTAGTATTCTATTCTACACTTCTTTGTGGATGATAATCTTTGGTTGTGGTTTTGGGAAACTATTGATGGATGTTAAAGGCGTGCATGATTAGGTTATTTCATGCTCTGGTGCTCATACAATTTAGTAGCAATCAACAAATTTATTGTTGCCTTTTTGCGTTGAAGATTAGTCCTAGTCGACTTGTTAAGTTAATTTTGATTTGATGTGAAAGCTTACGTAAAACCTATTTCTTGGTCTGAGCCGACATGATGAAATGTGCTAAATATTTCTTTGTGTGTTTGGAAATATTTTGTGAAATATTAGAGCTGACATAATAACGGTTAAAACATTTTTGAAAATACTTTGTGGAAGCTAACCTAATTAGTGCCTACAATAGAGATCCAGTATATATAAGTATATGATGAATAATTTGGAATCATGAGTGAATGTGTGAGTAAGTGCGAATAGGTGTGTGGGAATATGTGCAGTGAGTATGTAGGAAAGTGATAGAGGAAATATTGAAGAGTTAATGAATGTGAAGGTGTGATAAGAAAGGAAACATCTATGAGCATATCCAGAACTGTATCAACACATGTTAGGTGCATCTCTCCAATTCATTTTTGGGATGTAAAGCCTCACTCTGTTTTGTATAATATTTCTAGAGGTAGTGAGCATCTTGTTGGATAGTGAGTCATTTTTGTAGGCAGTGAGCCTTTGTACTTGGAAAGTGAGTCCTTCTTTTGGTAATGAGCCTCCTTTTTAAAAAACTATATAGTGTGAGTTAACACTCACTCTAGTTTTTCCCTTATTGGGTTTTCCATGTAAAAAATTTGTTCATTGTGTTGATCTAGTTTCTGTTATCTATGATTCATGCTTATGTTTAATAAAAAAATAGTGTGGATAATAAATTAATGAGTGATAAAAATTTTTAAGTATATATTTGTGTGACAACTGATTCATCCCCCCTTTTAGTTGTCCTGCACCTATTTAACAATTGGTAATAGAGCTCTTGGTTCCTCCGGTAAAGTCTAACAACTTGAGGGAGATCCTAAAGATGAAGATAATTAATGAAAAATGAGAACTCCAGACTACTCTTGAAGATCTTGATAAAGCGGAAAGAGAAAACAAATATTTTGTAAGAATTGGCTATGAAGGTAGCCACCCAAGCATAAGAGAGAGAAACAATATGACAATAATATACTGTATTCTTCCAATGATCCAAATAGAATGTAATGAGAAAAAGTACGTAGGAGACCCCTTGGTTATATAGCCAAGGTGAGTACATAGAAGGGCATAAGATTATGACAAGTGTTGTAATATTATGGCATGAGACAACTATTAAAAGCTATCACTTCGCATAAAGTGGAAAAGAGATAATGTGATAATCGCCACAAATGGTGAATCACCCACAAAATGTGGAGAGGTAATCACATGATGTGTCCACAAAAGGTGGATGTGATAAATTAATAACATGATAAGTCCACCAAAAGTGGAAATTCTCCAACTACCTCCTATGTGATCCCTAATTAAACTTAACTAAGGTGTAATAATGACCTAGGACAAGGTACAACACTTTTAATTACACCAACACCCACCCTTAAGTGCAACGTAGGGAGAATGTACACAAAAGCAAACAATGCAAGATGGGTCCCAACAACTAGGCCATCCTAGGTACCTATGTACAAATGCAATGCAATCTCTCATAAAGTAGAGAAAAGGAGAAAACCACATGGGAAGAACCCCAAAAAAAGAGAGATGAAACAAACCAAAAATGCACTCAAAAAGATGAGAAGGAAAAACCTCAAGTGAGGAAAAAGCCCCCCCCCAAAAGAGAGAATGAAGAAGTCAAGTGACCTCCTGAGATGAAACATCCTGCACCCCTAAGAGAGCTCTCAAATGGTGATATATAATCTTAGTGAAAGGTTTGGTGAAGATATTTGCAACCTGTTGTGCTGTAGGATGATACTACAAAACAATGACCTGATCCTATATCAGCTCCCGAATGTACCTCATAAAAGGTACAAACTTTTAATTACACCAATAGATTTGAAAGAGAATCTTGATGAAGAAAATGAATGTGTTCAGAAATTGAAGTAATAGTTGAAGAAACTTAAGGAAAGACATAGAGAAGTAAGTGAACAACTAAAACAAGTGATAATTGGACTGAAAGTAACAGTAGAAGAAAAGTAGAGGATTGAAGAATGTCTGAATACAATGGTGCATAACAAGTTTGAAAAATGTTCGAGACTGAAGAAGGAGATAGTAAATCTAAGAGTGGAATTAGAGAAGGCTAAAATCTATGAAAATAATTTCAAATCCAGCTCTGGTAAACTTGAAGAACTACTTGCATGGCAGAAACCATGTAAAGACAAAGGTGGCTTAGGAGTTGATACCGGTGAATGTTCTAAAGATGTGAAGAAGAATCAAGGGAAGAGGAAGCATAGAAGGATTTTTGCAAGAAGACTACCTATGAAATAGCCTAATGCACAAAGGTACCCCTCTTTTGATGGTGTTTTCTTTTCTTGTAACAAATATGGTCATAGAGCAACTGATTGTAGAAGTAGGATAAACTAGTTTTATGGCTCTCTTTCTAGAAAATGTTTTGAATGTGGGAAGTTTGGACATAAGGATACAAAATGCAAGTCTCAGGTAAGCTTGATCAGTTGGGTAATGAGAAATAGGCTTAGTGAAGGAAGAAGGAATCAATTCTTTAATGGCTACTACTATGCGTACAATAAATTCAGACATAGAGAAAATCATTGTAGATCAAGGAATAATGGAGGACATTCTAATCAAAAAGGTGTGATCTGTTATAAATACAATAAACCTAGACATGTATCTAAATTTTGAAAGAACAAGAAAGGAAAAAAATCTGCTTTGGAAGAGAAGAGTGAACCGGTGAAGAAGATTGATAAAGAAGAGATGAAGCAAGAGATGGAGAAGACTTGGAAGAAGAAAGAAGAGAAATATGAGACTCCTAATGTGTTTGTACCCTCATCCAATACATATGACTTATTTGAAATTTAGACCTAGCATGGTCTTAAGGGGAGCATTATCAGAATATCATAAAAAACCCCTAGAAGAATGACATGTCAAAGGATGGCACATGGTCAGAATGTAAAGAATGCTTGTTCAGAGGTTCTGGAAGAAGAAACGGAGAAAAATATGTTGGTATGAGGATTTGCGGACCATTTAAAGGTTTCCTATGCTAAGTGAAGTGTGTTTAGAAGCTTTTTGTGTTTGCCACATTTAATGCACTTAGGGAAAACTTGACGGTGGATAAGTAAAAATTTGTGATGATTTTTGGTTGATTGTGCATCTGAAATTGTTGAAAACTGCTTTGAAGATTTCGTGAAGTGTGCTTCAAGTGTTTTTGAAGGGAATTTGAAGATTGATTCAGGTAATTTGGAAACCCTCTCTCTATTTATATAAGGAAAGAAGAAAATTGAAGAAGTATCGTTGAATTTCAAGAAAGCTAAGAAATGGATAGTGCCTCGTGTGGTGTTACCTCTTTGAAGCTAAAAAGGGTCAAAGTAGAAGAATACAATCATAGGAAAATGAAGGAAATTGAACTAGGGGTGAGTGAAGTCAAATTACAGAATATAAAAACCCTAGGGATGGATTTGTGGAGTGAATTTTTGTGGGTTTCAGATAAGGAAGTTATCTGGTTCTTATTGACTTTTCTTAAGGATGGAAACATTGTTTTGGAAAAACCCTACTTGATCTCGAAGGAAGCAATTGAAGCGATCACTAGATTATGCAGCGTTGGAGAACTTCCTGGAAAGAAAACTATGAAATATAAAGATTTGGTGGAGTTTACTAGCATTGGCAGAGATAAGAGAGCATTATTGATTGATATACTTGTTGGATCAGCCGTTAGGTATGTTGCATATGGTATTTCATACAAAATTTATTTCAAGAATCATGAAAGTTCAACTTCGGCTATTGTCGTACACATTTCCCACATGATGGTTAAGGAGAATAGATAATTTGATTTATGTAGCTTGTTACTTGAGAATTTGATTAAAAATATTCAAATGTCATTGGTTGAGAATCATCCATTTCATTTCGGATCCTTGCTAGTATGCCTAGTGCTTTACTTTTTGAATTCTCTACTAGGAAAACATAATGTGGTGTGGAAATTTTGTATGCCTATTGGAAAAAAATTTACAAACATCTAGAGTCTTTGGAAGATAATGAAAATATGTGCAGATTGTATTTCTCATCCTTGCGAGCAAAACCTTGCTCTAGTATATCTATAGTAAGTTGATTTGAAGTAGGCTCTTCGTCTAGGGAAAGAGAATTGGAAGTTATTATTAGTGATTCCCCTCTAAAATCAAAAAAAGAGAAAGGAAATGGTTGAAGACATCATTGATATTTCATATGAGAAGGAGAAATAATCACTAACTGGTACTGAATCCCTTGATCCTGATGATATCCAATCTATGATAGATGAAGGAAAAATGAAGAAGATTGGTGAATTATGGGATGTTTCCTCACCTATTGACAGACTAAAAATTGATGATGCGTTGGTAGATTATCTACTTCAGAAAGGTATTAAAGTATCCGTTGTTTCTAATTTCTTACTAGAGAATCTGATTGAGATTGTTGAAGAAAGGATGTTTCTTGAAGGTCCAGAAGGACACAAGATGGGAATCTTGGTTGAAAGAAGATGTAAGAAGGTTATGCAAAGATTGTTTGGATTAATTGTAGAAACAAAGAAATATGTTAAGTAAATTTCAGATGTTTACAAGTATTGTCTTCAGTGGCCTACTGTTGTAGACAACTTCAAAACCAGAATTGCAGTGATTGAAGCTGAGGTGAATGAGATTAGAAAGAACTTTGGCATATTTGAAGAAAAAGAAGGGAAACAAAGGATGAGTTGGTGAACTTTAGGCTAAACTAATCATTACACAAAGATAGAGAGATGATATGACAAAGACCTTTTGGATTCTTAAAGAAATTGATGAAGTTCGGTTAGAGGATCTTTCCAGAATTCTTGTTGATGCTGAAGATATTGAGAAACAATTTGCTGATGTAGATTGGTCACCCTCTTTTACTTTTTTGGGATTATTGTAAAGTACATGCACAAAATTGGAGTCTATTGTTTTTAACTAGAAGAAGTTGTATCTAGTTCTCAAAGAAAGGTATAAGAAGGTGTTTTAGGTGAAGAGTGTCATCTTTAGTTAATTTATGCTTGCTTAAATGATCTGGATTGTTGGAAATTTTTGATGTTTTTTGAAATCTTTTTGAAATTTTGATGTCACCATGTTTGCACTCATTTTTGGCACCCTTTTCCATTGATGTCAAAGGGGGAGAGAGTTGGAATGAAGAGTATTGGAGATAGTGGAGAGAAATTGTTTTGTTCACATGTTGCCATAAATGAAAAAGGGGGAGATTGTTTGAAAAATGATTAAAGTTATCTATTTGTTTTCATTGATGTCACCATGTTGGTAGTATGCTAGCAGTTGGGTCTGATACTCTTATACCGATGCTTATCCTCTCCAGTGTCTGGTCCTGTATTTTGGTTGCCTCTCTAGTATTCTAGTATGCACTTCTTCATGGATGATAATCTTTGGTTGCAGTTTTGGGAAACTACTGATGGATGTTAAAGGAAAGCATGATCAGGTTATTTTGTGCTCTGGTGCTTGCACAATGTAGTAGCAACCAATAGATTGATTGTTGCCTTGTTGCTTTGAAGATTATTCCTAACTGACTTGTTAAGTTAATTTTGATTTGATGTGAAAGCTTATGTGTGACCTATTTCTTGGTCCGAGCTGACATGATGAAATGTGCTAAATATTAACTTGTGTGTTTGGAAATATTTTGTGAAATATTAGAGCCGACATAATAATGGTTAAAACACTTTTGAAAATATTTTCTGGAAGTTGACCTAATTAGTGCCTGCAATGGAGATCGTTTATATATAAGTATATGGCGAATAGTTTGGAAGCACGAGTGAATGTGTGAGTAAGTGTGAATAGGTGTGTGGGAATATGTGTAGTGATTCTATAGGAAAGTGATAGAGGAAATAGTGAAGAGGTAATGAATGTGAAGGTGTGATTAGAAAGGTAGAAGCTATGAGCATATCCGGAACTATATCAACACATGTTAAGTGCATCTTTCTAGTTCATTTTTGGGCTATAAAGCCTTACTTTTTTTTGTATAATTGTTCTGTAGGAAGTGAGCCTCTTGTTGGACAGTGGGTCCTTTTTGTAGACAGTGAGCCTTTGTACTTGGAAAATGAGTCCTTTTGGTAGTGAGCCTCCTTTCTAAAATACTATATAGTGTGAGTTAACCCTCACCATGTTTTTTCCCTTATTGGGTTTTCCACGTAAAAAATCTAGTGTTTGTTGTGTTGATCTACTTTCTGTTATCTATGATTCATGCTTATGTTTAATAACATAATAGTGTCGATAATTAATTAATGAGTGATAATTTTTTAAGTATAGATTTGTGTGACAACTAATTCACTCACCCTCTCAGTTTTCTTGTGCCTATTTAACACTTTCTTCATGCTTTCATCAGGTTCTTATGCATAGAGTCGCCACCTCCTTTATAGAGGAACTTTCTTCAACAATATGGAGTTTCCTTCATTAGTAGGTTTTACTTTAACCTTCACTAATTAACAAAGCCACATATAACTCTCTATAATTGTTTCTAGCAACTTTTCATTCCATCTTACAATAACTCATACTGGTACAAAGATCAGCATAATCACCACCCACTTCTAGCGAGAAATTTTTCAAATATTTATGAAATATGCTAAATATTTACAACACCTACAAGTTTTTCAATGAAACAGAGAAAACACATTCCATACTACTATAGATCGGCTCATTGACACAAGCCCAAGCTTGATAATATAATCCCCTAACAAATAATTTGACTCTTTTAAGGAAAGATGATCCTCTATCAAAATTTTCCAATGTTCTCCCCAACAGAGTTGCCATTTCTGATGGTTATTTTTTATGAACTAAACTTAATCTTATCCCTCATCTATGAATCTACTAGAACTCAATTGTTAACAAGGGTAAGGATTTACCAACACATAAGTAAGGCTATAAAAGACCTCACTTCTTCTCTTCGGGCTCTGTGAAACTCGAGAGGGTAATCCCACTTATGCTTATAAGATACTTATTTGATCAAAAGCATTTCCACACACATATGTATTCCTCAAAAAGTGAAAACAAGAAAATTTCATCAAAGGATTGGAATACCTTTTAAAAAGTTACTACCTATTGGAAGGAATACAATACTACTTCACGTTTGTAGCGTATAACTGAAAAATTGTGTTTATGAATTCATTCTCATTTCAAGTCTCTTGATAGGTTCACCACTAGCTCAATTAGTTACAAGATAAATTAATGAAAGGACCAGTGCCTTGTCTAAGGGAATCATAGAGTCATACTTTGCAATTAATCAGTAATACAACTATAATTTAACTCAGTAATCGGAGGACTATTGGCATGTTGCTTTGTGGCATCCAACTCACTATGTCTAAAATGCTGCTACTTACCAAACCCTATATTCTTTTCCCACAAACCCATGACCTTATTTTAGCATTAAATCAACTCATTGAATTGAAGCACAAATAAACCCATTCATTCAATGCAAATGATAGAAGACAAATGAAATTACTATTAACAATTTCATTCATAATTTGTGAGGAAAATACACAGAAGAGCATACATTTTAGAACTAGCATTTTCTTCCATTGCTAATATTACTTTGTAAAACCATTTTAAGATCAAAATAAATTATGACTCACAACCTAAACTTAGTTTTGATATATTCATCAACTTATCTATTTACATTCTACTACTCTATGAGCTTAGCTTTTACCTAGACCCTTATGAGACTTAAAATTTTTGAAATCTTGTAATCAACCATGAAATTCCCTTTATAGATAGGGGAGAAACAAACATCCAAATGAATTACGATTACATTTCATATTTCATTTCAAAAACTAAGTTCAAGCAATTTTTGAGAAACTCCCTAGGAAGTTACATGCAATCATTTGGGAGTAGTAGAGGGAAAAAAACAAAATTCATCCATAGGGCATCGTTAGTTGTTTCCGCAACATCCACGTCAAGCAAAATATTCCTTATCATACCACCCAAAAGGCTTCCACATCGGCATGGAAGAGTAAAAGACCAAAACCATGGACACATTGAAGAGAACAATTCTGATGCAGAGGCCATGGTGTCATAAAAGAAAAAAAAAGGGGAAGATGCTACTCTAAGTCATTAGCATCAGAATATGCTTGACCACTCCTCGTTTGTGATGAAATCAGAGGAATCATCACCACATCCTCATCAGAGTCTTCATATGGCACTAGAGAGAGGAGATACTATCCATATCCTGAGTCAGTGTCACCTCCATCATTTGAAGGGCTATTAGAGAGCACAATTTGAGAAATATGTTTTCCCAGGTAGGCCTTATGACTCTTGTCTCTTTTCCTGTCCTTCTTTATAGGCTTAACCAGGTCCTTTCCCTTAAATTTGATGAATTGTTCTGAAATGATCCTATTTCTTAAGTTTTAGGTACTCTAAACAATAGTTTTCTTCTTTTTACCATGGGCCCTCCTTTTACCCTTTGAAACCTCAAAAGTCATTGGGACTTCTTGCTTAGCTACAAACATATCCTCATAACACTCAAACACATTAAGCCAACTATAGCTCCTAGTTGGCTGAATTGACACAGCATACTTTCCCATTTCCCAGAACACAGGGTGAAAGCTAGCAAGTGTAAATTAAGTGGAAATTGACCAACTTAAAAGCTTTCAAATCAAATTTGAAAGAAAGCACACCCACAAGCCCTGACAATCACAACCATCCCTAGAAAAATGGAACTCCCTAGGAAAACAAAAGCATGAATTAAAAGGAGCTCACACGGAACACCAATGTACCCAAGATGAAAAGAACACCTCTACAGTTGAAAGATCAACACTCACACATTTCTTCTATGAATCACACTTCATAATTTTAGAGAATTGAAAATGGTGAGATGAAATGATAGGAATTCTACATTAAATATACCATTTGGAGCAGGCTACAATTAATGATTGAAGATATCATCGCACGAACGAGTTGATAACTTAGCAACTTAGTTTTGAATCTAAATCGTCGATCTTTGAGGATTTAAAACTTCATGAATCTCAACCTTGAGCATTGTTTCTATCCTTTACAACTTGTTCCTAGAAAATGGTGATGCCACCTAAGAAAGTTGTCACGCCTACCATTAATCCTCATTAGTCACCTATGATATGAAAATTAACATGCATTTCCAACTCAATCCATGCTCCTTCATTCATATCGGTGAAGTACACAAAGTTTTTGTTTGAAGATAATAGTCCTTCATACATTCCATCGCTTATCACAGACTTGCCCCATCTTTCCAAGGTTCAATTAGTGATGAGACTATTGACTTAATGAACCTCAACTCATGGGATTATTCTACTTTAGAACAACATCAACAGTGCTACTTTCTTCCTTTCTTTATATAATGTCCTCGGGTTCTACAACATTCTCTTCCATTTGGTAGTTGTCGCTTATCACAGACTTATTTCATCCTTTACTAGTTGTATCAACGATGCAATCATCCACACGATGAAATCTTAGCCCTTGAAATTATGGCCCATCCTCCATCACGTTCATTTTCCCATCGTGCATCACTGATTTAGCTTTGAACTCTGGATCACATCAGTGATTGGAGATAAAGTGATGAAGAAAGATTAAGACACGTGCACTTGCATGAAAATAAATGATACAAAAGACATCACCCATAAGATCAATTCAAATTAGTGAATGAAAATTGAACATATGACTCCATTGCTCATCGTTATTTTGAAACTTAAGTTTTTGGAAAGGATTCATGGTGAGGAGAGGAGAAAATACAAAAGAACTAGGGCTATCACTTATTGATAATTCTCCTTATAAATTTTGCAAGAAGTTAGCGATGAGAGATCTAAGTGATTACATAAAACACTTGCATCACATATCGCTAATACAAAACTTAACATTCAAAACCCATGTGTGATATGCAAAGTGCAGGAGATGCTTCATATCCCTCATTGCTATTTTAAAAATAACAATCATGCAACCATCCATGATGAACGATGAAGAGAAGAAAAAAATCCCAAAGGTCATCAATGATCCCTAATTTAATACTCAAGGTTTAAGAGTTATTAGTGAAGCAAAAATTCAACGATATAAGGAGAAGCTAGAGAATTTCCCATCATTGATTCATATCAAGAGCTCTCAAAGCTATCCATGATGAGCGAAACCAAAGAAATGTTTCTCGTCACTTATCACAAATTTAAACATACCTTTTAGAAACTATGTGCGATGAGCAACAAAGAGAGGTGGCTGATGGGACTTAATTGAAAAAATTTAAGCACGTGCCCACAAGTTGTTCTAAAGAAGGTGACCATCCTAGGATGACGTAGGGAAAAGGTCTTCTAGAGGATATTAAGTCATAAAATGCAAAGGATGTAAAGGAAAAAAAGGCCTTTTATTCAACCTTATATAAAAAATAAGAAACTCATACATAGGCATGAAGGACTGGTTACTCCATGATCGTCAATAACATAGAATATTTTAATATGACCAGCAAGGGGAAACAAAAGGTCAATGGAAAATTAGAGAATTTCAAGGGTTTAGACTTAAGGGTTTCTTAGGTGAAACTAACAACAAAATAACAATAATACAAAACCCAAAAGTCCAAAGATGAGAGGCATGTTTAAAATGCAGTATTTTTAGAAATGAGACCAAAAATTTGGAGGGTTCCATCAAAACTGTTCAGTATTATATTCCTAACTAATGGGCCAATTTCTTACACATAATGAAGTTGATGAGACTACTTTACTATACATCAACACTTTGTAATGTTAGTGTGAGGGACATGGCATGTCAATTTATGATAGAAGTTATTTAAATGATGAAATAAGGGGATTTTTTTTACTAGTGTGTTTGATCCTATATCATTGAACTTTAGTGTTTTCTTCAAAGTCATCTAAATTTTATGGAGTTGAAACAACTTCCCTTGGTAAATTCTTGGCTTCTAACTTATATTTTCATTTCTTTTTGGAATGCCGATGATTATTTTATGATCCTATGTTTATTTTTATTAATGATTAGTTTCCATGTGAATTTTTGAAAGTTAGAGGAATCATTTAATATTTATTAATATATGCACACATAGATTCCTTTTTAAGGCATTCAAATTAAAGAAATTTTGAAATGAATATTGGGATGGTTACATTTTCATATGACACCATGGTCATTGGTTGTATATGTGTTTTAAATTAGTTTTTGTCCACAAGAATGATAATATCTCATATTATAGGAATGAAATTCAGTTGTTTGCTTTCATGTACTAGTATCAAGGGCCACTTATTTTCTTGTCTTCACATCGCTGAAAATTGAATGTTTATGACTTATTCCCAATGGACTAGTGGGAAGAAAAGACCTTAATTATTTCGTATTCCTTTTATCAATTGACCTTGGTGTTTATGCATATAAAACTATAGAGGGATATGTTGTAAATCTAGGTTCTCTATGAAAGAAAACTTTATTGGTTCCCAATGCATAGTATTGAATGGAGTGATGCAACATTTTTATAACCTAAAAAATATTGTAAGCTTGATTCTCTATAATTTGTGGGGCTTAGAAAGCTTACATAGATGTTTATGGAAAATAAAAGGAAGGTACATGCCTTTTATTTTACTAGAAACAATAAAATAACCTTGTTACATTTTTGAAACTTCATCCATTACATTAGGAAATCCATTTTTATTTAAGTGTAGTCATTGAAATTATTGATTTAAAGGTTGAGTTCAAAATTGTTAAGAAGGAAATAACAAACACGAATCTTGATGGAATGGTTTATTTATAGAACACCTTTAAGAGATTAAGGGAATTAACTTACATTGAAAAGAGCTATGTGTATATGTAGTTGATTAGAGGAGAATTAAATTTTAAGGTGAGAATTATAGAGAAGAAATTTGATCTCATTTTTTTCATAATTTTCAATTCAAGGTAGTTGTTAGTTTTTAATGTCATGAGATAGAGCCCATGTTTCTAAATATTCATATTCATATTACATTAATCCTTATCTTAGATATTACTATGCAATACTTCATGTGTGGTGTTTTTATTAGATTAAAACTGGAAGGGTTGATACCCATTACGAAACAACCATAGAAACAAACGAGTAACTCACGAATAGTGAGAAATCCAAAAATGTAAAATAGAAACTAAAGCTTCAATAGTTCAACCAACAAAATAACAACCAAAAAACCCCAAAAATGTGGAACTAGCATAGAACCATAGGACACCTACAGGTCTCCCAACAACTTGAGACTAGTAATCGCATTCCATTCTTGAGATAGGAACTGGAGCATCTTTTTGAAAGTCTCAGGATCTTGTTGAATGGACTTGGTATTCACTGTGCCATCACAAGTTGAGGTGTCTGCATTTTTACCCTTCTTCTTTTGCATATGACCATCCTCCTCCCCATTCGCAACCTGTTTCCCATGGCACTTCCTTAATTCATCTTGAAAAACCTAAAGAGTGAGGGCAGTCTTCTTCAGGGTTTCTTGACTGTAATCAATGATGACCCTAAGGAATTGCATAGTCTTCTCCTTGTTCTAGTGGATAGCATTGGGTGATCCCACAATACTGGTTTATAATTTTTGGCCAAACTAGACATTGAACTGGATTTTTAAAACTAAATCTTCAATATTGGGCACCTATAGCGGCTAAACTGTGAGGAATTTGAAGATGATGCAAAACAGTGATTTGTGACATTTTTTTTGTAGATTCTAAATATATTATTTTCAAAAAAATTGGAATCATATTGCACTTCTTTTTCCATCTCCTTTGAAAACTAGTTTTAAACAATAAACATCATTTTTAAAGAGTGACGTTACTAGCTAACAAATAATTTTTTTTCTATGAAGGATAAAATTATAAGTGTTTTGAATTTAGATTTGTAACTATGATATCTAGTGCATGGAATTGGTTTTATAACATTTATTGAATAGTATTTCGGTAATTAAGTTTCAAAGTCAAACTATTTACAATTTAGACATGATTTATTGGCTAAAACATAGCCTTTTTTGTATCTATCGAAATTCAATTTTATTTTTTTTGTTGGATCAAGGACATTAAAATATAGTGCACTAATATTTTTCAATTTTTTTTTGATAATATGCTATTTTTCGACATGTGAAAAACAAAGAACTTGATTTTCGGTGAAAAACCTACATTCACAAGAAATAAAAAATAAATATAATAATTAAATTAAATTTATTTAAAATTATAATTTTTGGGAAGCTTATAATAAGGACTACATACTTACAAAAAAATATTTAAATGAATTCATTTGATCCCCCAAAAGGTAAATCAAAAGTGGTTTTTTATAAGCATTTTGATAGGTCTAAATGAGACTCCATTATAGGTATGGTTCAAAACTAGCGGGGTTCTATCGAATGGGGTTTGATATAAGGTGATTTGATCAAAAAATATTCAATTGGAATCCTCTAAATGGAACTTTTCAAGGCTCAACTCATTATACATTCTAAAAATATGTGATTTCAACAAAAAATAAGATCTCCCAGAAATTGTAAACTAGTATTGTGGGATCACCCCATCGATCTCATTTAGTAAATTCTTCTTTTCATCCTCTGAACTAATGATGGCCCATAAATCATCCAAATCCTTTTACCACCTTTCCCACTTCTTCAAAGACTTGTCCAGAGAAGCAATCATGTCCCAATGCTCCTTGTTCTCCACCTCCCTAGTGTAAGAATTGGCTATGAAGGTAGCCACCCAAGATCTAGAGGCCTAATAGAAAGCACAAGCATAAGAGAGATAGAAACAAGATGACAAGAATAAAATGTATTATGCCAATAATGAAAATATGATGTAATAGTAAAAAACTACATAGGAGAGCCCTTGGCTATATAGCCAAGTTGAGAACATAGAAGGTCATAAGATTATGCCAAGTGTCACAATCTTATGACATGAGACAACTATGAAAAACTATCTCTCCACCTAAAGTGGAAAAGCGATAATGTGATAATCACCACAAAAGGTGGAGAGATAATCTCATGATGTGTCCACAAAAGGTGGAAGTGATAAATTAATGACATGTCAAGTCCACCAAAAGTGGAAAATCTCCAACAACCTCCTATGTGGTCCCTAAGTAAACTTAAGTAAGGTGTAATCATGACCTAGGACAAGGTACAACACATTTAATTACACCAACACCCCCCCTTAAGTGCAACTTAGGGAGAATGTAGACAAATACAAACAATGCAAGATGGGTCCCGACTAATAGGCCTTGTTAGGTACCCATGTACAAATGCAATGAAATCTCTCACAAGTGGAGTAAAGATAGAAAAACATAGTGGGAAAAAACTACCCCCAAAAAGAGAGATGAAATACAAAAGCCTATGAAGATAGCATGAGAAGGACAAAACCCCATGTGAGGAAAAAGTCCCCCCCATACAAGAGAAGAAGAGAGACAAGGTAGCCCCCCCTCAATGTACAATTCTCACCCATGGAAGATGCTTGAAAAGGAATGAAGAAGCTTCTCCAAAATTGTCGAAGAACATTCCTCCCCTTAGGAAGAAACAATACCAAAGGTGTATGTATAAAGTCTCCTGAATCCACAAGTGAAGAATGAAGAACCCTCAAAATGTAAGAATTCTCTGAAGGCTGCTCAAATTTCCCTATGTTGATGCTGAAAGATTCCTTTCCCAAACCATGTGAAGCTATAATGTAGTCACTTCCTGGAACCTATGAGAACCCCTTTGCAACAACACTATCATCCGTTGAAAAAGACAACTCAAGATCTAGCAAGGATGTAGGTAGAACATACTCCAAAGACAATGTCTCCTCAAAAGAGAAAGTGGCCTCCTCCAATTATGGTACACATGCATCCACAATCACATCAACCTCAAAAAATTGTTCATGTAGTGGAGGGTCAGAGTGTTCCCTCACAACAACTGAAGAAGAATCACCTTCATCAAAGAGAAAATGTAAGTAATCAAATGTGTCTCCCAGATCTGTAATGTAGGATTCCACAAACAAGTTGCCAATGTCTGTCAAGTAGTCATCCCATGAAATTGCTACTCGAAGACAAGGTATGCACTATTTCTCTGAATCACAAGGAACTGAAACTGTCAGAACATAAGTATCATCAGGTACATCTATCAATGTAGGAGATGGAATATCAGCAATAGGCTCAAGAATCTCAGGAGTAGTGAGCACTCCAAGATTCAAGTAACCATACTCAATCTCCTCAAGTGTGTCCATACTAGGGTGAACTGAATCATCAATAGGAGTAAAATATGAGAAGGTGTAGAACCGAGAATGATTATCAACCTCCCCAATTGCAACAAGAGCCCTGCTATGCAAATCTCGAATAATGACAGAATCTGGTGTGAACTATACACTCTTTCTTGTACCACTATGTGTAATCTAATAGATGGAAAGGATGTTCCTTGACAAAGTAGGCACACATAGAACATCATTAAATGCTCCACCTTCAATTTCAATAGAACCCTTCCCAAAAAATTCCAAAGAAGTGTTGTTGGCCATCAAAATGGGTGGTGATGAACAAGAATCAAATGAAGAGAACATATCCTTGGAAGAAGTCATGTGATGTGAAGCTCCTAAATCAAGGATCCACCTATCTGAATTGGAATCTGCAAATGCAAGAAATGCTTTCCCCTTATGTTTCTCATGTTGAGATAAAGAAGAAGGAGATGAGCTTGATGTTGTTGCCATGACAGTTGTGCTTTTTCCCTTAGAAGAAGTGGAAGGGGATGAGTCCTTCTCTTGATATGCATTTGGCAAGCTGATGTTGTTCTTCTTAAGGATTTTTTTCAACTCATCAATTTGCTTAACATGACAACGATGCTCCTCATGACCAATCCTTTTGCAATATGCACATGTTGGTTGCTCCCTCTTGCTTGAATTGTTGTACTTCTTTGAAGAATATGAAGTTGATCTCTATTGTGGAGGAGTGGATTTTTTTTTCTCTCCTTGTGGTTTTGGTGAAGATTGCTTTTGGTCCTTTCCTTTTCCTTGCTTATTGTTTCCATGATTGACCACCAATGCTTTTGAAGTTGAAGACTTGAGAATGCCCATTTTCATCAACTTATTTTGCTCAAGAATCAAAAGATCTATGAGAGCCTCAAAAGATGGTGATGTGAAGTTGCTAATTGTCAATGTTTGAGTCTGAAAACTTGAAACAAAGGTTGCATACTCAACTGGAAGCTTATCCAACAAGTTGAAGACCAATTGATCATCCTCTTTTTCAATACCACAATCTTTTAGTTATGCTCTTAGCTCATTTGCCTTAGTGACATAATCCTGAATTGTGTCAAAATCCTTGGGATCAAGGCTTAGGAGATCATGTTCAAGCTTATACCCCTTAACCTTATCAACCTTTCCATACAAATTAGCAAGCTTATCCCAAGCTTCCTTGGTTGTAGTACATTTATCAACATGGAAAATGAGATCATCTGAAATGAACTTTCTTAGAGTACCCAATGCCATAGAAGTTCTAGTGAGCCAATCCATATATGTAGTTGGATCTGCCTTAGGATCTGAAGGTGCAGTTATGGTTCCATCAATGTAGTAAATTAAACCTTTTTCCATTAGTTTACTCCATGCACGTAATTTCCATGTAGCATAATTATCTGCAGTTCTGAGTGGAACTTTAGATGAACCCATGATGGAATGCAAGAGCACAAGAGAGAAAATAGGAACAATCACACAAGAGACACCCCCCAAATTCACTCAATCAAATTACCCCCCCCAAATAGATGATTTTGGCACTTTATAATGCAGTGCGTGTACAATAGTCCACTTGCAACTTGGCTAAGTAGATTTATGATTTTTTAATTTACAACTTGCCAATAAATAGGCTGAGAATAGACTAGAACAATGAAGCAAAGACCTAAATTCAGATCTATGCAATACAAGTGCCAAATAGGCCAAAAAAGACCATATATTGAAAGTACAAAATCCACTCAAGATCGCTTCAAACTAATTGCAGATTCAAGAAGTAGATGAAAAATAATGCACTTTAAAAAAAAATGGCACCTGAAAAGGAATTTGTATGTGCCTGAACGGAGCCCTCAAAGTTGTAGATTTGAGGATTGGACAAGTATAGTGTTGAGAAACTGAAATTTCTAGAAAATTTTTCCATCAAAATCATAAATTGAGTATACCACTGTGAAGTACATGAAAAATTATCCCAAATAAAAAAAAAATTGCTCGAAAAAAGGCCTCAAAATGAGCAAGTTATGAGCCTTCAAAGTCGGACTGTAAAAATGAAAACTCCATTGATGAGGGGGGCAATTTTTTTTTAGAAATGCTGACATGGCGATGACGCATGCTGACGTCAGCCAAACACAAGGTTAAATTTGATGGTTTCTTGGCCGCCAAAATAGAATATGTGATTCTGGCAGAATATTCTTCATATCAGGGCTTGAATTTGACGTATATAAGCCTGTCACAGTCGCCATCAGGTTGCTGGAATATGTAGTCAGAATATTCGTTTATTCACCACTGCTTTAAAAGAAGTTTTCCACCGATTTTTAATGGGAGCCCGCCAGTAAAGGATGTCGTCTGCCGGTCATTTAAAATGAGCATTGGAATTGAGTGGAGGAGGGACCACGAGGGCCACGACCAAGAGGCCATGTGGCCTCTGGGGACTGGTGTGGTACCTGCACAGTGAGGTACTATATGTGGTACCCTTCTTGCATAGGGTACTCACAATTTTTTTGATTTAAAAAAAAAAAAAAACTTTACACAAGCAAAAAAATACTACGAATAATAAATATAAATTTTTGATTTTTTTTACAAATATTTAATTAAGTAGAAATATATATATATATATATATATATATATATATATATATATATATATATATATTTTAAAAAATAAAATTATACTGCTGTAATGATGGCTGGGCTATATGGCTTGGCCAGCAAATTTTTTTTTCCTCGATGGACAATTTGCTCTGATTTGGACGATTTGGCAATCAATTTATGGGTTTTTGGCCCTTTTGAGCATGATGGTAATGTCCTTTTCGGCTAAAAATGGTCTGAATTGGTAGCTAGCTCCTAGATCTGGCAACCACCTCCAATCTTCAACCCTTTGCAGATTTGGTCTCCAATGTCCAACTGAGACGAAACAAAAGGAAAATATGACTATTTCAAACACTCCAGATGTAATGGAAAGCTCAGATCTGATGCAACAAGCTCCCAAAATGTACCTGCAATACAAGGCCAAAAATGGAACCCTCCAAGAATCTCTCCAAATGACTAACTAAAGGCACTCCAATAGCTCTGATACCATGTAGGAATTGGCTATGAAGGTATCCACCCAAGATCTAGAGGCCTAATAGAAAGCACAAGCATAAGAGAGATAGAAACAAGATGACAAGAATAAACTGTATTCTACCAATAATGCAAATATGATGTAATAGTACAAAATTACATAAGAGACCCCTTGGCTATATAGCCAAGTTGAGAACATAGAAGGTCATAAGATTATGACAAGTGTCATAATATTATGACATGAGACAACTATGAAAAGCTATCACTCCACCTAAAGTGGAAAAGTGATAATGTGATAATCACCACAAAAGGTGGATCACCCACAAAAGGTGGAGAGATAATCACATGATGTGTCCACAAAAGGTGGAAGTGATAAAGTAATGACATGTCAAGTCCACCAAAAGTGGAAAATCTCCAACAACCTCCTATGTGGTCCCTAAGTAAACTTAAGTAAGGTGTAATCATGACCTAAGACAAGGTACAACACATTTAATTACACCAACACCTAGGCCATATGACCTACTGCTTAGAACCATACCCTCCAAAATTTGAATTCTTTCTTTAGCCATGACTAGTTGGCCCAAGATCTACTTCATGATGTCCTTCTGAATGTTATTTATGTCCTAGATTTCATTTATTTATTTTCCTAGGGGGTTTTCTAAGGTACAAACTGACCTAGGTTCAACTCCAATTTCCTCCAGATTAATGCATAGGCTGGGAGAATTGTGTGTCAGGGTTAGAAATGAGGGGGGTTGTTGGGAACATCCAAAATATGGTCATGGTTTGAAGAGTGCATAGGAGAGTTGGCTGGGGTGGGATTCCATGACTCATGATAGTTTTATTTTTTAGACTCCCCTGATCCAAAAGTAGGAATAAGTGTGAGTTCCAATAGATGGGTGCATTTGATGGAGAGGGGGGGGGGCTATCACTCATAGGGGCTTTACCTCAAACCCAGGTCCAACAATGAATGGTAGGAGGGGTTTCATCAATAGTAATAGAGGGGTTAGGCTCCCTAGGGGGATTGGAGGTGTCAAGGATATTCAAATTGTTCTTGCGCATAAAGGCGGGTGAGGGATGTAGTGTAGAATGAAACTTGCATAAACGATAAATAAGGCCCTGGTGTATGGTTTATTTCTTACATTTAGTCTAGACACTTCTAATAGATTTCTGAAGTGAAGAAATGAGCCAAAAGGGGAAATTCATCTTTACATTATACCTAAGCTGATTAAGCATAGGGAAAAGATGGGCGTGGAAGCGGCGGAAACACCCTTCAAGAGTGTCATACCTCATGAATATTTTAGCAATTGTGCTCTAGACAACAAGAAATTCCATGCAATTAAATCCATTGTACAACCTATTCACCCTCTCGCCCTCTTTCAAGAACCATTTCATGTATTCTTAGTAATGAATTTTTGATTTACGAGGAATGAAAATCCCTTCTAGGGATAGCCCTGTAACCTCCTCAATAAGCTCAGGAGTCACTATGAAAGAAACCCCTCCAACAATAACAATTTTGTCCACCCAAGAATTGGTGAACTCCAAAGAAATTTTGGGGTTATTCCCCTGCATCCCATCCACATACGAAGCCATCTTTCCCCATTCCATATTGGTCCAAAACTCCTTGTCATGCTTCTAGCCATAACAATTGGTGGGTTCATCCTCAACCAAATCCCTTTCCATCACAAAAAACTCAAGTTTCAAAGTGAGGAAACACCAAAAGTAGAAATGGCTATACAAAAACTAGAGCCACAAATAAATATAAATATGCATAGATTTCTTAGCCAGCCTAAGTTTCCATAATTAAAGAGTGTGGAAACTATCAATATGAGTTGGCATCATATCCAAATCTATCTCATTTGGATAGTACTTTAGCATCATGTTGAATTAATTCAAGCACCTGACTTGGGATATGGAGGATATTATTCCATCTTACTCAATTTGGAGTAAAATCTCTAAGATTTGCTAAGGATTTGACAACTTTATTTCCACTCCTATACATGTAATTAACATTGCAATTCCCAAGTGCAATCATGAGATTGCTATCCAAGAAATTAGGGTCCTAGACAATCCAACAAGGAGAGGTTTTCCTAGTCAGCATAAGAATTATGTTTCTAGAGTCCCCTTCAATAATGAAATTAGAGATCCTGACTTGAAAGGTAATTTGAATGTCATGGAAGGTCGCCACCACCTCAAAAAAACTAAAATATTGGACCCCCCAAGTTGACCGTGTAGGAAAGAAATAATTTCCCCTTGTGGTCATGGATGACCCCATCCCCACTTGCTCGACTTGGGTTAGGTTTGGTTGAGCTGTCAAAATTGAGCTTCATCCAACCAAGCTCAAGGGGGACCAAGGCGTACTACACCTATCTGACATGATAAGAGAATTGAGGTCATTAAGGGCCTCAAAAATATTCCAAGTAGACACAATTGAGACCTCCAGAGCATTAGGTTTTCTTTTGGGCTTGCAAGGGGTAGTGGAAATCAGCTCAACAATTCCTGACTAATAATTTTGTTTGCCACCACCAACCACAAGGACCTTTTGTTCCAAAAAACTCTATTACTGTGCTCCTTCTAGATCACTCACCCCATGAAGAACAATAATTTCCATAAGATCTCAACAAGCAGAGGGTGAGACACTAGGGGGACCAACACCCCATAATTTCATGAATATCCTTTTCCTAGACCCTAAAAACTTAGAAAAGAGATTGAATTTTATTCCTAACCTTCCAAGAGTAAGAATAATGTAAAAGCAAGTGAGAGATGGACTAGGATTTGTTCTCACATAGAAAACACTGATTCCAAAGTTGTATGCCTTTTTTTTTCAAATTATCTAGAGTGAGGATCCTTTTGTGATAGATATATTCTGCAAAAATAATTTGACTTTAGGTAAGGTATTTCCTCTTCATAGCTACATCTAATCAAACATAGGGTTCCAAGAACTCGAAAGGAGATTGTAGTAATTCTTGACATAATACACACCATCTTTAGAATCCTTCCAAATGAGTGAGTCAAGAAATTCAAAGGGGAAGAACTTTTGATTACTAATTGTTTTGAGAAGTTCTTCAACAACCAACCAGAGGGGGGTCAAACTAGTCAGGGTCAATCTTCCATCTAGGAGGATCTAGAGAAAAATCAATGTAATTCAAGACCTTAATTCCTAGCTAGGTACAAAGGTCCAAATGAACAATAGATAAAACAAGATGGAGACCAATATCCTACTAAAACTACCAATTGTCATCCTAGAAGGAGACCAAGGTACCTGATCTGACAAGCCAAGAGGAGCCTAAAGGGAGTAGATTCTTGGTTCTTAAAAGGTTGTTCCAGATCATAGAACCAGTAGGAAGAACTCCATAGCCCAACATAGAGAGACAATTTTGTCCCTGCAGATACTTGTCCTTGAGAATTGAAATCTACTCTAGCTGATTATTAATAAGTTTCCAAGAGATTTTAGTTATAAGTGCTTGTTCATCAATCTTTTTTTTCTCAAGTCCAAACTGCCATAATGTTTCTTGGAGCACACAGTATCCCAATTTACCAGTGAACCTATTCCTCTCCTCGGTCCCCAACTATAGGAATCTATGTTGGATTTTTTCAAGTTTATTTGACCATGCCACAAGCACAAAAAAAAATACATTAGGTACACATCCAAACTTTGAAGGGTTCTCTTAAGGATAAGCTTACCAACATTTATGATAAGGGTCCCCTTCCATGCAACAAGATTCTTTTGAACTCATTATAAAAGAGTAGAACAAACATAATTATCCACTTTTCTAACAGTAAGTAGCATACCTAGATACATCGAGGGAAGGGGAAGGGTCTAACAAGTGATAATTTTGGAAATTATAGCTTGAAGAGCAAGGTAAACATTCAGGAAAAAGATAACACTTTAATTAAAATTGATACATTAACCAGAGGACTTATCAAACTTTGAAAGAATATCCATCCAACTCTTAGCTTCCAACATAGTTTCCTCCCCCAATAGGATCATGTCATCAACAAATTGCTGATGAGAGATCAGTCAACACACATAGGAAGGGGAAAAGCCCACTAGAGAACCATTCAAAATTTTACTTTCAAAATTTTTTCCAAGGACCTTAGCCATCAAAATAAAGAGATAGGGAGATAATAGGTCACCTTGGTGAATTTCATCAAAAGTTGAGAAGAAACCTTGTGGGGTACCATTGATAATCACAAAGTATTTGGGGGAGGTCACAAACTCTTAGTGAAATTCAACAATTTACCAGAGAAGCCAAAACGATAGAGAACTTCAAAAAGAAAATCCCAAGACACCTTGTCATAGGCTTTGGAGATATCCAACTTAAGATCCATACTTTCCTTTCTGCTTTTATCCATGGAGTGGAGGGTTTCATGCACCAACATAATACCATTAGTTACTTTCCTCCTTGGCACAAATCCTTTTTGGCAAGGATGAATCAACTTGTTTAAGTGACCCGATTTAATGAGATTAACCAATAGTTTTACCAGTAGTTTGGAGCATATTTTGTAAAAAATATTGCAGAGACTAATAGGCTTAAATTTAGTTAGCTTGTTGTCCCCCTAATGCTTAGGAATAAGAACAATAAAAGTGTTATTGAATTCTTTAAGGATTTTACTTGTAGAGAGAAATTCAACCACTACAACCATGATGTCTTGACCAAAAATATCCCAAAACATTTGAAAAAAGAAAGGAGGAAAGCCATCCAAGGAAAACTCTTTGAAAGGGCTGAGGGAGAACACAACCTTGTGAATCTCATCCTCGTCAGCACCATCTTCCATAGACAAGACCTCCTACTATAATAGAGCCATGGGGATGCGATTGAGGATATTGCTTGTCAGAAACTCGATTGGGTGTTAGTTGAGAAAGTTATGGAAAAAGGAAACACCAACATGAGATAAATCATCCTTATTAGTCATAGTGGATCCATCCTCAAGGATCAAATCATAGATAGTATTCCTCTTCACATGTCTTCTTATCATCGTGTGAAAAAATATGGAGTTTTTATCCCCCTCACAGAGCCATTGATTCTTGGAACATTGTTTCTAATAAACCTCCTTCTCAATAATATTATGTAGTTCACTGAGTAGGGTCTTTTACTTAGCAACAAGATCCACCTAAAAACTAGATTTTAACTCTTTTTGAACCTATCTAAGATGATCTTTAAGGGACTTTTTTTTTTTCAAAAATATTACCAAAATAGATCTTACTCCAAAATTTGATATTGTACTTGAGACTCTTGAGTTTAAAATCTATATTGTACATAGCAGAACCACAACTACGATCCCTCTACCAAGAGGAAAGAAGATCCCTAAACAAAGGTTGATACATCCACACTAATTCAAAATGAAAAGGATGTTTTTCCTTAGGTGGGGGAGTAATCCAATATAGGAGTAGTGGAGTAATGATCTAAGCCAGGTCTAATGAGAGATTACAAGGAGAGCGAAGATGTGTCCCAGTTGGAAGACACCAAAAAATGATCAAGTTGGACTTGAATGAGATTGTACCATGTCCATTTTTTAGACTAGGTGAACAAAATTCCTCTAAGGTCTAAATCCATCAAGCAACCATCATGCAAAAAGGATTTGAGATCCGACATGTTGTCCAAAAAATTAAAAGTATCTACCTACTTTGTAGAATGAAAAAAATGAGAATTGACATCTCCCATCACTATCCAATTACTATCCAAAAAATTATTCCTACCTCCTAGTAGGTCAACACAAGTGGACCTCCTCTGAACCACATTATTGGGTGCATAAGCATTATATAGTTACACCCAATCAGGAAGATTGAAGCTTTAAGAGAAACTGACATTAAGAAATTTCTTTCCTTACAAATTAGGGAACCATTGAGAAGAGGTTTCCACATTGTAACCAAGCCACCAGAGGCCCCAATAGCATCCACCGCCAAAAATAGGGCATTAGGCCAGATGAACTTACCAGATTTGTCAAACTCAGTAGTAGTCATTTTATTTTCTTGTAAGAGAAGAACGTAGGGCTTAAAATCTTTGATGAAATCCCTGACAGTATGATTTTTGTGAAGGCTATTAAGTACTCAAATATTCCAAGAGAGAATCCACATATCTTGCTACGCCTAGAGCCAACCTTCTCCAATGTTGCCTAGTTTCCATTTGCAATTCCTTTAGTTGTGTTCTTTTGTTTGGTGACTTTACGAGGTTTCCTTCCCACCTTAGTAGTAGTCCCCACATTCGTCAACCTCTAAGGGTTGAAAAAGCTAGAAGGACTAAGAGGTATATTCTTCACTAGGGAGGGGGGATAACACAAGGGATGACTAGTGAAATACAAGTAGGGATCTCATCAATCACTAGCTACAGGATAACATTATGCAATAGAGATGATAGGTTAAAGTCGAGACCTCCAAACAAAACTTGGAGGAATCTAGGGATAATCACTAGTCGACCATTAGAGAGAAGAGTTGGGACACTAAACATTGGGTAGGGGGAATGAGCTTAGAAAAAGAAGATACTAGAGAATGGGAAGGGGCTAGCAAGCCAGGAAAAGATACCTCATAAGACGAGGGAATAGAACCACTAGAGGATACCAAGGTGTCAGAATGGTTAACATCAACGCTAGGATAAATCCCATAACACCAAAGCTAGGGGAAGGGGAGGCCACTACCTTAGCTTTACCAATAAGGGGCCTGAGTAGGCCTTTGGGGCAAGAATTGTACAGATGACCAAGAAAAGAAATTTTTTGACAAAAAAGAGCAAAGTTTTCATATTTAATGATTTGGGACCACTTACTAAGCCTAGATTCTAGAATGATTGAGGTCAGGAGTATCATATTTGGATTGATACTGACATAGAAATGTGCAAACACCAACTTGTATCTTATCTTGCTGATATAATCCTACTAGAGTAAGTTTCCAAAGGATTTGGCCACTCTCACAATAATTTCTTCATCCTAGAACTCTAGAGGGAGGCCTACAAATGGAACACAAGTAGGAAGCACTACACACAGTGAGCAGAAGGATCAAAACCAAGGCACCATTTGCACAAGGAAAGGCTCTCCTTAACAAAGAACTAGGGGCCCACTAGTGAGGGTAGCCACAAAGTCCTCATGAAGATTGAAGTTGAAAAAAAATAAAAAATTTAGAAGAGTCAAAATAGAGAAAGAGCCTTTGAAAACCCTCCTGGAAGAAGCCCATTTTGAAAATACATTCAATATTGGGATTTCTTCCCATGAATCTACTAACTAGGTAGTTTTCCATTTTGGCAATCAAACTATCCAGAGATGGGTTTTTAATTTTTATATTAGTACCCTTCTCCAAATTTATGCATGATCTCGACCCCATCCCTAATCGCACATCCTATCTCACTGGAAGTTTTTCAAAAAAGACCTTTCCATTCTAGTGGTTAGGGTACCTTTTCAGAAGGGACAAAAAGTGACCTAAAAGACCCTTGAGAATCTTTTGGAGACCCACCCTACCCTACAAAGCAACCAGAATCCCCTTGCACCAAAGGACAAGAACTACATGATTCTCGCATAGCACCATCTATCTATGCACCACTCATTTAAAAAATCCTTACACTTTATGTGGTGTTATATGTGAATATAATTTAAAAATTTCTATAGTTGTAATGGTTTACATGTCTAAATTTACTTTTTAGGAATCAAGTAGAAAATGATGCCTTGGATTGTGTTTTTTCATACTTCCAATATGGGCTTATGTATTCATGATTTACATACTGCAATTTTCTTCTACATCATATCTATTATTAAATATTTTTTCCAATAAATATTTTCTTACTTGAATTATATTATTGTTGCAACAAAATTGTTAAATATAAAAGAGAATCAAATTATTATAACTAGGCACAAGGTATTGAAATAACTATTACATATGCATTAGGTCTTACAGATACTATATATAGAATGAAATGATAGTCATGTTTTCACTTATGCTTTTTGTTGTAAGAAATCTTTAGTTATGGTCATGTTGGCTTGCACTTGAAAAACATGGGCCACTTATGCAATTACCACATACTAATAAAAATAAACACTTGTAAGACATATTTTTATTAGTATGTCGTAATTGTATAAGTGTCCCATGTTAGTCATCTATACTAACACATTATTCATCTTGTGACTTGGTAATGATGTGCATTTCAATGTTTAGTGAGCATGTGGTTCCAAGGCATGAAAATTTTATTTTATTTTTAAAGTGCCTTCTAAAGTATTTTTAAATATTTATTATGAGTCCAAATTAAGTGAAAATATTTCTAAACAAAAGCCATGATTTTTTTAATTTATGAAATAAGATATGATATAGATTAGGTGGTGTTTAAGGAATATTATGATGGTACAAATGTTTTTTTGGGTCCATACATCTCCAAATTATGGTTACACTTTTGACTTGATGTATTTCATTCAATGTAATCATACATTGCCATGTAAATTTTGCATGTCTATAATTTTCCACACATCTTCACAAGAATGTCGTTGCATTGTGTCTACACAAGTGTTAAGAGCCAAGTTCACCTAACTACTTTTTGCAAAATATATATGGAGTCTACACCTGTTATTTATCTATCTATGGTATTTAGTACCAGATTCCTCATTTTTCTATGTTTCTAGTGAGTATATTAATAATCATGGATTCATAGGGTCAATATAAAACTTCAATTTGTACTAATAAGGAATATTTAAATTCTTCAAAGTGGGAAATGACTAGTGACCTATTATAAGGCATATTCAAGGTGTAGCTATTGGAAAAATCTTTCACATTCAAGCACTATATTTTATTTAAGATCATATTTAACCTATTTAAATGCATTTCCATATGATTCATTTACATTTACAACCACTAAGTTGTATTTATGACTTCATATAAGCTATGGGTAAAGGCAATAATTTGGGTCCATATATAAGGGAAGTTTCATTTTTGAAAATAAAATATCAATAGAAATGGATACCTGTTTCATAAAAATGGGTACTCATTTAGGCTCAAGCTCCCAAACCATTTTGGTTTCTGAAATGGGTACCCAATGTAAAATAGCCACCCTTTCTAAAATTAGAATGGGTACCTATTTTGTTTATTAAAATGGGTAACTATTTCTCACTACATTATATTTTAGAATGGGCACATGTTTTAGAATAGGTACACATTTCCTAAATTTTAAAATTTTAAACCCATTCCTTATCTTTCATTTTAGGCTTCAAAATCCACCCTTTGGCCTTAGGCCTACAAGTACAATATCATGGAAACATCCAAAGAAAAACAAACATAGGCAATATGGTTGATAACTTCAGTTTAAATTTTTTTATGAAATTAAAAATCATTATAGATGATGACTTCTAGTTTTAAAATATACACATATTTTTTATGATTAAATTATTTTTCTATTTTTTGAATTAATATTTTAGGAAACTTTTCAGTAAACTTGAAATTTCAAGTTTTTGTATTTTTTTAATAACTTTTAATTTTTAAGTTTCTTGTACAAAAATTACATGACATCAATTTATACAAAATTATTTATAAAATGAAAAAAAATAAAAATTGATTAGTTTAGCTCAAATTATGGTGTCTATACTCTAGGAGTTGTCAAAGAAAACAATTAAGGCCAATAAAAAATTAAATATATATATATATATATTTGGATAAAAATTATAAAAAAATCCTCATCAATATTGAGCATAATATACATCTTTCCCCAAAAATAAATAATAATATAATTTTATTTAGGTCAAATTATGGTGTCCATACATGGGCATGATATGGTCCTGATGCAGGAGCATCCAGTGGTGTAAGGGCAATCTTGCATCACCCAAAAATAGTGAAATTTCAAGTTTATCATTTTTCAGGTGTTTTTACATTTTTGGATACCCTTTTCGTCATAATAAAATTCCCAATTCACAGTTTTTATTTTCTCATCCTGGGTGGAAAGATATTGCAGTTTTTGTTGCCCAGATTTGCACCTGAAAATCTTCTGAGTGGGATTTGAGGCACTTAGAGCTTCCGGATTGGCCCCAAAACTTGCTGAAATTGACGTAGGTAATTTTGAGTGCGTTCTTGACTTCGAGAGCTTTCCAACGGTTCGAACGGTTCGCGAATCGGAGTCCTGGATCAAAAGTTATGGCCCCGCGAAGTTGGCGCACTTTCTAGAAGTTACCATTGCAAATGCCCTTTTCCAAATTTGAACTTCTTGTAAATTTTCGGTGTCAAAACTGCCTAAACTCAATTTGAATGTTGTTTTGGCTCCAAACTAAGGAGGAGCTCTATTTATGGGCGGGTTTTCTAATTTT